>OY776111.1:353804263-355004263 GCA_963675035.1 Allygus modestus | reverse complement strand
TGATCAAATCTAGGGTGGTATCCAAATTCTATTACATTATTTTAAACTACCAACTGGTGGCAAATACTCGCTCGAAAATACTGAAACTCAAAAATAATTGGTACTACTCGACACGACTTGACTCGATTAAAAAAATCAATACTCACACACCCCTAGTTTTCACACATGTAACTTTTATTTCAAACAAATTTTAATTCATGCCATTGAACTCAGCTTAAAAAATAAACAATTTGGTATTTTGATCATTTCTCTAAGTCAATTGGTTACTAAGATATTGCAAGTGCTAAACACAGTACGTTGTCTAAAGCTATTCTTATGGATGGACAAAAATACAAATTTTATATCTCGCTTATTTATGAATATAAACTGACGAAACTTGGTATATGGCTTAATCTGGTTGTGGTTGGTTGTTGTTTGCACAAAAAAAAACAAATTTTCACGTATGGCTCCCGCAGCAGCAAACCTAGGTACTCGGTCCCCATGTTATTCTTATGGAGAATAATTAAAATGTTATATATCGCTTATCTATAGAGATGTGCGAGTACTCAAAATTTCGAGTTTGAGCCGAGTTTGGCACTGAAACTCGAGGTTTTACTGAAACTCAAAAGTTTCGAGCGAGTTTACTCCCGCCGTTTACCCGCGCTACCAAGGGTCGTCCGCGGCCGCGGGTCAACTGTAAATTCAAATTGAGTGTGAACGCATATGAGGTGTTAAAGAGTTGTGATGTGAATTTTGGTGTTTTATTAATAAATAATTAAGTTGTGGCTTATAAATTTGTGTTACTCTTTATACCAAAATTACCAGGACCTTCAGATTGAGTTATATGAACACTGTTTGTATAGTCCACTTTTAGGTTAACCTAAACCTTGTCATTTGTCATTTTTTAAAGTAAAATATCAAAAACATATCTGTAATAAAATCTAATAGGTAAGCATAAGAAGTTTGTGCTTGTTTTTTGTTCCATAATAATTTAAATTGATTCAATCCATTAATTTTAGGCTCAACTGTCCTTTGGCATTGAGCTGTTTTTAAAGACAAGTGATTTTTGTTGGCCTTGTTTAAGTTTCATTAATGATTTTTTAAATAATTTGTAATATTTTAAAACTCTATTTAAGACATGGCTTCAATTTCATCAATTGATTTGTCAGGCACTTTCAAACATATCTTCATGTTGTTACTAACTGATTGTTCTTATCAGGACTATTGGTGTTAAAATTAATGCTAAGATATGTTAGTAAATACATTTTTTGTGGTAAGTAGGCTAATGTTTTACCATGTAATAGGCCTTTTAAATATTAAAATAAAGTTTATTTTAACTTATAGGCCTAAATGTAATTTTATTTTCTCCATTTGTAGAAAGATGTAGCTTAGGCCTAAACATAATATACAAAACATAGGATAAATAAATACCCCCGTCGCAGCAAACCTGCGTACTCAGCGAATTTCCAATGCATATATACGTATATCACTACTACATAGAGCCACTTATCAAGTTTCACAAAAATACATTCATAAATAAGTGATATATAGCATTTTATTTATCCTCCATAAGAATAACATTAGGGCTGAGTATGCAGGTTTGCTGCAATGAGGAAGATAAAAATGTGTATTTTTGCAATTATCAATATTACTCAACCAGGTGAAGCTACATACCAAGTTCATAACTTAGAGAGATATACAACTTTACTTATTCTCCATATCAATAACGTGGGGTCCGAGTATGCAGGTTTGCTGCTATGGGGAAAATCAACAAAAAACCTTTATTGTGCAAATATCAATATACGACAACTAGTTGAAGCCACATACCAAGTTTCATCAATATACATTCATAAATAATCGAGATATCAAATTTTATTTATCCTCCATAAGGATAACATTGGACAACGTACTGTGTTTAGCACTTGGAACATCTCTGCAACGGTTGGACGTAGAACAACAATTACTAGGTATACAATGCAGTTGTCTGCTTGCAATATTGAGCGGAGCTAGTATTTATTTAATCAATGATTTTAAGAAATGTATCGACGAATCAATTTTTCCCTTGGATACGGTGCGTCGTCCAAGATTTGCGCCTCCTCTCCGTATTTAATATTTCATTCACGTACAAAGGTAAACAAACCACTAAAATAAACAAAACAACAATTTCACAGAAAACTACTGTATTTACAAACAGCTGATAGTAATCAAATCAAATCAAATCAAATCATTTTATTGCCATACAAATCACAGATCATTGACAAAGTCACATCACAGCTCCATTGACAGCCAGGTCCAATATCAGGTAAAAATTACAATATGTTTTTAGAAAGCTTATCTCTTATATAATTTGGTCATTACACTAAAACTACTATAATAATAACATTTCCAAGTGGTAAGATGAAATTGGTAATACAAAAATTGTACAGTATATTGGTTTGTATGAGTATTGAACAACACTAGGAAAATCAAAACACTACAGACCTCATATGGAAAAATTCATCCAGTGAATAAAAGGGGTCTGCTAAAACAATAACAGTCTGCTTTTAAATTTGATCCTTATAACAGCTGTATAATCAACACACAGCAAACAAACCAAATAAAATATTTCTCCTATTAAAATAACATGGTAACTTTAAAGGGCCGTAGGGCAGAACCCTTATGTCTGATTTGGACCATTTCAGATTCATACCTTCCCATAGATGGTTACTATGACCGAGCAAAATTTCATGAGGATCACTCCAGCCGTTCAGGAGGAGTACATGTAAATAAAAAGCCAGAGTGTAGTATAGGAGCTTCGCTCGCTCCGCTCAAAAACACCAAAATGATTGTTTTGTAGAGTAAAACTGATTGGTAAAACGAAATATGAAGTTTTTAGTAAAATTATCTGAGGAAAATCCAAAAACCTTTTTCCCATAAGATTAACATGGGAAATTTGATGGACGCGTTTTTTGACTTTTCTCTACAACCACTTAACCTAGGTTAATGATTCAAAATACCAAATTATTTGTCTTTTTAAGCTCTATAAAATAGCTATAACCAAAATTAAGTGTTTTTAAAATTTTAGAGGGGAAAATTCAAAAAACTAAATTTTGGAAAATTTAAAACCCCCATAAAACCCCGTACCCATCGTCCGATCGATCTGGTTTTCGAACTTACAGTCATAAATGTTACTCTACACATTTGTGCCAAATTTCATCAAAATCGGGCGTTTCTTTCAAAAGTTATCGCGGTATCGGACACACACACACACAAATTTGAACGAATAGTGTTTTTGGCATCTGGGGACCTCAAAACAAAAAGTTCCCATGGTCTCGGGCTTAACTCTTACCATGCCACCTACGGTAACAGCTTCTTCCCTATAGGGGAAATTCGCTAAAAGGAGGAAATAGGCCTAAAATAAAAAACTGGGATTATTTTTTAATGAAACTGTTAATTAACCATAGGCTATAACAACCTTAATACCAACAGATTAAAAGTATTTTATCTTCATGGCAAAATGTTATGCAATTACTTTGGTATGATTTATTTTCAGATAAATCTACCTTTTTCCAATGAAGCAGGAATCCATTTATTTTACATACTATTGTTATTTTCAGGTCATAGTAACTAGAAAAGTATATTTTAATAACAACATTTACAAATGGAACCCTATACACTGTTTTGATCCAATTCAAGTCGACCTATGTGTTTTTTTTATTTGTATACTCGACTCGAACTCGAGATTACAATCTTTTGCCATTTACTCGACTCGACTTAAAAAACCTGTAATCGCACATCTCTACTTATTTATAAATGTATATCAATGAAACTTGGTATGTGACTTTACTTAGATGAGTTTTATTGATATTTGCATAAAAACCCATTATTTTGTGTTCCTTGATGCAGCAAACCTGTGTACTCATCCCCAATGTTATTCTTATGGAGGATAATTAAAATTGTATTTATTGCTTATTCGTGAATATATTTTTATGAAACTTGGCATGCGGCTTTATGTGGTACTAGCAATTACCCGGCGCGCGTTGCTGCGCCCAAATTAAGTTGTTTACAGAAATAAAGCTATTTTAATAGTTTTTTAATATAATAAAAAAAGTCAATGGAATAGAAAGTAAGTATATTAATTTTATTGAAAGTTAAAATAAAAAAGTTAATATAAATTCAAGTAACACAATTCATTCAAGTAACACAATTCAAAAGATAATAAACCAGCCACTGTTTACATTTCTTTGTTTACATTGTGTTGTTTACATTTAAAAAAATTACAGTATAATGAAACTTTGAATTTTTTTAATTACAGCTGTTAATTTTGTAAACACTAAATTTCTAAAACCTGACACTGCACCCTTGTATGCCCTCTGGGTCGGAGCCCTTTGGACAGATTTGCACCAAACTTCACACAAACCATCCTTGAATAATGATTAATAATGCCTGAAAGTTTCATTACAATCTGTCGAGCGGTTTCGGAGTCCATAGGCTACATACATATATACATACATACTTCCTCTTTTATAGATATAGATTAAGACATTGGGAATTCGCTGAGTACGCAGGTTTGCTGCGACGGGGGTATTTTACTTTTTTTTCAGCCTAAAAACACAACTGAATTTTTGAGTTACAGTTTTCAGATTGTTTTGTCAAACATTTGGCCAACTGATTGTAGTCTAACTCTTAACTAATTTGAAGTGAATCGGACAATAAATGAAACCACCAGAGTGCAAACACACATAGGGTGTTTCCAAACTCTCTACTGAAACTTCAGGAAATTGACTGGTCAAAACAAACAAAACAATGTTATTAACCTCACGGCCCACCTTGCTCCGTTACCCGTATCTACAGTAGACTCCCGATTATCCACGACCGGATTACCCGCGTTGCGGCTTATCCGCGATCGGCAAAAAAAAAAAAAAAAACGCAACTGCAGCAAGCGAAGTTTAGCGCGTAAACGTCTATCCTCGCGCCTGCAAATTATAGCTACCGCGTGCGACGCACTTGGCCTTGGGCTAGAGAAAGGGGTTACTAGCGGTCAAACGGAAGCCCGCCCGTCCGCCCGCCAAAACATTAGTCATCTCCCGCCATCCCTCCAGACCGCCATATCGTACGCAACTGCCCGCCATTATCATTATGCAGAGGGACAATTGGACTTCTTGGAAGGGAAACATGACACCTCGTTGTGCGATCTCATTGTTTATTTTCCTCGAAGCCAATAAAGACGACAACTTCGACATTAGGCCTGTAATATAGTGCACTTGTCTCACGTATTGGACTGTTATTTTACCGATGTGAAAATATTGTTTGTGAAATAATTGTGTGTTTATTAAAAGATACGTACAGTAATCTTGTATTTGAAGTCTTTCACATTATTAAACCTAACATTCAGTAGCTTAAAGGTTATTATTTTGCTCTCACAGTCGTTTTTAACTATTTCAAGTGTGTTTTAGGTTAGGTTTGGTTTATCCGCGATTTCGATTATACACGATCGCTCAGCCACCCATTACCGCGGATAATCGGGAGTCTACTGTATGTCGGTTTATGTTGCTCACTATATCATATCTTAGGACCCGCTTGAACTGCTGACATGAAACTTTTGGGCTGATTTAATTTGCTATTGAATTTAATGTTTCTACCTTTTACCATTTGAAATGGTGGCCATTTAAATATTTCTAAGCTTAATATCTTGAACACGACAAATTTGCACAATATTTAACTAGATATTAAAATGAAATTTTAAGACAAAAAAGATGGTTTAAAGATTTAAAAGATAACTGAACCAGTAGTGGAATAATTGCAATTCGTTGAAGTAGGGATTGGTCGGTTGCATTTTTTATCAGTTCGGTTTTTTACAAAAAACCGGTTGTCGGTTTCAGTTATTTTTAAGAACTTACCATAACTGCCTCATCCATACTTTAAATTTAACTTTCAACCTAGGTTCTGAAATTCTGCCTATCTAACATCACAGGGTCATTATCGACTCACAATTTAACGATTTTACCAAACTTTAATTGATATAAATTCCTATTTCATATTTTGTTTCAATGATTTACATAAATACTGCTGCAGAAACACTATGCAGGAGAGTTGGTTAAGAAATCACAAGTAATCAAAGACAAATCAAATAAATTTAAATTAAATATTATGGGCCATTACAAAACTAATAAATCACCTAGGCTTAAAACCATTTTTAGCCAAATAATAACAAAGTTAACCTAGGGCAGTACCAAAGTCTAAGTAATCTTTAACTTATTGTTAAGATGGTAAGGTTTAAGTTTAGCCTACTGTAGGTCTAACCTTAAGAGGATGTTAAAGCCAAAATTTTCTCGTAGTCCTGCGAGACTGGTGGCCAGGAGAAGAACTACGGGATCAAACATCCGCGCCACAGCACGTCGAAAGTAGTGCGACGTAGTACTACTGCCTGCCCTCGATAACAGCGGCACCGTCCCACCACCACCACCACGCACCCGTGCCCGTCTGGCACAGCGACTAAAGCATAGCCCCGGCTCTACCCGCAACGCAAGACAATCGTACGCTTTATTCCCGATATTTTTTATATACAAATATTTTTGTATATTTCCCGGACTGTAGAGGATTTGATGCAGTTTTTAGTGGGATGTTCCACTGTGCCACTGCTACAAATCTTATATATTAATTCAATAATGAATTTCGTTTTCGGCCTGCTGGCCGCTACCTCGTTATTTCTCAACCGATTTGGATAATCTACGTGTAATTTTAAAGTTTTTACACTGCAGATTAACACAAAAATTTAAAATTCAAAAATACCAATTTATTTAAACAAAATTTACATTGAAAAAAAATTGTTCCATGTTATTTAAATGGGAGAATATTTTTGAAGGAACTCGGCCTTAGTTCGAGAATACCGGGCAATGTGTGGTCATGGAATTTGTACTAATTTGAAGCTTAAACATTCCGATACCCCCCAAAATTGTCAGATTTATTATTTTATCCCTTTAAGTTTGTTTAATGATGTAAAGTATAAAGTCCTAAAACTTCCTCATGTTATTCACATGGGAGAATTGTTGACCAGTTGCTCGGCCTTAGTTTGAGAAAACCAGGTAACGTGTGGTCATGGGGCTTATACCAATTTGAAAATGAAACATTCCGATAATTCCCAAAATTGTCAGATAAATCATTTTCTCCTTTTAAGTTTGTTAAATGATACCAAATGTATATGTCTAAAACCGTTTTGGTGGGATTTATAGTATGTATTGTTTACAACAAATAGCTGATCATAATCCCAACTTGGTGATTTTTATTAGACAGCTGATAAGCTCCTCAAGCTTTTGATTTATATTCGTGTATAGTAAACATCAACGTATATATCAAATGCAACCTTTAAAAATTAACCTATTTTCTAAGTTCATATTTTTAGTTTTGTGACTTTTTAACTGTATCGTGTCACATATCAAGTTGCATTTTCATACTTTGTAATATTTTTAGTAGGTAGACTATCTATATATTACAAACCTGCAAGTATTTCATTGTATAGGTGATTGGAATGTTATTCCTACAGGGTACCGTGAGATTACTCAACCTTAACATTGTAGCCGTCAAATTTCGACGGGCACCCACTAGTATTCCATATATAGGCTGGCTACGAAGAATGGTCTTAAAATTATCTATTTACGGTATGTGTAATATATATATAAATTTATATTAAATTTTTATTTGATTTTTTTTAATTTTATTTTGACCAATATATATTAAATTTTGGTCAAAAAACATAATATGGCTGCCTGAAATAAAAACAAATATATTCAATCCACAAAATATTTAACACTCGGAAAAAAGATTTTTGAAAAATCTTAAACCTCCATAAAAACCCCTTTTTATCATCCAGCACGAAAAGCGTCTGTTTTTGGGTCTATAATTAGTCCGTAAAATCACATTTTTCTGATACCTTAAAACAGGGCACTGAAAAATCAGCTGTGGACTTTTTCATTACGCTAACATCAAAGATTGTTATTGTTCCTTTTTACGTTTGTGTATTTCAAATGTAACCAACACATGTTTTTACATTTTGTTTGTAAATAAAAGAAATGTAAATATTGTAAAGTTAACCCCTCTTAACTACCAAAACTATACAAATCACCTAATTTTTAACTATCAAAGGCTTATATGGACAGTATGACAAAATACCGCCGCAGCAAACCTGCGTACTCAGCGAATTTCCAAAGCATATATATGGGTATCACTACTACCTAGAGCCACTTACCAAGTTTCACAAAAATAAATTCATTAATAAGTGATATATAGCATGTTATTTATTCTCCATAAGAATAACATTACAATTCAGTACGCAGGTTTGCTGCAACAAGGAAGATAATAAATGTGTTTTTTTTGCAATTATCAAAACAACTCAACCAGGTCAAGCTACATACTGTACCAAGTTTTATTAAGTTAGGTTCATAACTAAGGGAGATATAAAACTTTACTTATTCTCCATATGAATAACATGGGGGCCGAGTATGCAGGTTTGCTGCTACCGGGAAAAATAAAAAAAAAAACTTTTTTGTGCTAATATCAATATACCACAACTAGTTGAAGCAACACACCAAGTTTAATTAATGTACATACATAAATAATCAAAATATAACATTATTTATTCTCTACAAGGATAACATTGGACAACGTACTATGTTTAGCACTTTGAATATCACTGCAACGGTTGGACGTAAAACAACAATTAAAACGCCAAAATGATTGTTTTGTAGAGCTAAACTGATTGATAGAAAGAAATGCGGAGTTTTTAGTGAAATTATCTGAGGAAAATCCAAAAATCGTATTCCCATAAGACTAACATAGGAAATTTTATGGACACATTTTTTTGACTTTTCTCCACAACCACTAAACCTAGCTTAATAATTCAAAATACTAAATTGTTTGTTTTTTTAAGCTCTATAAAATGGCTATAACCAAAATCTAGGGTTTTTAAAATTTTAGGATAAAAAGTAAAAAAAAAGATTTTTGAAAAATTTTAAACCCCCATAAAACCCCCTTCCCAAAAATAAAAAATAAAACTTTTTTGTGCTAATATCAATATACCACAACTAGTTGAAGCAACACACCAAGTTTAATTAATGTACATACATAAATAATCGAAATATAACATTATTTATTCTCTACAAGGATAACATTGGACAACGTACTATGTTTAGCACTTTGAATATCACTGCAACGGTTGGACGTAAAACAACAATTAAAACGCCAAAATGATTGTTTTGTAGAGCTAAACTGATTGATAGAAAGAAATGTGGAGTTTTTATTGAAATTATCTGAGGAAAATCCAAAAACCGTATTCCCATAAGACTAACATGGGAAATTTTATGGACACATTTTTTTGACTTTTCTCCACAACCACTAAACCTAGCTTAATAATTCAAAATACTAAATTGTTTGTTTTTTTAAGCTCTATAAAATGGCTATAACCAAAATCTAGGGTTTTTAAAATTTTAGGATAAAAAGTAAAAAAAAAGATTTTTGGAAAATTTTAAACCCCCATAAAACCCCCTTCCCATAGACCGATCGATCTGGTTGTTACTCTCCACATTTGTGCCAAATTTCATCAAAATCGGGCGCTTCTTTCAAAAGTTATCGCGGTAACGGACACACACACACACACACACATATATATATACATAAATATAAATTTGAACGAATAGTGTTTTTGGCATCTGGGGACCTCAAAACAAAAAGTTATCATGGTCTCGGGCCTCAAAACAAAAAGTTATCATGGTCTCGGGCTTAAGTCTTACCATGCCACCTACGGTAACAGCTTCTTCCCTATAGGGGAAATTTGCAAAAAAGTTGTTCATCACATGAAACTTAAGTGTGTTTTTGGTGCTTAATCGTTTTTCTGAACTCGGCTTCGCCTCGCTCATAAAACACGATTGCATACCAAAAACAACCACTTTTGCTCCTTGTGATGAAAACTACTATTTTATCATACTGCACTAAAAGCAGCTGTTTTTAGGGTCTGTAAATTAATCCGTAAAATCACGATTTTCTAATAAATTAAAATAGCACACCGAAAATCATCTGTGGATTTTTTCAGTGCGCTAACCTCAAAGATTGTTATTGTTCCTTTTTACATTTGTGTATTTCAAAGGTAAACAAACACGTGGACAAAATTCAAGTAGATTTGTTTGTAAATACAAGACAAAGTAAACATTGTAAAGTAAACCTATCTGAACTCTCAAAACGATACGAATTACCTAATTTTTGGTCCAAATGTTAAACTATCAAAAGCGTATATGGCCTATATACAGTATTGGGGGCCCGTGGTCAGAATCTGGTCCTGGGCCCGGCTCTGAGGTATGGTGGCCCTGTATATGGACAGTATGATAAAAAAGTTGTTCATCACTTGAAGGAGCTAAAGTGTGTAGGTACTGTATTTTGTGCTTAGTCATAAAAAAACTACATCGTGGGAAAAAACTATTTCACACCAAAAACAACCACTTTTGCTCCTTGCAATGAAAACTACTATTTCTCATGGTCTGATCGTTGTGGTTTTTGAACTTAGAGCCACTCATTAGTAGCGCATTTAATCACAAATATGCGAAAAGTGACCAGACCAGGGGTGTATCCCAATTCCCCCCTAGTTACGTCACTGTTTCCAACAATTGTTTTAAACATAAACTTTATTTGATTACATTGTTAGCTATGTGCTTGTTAAGTTTAAAACTGAAAATTAATTAACTTTTGAGTAGCTTTTTACTAGGAAATAAAATGTGGGCTACTACACAAAATAATGATGCAAAGAAGTTCATACAAGATGGACGGTAATTTAATTACGATAAAGGGAAATATGATCAACTAATGTCGTCATAAATGAGACAATTCATATATAGCAACCTGACAATACATATATTCAATGATTGATTTTACACTAAATTACTCGGAATATTCAATGATATTAGGCCTACTACGCGATCCACGACGTTGTTAAACACAAAAGAGGCCTAACCAAGATCAGACGTTGGTGTTCACATAAAATAAATTCTAAGTGCTATTTCGTTATCAAAATAAAAGGAGTTTTATCACATTTTTTACAAATCCCACACTTGCTAATTTCAAAGAAAGAAAGCTTGTTAATTTAATGTAATCCTTCCCTCTAAAAATCAAATCAAATTACCCTGCTCAAATCAAAGAATTACCCCAAAATAAAATTGTATATAGCGCGATCTGCCCTTTCAATCCCCCCTGAATGTTAGCACTAAAACAACCACACCACAGCGAGTATCATTGACTGTCATCTGTTTGCGAGGACCAGAGCAAAACATCTGGCGCTGAAGACGCCGGCGCCGTGCCAGCACCGGGGTAGTGATGAGCGATACGGCGCGGCGATATGATAGGCCTATGCATCGACAACAAATCGTATTGGCCGCTGTGTATCGTGACATACGCGGATAGTTATATTGCATATTTTTGACTTAATCATGTCATTCGAATTTCACTGATAAATATATGTTAACAATTGGGTTAGGATAATAAATCAAGTGATGAATTATTACATAATTATAATGAATGTTTCCAGAACCAAGTTCACGTGTACTGTCAATAATATATTCCATGGCTGAGCAAGCGTCGCTTCCATTGATTGATGTAGTTGTATTCCTCCGCCACAGGAAGTTTCTGATCCGCGCCGCTTGGATCGCTGGTATCAGCGCGTACATACTTTCACGCGGGAGCATCCCACAGCTACGTTTTTTGACTTTAGAACAATTCACTATATGGCATATTAAAGACCATAAAATTCAACACTAAGATTGCTTTTTAAAATTTTAATTAGCTTAGTATTTAATGAGTTATCTAGTATCGAAATTGGGTGAATTCTAAGGCTACGTTCATTTTTATTTTTTATAATATCGAAAAACTGAGAAGCAATGTTAGTGGGAAATATCTTTCTCTTTAACTCATTGGCATACTTGGACGGAACATTTCCGTCCCGCCGCCAATGCGCCCTGGCATTCCTAGACGGAACTGTTCCGTCCTGTGACATTGATACTAATTTGACGTTTTTCCGAGGGATCGCAGCACTAGTAGGGTCAATATTTGTTTGCCTGTGAATCTGCAATAGTTATTGTGTGAGTTTTAAGTTTCCTTGGTTGCCTAACCTGTTTTGGAGAACAAAAAATATTAGTAAACAACAAGTGGGTGTTTTGAGGTTGTGTTTCGTGTCAAAATGCCGCGACCGTCTTGTTTACGATCGAGTGAAATAGACCCGTATATAGATAATTGGGAATTATCTTCAAATATTTCTGAAGACGAAGATGAATTATTAGATCGTGCGACAATTGTTCACATTTTCGATTCAGATTATTCTGACGGAGAGTTCTATCTACTAGGAGAGTTCTGGATCTACTAAAGATCAGCCTAGCTCCGTGAGTAACGAAATTGTACCTACTTTAGTGACTTTTGAGGATGAGGAATCGTTAGTTATTATTCCTCCTGATGAAAATAATGATGAGGAAATGCTCGTTGATGATGTGAATAATGTTATAGAGCATGACACCGTGAAGGAAATAATTGAACAGGTAGTTAGAGGGGAAATGGATCATTCCTTGAAAGCCCCTTTGTTTGGAAAGATGGGCCAAATGAGAATCACAATATTCTATTTTCAGGCCAAAATGTTGGTATAAACGTACCAAATAAAGATGAACTTAATTCTGAACTTGACGTTTTTTATGAATTTTTGGGAGAGGACTTTTTTGAAATGAAAACTAGGGAAACCAATTTATATGCTCAACAGTGTATTGATGATCCCATGAGAAAAACTTTGAAAAGTGATGAAAACTGGTTTTAAGTTAGTGTTGATGAAATGAAATCTTTCATTTTACTATCCCTACTGTTACCGGACAAAAAGAAAAGTTTTGGAAACTAAAATATTTTCTGAAGTAATGCCACTGAAGCGTTATCAACTAATTATGAGGTTTTTACATTTTTCCAATAGTGAAGAAGCTGAAGCAAATGACAAACTGGTCAAAATTCGTCCTATCATTCAATACATTGAGAATAAGTTTCTGAAGAACTACACTCCAGACCGTGAAATTTCCGTGGATGAGAGCCTAATGAAATTCAGAGGTAGGCTATAGTATATTCAATTTATTCGGACAAAGCGTGCTCGCTTTGGTATCAAAGTGTTCAAGCTCTGTGAATCAAAGACAGGTTACTGTTCCTCCTTTGAAATATACACGGGCAAAAAGCCATTGCCCCAAGGTGTAATTAGTAAGTGAGGAAATTTTACTGCAACTAGCGGCACCGTTTTTGGATAAGGGATATACAATATACCTAGACAATTGGTATTCCTCGCCAACTTTGTTTTCTTGGTTGTTATCACGGTACACTTAGGCTGTAGGCGCCGTGAAGAAGAATCGCAAGCACTTGCCTAAAATTGATGGGGTACAATTGAAGAGAGGGGAAGCAGTCCAGAAGAATAGTGAGGGCATACTCTTTATCAGATGGGTGGACAAGAAAAATGTAAATACATTGAGCACTTTAAATAGCGAGTTAGACTTTCAGCCCACAGGACACCGTGTGAGGGCTACAAGAAATGAACCAAGCTATGAGATTTGTAAACCCAAATTGATAATGGACTATAATAATGGAATGCAAGGGGTCACAGACAAGATCAGGTGTTGGCATATAATCCACTTATGCGCCGCTACTCAAAGGGGTATCATAAATTTTGTTTTTACCTCATTGATATGGTCCTCTTCAATGCCTTTGTGGTGTTTTCTCAGCTGAAGAATCCCAAAAGATATCACTTCTCGGACTTCAAAGTTGCTATTGCTGAGCAAACGCTAGGGACAGTTACTCTTACAGAGAAAAAAGGTGCTGGCAGACCTTCCTTATCAAATCCTATGAGACTTCAAGGGCGACATTTCCCTGAAACCATACCTGCTACCCCTCAGAAAGCTTTTCCATCAAAGAAGTGCAAGGTTTGTAGTGACCATGGACTCAGGAAGGAAGTAAGGGTCCATTGTAAACAGTGCAAGGTGCCACTTCACATGGATGGCTGTTTCGAGGTATTTCACACTGTAGTGAACTATTAGAAAGGCATCAAAGGCAAAGTGTACATATGTATATATTAGTGTAGTTTTGTGTTGTACTGTAAAGTTGTGTGTAGTGTAGAAAAAATAGTGTACAGCAAATTAGGAGTTCTATGGTGAGTACAGCTTACATATTATTTTATGGTGATGGGTACTGTTAGTATGTGCAGATTTGTTTTGTAGCCCATAGATGATTTTTTTGAAGGTACATTTATTTATTTAAAATGATTATTTATTATATTTAGATATGGTTTTACTTTCCATAAATGGTTCTTCCAGTCTAAAAAATATAATTATGAATAAACAAAATTGTTATAAAATATAAATTTTATATTTTTTTATTTTTTGTTGATGTTTATGAATTATAAAAAAAATAGTTTTGGCAAATATATAATGTGATTTATAAACTCTGAAAATTTCAAGACAAAATCATTCTGAATAAGGAAGTTATAGCAAGTTTTGTTGTGTAGCCCATTTATAGATGATATTTTTGTAGGTACATTTATTTATTTAAAATTATTATTTATTATATTTATATTATTTATAATTATTTATGGGTTTACTTCCCATAAATGATTCTTCCAGCCTAAAAAAATAATTTATGAATACATTTTTTCATAACTTATAAATTTATACAAATTTTTAAATTTAAAATTTTTTTAAGTTAATGAATTATAACAAATTGTTTTGGGAAATATATATAGGCCCAAACTCTGAAAATTTCAAAACGAAATAATTAAGAATAAGGAAGTTATAGCAATTTTTGTAAAAGTCTCTAAAATAGCCAAAAAAAATAGGAATTCCTGTGTGTAATCAGGTAGTAAAATATTAATATGCCAATGGGTTAATTTGGTGTATAGGCCCTAGTTGTTTGTTATACGTTGAGGAATAACGTCAGTATATGCTCCCGCGCAGAACGGTTTTAGCACGATATTTTGCGGGGGTTTAACATCCTCTTAAAAACAAAATAAGTGTCCCTGGTTTTGCTGATATTTTTGCAAACTTTTTAAACCCTAGAATCTTTTTCTACAGGAAGGATATATAATCATAAATACAGTAGGTTTTATATCTACGGAAACAGTAGGACTAGAACTACATCCGGGGTCGGGGTTATTAGCAATATTAATTGGGCTAGATGGTAGATCGTCGACTAATTCTTCTTCTGGCATTCTCGACGATATTAACAAACTTGTTTGCTAAAAATGTTCGCCTGTATTAAAAACAGTCAAATTGACAGTAATCCCGTAGACCCTCTTGAGATGTCGCGTCATCGTCTGCTTGTGAGTGTTGCGAATTATGGGATTAGCGATATGCACAATCTGATATAAACCAATACACTCGCAAAGTTTATTCGTGAGTTGTCGCCCGAAGACACTGACGATCCTGGTGTCTGGAGTCGAAAACACTAGTGATCCTGGCAGTTTGAATCAGAGTTTGAATCTTGTGCTTCTTGCAGTTCTTGTATTGGTTGTAATTTGCGTTTTCTCACAAAAGAGCCAAAGAGGCGCTCTTGTTCCGGGCGGTAAATTCATGAATGTAACTTATAATTGTGATGTGCGTGTTCGATAAGTAACGTATTGAAATATCTCGATAGAGATGATACAATACACATGATGCGTCACTGTCACTATAAGTCCAAACTGCAATCGATTATTATTTAATTTCTCAAATCGGGCGTTCTTTTTAATTTGTGTTAAGGTTTAATCCATCATATATGTTCTTCTTTTTTAAGTTTAAACCGTTTGTTAGCTTAGAAATCAATAATTCTGAATACGATAATTCCAAAGGCGAATTGTTTTTAACAACACAGGTATTGCGATTCAGTGTCTCGATATGATACCGCAATAATTATTATATTTAATACAATTCGATAAGCAGTAAACTCTGCACTGGTTTTTATACCAATGCGAGATGACATTTAAGTAGGCCTATTGGGCTTATGTATCGCGAAACAAGTATCTCTTTTATCGTACCATTTTTGAAGTATCGTGTCATTAGACTTTCACTGATGTGTCTCATTGACTGGGTTAAGAGTTTAAGCGATATTTGTACAAAATTATAATGCTTATTTTCAATACAAGCACTTACTGACAGTGAAAAACCGAAACAGACATTTGACCATCGGTGGTTCTCGGTGTCGGTTTTTTTATAAAAAACCGGTAAAACCAACTTTTAAGAACCGACACATCCCTACATTGAAGTAAATGTATGGTAATTTACACAGAATTTGTATGATTTTACTCATCAACATTTCAATTGCTCAGTTATAGGTTGAGTGACCTTTAAATTTTCTACACCATCCTTTTTAGTATAATATTTCACATTTTTCCAATATCTAGATACATTTTTGAAGCTTTGTAAAATTGAAATGGCCACTATTTCGAAATGGTAAAAGGTAGAAATGTCATATTCAATACCAAATTAGTCCTTAACAAGTGGTCCACAAAAGTCGTCAAACGTGGTCTAGATGTTTAATTGTTAATTTTCTGTAAAAGAAGGGTTATGAAGTTTTAAAATAATAACAGCTAATTTGAGACAACTGTCAGGATAGTAGATTACATTCACCCAAGTGAACATGATCCCTCTCAAAAGACAGATAAGGGCTCAACCCCTTAAAGCTAAAAGCATTTGATAGATTTACATACCTAAAGTGCATATTTGTTCTCCGTGTTCTGGGTCCACCGACGCCCCTGTTGGGGTGAGGTATCCTCCGCACTCCATGCCTAGATCCTGACGGTTCGTCGTAATCACAGGTTAAGGTAGATAGTATATATACTCTGATTCCATCACCATTCATAGCAACTCCCATCTTTGACAACTAACCAGCTGTGATTGGTAGTGTAAAGAGAAACACACCAAGAGTGATCAGAATACACTTAAACAGTTCAGCATGGTGAATAAATAACAGACCATTTAAACTGCAGTGCTTAGGTTAGTTAAGGTTAGACGTGTAGGAAAGCAGACCTTTATTAGTTGTACTGCAAGATGACTGTACTTTGGTCTACAGGAATTCGAAGCTGAAATAATCTGTATGTCGATTTGACATAAATCTAATCTTCTGAAATCTACGTACGGCAGATTTTTATCATAATAAACTGCATGGATGTTAGAACCCATTGACCAATTACATTTCATTAATAAATCTAACCAACAACATCTGACTAAAATAATAAACTCCAGAATCTACTGATTTTATTTTCTAACTTTTTTCCCCTTTAAACAAATTCCATCAAGCCTTACCACAATAATGCCAATTTGTGACAATCCAATTTAACACTTATTGCGGAAAGTCAAGCATAGGGCACCAAACTATTACGGATTTATGGTGGATTTATTTTGTTTGTGATTTAACAATAAAAAGAGAAATAATATAACAAACAAGAGATGGTATCACAATCACTCCTAAAAATTTTACTTTTATTCTAAATGTGACAGACTATTAAAGATGGGAATTACTGTTACTTTCCAGTAATGTGTTCTACCGTTCTATCACATCTTGTAACAGGTTCTATTAATAAGCTATTTTTTGTAACTTGTTACCACAAAACTCACGTATTTCCGTGAATAACCCTAAATGAAGAAGGCAGTTATATTGGCCAAAATAGAAAACGTTTGCAGTAACTTCGTGTCTCTGACTGAATTATTACATAATTTGTATTATACAAATATAAGGTTTATAATTACTAAACCATAACCAAACATTTGTATAATAATAGCTCTATATCTAATTTTTTTAAGTTTTCTTAATTTCCATTTTGCTTTTAATACTTATGTTTACAACAAAACTTCTTAATTTAAAACAAATTATTAATTGGGTTGAAAACAAACCCAAACAAAACAACATTATGTAAAATAGTTGGTTTTTCTTCAACATTAGAGAATCAATTATTTCATAAAAAGACAAGCGTCAAACAAAATTGAACATACCTGAAGACCGAAAAACCAAAAAAACTAAGGCAATAAAACCCTTTAAGGTATATAACCTTTTTGTCGATCATAGTTAACATCGTTCTGCTGAATTCAGCCTGGGTATCAACTATTGTTGAAGAGGTGGTTCACTGGCTAAGATTGGCTTGTCATCTATGCTCGACATGGTTTATAGTTAAGGGTTTCTTATATCGTAGCGGATATTTTAACATTACTTTTGACCTCTATGAATTTGCAAGTGCTCACTATTTTAAATATACAATATAAACAGATATTAGAATAACTCTTATAGCTAAATAGGTTTTGTGAAAGCATAGTAAAGGATATCAGAAAGGATATGAGATCCCTAGGACCACTGCGATGTTCCAGTGTAAGATGTCCTGCGAAATCATCAGTCACTAAGTTGGGTTCACCTCCCGGCAAGGCAGCACACACTGGGCATACCTGCACAAAGCAATTATCATATACACGAGCTGTCATATTGTCTGCAGAGATTAATCAACCAAACACAAGCTACTTGTTTAAACAAGGATTTTACTATTTATTTTCTTATTAACTAGCTGAAAGGAAATAGGAACAAGTGCCATTTTCAATTTCCAGGAATATAACATTTTTGGACAAGCATACAAATATAACAGTTAGTTACCACTTCAAATGAAGTCTCCGAGTGGTCCGAAGTAACGTGCTCTTGCAGTGCAGTCTCCGTGAAGCCCATCTTGCCACAGTAGGGACATGTGAAGGACTGCGGCTGTTCCACAGTCAAGGCCTCTCCGCCATAGTACAGATCTGAACACACGATATCTCATAAAATGTAAGGGTCAATACCACCAAATGGGATAACTTAGGTCTCCATGACAAAAATGAAAAATTAAATTATATATTTTAAAAACCTTTATTGTTTTGATTAAACAACCTTTTTTCCTACCTTTCAACCCTATCCTACATTCCAAATAATAAATAAATAAAGTGTAAAGATTAAATGTGTCTTTATTTACCAACCGGTCACTCGTCTCCAACTGGCTTGGAGGTTATGCTGATCAAAACAAATATGTCAAGCAGACGACTGCCAACGACTGTGGTGTATAACCAATGACAATGTAACCTGTACTTCTACACGTTAACATCGGTCTGGAGAAAGTTGAGTGGGAAAATGGTTTTTTCCTATTGACAAGTAATGTCTCCGAATGTCCGTGGTTCAAGGACGCGTAAAACTAACGGAGTGTCCAGAAAAAGGTGTGGCGGTAAAAAGAGCAGGAAACATCTGATCTATTCTTCTAACAGTTGATAGTTTGTTTTATGAGTGTAGTTTTTTCAGAAAAAGTTATAGATTTTCTGAAGTATCTACAAAACCAGGGAAGAATTATATGGTACCTCAATTCACAAACAGTAAGGTCACACTTATAAATCATAACATGTTATTCTTTTATGAAAAACCTAAATATATCATAACAAGTTAACAAGAACTAACCACACCCTCAAGACGTGGTTAGCCTACAAAGCTTAACTGAACGAGTATTAAAAATAATGTCTCGAATATACATATCGGTCACGAACAGATCTCTCACGTGACCGGTACACTGTTATGTGTGACCGATCTGTATATTCGAGACATTATGTTTAATAGTCATTCAGTTAAGCTTTGTAGGCTAACCACGTTTTGAGGTTGTGTTTAGTTCTTGTTATCTTGTTATGATATATTTAGCTTTTTCATAAAAGATTAACATGTTATGATTTATAAGTGTGACCGTACTGTTTGTGAATTGAGATACGATATAATTCTTCCCTGGTTTGTAGATATTTCAGGAAATCTATAACTTTAATAGTAAGTTTCATATTTTATAGTAATGAATAAGTTTTATTGTCTTTTAGATGTATTATGTTACCTTTTAGTGGTATAAGTCACGTGAGTTTACCAAACGGTCACTGTTTTTACCCACCGGTCACGTCTGTTACAGACCGGTCACGTCTGCTACAGGCCGGTCACGGGGTTAAAATACTAACTAAACGACGATAATATATTTTTATTCATGTATATATTTACATAAAACTGATGAAAAAATGTATTCACATCTCACAATAGTAAAATCATTATTTAAAAATGTTTTCCAATGAATAAATTTTAGGTATTAGGTACCAAATTATGATACACTTCCAACTTCAATACCATTTTCTAATTTTTAAAGGTTAAAATGATGGAATCAGGAAATAAATACACGTTATGTTTTTGTTATTGTTTATTTAACTAAACATTTTGTCAGTTGTTTGCATAAAATGTCTTAAACTCGTTTTTTGTGGGAGGTTAAGTGAGTGTGACCGATCACTGAAAATGTTTGTTTTTTCATATAAAAAATGAAAATTGTGCTCTGCTGCAGCATTGGAGTGTTCCCAAAAATGTATGAGACTAAACAATCAATAGTACAAGAAAATTCGACAATTTTAATTTTAAAAATTTTCCTTAACCTAAATTATCCCATTTGGTGGGAATGACCCGTAATAACTCGACTTTCCAGCCAACAGAAGTGGGGGACAAAAGTTTGGACAATTGATGAAATTGAAAAAATTCTCTATTAGAAACAGTCAGTATCATGTGATACCGATCAAATTTAATATTTTTGCCTCCCTAAAAAACAAAAAACGTAGAACAGTTTGTTTGAACATCACGAAAATAGTATATTTTGAGACACGGTTGACTTAAAAGTGTGTAGTGAAATTCACGCATAATTCCAGGCTTTTCATGCTAATATCTCAAAATTTTAAGTAAACTCAGCTACTTAAAACTTTCAGTTTTCTTAATTAAATTTTTTCGTAAAAAAACTTGCACAAAAAAGTACGTTAACTTAAGTAAAGTAACCAAATTTACCAAAATCTGAGCGAGTGAGGATGCACTGCATGGGATGCTCAGTGGTGTGCCGGGTGGTCGTGGCACCTGCCTCGTAGCAAGTGGCACACAGATCATAATCATAGCAAATCAGGCATTTGTAGCGCCGCCCCCTAAAGTTGCCTTTCAGACATGAATCACAACTGACACCTGAAACAAATAAAAGGATTAATTGTAATTAATTTTTACTGGAGTATTTCAAGGACTTGAAACGTTCAACATGGTTAGCACATTCGATGCTGCCATGCCCACTCCCCCAAACTGGCACATGACACATAGAGGGAGGAGCAGTGCTAACTTATATCACACGACGTGACCCAGCCACCGAATGAGGGATGGACCATGTCATCATCCTACTTTAGTTAAGATGGTCCCACACTGTGAAATTCAATATTGTTGATTAAAACCAGAACAAGTGTTTGGCCAAAACATTCAATAACATTCGCGAGTAGTGTGGGACTGGATTTTACACAAGGTTCATTTGAGGTTTCTACAGTATGGTGTTTATATTCGGTGATGGAGAATTTTGACATTCGGGATACAGAGCTGAGAAGGGTAACCATCGCAAGATAAATGTTGTTATATAAACTCTGCACAGCAACTTGTGGGAACGATTTTTACTTTTAGAAATATCCCCCATCATGCAAAAATAAAATCGTGAAAATGACAAATAAGATTTTTTTATATGTTAAGTCTAAAGTAACGTTCTTTCTAAAGTATTACATCACCAAGGTTAAGGCAAGTACGTTCAGTATCCTTATTAACCATATTAATCCATTGTGTCATTTTGTTGGAAAACTAAAGTTCTACAAACGACTAAAGTTTAATCAAAATCGTTACTAAAGTTTAATCAAAATCGTTAGAGCCGTTTTTGAGAAATGTTGATTTTTCATGTTTTTTGGCGGTTTTTGGGGGATAAGTACCCTTAAAAATAAAAAATTAAAAAAACGCCTGGAGATATCGTGGATTAGTACCTACATACCAAATTTCATCAAAATCGGCCCAATGGTTAGGGCTCTAGCTCTGTACACATCCACACAGACACACACACACACACACACACACACACGTGGACACACACACACACAGACAGACATCACGTAAAAACCACTTTTTTGGGTTCAGGGAGCACCAAAACGAATATTTCCACTAACAACTCAAATTCGAAAATTTTGACGAAAACAATACTTTCTCCATATACTATGTATAGAGGGAGAAAGTAAAACGTAGCAAATTCAGTACTGACCAAGTGCAACTCACAAAGAATTAACCGATCCCATCAACTTCCAAGCAGGCCTGCCACCGTTTATTTTACTTGGGCCCTCCCACCAACGTTTCCACAGACCGGTTAACTCATTGAGAGTTGCACGACTGGTCAGTTTTGGTCGTGTGCAAGAATCGAACCCACAAACATCGTATCCACACCTGGCCAAGGTGTTTCCACGACGTAGCCAACTCAGCTAACACAACCAAAGGCCTAGTGTCGTTATTTAGCTTTTTCAGTCAGTCCATGGCCCTAGTGAAGAGAACCGTAACTACCCGCCGTCATTAGTTACAGATGTTGCTACTGGAGTACAGCACCAATCAAATCCCAATATAAGCTATTGCGCATAGAATAAAATTATTACCTTATGGGTTAAATTGTACGTGGATATCTTTCTAAGATATTATTTTCAAAAGTTCATATTACCGTAACATACTGGCGGATTTCTAGTCCCTCGTCGTTCCTGACATCACTAAAAATGTTGTAACTTAGTAAATTTTCCTGATATTTCAATAACCATTTCACCCATATTTACAAAAAATCCTACAGAATTATATGCATACTAGAGTGGCTTGATGGTGCAACTGCCCCTAACCTTGAAATTGAAATTCTTTATCTCCATTAGGCCTGTGATGAAATTTTAACAATAAGTAAATATACAACATTATTAAACAACAGGTAGTACATGAGACAAATATAAAAACAACAAATAAATCAACATCTTATACATGTAACATAATTACTCCAACTTTCTCCAATACTCTGCCTCATCTGATTTTTTTATTCTCGTCATGCTGAGGAAGATAAACAATATAATAAGAATAAGCTGTTGCCTCATCCATGTCGAGCATAGGGTCTACAGCGTGGTATCATTGACTATACCCCTGTAGTAGACGGCAAATGCAATGCTAAAAACGGTTAACCAAGAAACAGCACAATCTATTGAGTGTGGTCGGCAACAGGGGCTATCGAATGTGCTTCCTCCTAGTAGACATTACGCGAACTACTTGGGATCGCAAAGGCAGACGATCAGACAGAGCTCACTTGATTGATGCTGGTGAAAGACGGTTATGACGTCGACACCAATTTCATTACAAGTTTGTAACAGTTATTAAAAATATTATTTTTATTTAACTCAACCTTTGTTATTACGGCCTTACAGCCTTTGTTAAATCGTATATTAAAACTTCCGAGTTGCGAGGAAAGCGAGACAGTTGTTTTATTAGCAAAATGAGATTTTAAAACCCGAGCTGAGCGCGCCAAGCTGCATGAGCCCGAGTTACGTCAGTCATTGCGTGCGATGGTGGCGATTTCTATCCAGTGCTGTCAGAACTACGTGGAGAATCCCGCCTCTTTTGTTATCAGACGGGCCATAAGGTTTTCGGTCTAGTACAGGTGTATAGTCAATGGTGGTATGTTTGAGCTGGTGCATTGATCTTCGAGAGAATTAACTGAATTACTGTTTCTACAGACAGCCTGATTTCCCTTGCCTCTTTGACGTCATTTCAAGACATTTGAAAAGACCTTCCATAACTTCCATGAAAATTTTCCATGACTTCCTTTAAGTTGAACATTTTTTCATGACAAATTCATCATGGTATTGAAATTTTTATACTGTGCACTGCACCCATCAGTAATGTATTCCACTCTGCCAACTGATGGAAATGTCAGCTTAATTAAATCAATCGTTTTTTCTTGGACAGAGAAGACAAATGGTACATCGTGTCTTAGGTCATCAGAAATGAAACACTATGATGTTTCTAGTACCACAATGATGTTTTAAGGTACCATCTCCATTTTTAGAATATATTACTGAACTGAACAACTTAAATGGCTCCAGTGGTATGACTGTACTTAATTTTGAAGAACAAAATTATAATTCTCAGCGAAATCCATTAAGACCAAAACTTCATCAAATCATTTCATATTTTTATATTGTATTAAAACTCTTGTAATGCTACAACTTGCAAATATTATTTCACCTTTTGAGACTGACATGCAGCTCTCCAGTAATACGTAGGCTAACAAGGGTATACATTTAAATTCAAAATTACATCATACTGTACAAAATTATTTGTTGTAAATGTGTTATATCCAACAGTAAGCCTTATGTTATTACAAAATATGCCATGCAAATTGTATTACATATGATTTTAGCTCCATAGTCCTATATTTTATAAGATATTATTGACTTTCTAACATCCTTACCACAAACTCTGTCTTTGTCAATGAAAATACCTTTTCCGCTATTCAAAAATTTATTTATTAACTTTACATTGTAATAAAACTTTTAGAACACGTAAACCCACAAATATTATTTCACCATTTAAAAGGAAATGTTATGCTCTTTTCAGTGATATATGGTTGTATTAGGGTATCTGGAGAGAGATTTTAGCCAAAGATTGTTTTTTACATAAACGTCACAATTTGAAAAAAACTATAATTTTTGTGTTATACGATTTTTTAAACAATGATGAAAAGTTATAATGCCAACACTTATAGTATAATCTGATTCTCCATTAAATTTATGACAAATTCATAAAGTTTGAAGCCTCTAGCTACATAAATATAAATTTTATTTAGAAAAACGTGGAAACATACAAGCTGATTTCCCGCTCATACTGCCATTGGAAATTACATTTTTCTAAAACTTTAAACGACTATAATTCTGAAACTACTTAATGGAATTTGGTGAAACTTTGCATTTTTTCTTATTTTTGTACACACTTAATGTATACAAAATTTCATAAAAATCTGAGAACTTGGGTGTCAAATTGTAATTTGGCTGGATGATTTGACATGGAATGGCCCTACTGGTAAACAAGAAAAGTTACTAACTTTGTCCACTCTACAATCAATAAACACAGTGATAAAGTCAGTACATAAAATTAATCAGTTAATAAAACAGTTAATCAGTTAATAAAATTAATCAGTTAATAAAATTAATAAATTTTATGTCAGTGAATTGGCAGCTATTTAAAATATGTTATATTAGTCATCTGTGAAAATCATAACATATCTTTCTTCCATAGGAATAGCATAATAGTATAATAAAAACTTGTTTACTTACGTCAAATCAATCATTTTTTTCTAACTAGCATATATATATTTCACCAGTTAGTTCCGAAGGCATACCTACACGATACCAGGGCGCTGAAAATGGCATGAAAGCCGAAATACATATACACCAGATAGAAAAAAAGGATTGTTCGAAGTACATAAACTAGTTTTATTGACAACTGACAAACTGTGCTACAAAAAAATTCACTTAGCATGACAACTTTGAAATCAAGTGGGGTGAACCCTAGGTCCTAGAACTTTGGTTAGTGTCATTCTGGTTAATACTCTTGAGTGGCATTCGACAATTAATTGCATTGTATTAATTGTAATTAATTATTTATTAATTTTTTTATTTAATTAATAATTCATTCATTAATTATTGTATTAATTCTGCCTAAAAAGCATTGTAAAAGCGCCTTGATTGGTATAATTTATATGGGTACCAATCGAAAGATGAGGTTCTGAACTTTCATTTTATTTGAAAACTCCACCTACATTTTCTTTGTTTTTATTTACTTTTAGCGAATTTCCCCTATAGGGAAGAAGCTATTACCGTAGTCGGCATGGTAAGACCTAGGCCCAGGACCATGATAACTTTTCGTTTTGAGGTCCCCAGACCCCAAAAACACCATTCGTTTGAAACTGTATATATATATATATATATGTGTGTGTGTGTGTGTGTGTGTGTGTGTGTGTGTGTGTCCGTGGGTGCGATAACTCTTGTAAAAAAGGTCCGATTTTGATGAAATTTGGTAGGCCTATAAACGTGTAAAGCAACATATATGACTTTAAGTTCGAAAACCAGCCATATCGCTCTACCTTAAGGGGTATTTTGGGGGGGTTTTGTACCCCAAAAATGGGTTTTTTGAGCTTTTTACATATAATTTTTGAAATAGTCAAATTTTAGTTTTTACCATTGGATTTAAATTAAAAAAACACAGAATTTGGTATTTTGATCATTCCTCTACATCAATCGGTTACCGAAATATTGAAAGTGCTAAACACAGTACGTTGTCTAATGTTATTCTTATGGAGGAATAGAAAAATGTTATCTCGCTTATTTATGAACATATACTGACAAAAATTGGTATACGGCTTTATCTGGTTGTGGTCTATTGTTATTTGCTCAAAAAAAACATTTTTTTCTAAAGGTTCCCGTAGCAGCAAACCTGCGTCTCAGCCCCCATGTTATTCTTATGGAGAAAAATTAAAATGCTATGTCTCACTTAATTATGAACATAAATTAATAAAACCTCTTACATGACTTCACCTAGTTGAGTTATATTGATTTGCCTAAATACCAACATTTTTCGTTCCTTATTGTAGCAAACCTGCGTACTCATCCCCCATGTTATTCTTATGGAGATTAATCAAAATGGAATATATCGCTTATTTATGAATGAATATTGATGAAACTAGGTATGTAGCTTCACCTAGTTGAGTTATATTGATATTTGCATAGAAACCAATTGTTTATGTTCCTTGTTTCAGCAAACCTATGTACTCATCCCCAATGTTATTCTTATGGAGAATAATTATAATAGTATATATCGCTTATTTGTGAATATATTTTTATGAAACTTGGTATGCGGCTTTATGTGGTATTAAGTCATATATTATGCATTGGAAATTCGCTGAGTACGCAGGTTTGCTGCGACGGGGGTATTTATTATTTACCTTTATTTATTTATCTCATAATATACATATCCATACTGTTCTCTTTGATTAAAATATGCAACTGCTCACTTACTCTATGAAGTTTTTATTCTGAGTTACTAACTTAGTGGATCTATGGCAAGATACACTCCTAGCTCTTAGTAACCTAAAACAAGATGGCGATTTCTACCTCAAATGAACAACTCGCTGGTGCAATTAACAAAACAATTATTTACTCGCAAAATTCACATTTCAGCATATTAAAAATTGCAAGGGGCTAACAACATGGGTTACAATGTAGGGGGAAATACATGATTTGACTTTACAAAATTGTGAAATATTCCTAGGATTAGTTCTGTGGAGAATATGAAAGTCTTTATCTCAGGGCGTTGTAAAAAAAAAGGCTCGTGTTGAGACTTTTACTATTAATTCTAGATTCTGCTTTATTATTAAATTTGATTTTCTTTATGATTAACTTTTAAATCTGATCGTTTGATTGTAAAATATGAATTTGCTCTAATGTTCAAAGAACCAACTTTGGCTTGGCGTCACCAAAGAATGGCGGCCATGATTTTGAATGAAATGTTCTAGGCCTAATAAATTCTGACCTATTTTCACTGACGTTATAAAATGAATCAAAGAGTTCTCTTCATTTAATTAATTTTGTTAATCACACATTTTTTATTAACTGTAAAAATCAACTTATACACTTTTTTCCTTCCGTACGAGACACCCCGACGGTTTTTAAACTCCTAAATTTGCATCAGCTGAATGGTAGCAACGATAACCCAACCACATGGTGTATTTAGTAATGTAGATAAAATGTGACTAACAGGAAGTACAATATATCATCTGGAGGAAACAACACTGTTTCATCAGAGTGCCAAAATAAGGATACAACCCAGGGATTCAGCTGGGAAAAAAATTCTTTGAGCAAAAATGCTACAAGCTCTTAGAGACTTGTAGCAAAAATATTTTCCTTTTCGCATTTTTATCGTGTGTCATTATACTATTTTTTGGTCTTAAGTTGCTTTTTTGCTTATATTTGTTTTTAAGGTTTAACATTTAATATATAATCCAGCAGAGTCTACTGTTATTGGTAACTTATTTATTTTAACTATTAAAGTCTGTAATGGAAATATAGTAAATATTCTAATAGAATAGGCCTTATACGGCACCAGAACAACTAAAACTCACACACACCAAACATTACACACCCTGAATCATAACCTCAAAGCATATCGCGATCGTATTTGCGTATCACCGATTTTGAGTTGTCTGTTTTTGCTAAGGTACCTCTACACTTCCGCCCGATCGTTGTGATTTCGAGCGACTCGTGCTCGTGTAACCGTCCACATTCTGCAGTGAGTCGAGACCGCGAGCGGCACTACTAAGTCGGATTCAAAATTATGGATACTCGAGTTTGACTTGCCACCAAAATTAACAGATCCTTTTCAAATAATTGCCCTTGTCTTAGTCTTCGTGTTTTGGTGTAAACAACAATTTTAAAGTTTGATTGTAACTCATTTTTACTGCGGGTAGAATCTAAAAAGTACACGATTTTTGCTGTTTTTCTAGCAACTACAGACTTAAAAAATTCATATTTCCGAAACGGGTCAACTTAAGTATGGAGGACCTGCCGCTCGTCTCCTTTGACTAGGTCACAAAAACCGTTAAGAATCGGTGCGATGGCGAGGCGAGCGCAGTCATCCCTTCAATGGCAAACTAACCCTCGACATTCTCGCATTCGCCGATTCGCGCGGCTAGACTCGGCTACTACAGAGCGCGTGCCAAACCGAATCACAGTGCATGACGTCTGCTAGGGCATTAGACAACGTACTGTGTTTAGCGCTTTCAATATCTCAGTAACCAATTGACGTAGAGCAATGATAAAAACACCAAGTTGTTTTTGTTTTGAGATGAATCCAATCGTGCAAATTAAAATTTGATGTAAATAAAAATTAAATGTGAAAAAAACGTTTTTGGGGTACAAAACCCCCCTAAATTTCCCGTTGGATCGTCCGATCCGTCTGGATTTCGAACTCGTTCAAATAAATGCTATTTTACACGTCTGTACCAAACTTCATCAATATCAGACTGTTTTTACAATTGTTATTGGACCCACATATATATATACATTTAAGAAATTAACACCATTTTGTTGCAATATTTCGAGGTATTCTCTTTATCAAGCACAAAAAATGAATGACAAACAAAAACAACAGATCATATGTTATTTACACATTTGGTTAAGATCAGATGATGTGGAATAAAACTATTTTGATACTGTAGAAAGAATAAGGAACCAAAAATTATCAAATTAACGAATGTTGAGTCCATGTGGTTGTTTCGTTCTTAAAACTAACTGGTGAGCCAATTTGACTGTTCTCAAATTCATGTCATTTAATTCTTTGTTTTCAACACTTTGGATTTTGTGTATAGCTTTAAGATGGAAACAATCTTCAAACTCAGCATTATGTTGAACAGCGTGTAAGGCCACCGGCTTGTGTTTGTCTTTATGGTTGACAGAAAACCGATGTCCTGTCATCCAAACACGTAAGGAGTTGGATGTTTGTCCAATGTATTCCTTAGGACAAAGTTTACACGTTAGCTGGTAAATCGCATGGTTGGATGAACAATCCATGTGTCCAGCTATCGGGTAAACTTTGTCCGTTACTGTGCTTCGAAAGCGGTCTGCCTTACACATAATTTTGCATATACCACAACGCGGTTTATTACATGGTTCACATCCATGGGCCAAATTGAGATTTCTATTTTCAAGCTTGGGCCTTACAAGCATGTTCTTTAAATTTGGAGGTCTTTTAAAAACCATTCTAGGTGGTCTAGAAAAAATGGTTTCGGTTAAGGAAGAGTTTTTTAAAAGTTCAAATCCTGTTTTCATTATTGAATTTATTCTGTGAAGGCCAGGGAAATAGGATGTTACAAACTTGGGATCGTCTTTAAAATTGGTGGAACTAAGCGTGTTTTTGCGCTTCTTAAACTGTTTTTTTATTATTTTCTGAGGATAACCTCGTTGGATAAAAGCATTATTTAGTTTAGATAAGTAAGAATTGTAATCTTTAGAATCGGTACATAATGATTTGGCTTTAACTGACAGGCTTTTGGGGATAGACTTTTTGACATGTGCTGGGTGGCAACTGCTGTATTGAAGATATTGCATTTTATTAGTGTCTTTGACGTGAATTTTGGTTTTAAGAAAGCTTTTATCCAGAAAAATATCTAAATCCAAATATGTTATAGATCCTTGGGAAGATTTCCACGTGAAATTCAAACATGAAAAATTGTTTAAATCAGCCATAAAGTTTTGAAGACTTTCAAAACCATACTGCCAAACCATAAAGATATCATCGATAAACCGAAACCAGGCTGTAGGTTTCAAATTTTGACTTGAAAGAAAATTTTATTCCACTAGACCCATGAAAAGATTTGCGTACGATGGTGCCATTCGGGTACCCATCGCCGTCCCATTAATTTGCAAATAGTATTAATATATATACAACATTTGAACGAATGGTGTTTTTGGCATCTGGGGGCCTCAAAACGAAAAGTTATCATGGTCTCGGCCTTAAGTCTAACCACCAACGGTAATAGCTTCTTCCCTACAGGGGAAATTGCTAAAATAACAAGCATATTTCATAAAGGAAAATTATGTTTTTTGCTAATTGCTAAAATACTATGAGAAATAGGAGGTTGATGTACCTAAGAGTGTGTTCATGTAGAAGGCTGGTTACAAGCGCCTGGAGCTAAGCGCCGACAGCTCGAATAGGCGCGAGTAAAAGTCTGCGTTGTTTCAAGTCTGTGCGTTCACAGACAAAGCTTGTTCGGACGTGGAAGCGCAAGTTGCAAGCACCGAATGGCGAACAAGAATATTTGAAACATTATTTCCAGCGCTTATTGCGCAGTGGACTCCAACTATGTAGGAGTGGAATGCAGTTAAGGTGATTTTTACTGCTTTTTTTGAGTTTTCGTCGAAATGGTTGACACAGAAGAACTGATATTTCACGTTTTACAAATACCAGCCATTCAGTCTAGTTCCACGACTAGATGACATATACGTTTTCATAAAAATATGGTATATTTATGATTTGAGAGGACAAGAAATATAAAATAATGGAAGATACTGTATTTACATAAAAATTATCGGTTACTGTGTTTTAATCTTTGGCTTATTTACTTAATAAATTATATTCATAATACCGGTACCTTAACAAAATCAACAGGCACTCCTCCAGATTTATTAGTTGTTTATGCCAATTTCCCCCAGTTAGTCGTTAACTGTCCTTTTTCTGACTCTAAAATAGAGGTGAACATGCTGAAATCCATTTTCATGTATGAGAAAAATCTACCTTTATCAGTTTTCACCTGGGGAAAAAGAAGGTGGTACTCGCCTATCCCCTCCTTTCGAGATTGATCTCAAAAACTCATACACTCTTTCTTGCCAGCTTCAACTTTACATTTTCTACTACAAAAATGTCATCGTCACTTGATTAAGTCATCTCAACGACTGAGGGCTCGAACTCGATTCCAGCTTTGTACGTGTAAGGCCACAAGCATTTGCTCGCGCTTGTAAGCGCCTGGAGTAAGCTGCCGGTTTCTAGGCGCTTGTAACCAGCATTCTACGTGAACGCACCCTAAGTTAGAAGGTTGCTAGGATTTCAAGATCTTCCAAATGGTATGCTATTTGATATACGGTAGCTTATTTTTATTGGGCTTAAGCCTACACAAATTTTCAAAAACAATTTTGTTGAACGTTGCCTATATAACTAAGAAGCTATTAACCATAGGAGGCATGTTCAGACTTAAGTTCGAGATCATAATAACGTTTTGTTTAGAGGCCAGATGCCAAAACACTATTCGTTCAAATTCATATACCTTGTACTTGTACCTTCTATGTACCACGAGAAGTTCTATGTACCCCCTATGAACACGAGCAAGTTTCCCTGAGCATCTGGGAAAATGTAATAACGTTATAGTGTAAAAATGTGATTAAATAACAATTATTTACTTTGCTTTACTTAAAAAATGTAGGTTTTAATTAACTTGTTGCAAATATGTATTAGATGTAAGAAAAGACACTTGACACTATTCAATGTATACTCTGTGTACTGCCTATGAATAAAAAATTTGAAATGAATTGAATTGAATATAAATGTGCCCGTAAACACATACCACTTTTGGAAAAAACCTCCAATTTTTATGAAATTTTGTACAAATGTGTTAAGTGGCATTCATGACTTTTAAGTTTGAGAACCAGAAAGATCAGACCATGGGAAGGGGGAATTAAATTTTTTTTCCAAAAATCTGTTTTGCATTTTTCAATCTAAAACTTAAAAATCCACAGTCAAGGTAAAAAAGTTTTTAGCTTTTCCTCAATAAATTTTACCGAAAACTTCAAATTTGTTTTTACCAATAAGTTCAGCCTTAAAAAACAATAACTTTAGCATTTAAATATTTTTTTCTAATCCGTTGCATAGATATTTTTGAATAAAGCTTTATTTGAATTTGAATTTGCACCACAACTTTTAATGTTGATTGTTTGCAGCAGCAAACCTGCATTAACAGACCTAATATAATAATTAACAGACCTAATATAATAATTAACAGACCTAATATAATATGTTCTTGCAGAAAATAAGTAAAGTTTGTTATCTCTTTTAATTATGAACCTAAATTAATAAAGCTTGGTATGTAACCTGATTGAGTTAAATTGATAATTGTATCAAGACACATTTCCTATCTTCCTTATTGCAGCAAACCTCCCCCATCACATATTTATGAAACTTGGTACCGTAAGTGGCTTTATGTAGTATATACCGTAAATGGATTGGAAATTCGCCGGGTACTCCAGTTATAAGACAATAATTCTTGTCGGGGGTATTTTCAGATTGTCGTGTAGTATATCAGAGTACAGCTGAGTTTACAGTATTATAGGGGGTAAGAAATTTGAATAGGTAAAAAGATACAATATGTCTGGGGGAAAATACAGAAGTATTCTTTATCAATATTTTTAAAAAATGGGCACCATTTTGAAACACGTAAAGGTAAGCGAATTATGTTTCCACCATAAAGTACTCCTTGTATATTTCAAAGCTTTATTTAAAAACTATGTACAATATAACATTTGTTTACGTTTGAAAATGATGAGATTCTGATAAAATAACTCTTGCTTTGTAGAACAAACCAGTATTTTTTAAAGTAAAAAATAGATGTTTTCATTGTTCCTTGGGGCCAATTTATAAGGGAATAATTCTGTTTCATCCTTCTAGGACAATTAGTTAATCTTTCATCTACATATATGAGACATCCAAACATATGATTAAGTTAAAAATTACAATTTTAAAACCAACAAACTATATGGAGTACACAATAGGACAGGAACTGTCACAGCTGAACAAAGGTGACTAAAGTGCATCATTGATTAGTCAATGCAATACAGTAGGTAGGTCTACCAGTAGGCTAGTACAGTGGAGTCTCACAAACTCGACACAATGTGGACTAAGACCCTGTCGAGTTTGTGGAATGTCGAGTTATCCAGAATTACATTGGGAGGGGAGGAAAACACATTATTTAGCTGTAAATTGTTTACTGTATTAGATTTTACTTAAACACATTATATTATAAATGTATAATGTTACTGTATTACAAACTTAAGGACAATATAAAAATTAGATAAATACTTAAAAATTGAGAATTAATAACTAACTGTCCTCGTTTCCAAAATATATAGTCTTGTAATGCATGTACTGTATAGTAAATGAGGTGTCGAGTTTCCCAGAGTGTCGAGTTATCGGGAGTCGAGTTTGTGAGACTCTACTGTACCTATTTGTATTGATTAAAATTTCAACATCTCAATTATTTATAATCCATAATTTGAAACCTTTTAAACGCCATAATTAACTTATGGGACAAGAAAATAACTTAATAGACTTTTACGCTTTTTTTATAAATAAGCGGTTTTTATGATGATTTGCTTTTAAAAATAAAAATGGCCAGCATTTTGGATTCATCAAAGTTTGATTACTTCAAATTCAATACCAAAACACCTTATAATATTGGTTTAGTGAAGGGTCATTCCAAGTCCAATCATCCAGGGGAAAAATGTGTGCCCCCACCCCCTCAGATTTACTTGAAAATATCTATAGACAGATATCACAACCCATATTTTATATTTAGGCTAAATTTGCTTCAGTTTATTTTTATAATCTTTTTTAACATTTGGTGCGTTTCTAGCCGATCTGTTATTTGCGATCCAAGGTGAAAGAGACACTTTTAGCGAACTTCCCCTATAGGGAAGAAGCTATTACCGTAGTCAGAATGGTAAGACCTAGGCCCGTGACCATAATAACTTTTCGTTTCGAGGTCCCCAGATGCCACAAACACCATCCATTCAAAACTATATATACAAGTTATGTGTCCTTGGGTGCGATAATTCTTGTAAAAATGGTCCGATTTTGATTAAATTTGGTACAAACTAGTTAAGCAACATTTATGACTTTAAGTTCGAAAACCAGTCAGATAGCTCCATCCAAAGCGGTATTTGGGGGGGGGGGGGTTTGTACCCAAAAAATGGTTTTTAGAGTTATTTACATATTAAAGTAAATTTTTAGATATTAAATTTTACTGTTCACCATTGAATTCAGCTTACAAAAAAAATTTGGTATTTTGATCATTGCTCTACTTCAAATGGTTACAAAGATATTGAAAGTGCTAAACACAGTACGTTGTCCAATGTTATTCTTATGGAGAATAAGAAAAATTGTATATCTCGCATATTTATCAACTTATCCAGATGAAACTTAGTATATTGCTTCATTTTGTTGTGGTCTATTGATATTTGCACTAAAACACATTTTTTGGCCGATCAGTTCCTGTAGCAGCAAACCTGCGTACTCAGCCCCATGTTATTCTTATGGAGAATAAGTAACGTGTTATCTCCCTTAATTATGAACATAATTAATAAAATTTGGTATGTGGCTTTACCTAGTTGAGTTCTATTGATATTTGTATAAACCCCCATTTTTTGAGTTCCTTGCTTCAGCAAACCTGCATACTCAGCCGCCATGTTATTCTTAAAATGGAGAATAATTAAAATGTCATAAATCGTTTATTTATGAATGTATATTGATGAAACTTGGTATGTGGCTTTATGTGGTATTAAGATACATATATTTGCATTGGAAATTTGCTGAGTACGCAGGTTTGCTGCTACGGGGGTATTTACTTATTTTATAATAACATCTAACACATAGAAAGGTACAGGGATATAGTAATGATACACACACTCTACAATGGTATGGTTTTTATTGGTGACATCGTTGTTTGAAAGGCACTTTAACCTAAAAAACGTAAAAAAATGTCCGGGTTTGGTCGGTTTTACAGTGTATTAAAGCTTATATCTTTGCAATTTCATCTTATGAAAAATACTCAAGTAACAATGAAAGTACTGGTATGCAAAATGATCGTGAATATACACAAGCAAAAAAGATCTGTAGGCCTATTATACTCGACGCAGAGTTTGATAAAATGTCGTTGAGTGAGGTTTCACAATATTTTAGTTTCCCAAGTCTGATTATAATTTGATAATAATTTAATTAATTAATTGAATTAATTTGATAATAATTTGATTTGATCTGATTCATAATAATACTTGACAGATACGTTTCTATTTTAGTAAAGCGATTAGAATGAGAAAGGAAGTATCTCGATTTCTAGTAAAGGTCAATTAAACCGACTGCTTTACAATTCAGGGCGGATAAACCCACCTCTATTATGAGGCGGAGTCAGAGGCGGTTAATCCGAGCGGCGGTTAATCCAAGTGGCGGTTAACAGAGGGTCTGTCTACTGTAATTTTGCCAAGACTGGCATGTAGGCAGTAAATTGTTATAAACACCATAGTTTGAATAGTTATATTATTTTTATTGGTTAAAAGAAACAAAAATCGTTCTCACTAGTGTACATTAATAAAGCTAAACTTTTAATTTTATTTTGGGTACCGTACTATTTACCTATGCAAGAAAAAGTTTGACCCAAAAATTTAGCACAACCTGGGTCTTTGGTCCAGATATTGAGATGTTGTCCCTACCTTCCTGTTTAACGTAATAAAATCACCCTCATTTGAAGCTGAGCTACTGCCGCTACCTTGGAAAATGGGGGCCAATTTTCACTAACTTATTTTACTTATAAGTTTAACTCTTTTATTATTGATGATAGAGAGAAATGTTATGGATAAATATTGTTGAGAATCAACAAATGCACAATTTAGGTTATTATGTCTTTTGCTCTTAATCTAACGGTTTTAGAGTTAACTTACTGGTACCAATGATTTAAACTTATAAATATATTCAGAATGAGTCAGACCACACGTCCAGAATGTATAACGGGAGAACGGTTCAGTGTAAAGACATCAAACACAATTATCTGAACTAGCCTATATCGCATACTGTATGGGAAATCTATTACATATATTCTTATCAGAATCTATCTACAGAATGCTCTCAAAATGTTCTTTAAATTAATCAAAGACTAATTAACCTATACAGTAGATAACTTTACAAGTCTCTTCAAAAGACAAATTTTGGCAAAAACAGAATTCACTTATCTTTATCAGTTTCAAAATATTAGCCTATTTGTGTAAAATAAATATTGACATATTTATGGAATACTCTGTATTTTCTAAACGAATAAAAATATTTTTTTGCCGATTAAAATTTCTTACTGAAATGAAACTAAGAATTACGGTAATACGATACATTAGCTCGTATGATAAGTATGTAGCTCATCTTCAAATTGAGGGGGGATTTTATTAGCCTAGCAGGAAAGGTAGGAACAACATCTCAACATATGGACCAATGTCTTTGGTTGTGCTAATTATTTTGGGTCAAACCTTTTTTCATGCACTATACATACCACGGTAGGCCCTATCCAAAATAAAATAAAAATTAAATGTTTAGCTTAGTGGGAAAGCTTTGTTTCTTATAACCAATAAAAAAATATAACTATTGAAACTAGGCCTATGGAGTTTATAACAATTTACGGCCTACATGCCACTTTGGCAAAATTACAATATTTGTATGCAATGATAACATCAAATACCCATAAATTGTATAGGCTATTAAGTTGTAATAGTAATTTGCATCCTCTTCAAATGAGACCTTCATCAGCCAGAAAAAAGTTATGAGCATTTACGGAAAACTCAGCACGGAGGAAAATAATTCAGGAGCGCCAACTTTAAAGAATGAAAATATAGTTTAATATTAATTTCAACCTGATTGTTGGAATCCTGGCAAAATTTTAAATAAGAACTATGAGTCTCATGGCTTGATATAAAACAGTTGCTTTAAAACAAAAATTGAACCTTGCTGTATATAAAATTCCAAATAAATATCTTTCTCAGTTCTGAAGATATAATTTATCAGGCCTAATTAAATGAAAACTTATACTGGCCTACATGTGATAACTAAAGTCTGAAAATCTACGGCTACCTTTTTTATACGCGACATGTGTATAGTTCATGAATTTATACCTAAAGGGTTAAAGAGTTTATTTATTAGTTCTTGTTATTTAAGTTAATAATTATATCTAAATTTCCTGCCCGTAAGCTTATAATCTGGGAGCGATAAACAATTATAAAGTTAAAACGGATAGGCTTAGAAGCGCTTAGCCTAGGGCCTATATCAAAATGAGGTTTGCCAAAATTTAGGCTGAAGAAACTCTTGGCATTTTAAAAATATTTAAGATAGACTGGATCCAGCTATAGTTTTTCATTATATTTGAAGTGATGCTTTATTAGAAAAGGCCGTCCTTAGGCAGCAGGCATAAACCAGGGTTTAAGTTAATTAGGTCTTTCCCTATCAAATTTAGCTACATGAACAAACTCTGTAACTCAAATTAGATCATATAAGTTAAGCCACCGATACTATAAATTGTGTTTGCTGTTGATTAAAACCAAGGTAAAAATAGTGTTCGTGAAAGGCCTAACACCTAAATTAATATAAGCGAAAAACAAAATTAGGCAAGTCTACTATGATTTAAAACCCACACTAAGATTACATATAGTCCTAGTCTATAATATAAAACATAGCCCTATAACCTATACCAGGCAATATATTATATTAACATGAACAGGCCTTTGTGATAACTTAGACCTAGACTATGCTTGCCTAGAATATTGGTATAATGTCTTAAGCCTTTAAAATTATGTAACACTGACTAATTTCAATACAATCTAGCCAAATTAGTATATTGGGCAAGCCTATTCAAAGGGCCTCTGAAGTAACTTATAGCCTATTGTGTAATGTTGGTAATCAAATATTTATTATATATTTAGTATATGAATACTTTGCAAACAGAAATGAAAACTGGACAAATACCAGTCTCACATTCTAAGACCATAATTGGTACCATAATGATGGTTTTTTCCTTAGAAAGCTATTATTTAATAAAAATAGTTAATTTTTCAGAGGGCAATAATCACAACAAGCACCTCAATTTAAAAAATATCAACTAGTTATCAAAAATGATTTCCTGCAAAACATAAAAAGCTACAGCAAAATGAGAAAACCTCATTTTTCTCGAGTACTCGAATTAGACTTTCTTATGGCAAGTAAAGTTGGAACCAGTTAATTTTTAAAGCGGGCGATTGCATAAGGTATTTTAAATTAGCTGGGAGCGTCTATTATGGTAATAATAACACAAAAACTAAAATGACAATAATTAGTTCAGTATACGCAGAATTCGTATTACATAGCACTAATTCGTACCTTCATGTCGAGACATTTCACTCTGCTAGTGCACAGCCCTAAAATGAACTTTTCAGCACTTGCTACAGGGTTTACGCGGCGTAAATATGATATTTCAAAAGATAAATATTTGACCATGGAATCCTACTAAATCGCGAACAACCTAAACTGTCCCAAAACTTTACATAAAACCCATTTTCCTTAAATTTCTACGATGGACGACAGAAACCATGTAAAAGTAACCCAACTGAACTAACAAGAAACCAACTAGGCTAGTGTGACGTCACATCTCTAGAGGACGGCTGTCATACGTCCATGGAATGACTGGTAATTTGTATAAAATATAACAGATTTTCTACGTATGTTAAATCAAACTTGTATATGATAACAAAATAATATAATTTGTACTTAGTTACATGTAAACTAATTTATATAATACAAATATTTTGTCATTCTATACATTTCGAAAGGTGAAGCAATGATTTTTAAAACAATAAAACATATTATAACGTTCCGTTACTCTCTCTGATAATTATCAAAATCACAAAATCTAATCACAAACGCTGGATTGTCAGTAAAAACTTCAAATATATATATGTGTATGCGTTTGTCTTATATCTCAATGTCCCTCAAGTTACATGATTGCAAACAGCAATTAAATCATAGTCTCAAATTATGAGACGAAATTCTTAAAAATAAATAAAAAATGGTCAATGATTGTAATCAACGGAAGTACTATGAAACATTATTAAATACAATTATTTTGAAGCTATGGGAGAGCACCACTGAAGCAAATTCTAATAAATTGTATAATTCCTCACTTTAACAATAAATCGAAAGAGGCTTCCCGCTAAGCATAGGGACTTCCAGCGGATTTCCATTTCAGATATTACTTATGACCTATGAAATTCCAAAAAAAGTCCTAAAGACGTCCACTGGATGTTCTGCTCTAATGTCATTAAAAGTGAACATCCGTAGTCGGACATAGATATTTAAACCTAGGCGGACGTTTTTGGGCCAAGACGGGAGTTTTTTGAAAGATTAGTATTTTTCGTTAAAAATCTGTATTTTCCACTTAAATTAAATCCTTAACAAATAATATATGTTTTTGAATAAGATTTGAACAACAATATTTTGATCTTATCAGGTCTCAAACCTACGATAGGTAACCCGCAGCTCACTGCACACACGCATTAGCACTATATACGTTCTGATTTTGGAGGTATAAAAAATAATAAATAAATTTCTATCTGAGTGACAGACATCAACTTTTGTACGACGGCGTAGAAGGGTCATAGAGGAAGATTTACTTTTACAAAACTTCGACTTCTTTTCTCAAGATTTTGACATGAAATCTCAAAATTTTGAATTTTAAACTCAAAACATCGATTTTTTTCTTAAAATTTTGACATTAAATCTCAAATTGTTGACTTTGAATCTGCCCTAGGCAGACACCGTTTCTGGGTGTGGGCAGTGTTTGCCCCGGGGGCACGCACCGCAGCACCACGCTATGGGCTAGATTCTACCCTAAAGGAAGGCACTATTATTTAGTTTTGTATAGTACTTCTATTAATTATTCTATTTACAATTTATCGACGCGCAAATGAAATGGGAACTCAATATAATACTGTGTCTGCTACAGGCTAAACAGCCCTGACGCAGAGTTTTATTTCTAGTGATAATATCCCAGCTTGTTTCACGGGGAGGAAAACGCCTCCATAGATTTGGAGCTGGTAGTTTGAAATCTGACTTTTATCTAGGGGATTTCGACAGGTTCTGCTTCTTTCATCGGTAATACGGCTCGAACCCTTGAACATATATAATTTTGTAATGTTTTGAACATTGTGCTATGAATTAGTAATATTTTCTATGTCAATTTTTTTGTAAATGACGTTTATCAATGCTTGTAAAATTCTAATGACAATAAAGATCTGATTTATGATTTCTAACCCAGCAGGAGGAGAATCCACTATTTCAAATTTTCGGTTTGGGGCCTGAAATAAATCAATACGCACATCAATTTAGGTTAGTTATACTCATTGTATAGCTTCAAAATGCATGTTCGCCAGCAGTTTAAGGTTTAGTCATCAGTTTCTGTCTGCTTAAACTGGTCCAATGGCGTGCCACCAGTTTAAGGGTGAACAATTGCAAACGCAAAGTTTTATTTTCCCACAAAACACTAAAATAGGTATTAATTTTTCACTTATTCCAGTTAATTACTAGCTAGTTAAATAGTTTTTGAGGAAACCGTTAAAATTTATTGCTATTTGGTCTTATAGTACTAATTACTAACTGATAATAGCGTTAACTTTGATGTACAACGAAGATCTGGAAGGGTCAACATTACAAGCTCAAGAAGTGATGTTAGACTGGGTTCCCTTATACTGTTACCTAAGGTTTTGAGACTAAAAGTCAAAGTTTTGAGATTAAAAGTCACATTTTTTTAGATTAAAAGTCAATTTATTTAGATCAAAAGTAAAAAAAAATTGAGATTAAAAGCCAATGTTATGAGATTAAAAGTCAAACCTTTGAGAACAAAGTCGAAGTTTTGTAAAAATAAATCTTCCTCTATGGCCCTTCTAAGCCGTCGTACTTTTGAGATTCAATCTAAATCACCATTTAAATTAAGCCCGTCATGTCAGACAAAAGATTAATTACATGCAGAGTGCCTAATTGAGCGAGCAGAAGATATATGTGGTTGACGGGGGTAGTTTAGAGTCGAACGCCAATACGGCCAAGTGGATGCAAATTCAATGGTTCTGTAACATAACTGTAAACACCAAATTCTTTAATTTTTCTGATTCTTAACATAAAATGTATAGTATTTTTTAAAAATCCACTAAATTTAGGATTGTGGTCAGTTTGTATTTAGAATAGAATATATTTATTGTCATAAAACTTTTACAAGCATATACAATAGTCAATGTACATGAAAAATAACATGAGAACAAATAATAACATTTTCAGTGAACTTTCATACATATATGCTACTAAACGAATCCTTTCTGCCTTCATCAAAATACTCCTGAACACTGTAATATTCTTTAGCCACAAAAAAACAATCTCAACCTCCTTTTGAAACTGGTCTCATTCAGCTCGGTTTTTAATGAGAGTGGAAGGGAATTAAACAGCTTGACAATATTGAAATATGCCTGCTTTTAAAAAATTTGGTATTATCCTGGGGGATTGTCAAGGAAGTGGTATGTCTAAGACTGTAATGATTACTATTGCGAAAATTAAAAAAACATTTGTTTTTGAAAAAAATGAAAGGCAAGGAAAGAAAAGGAAAGGAAAGGAAAGGAAAGGAAAGGATAGATGTACAAAAGCAACTAAAAGTAAGTAGGTTATTCGTGGAAAAGATACCTCTACATGATTCATTCCTTTCCAATTCCGAAAATCAATCTAATCGCTCTCTTCTGCAAGATAAAAAGTGATTATATGTTTTTAAAGACTCGGCTCCCCAAATCGCAATTTGCAATGCCATAGCTAATATGCGGAAACAGACAACCATAATAGGCAGTGAGTAAAACTTCAGTATTTGAAAAATTTGACAACCTTCGGAGGATAAAAATACAACTATTAATTTTGCGGGAAACTTTGTGAATGTGATCTGAAAAATCAAGGCGAGGATCAATAATCAAACCCAAAAAGGTAACCTCTGCTCACAGGATTGAATTTCATTTTCACCGTAAAGCAAAGTTGAAGTATCACCATTAGGATTACGCAGTTTAAAATCTATGAAGAGAGTTTTGTCAGTATTTACAGATAGGTTATTTCCCGCCATCCATTGAAGAAGGAAATTACTCTGAATGAATGACTCGACTTCAAGCTTGTCACGAGAACGACTGCTGATGTTCAATGACGTATCATCGGCAAAAAGACAGATCAACGTTGGATACGCTAGAGTGGATGTCATTCACAAACAACAGAAAAAGAATTAGACCAAGTTTTTTCAAGAGTGGTTTATGGCTGACCATGTCAAACGCCTTGCTCAAATCCAAAAATATCCCGAAAACATGATTATGCTTCATCCAAAGATTTTGATACACTTGATAAACATGGCGTCGACTGTAGAAGAATTCTTCCTAAATCCAAATTGTTTTCCAAAGAGTACTCTATGGTCGCTTAAGACAGACTGCAAACGATTCAAAAACAACTTTTCTAAAATTTTTGAAAATTTTGATAGCAATGAAATGGGTCTGTAATTGTTTTTGTCCAATCTACTACCCCTCTTATGAAGGGGTTTCACAATGGAAGCTTTAAGGGCATCGGGGAACTTTCCCTCAACAAAAGAAGAATTAGCTAGGAAGGATAATGGTCGAGATAAACAGTCTGCAACATTTTTCACCAATCTAGAAGAAATTTCATCAAACCCAGCTGAGTTACTACATTTTATAAGATGCAGCACTTCCTCCTCGCCTGTTGGATACAGGAAAAGAGATGATAAGCATGGTGGAACAGATAAAGGCTGGCTTAAAGCTACAGGGTCATTTTTGTGTGCGTGAGAATTGAAATAGGCATTGAAGGTATCTGCAATCACATCCGGACTCAAAAAGGTCTCCAAAGTCAGAAATTATCGAGAGTGGTTTGAAGGACTTATTTACACATTTGTTTGGAATGGTTTCATTGACAATGTCCCAGACTTACAACCAGAAGAGTTAAGATGAGCAAATACCCTTTCTGCTTTTGCTGATTTCACCGCATTCCTATATTGTCTTCATATTTATGCCCTTTATAGTAAATATAGAGCCGGATTTAAGTATAGCCACGCGCCTAGGTGCCCGCATTACAAAGGGGCCTGCACCACATGCAAAAGCCTCAAACAAGCCAACAAAAGGTTGCCAGCTTGCTGACCTGGACGGTATGGGCCCGCATCACCGGCTGTGCCTAGGGGCCCACAGCTCCTAAATACGGCGCTGAGTAAATAATTATATCTTCAGAACCAAGAAAAATATGTATTTTATATTGCATATACTTTTTACCAAAATATATCTATTTCCTTCATAAATTATAAATAATTATACATTTTTCGCATATAAAAAAAAGTTTAAGTCCAAAAAGTTAAATATTTAGTCCCAATAATTTGTGGTATAAAGGTTGAAAATGACGGATTACCAATAACTGAGGTATTTTTATTTTATTTTATTATTCTAACGGCAAAAGCCAATTCACAATATTCAATACAATGATGATCAATATGGCCAAATCAATACATGCACATAATCCAAAAATATAACATAAACCAAAATCTAAACGGTTAACTATAACCATAGATAAACTACAGTAGTTATAATAGCGGCCAAATAAATTGATAGTTGGGCTGTAGTTAATAGCATGGCTGTAAGCTGGCACTGTTGTCATTTTGCCATATTAAAATATCAGTGGAATGTTATTCCGATCAGCTGGTGTGGAGTTTTGGCAATGCAGCACGTCTACCATTGGCTGATCTCGGTTGATAGCCCACTAAACAACGCCCTCAACTGTCAATTTATTTGGCCGCTATTATGCTATTTATTATAGTTTATGCTATTACAATACTGCAATTAATTATAATCAATAACAAAATTATTGCATTCAATAATCGATGACGCATTTAGAAAATTGACGATACAATATTTAGTCGCCTTTGTCTGTTCAGCTGTGATAGTTTTTTTCCTTGGCAGTGGCTACGTACACGTCCGACGTGAGCCACTACTGTTCACGTCCGTTCCAAATTATGCACCTACGTTAATTTTCCTGTGATTTTTAAAACAAATTGAGAGCCAGAAAACCTCCTAACCTAACCTAACCTATCCTAACCTAACTTAACATAACGTAACTTAACCTAACCCAACCTAACCTAAGCGGTAGCGAAGTGAATATGCCCTTACATTGGACGTGTATGCAGTCACTTCGTTTTTCCTTTTGTTCGCTCTATAGTTTATTGGTTGGCTTTCAATAGTCATATGTTATTAAGAATAAAAATAGTCGACCATATGGTGTTCAACAAGACTGAGAACCTTGTCGACCTTTTACCCCTGGACCGTTCAGGGTACAGTGGTTAGTGATAAAAGAAGCATAATATTTGTTTGAAACTCAGAAATAGTTCCAACATAATTATTAAACTTGACCAAACTGAGAATATTTTTAGTGAATAAAATGGCTTCGGTCAGAGTTTTCACCAGGTTTGCAGGTAATAATGTTTTCCTTTTAAATAATGGTGTATTCTACCCTAGTCCTATTAATACAGTTACTGATATATATATATATATATATATATATATATATATATATATATATATATATATATATATATATATATATATATATATATATATGTACTAGACTAGGCTGCAAATGGTCCCTCCATTTGCAGCGGCTGAGGACGGAATCACCGGGTTTGGTCCTCGACCTGAGAATGTGGTCCCTGGCTGTTGTAAATGGATACCCTGTCAGTTTAGTTGGCCTGTTGAAGGGCAGAGTGTGTCTGCCTGTTTGAGCCTGATCACAGGAGCACAGGAGTTGGCCCTCTGAATGGTCAATTTGGCTTTGGTCTTATCCTTCTGGTACCTGCGCAAAATTCCCACTTGTGGAAGACTTGCCTAGCCGCTAAGCTTAATGCTGGGGTTTCCTAATCCAGCAATAACAACAATGGGCTACTGGAAAGAAGTATCTGATTTTTTAAATTCAAAGTTGAATTCTGAATGTAATTTATAAACTGTATTTTTAGGAAATACAATTTTCAGTTACTCGGGGGGACAGACAACATATATATATACATACATACATACATATACAGCTGTGGCAGCTTTGATCAGGCTCAAACAGGCAGACACACTCTTCCCTTCAACTGGCCAACTAAACTGACAGGGTATCCATGTACAACAGCCAGGGACCACATTCTCAGGTCGAGGACCAAACCCGGAGATTCCGTCCTCAGCCGCTGCAAATGGAGGGACCAATGGTGAAAGGGAAGCTTGTCATAATGGACAGCCAAAAGACTTACCATATGCAATGACAACTTCATTTGCTGTAGCCAATGTCAGCCTCAAAACTGGTATAAACCAGTTTTAAGGTTGTCCAGAGACATTCCAGTATTATAATTGGTGTTGAATTACCTAACTTATTTATTGAGTTCATGAGCTCATCCCTAAGTTGGCTTAGGTAGCGACTGCCTGCCACATCACAACACGCACACCAGAAACCCATGCAAAAACAAATGCTGACCCTCTTCACATGTTTCAAAACAACTGTTATTTCCATCTGGATATTAAACAAACCCAAAACAAATCGCTGGTAAGATCCTGAGTGCCCACATCGTGGAAACGAGTATAGGTTTATTTCACCTGTACCTTCGAGGGTAGTAACTGGAAACTATCCACATTGCAGACATAACACAGTTTAGACGGATACACAACAAATTTTTCATTCATCTAGCCACTGGCAGAGGCATAACTTAGTGTTGCTTTGAAAACTGAATTACACAATCAATTTCATAAACTTGACCAGATAGGTACTGGCAATGCCAAAATTGAGTTGACCATACTAAATGTGTTAAAAACTTATAAAAGTCTAATTAGACCCTAATAACAATTAATTACAGGTTGCACTTCCGCTGACGCCCGGTGGAAAAATCGAATGATTTCATTCTATTATTAACGTTTTGCAATTAATACAAGTAAATTTATCATAGCCTACATTTATTTACTTGCAACTAAACAAAAATTTGAATAACATGAAACTTTTAAAATCCCAGGTAGGCCTATAAGCTTTTAACTGCTTTTAAAACATGTAGAAATGGATCTTCCCTTGACATTCTCACTCCTCCTTTATAGAGGTATTCTGATAAATGATCTGCAATGTTAGGTAGATGATTTTAAGCCAGTTTTTAATGATTTTTTAAGCGTATGGTAATGGACTGATGGAATTGTTACTGTGATTGACAGTGAAATGGATAAGTTTTAATTAGTTAGCTGTATCGATTTGATATGACATATTTATATCCAAATATCAAAACATTAACGTATGTCAATATTTTATATAGATTATTTTCATTTGATTGTTTCACCGGGCGTCCACGGAAATGTAACCCAATTACAACCTTTAAGCACTTTAAAACGTGTTTCTGTTTTAGTTATGTAGGCCCTACCTAGGCTATTTTCATTATATATTCAATAGGGGCTTAAGTCTATGTAGCTAACTAACATGCATTCATGCATAAATGTTGGTAGCTTATATTAAAAAAAAACCTTATTTTGCTGAGGTCGTAACCAAACAAGACAAGGGTAGCCTAATGACTCATCTTGGTGAGAACCTTTGTGATTTAACCCTTCCAGTCTGATCTAGTCTTATTTAACACTTCCAGTGGCCTTTTGTCTGATACATTCAAAGCTTGTTTTGAAGCGACAACTGTTCGAACTGGAAGCTATTATTTTAAACTGTGAAAACATAATTGTTGACAAACTTAAATCTGGCCATGCATTCCGAAAAAAAACTAAATAATTAATAACTAAATAAATCTGAAAGGCATTAACTCCGAAAATATTTTGGGAACAGAACATTTCGGAATAAATAGTGCATTTTCGGAGTAGTGTTTATCGGAGTTATGCATTTCGGACTAGTGCCTTCAAAACTACGGTATGTAATTTTTTGGAGTACTACCTTTCGGAGCTATGCATTTTCAGAACAATGTCTTGCACCGACCTCTGGATAATGTATTAACAGCTTAAATTATGATAAATTTATTTCCCATGTTAATTTTATGGGGAAAACATAACTTTTAGGGCAGCCCATGTCCTTTAGAATGAAATATTAAAAAAAGAAATACCTTTATGCACAATCACTATTCAGGACAAAAGTTTTGATACCTCAATTCTCACAATCGGCACAGAATTACCAGAGGCATTCTCTTTAAAAAAAACAACCTATTAATGTATAAGATTATTTGTTTTTTAAATAAGTAATTATATATGATAGTACAGTAATTTTATATGATAATATAAGAAACTAGTGGCTTAAAGGGGCCATAGCCCCTAACCTTGCACTAACTGATTTTTTTTATCTTTACATACTGAGGAAAATAAAACAATATACGTAGGAACACATGTAAGTTCATAAATAGAGTAGTCAATCACATGTTTTAATGAAATCAAAGCAGACGTTTTTAAATCCCCATGCTTTACTTATGGGTATATTTTACGTTGTTTCTTGTTTGCTGATAACTTTTTGGAAATACTGATATTTTTCCCGGATCAATACCTTTAATTTGAGCCGTCTCCCATCATCCTGCGATTTGCTAAACTCCCACAATTTTGATTTAAAAATTTCACTTACAGAATAAAGATTATATATATATTGGTACCTACATCAATAAGCCAATTAAGACCATTGCGGATTATGACGAAGAGCCTGCGAATCAACGGGGCAACACATTCGTGGGTGGGGCAAGTTAAGATGGCGACACACTACCGGATTTTTTCCCAAATAAGACATTGGTCCTAGGAGGATGAAATCAAATCAAATCAAAAATCTCTTTATTTATCATTAGTACATAGGTACAAGAAATAGTGTCAATAAATTAATGATACAATGTCTTAAATAAATAAAATTAGCCTTCTTTACCTACACAATCCGTCTATTGAGTAACAAGCTTTTTCTATCAAGAAATCTTTTAATACCAATTTAAATTCGTGATTGTCCTGTTAATTCATTATTTCTTTTGGAATGAATTTAAAAAATTTATCCCAGCATATAATGGTTTCTTTGTAAAGAATTCTAAATTGTACCGAGGCAATATCTTTTCTTCTTTATTTCTAGTATTTTACTGATGATTTTCAGCATAACTTTTAAATTGATAATAGTGAGTTCTAACAAACATTATACATTCAAAAATATATTGACCAAATACTGTTAATATTTTTAATTTAACAAAATGTCTCTTAACAGATTCATAATTTTTTATTTTAAAAATGATTTAAAGCCTTTTTTTGTAAGGTCAGTATCTTCTTAAAATTTTGGTGTGAAGTCCCCGACACCAAAATGTGTGCACCAAATATGTGTATGTGGGCGTGTAAAATAATTTTTAAAGTATTGAAATCACACAAGTATGACATTTTTCTTAAGGTATATAATCTTGAGTTAATTCTAATAATATAGTTAATATGTTTATTGATCGATTTGGGGTCGATGGGAGAAAATCCGGTATTTAGTGGGGCCTCCAAACCAGACATCGGACCGAGCACTGAGCGCTCTCGAGGCGGTTTTTTGAAGAAATATCAAAGAAAGATCAATCCGATGTCTGTTTCTGGGTCTGGCTCAGGATTCGGTAGTGTGTGGTACCTCCACAAGCTGCCATTACCTCACTCGGTGGTTTTTGTGCTCAATCCGTCCGATCCGATGTCTTGATCGGGAAGAGTGAATTTTGGAGTGAATTTTGATACCTTCGTGCCCTGCTCCCTGCTCGATCCAATATCTTGTTCAATGTCTTGTACAGGCAAAAGTTTGGTAGTGTGTGGCCGCCTTTAGTCTCTTTTCATTGGCCAATGCTGCCATTTCAGATCCTCCTGACCTGTTTGATCCCTCCAAATGAAAATGTATCATGAATGCATTACTCCGGATCAAGCAGAACTCGGAAATGCACTGCTTCGAAAGCCTTTCTCCGAAAGGCATTGCTTCCACGAAAATATTTTCGGAACACTGCTTTCGGAGTAATGCTTTTCGGGGTTATGAATTTCGGACTAATGCCTTTGAAATTATCTATTTATTTTGGAGTACTGCCTTTCAGGGCTATGCATTTTCGGAACAATGCCGCCCACCGATATTAACTTATCTCTCTTATTTATGAACATATATTGATAAAACTTGGTATCCTGTATATAAGAAGTAAGTAAGTATATGTGGCTTAATCTGGTTTGATCTATTAATGTCTGCATAAAATAGCGCCAAACCTGTGTGGCGACCCAGCTGTACTTAATTTATTCTATGATCAGCTGTCAATTTGTATTATTTATTTTTTTATATTTACATTCACACTGGAGTTCTAATAAAATCACATCTTACTGGCAATATTATCTGGCAAGTCATTTAGCAACCCCACAATTGGTTTCCCCGACGTGATCATATTGTTTTGCCGTGTCAGAAGAGCAACTTAGGCTCCAGAATGTCGAGCTTCAAGGACGCCTAGCGACATAATTACAGCCACTGCTAGCTTTGACCCAACAACAGCAGCAACAACGACAACCTCCGAAGCAGGAACAACAATTATAACAAGAATCTGCTCACGACGCCACTCAGATCCTACCACCGGAGCTACACGGAGTCAGCATCGAACTTTCGCAATAATTATCTGTTATGCGGACCGAACTGGTCCTTACGTGACGAATTGAAATCCCTGCTAAAGGAACGTTCAAGATCGCAAAGTCGACCTCTAAACGATCGTCACCGTCATAGTCGAACCTCTTCATCAAACTTTGTCTGCTGGTATCATCAGATATTCAGCCTGCAAGCAAACAAGTGCCTCCAACCCTCCGACCGACTGCCCAACTGGAGGACGACGCCTATTTGTCATAGATCGCACCACTAACCTAAGTTCCTTCTTGATACAGGTTCTGACATCTGTTGCTTTCATCATTCTTATCTTGCGGAACACTGAAGCCCGGTCAATTACGAGCTCCGTGCCAGAAACAATTCAACAATCCATACTTACGGTAGTTTAACCCTCACCTTAAATCTTGGACTTGGTTGTGCCTTTACATGGAATTTTATTGTTGCCGATGTAAATGTTTCCATTTTCGGAACTGATTTCTTGGCTCATTTTGGATTACTTCTTGACTGTCGAAACATACGTCTCATTGGTGGTGTAACTGGTTTGTCAACCCCCTACCAATCAGTTGGTTTTACTCAACTTAGCGTGAAAACTATCATCCCCTGAATCGCCCGTTAAGTCAATCCTAGCTGAGTTTCCTGAGTTATATCGGCCTGCAGGAACACCACTAAATGTACGTCATTCTACTGTCCTCTTTATCAAAAGTCCTACGCCGGGACCTCCTGTCTCATCCCGTCCTCGCCGACTAGCCCCTGAACGGCTAGTCCTCGCCAAAGCTGAATTCGACACCATGATTCTCAAAGGAACGGCTCGACACTCTGATGGACCTTGGTCGTCCCCTCTACATATGGTTCCAAAGGCGAATAATGGATGGCGTCCATGTGGTGACTATCGCGCTCTTAATGCTCGGACCATTCCTGACAGGTATCCCACCCATCACATCCAAGATTTTTCATATCGCCTTCGTGGAAGTACCATTTTCTCAGTTGATGATCTGGTTAAGGCTTATACCCAGATTCCTGTCAATCCGCAGGATATTCCCAAAACTGCCCTAACCACTCCTTTCGGACTTATTGAATTTCCATTTATGTCCTTTGGGCTACCCAACGCAGGTCTAACATTCAACGCTTTAAAGATGAAGTAGTTTTCGGACTACATTTCTGTTTCCCGTACATAGATGACATCTTATTTTTCTCCAGGGATGCTACTGAATACTAGAGCCATCTCCGCAGCCTGTTTAAGCGTTTGTCAGACTACAGACTTCTGGTCAATGTCAACAAAACAGTGCTCAACTCCCCTGACGTAACTTTCCTTAGTTACAAAGGCCTCTCCCGGACCGCGTTGACACCCTTCGGACTTTAAACTGTCCAAGTTCAGCAAAAGGCCTACGACATTTTCTGGGTATGTTAAACTTCTACCGCCGTTTCATCCCATCTGCGGCTGAACACCAAGCACCTTTGCACAACGCTCTTTCGTCGCTTCGTGGAAACCAGCAGGTAGCTTGGACCCCAAAACTTGAAGCAGCCTTTATTGCCTTTAAGTACGCAATGAATTACACAGTTATAGTTCTAGGAAATGTGATCACTTAGAAATTCCAGCAGTAAGACTAACTAAATCTATCAAAAGCCACAAATTTCTCCAAATAAAGTTGTATAACAAATTGCCTGCTAATTTTCAGAATCATAGTTTAACCAAATTTAAGAACAGATTGTCTGAGTGGCTCCTGGACCAGGGTGTTTATTCTGTTGAAGAATTTTTGGAATTTGATACAATTAATATATAAGTTTCTATTTAATTTTTGTTTTGTTTAAGAACAGTTTATTAGTGTATATTTTGACGTTGTCCATTATACGTAATATGTGTTAACGACAATAAAGATATTATTATTATTGCCTGCAAGGAGCTGCTCGTGAATGCTTCGCTGCTGGTTCATCCAGATCATAACGCTCCACTTGCTCTATTCTGTGATGCCTCAAGCACATCAATTGGTGCCGTTCTCCAGCACCTTGTCAACGGTTCTTCCTGGGAACCTCTTGAATTCGCCAACCAAAACTCACCTCTCGACAATCATCATGGCCAGCTTATTACTATGAACTCCTTGCAGTCTACGCAGCTGTCCATCATTTTCGTCACATCCTAAAAGCACAACACTGCATTGTTTTTACTGACCATAAACCCCTGACTTTTGCTTTCGCCCAACATCACAAGAAGTTGCCTCCCGTTCAACAAAACCAGTTGACCTTCATATCTCAGTTCACTACAGATGTATGACATATGTCTGGTTCGAACAACATCGTCGCAGACAGTTTTTCCCATGTCGACGCCCTGACTAGCAATAGCCTCTCTGATGTAGATATCACGAAACTCGCTCGACATCAGGAGGGTGACGCCGAACTCCATGACCTTCTCAGAAACAATACTGCACTTAAACTTCAACACTTTAACATTCCCGGAACTGTTCTCCATCTTTTCTGTGATACATCTACATCCAAGCAACGGCCTTATGTTCCCGAGTCACTTTGATGTGTTGTTTTCGACTAGCTCCACAATCTCAGTCACCCTGGAACCAGGTCTTCTGCCAAACTTGTATCGCAGCGTTATGTCTGGCCCCGTGTGCAGCAAGATTGCCGTAACTGGGCCTGTGGATGTCAGCACTCTCAGCGATCCAAAGTGTTACGTCATGTCCCACACCCCTCTAGGCAAGTTTGCATCTCATTCGGCTCGTTTCGAACATATACATGTTGACATTATTGGACCGCTTCCTCCAGCAGGACCTTACAAATACTGCCTTACAGTCGTCAACAGATTCACTAGATGGCCTGAAGCATATCCACTTCAACAAATAACTGCCGAAGAAGTCGTCGAAGCTCTCGTGACATGCTGGTTCTCCCGCTTTGGCTCACCCGTACGCACCACTACAGATCAGGGCCGTCAGTTTGAATTCGCTCTCTTTCGAGCTCTTGGCAATGTTTTCGGTTCCGAGCGACACCGGACTTGAAGCTAACACCCCTATGCTAACGGCCTGGTCGAGAGATTCCATCGTCAACTCAAGGCAGCCCTTATGTGACACCCTGGGTGATCCTGGCTTGAGGCTCTTCCTGTCAGTAAGGGGAATTAGATGGACCCAATTCAGTAAAATCGCGCGCGACGTTTATGCATCCTCAAACCTAGCTTAAACCTGCGTCTGTAAACCTAATTCAAACCTGCGTCTGTAAACTTAACTTAAACCTGCGTTTATAAACCTAACATAAACATGCATCTGTAAACCTAACTTAAACCTGCGTGCCCTTGTCTGCAGACTCCTGGCTTGCACCTGACGCGCACGCACACGTACGCACACGCACGCGCACGCACGCATTGGCCTAACTTAAACCTGCATCAATAAACCTAACTTGGATGATGCATGAAAAACCTGTTTCATCAGGACAGGAGCCAGCGTGGCATCTCGCTGGACGCTCATTACATTGTGTTTCAAGGTGCGGGATCAAACACTTGTCGAGTATGTCTGGAAAACCCTAAATAGTGTAAGCAAATGCGGGTACTGTGGTTGGTGGAAATATCCTGCCCTCTGAGTGGTCAAAATTAGACGTTCTGCCCTATGATTGGTCGAATTAAAGAAACACTTCTTGAGATGGATTTTGTGAATATAAATGCAGACGCGCACCTTCAGTTTGTCTAGTGATGTTGCAGAGTAAACACAAACATGGCTAGTGCAATCGAAGTGGATGAATCAGTCCAGACGTTGTTGAAGGAGTTGGAAGCGATGGAAGGCTACAGCACCATGTACTTTCCTCCACAAAGTCCTGAACAACCACCGCCAGCACCATCACTGAAACGGTCAGTCGCCACACCATCGAAGCTGGCGACCTGGAAATGTCCATACTGCGAGGAGTCATTCACGTCGCGAGATAGACTTCGTTGCCATCATCGTCAGCACCACCTCTGTGTTAGAAAGAAGCGAAGAAACAATCGTTCCTCACAACCGAGATCGTTCATACAAACCTCGGCAGGAAGAGGTCCTCAGAAAGTCAACACATGTATTGATAGCAGTTGCATAAACGACATGGAAAGTGGCAATACTCCGGAGATATCTGGAGACTTCGCATCACCATCATCCAACCAAATATTATCCGAAGGGGGAGGTTCCCAGAACGTCAGCATATGTGCCGATAGCAGTTGCATAAACGACAACAGTAGAAGTGTCAATCCCCCGGAACTACCTGGGGACTTGGAGCTTGTGGAAAAAGATTCGAACGATTCACCACCGACTATCAGTTGGGTCGATTCCGGTTATCAACATACAGTACAAAATCCCGCCAATCAGGGTAATGTGTTCTTGAACATCCAGTTACATCAAAGAGGTCAGTATACACATGGTTGTAACTTATATTTGGATGAAAATAAAGACAATGAAATCTACATTATGATTATGAACATCATAACGCGATTGGAAAACCTTTGGGTGGACCGTTATTCAGGAGTCCCCAGAGTCACTGGTTTGACACATACAGTGAAGCCGGTGGTGATAAAGCGTGCAACTGGTAATAATGAAGGTATCACACAACCGGCGGTGACTGCTTCCGCCCGCGATGAACACCACCCAGATTGAGAAGCGCCTGCTGACAATCCCCGGACTGAGCTACGTGGCGGTCTCTACAACAGGTATCGACTCCAGGGCTACGGTACTTCTGTTTATGGCCACTACTGCCTCACCTACCTGTACTGTCGGGCGGTCCTCGGTATGCCACTCAGCGACTACGTGCAGCTCTTCGATCCGGTCGCTCCCACCACCAATGACGCTCTGGTCCGCAGGCTCTTTGACTCCATCTTCGCTTAAGACTATTTTTGTGTAAATACCTTTTGAGTTCTTGATTGTAATATGTTTGTGTGTATATTCTTATTGTGTTTCAATAAATGTTTTGTTTCTCGTCAGCTGTTGTTTTCACTTGTCCTTCTCTTTAGTATTTAAGAAAGAATATCAAATTTTGAACAATTTTGAAAGTTTTGTTTTGAAAACATGATAGATTTACAATTTCATAAAAGGTTAATTTTGAAAGTAGTTTTGACAAATTTGGTTTGCATTAGTTGAATCTTTTGAAAAATAGATTTTAGTACATTTGAAAAGTAAATGTCAAGGAAATGCAAGGGGTAGTAACATCACAGATGTATGCTGTAAACTAAACTGTTTGACTATATTTGTTTACAAATACTATTTACAAAATATTTACAAAGTTAACCTAGTTCCATTTACACTTAAATCTACACCGGAAACTCTTCGTCCATGTCCTCCTCCTCCTCGTCCACCTCCATAGGCCCGCCTTGCTGCTCCTCCTCCTCAGGATTGCCTCGCCTTCTTGCTGCGGACAGTGGTGGGATATCCTTATGCCCCCAAGGTAAGGTGTGGATACCATCGGCCAAGATGTAGCGTTTATCATCGGCCGGGGTCAAGGATAGCTTTTCTACTTGTACGGTGAAGACACGGTGCAGGTACGACTGGAAACGGGTGTTGACGGTGGTTTTCAACACCCCGTCGAACAGACATTCCCTGTAGTCGTCGGGGGTTAGGACGTTTTTAACAACCCCCTTGGCGACTCCCTTGGCTCGCTTGATCGCCTTGGATCCGTTGTCTTCGTCCTCAACGTCCATGAAGTAGAGCTTCGAGCGCAGGCTGAGGTACTCGAACAAGGATCGGCCGTTACACTCATCCTTGAACTTGCCAATCACCTTGGCGTTGGCAGGGCTGTAGCAGGGGTGGGACCTCGGGTAGGCGCTGGTATCGAAGTCGTCCAAGTGCTTCATCATCCCCCTGTAGATGTCCCGGGATAGGATGTTGAACACGAAGCTGTCAGTGTCCATGTAGTCTACGTTTAAGCGGCCACCGTAGCGGTCCTTCATCTTCCGCAGAAACTCGTACATGAGCCACTTGCTCAGCTCTAGGACGGACATTCCTATGTAGATGGGCTTTTCCAGGACGATGTTGACCCTGGCGAGGTGCACAAGGGCTACGTCCTCCGTGTAATACGTGCGATCCAGGAAATTGGACTTGGCCACGTACTTGGAGAACTTCTCCGGAGTGCAAACCAGCTTGACGTTCAGGCGCTTGCGGACATTCTCGATGGTTTTGCCAAAGACCGCGTTGTTCATTAACTTGAAAAAGTCTTGCTCGAACTTGGTCTTGGCCTTCTTCCGCAGCTCGGTGTTCATGAGGATGTAGGGCTCTAGCCACCAAGCCTGGCGAAACGAGATCGCCCTGTGCACAGCCGCAAGCTCCAGTCCGTTGTTCAGCGCCTGCTGCAAGATCCTGTAATGGCAGATGTAATGCATCTTGTCGTCCAGGGTGGTCATCAGCTTGGGGTATTTCCCTTTCGGCGGACGCTTGGTCTCGCAGCAGTAAGGGAGGTCCTTGTGCAGGTCGTGGAGGTGGGTGGGGTAGCGGAGGTCCACTTCGAGGATGTAACCCCGCTCCGCTTCGGCATCCAGCGCACCAATGTCCAAGGAGTCGATCTCCTCACGGCTGAGCCACTGGAAGTCTCCGTTGGGCAGGACATGGCCCAGCCGTAGAGGTTATTGGCGTCCAGGTACAGTAGGTGGCGTGTCGGTTCGTCTGGGCGGTAGTCCGGGCACCTGTCGTGGTTGGCCTTGGCGTAGCGGGTGGCGGCCTGAGAGATCCCTCCTCGGATCCCCTGCTCCATGAACAGGTACATGTCAAAGTCCTGCAGCGTGTCCAGCTCCACGTCGCAGGTCTTGAGCATCACATCCCAGGCGTAGGACGGCAGGGTGTAGTAGTGGGCGGGGTCCAGCCCGTACTCGGCCAGCGACGTGTCGCGGAACTGCTCAAAGACGTCTGTGAGCAGGGCGATGTCGCAACGCAGGTACGTGTCGGCGAAGTCCTTGAGGTGACGACACTCGAAGGCTCGCCACACGTTGAGGGCGTGTTGGTAGTCCTCGTCCTTGACGTCCTCCAGGGTCATAGTGTTCCTGAACGCCGCCTGGGGAGGTAGCTCCCTGGTCCTGTACAGCGTGTCGTAGGACGTCACGAAGTCGTAGGGGAACACGCCCTTCCTGCGTACCAAGTCGAACAGCCTGTTGTCGGGGAAGCGCTTCCTGGTCTCACGCATCTTGTCAGTGGGCAGTCCCGCTGACAGGCTGGCCAGGCTCATGGACAGGAACCTGTAGGTGTCGAGGAACCGCACCGCAAAAGACGTCTGTCGTTGGTTGTCCCCGGGCTGGCCGAAGTGGAATCGCTTGGTAAAAGCGATATACCGCTCCTCCGTGTGCGCCAGCACGTCCACATCGCCAGGGTCGATGGCCAGCTCCCGCACTACGAAGTGAGTGTCGTAGTTGGACAGGTTGTGGAAGTAGCAGTTGATGATCCGCTGCTCCCTGTACCGCAGGTTGTACGAGCGGTGCGCCGCTCCTCGGAACTTGTAAGGCGAGGCGTGGTTGTGGTCCCGCACCTTGACGTCCTGCTCGGTGAACTACTTGCTGCAGAGGTAGCAGCGGGTTGCTGCGAGATACTCGTCCATTTCCTGCCGGGTCAGAGAAGGGTGCAGAGCTCTTGTACTGAACAGGAACTCCCACAGGCTCAACACGTCCATCTTGAGCCGTTCCATAAAGACCTTGGACGCGTCGGCTCCGAAGTATACCCGCGGCTCAAACTCCTCCAGCCCCAGCGAGTCCACGATCTGGTAGGCGAAGGCGTACGGGACGTGCATTTGCAGGGGCGTCGTGCCGGGCAGCGGCGCTTCCACCGGGTCAACAGCGACAGGCTGCAGAGCACACTCGAAGTCCGCGTATATGCAGAACCTCTCCCGCCTAGTGTCCTCTGGATGGGTGAAGCGGATCTGCTGCTTCTTCGGCAAGTCCAGGCGAAGGGGAGCCTTGGCGTAGCAGTAACGCCTGTGCTCCTCGACAGGGGGGGGGAGGATCGATCCTCTGAGGATCACTGAGGATTTTACTGAATTGGGGCCATCTAATTCCCCCTACTCCTGTCGTTCTCCTTGGAATCCGTAGTGCCTTCCGCGAGGATCTTCGAGCTTCAGTAGCCAAACTAGTATACAGATAGCCACTTCGCTTGCCTGGTGAATTTCTCGCTCCACCTGAAGGTTCAGCACGTCAGGAAGACCCCTCAAGTTACGTAGTCCGCTTCCAACAACGTATGTCATCACTTCGCCCCTTGCCTGCATCTCGCCACACCAAAGCCTGTCTGACTGTTCGCATGTTTTTCTGCGAGACAATACTATACGTCGATCTCTTCAGCCACTTTATAATGGACCATATCCTGTCATCCACCATGATACAAAAACTATCACCATCCAACAAAATGTTCGAGTTAGTTTGGATAGAGTAAAGTCCGCCTTTCTCTTGTGTGACAAACCTGAACACGGTCACACCACTTTGATGCCACCTCCTGCGACTCACATGCCATTGGAGGCTGACGTCTTCGCCGTTTTCTGCTTCTTCGGAACCTCACTACATCACTCGCTACGGACGACACGTCAGGTTCCGAATCCCGAGAAGTAACTCCGTTTTTCCGTAGGGCGCTTGTGTGGCGACCCAGCTATACTTAATTTATTCTATGATTAGCTGTCAATTTGTATTATTTCTTTGTTTATATTTACATTCACACTGGAGTTCTAATAAAATCATTTCTTACTGGCATATTATATGGCAATTCAATTTAGAAACCCCTCACCAATATACACAGTCCTCTATATATCTAACCATGTGAACATTGAGTTATCCCAATCCATTTAATATTATGGAGATAAATTAAATGTTAAATCTCGCTAATTTATAAATATATTTTTATGAAACTATATTTGCTGGTTTATGTGTTGGTGAGGTGTATATTTATATTTTTCTTGGGACAATAACCTATTTTTTAACAAAAAACTATGTATAGGATCAACATTTTATAATAGAATGTTGCCTTTAGAATTGAAAAATTAAATTAAATTTAAGAGCGGATTAAAAACATTTTTGTTTCAAAACCCACATTATTCTTTAAATGAATTTATGCTTACAAACCATTGAATAAAGAACATTGGACTCTACAGGTTTCATCTGGGTCTGCTGGGTCTCATTCTTGTATTTTTGTATAGGGATCGACTGTGCTTTTAGCGAATTTCCCCTATAGGGAAGAAGCTATTACCGTAGGTCTCATGGTAAGACTTAAGCCCGAGACCATGATAACTTTTCATTTTGAGGTCCCCAGATGCCAAAAACACCATTCGTTCAAATTTTTATATATGTATATATATATATATATATATATTTATATATATATATATATATATGTGTCCGTAAGCACGATAACTCTCGTAAAAAAGGTCCGATCTTAATGAAATTTGGTACAAATGTGTAAAGTACCATTTATTTGAACGAGTTCGAAAACCAAATGAATCGCACCATCCGAAGGGGGGTTTTTGGGGGGTTTTGTACCCCAAAAATGTGTTTTTTGGGGTTTTCACATGTAATTTTAATTTAAATCAAATTTTAATTTATACCATTGAATTAAGCTTAAAAAAAAACAATTTGGTATTTTGATCATTGCTCTACGTCAATTGGTTACCGAGATATTGAAAGGGCTAAACACAGTACGTTGTCTAATGTTATTCTTATGGAGAAAAAGAAAAATTGTATATCTCGCTTATTTATGAACATAAACTGGCGAAATTTGGCATATGGCTTCATCTGGTTGTGGTTTATTGTTGTTTGCAAAAAAAACAATTTTTTGCCTATGGTTCCTGTAGCAGCAAACCTAGGTACTTGGTCCCCATGTTATTCTTATGGAAAATACTTAAAATGTTATATATCGCTTATTTATGAATGTATATGGATGAAACTTGGTATGTGACTTCACTAAGATGAGTTCTATTGATATTTGCATAAAAACCCATTATTTTGTATGCCTTGTTGCAGCAAACCTGCATACTCATCCCCAATGTTATTCTTATGGAGAATAATTAATATTTGAAATATCACTTGTTTGTGAATACATTTCTTATGAATCCTGTTAAGTGTTTTAATGTGTTATGTTATATATTCATTGGAAATTCGCTGAGTATGCAGGTTTGCTGCAACGGGGGTATTTTGTATATTTACTCTTACTTGCCTTGCTTGCTTTGTGGATATGTGTGTGTGTGTGTGTGTGTGTGTGTGTGTGTGTGTGTGCGTGTGCGTGTGCGTGTGTGCGTGCGTGCGTGCGTGCGTGCGTGCGTGCGTGCGTGCGTGCGTTTAAATGACACTGAGTGTCTGAACTTAACAGTAAATATGAAAATGTATTTTTGAGAAGATTAAGGGTTGAGCAGTTTTCTTATGCGCTTTTAAAAGTTGGGATTGGGACATTGAAAAACAAATTAAGTCTCAGAAACATCTATCCTTCTCTCGGCACTATCGATGAATCACAGGATTTACTGATTGACAGTTTGTTAAACCGATGTTCATAAACAGTTTAATCTGTAAAGTGCCTGGCTCTGTGATTGTGCCATCCTCACGTCCACCAATGAACAAGCAACGGAGATCAACACAAATGTAGGTCTATTCCAAAGGGAGGAACGAACATATACAATATTTAATACCATTCATTTAACCATGACCACTGTTAGAACAGTTCGTATATATTGATTTACATTTATTTCAATAAAATCAAGTAGCCATATGTTTTTAAAACATATGATTTTTCCCAAGTTTAAATTGTTTATTTACAATTATAATGAAAACAGGACCTGGCAAGAATGGTGATTTTAAAAGTGGTCTGTCAATGTTTTTAAAGTTTAATGTTTCGTTACATTACTATTAATTTATTGGAATGTAAAGATTAATGTATCAAATTATTTAAAATGTTAAATTAAACAGGGTTAATATTTTGTTTTACTTGAGTTCTTTTATTTCTAAAATCGAATCTAAAGTGTTACGTGTACCGATTTGGAGTCGCAAAAACCACATCGTTCATTACCCGACAAAGTTCCTCGACTTGGCAACAGTACCCGAACTATCTGCCATAGTATATTTCGTTAACTTTAATTTAATTCTACTTTAAAAGTGTGAAATGTAATTTTAATATTGTAGAATTATGTGGGTTGTTATTTTTTTTAGTTAATCTAGCATTTATATACAACCCGTACGAAGGACGGGTACACAGCTAGTATATTACTAAAGCTAACAAATGTTGTAATATTTTCTCTCACATAGATTAAATTCTGAAAAATAAAATACTAGGAACAGTCATTATGTTGTAATTAGTAAAGTAGGCCTTGCAACTGTCCCTGTACGGTACCCCAAACCAAACCAAATTCTTACTGCCTTCTTTGCCACAAGAAAACTCTCTTCACCCACACTATTAAATAAAATAAAATGGTCTTTTATTTAGAGCGTCTTTCATGAACATTACATGGTTTTCAAAACAACTCGAGTCACATGAAATTGTTAACACGAAGCTTTTTACAATAAAAATTATCTAATAATACTATACAATGTTATATGACTTAAAACTAACAAATTTGATCTGATCAAAAACAAAATCATTTAAATCTGTCCACTTAATATCACATTTTGCAATATTTTTTAAAAAGTCTTTTGACTGACCAATTCATGGCCAAAACTGGAAGACAGAGATTTATGGAGCTTTGGGGCAAAATAAGAAAATCCCTTACGAGCGGACTCACAGCGCACACGAGGCATCTCAAGCATGTTGTCCTGCCTGGTACACTGGGAACGCATTTCGGAACGGGTTCTGAGCCTCTCTCTAAAATATTTCGGTCTCTCCTCAGTCAGGACTCTACGAACGAGACAAGAAGTGTGGAGAAAGCATAAGTCAGCCATCGGCAATAAGCCAAGGGTTTACCGCTCAAGTGAAATGTGGTCAAATTGCCTCAGTCCACAAACGTACCTGACACACATGTTCTGCACTCTCTGCAACCGGTCCATGTCACCTAGAGATACAACATTGCCATATACCGGAAGACAATACTCAAGTATAGAGAGCACCAAAGCCTGCTCAAGCCGAAGCTTAGCAGGTACGGGAAACAAGTGCCGATGCCTGTACAACATTCTCAAACGGGCCATAGCTCTCTGACATACAATGCTAACCTGTCCAGAGAAGGAAAGTCTGGCATCAAACTGAAGTCCAAGAAGTTTGGGAGAGTTACACTTGTTCAGTAAAACACCACCGAGGTACACGCCAGACAAGGGCAGGGATTGCAGAACCTTGCCAGCCGGGAATGTCAACCAAGAGCACTTGTTCTTGTTCAATCGAATACCATGGCTTAAAGACCAACCATAAATGGCATCTAGATCAGAATTGAGATTGGAAATAGCCCGGCCAACTTGGTCATTGTCGTACTGAAGAGCCAGCTGGGCATCATCAGTGTATGATTACAACTGGCAATGATGCAAATCCTTCCCCATGGTGGCAGAAAATAAAGTAAACAAGACAGGCCCAAGACAGCTACCCTGTGGCACTCCTAATGATTTTTTCAGAGACGCAGAAACATAAGAGCCCACTTTGGTCTTTTGGCTCCTTCCATTTAAATAGGGATGAAACCATGAAACTACCCGATGATCAAATCTATAAAACTTCATCATGGCTAATAGCAAGCTGCAATCAATGGAGTCAAAAGCTTGAGAAAAATCCAGCATTGCAACGGTAGAACACCTTCCAGCGTTTCTAGCTTTAAGGAGGTCATCGCAGATTAGCAGCAGAGCTGTTGTGGTGCTGAACCCCTTCCGAAAACCAGACTGTGTAACTGGAATGATTGACTCCAACTCCAAGAATTCCACCAGTTGAGAGATTACAATTGTCTCTAAGACCTTAGAGAGAGCAGGTAACACGGAGATAGGCCGGAGATCAGCCACCAATAAGGGCGTTTGACCTTAGGAAGAGGGATAACAATCACTTCCTTCCAAGCATTAGGAAACACTCCAGTGGCCAGCGAAACATTCAGCAGGTGAGTTATAGCGCCAACACAGTAAGGACCTACCATTTTAATCATGTTGATCGTGATACCATCAGTACCAACTGCGCCCAAAGTTATCTTATTGATGGCAGCCTTTACCTCTCTTTCTGTCACATGGCCAAAGCTAAACATATTTTTGACATTCTCAGAAAAACTCGTAAGATAATAGTCAAGACATTCAAATTGGACCTGACAACCAGTACCCATCTTAGAAAAATGTGTGTTAAATTTTTAAATAAATGAAGGAAGCTCATCATCATTTTCATTGGTCGCACCGGTTTTCTTAACTTTAGCCCAGAATTCTTTAGAATTTGTGCATCCTGCCAGTTCATTTAGAAAGTAAATTTGTTTGGCTTTTCTAATCGCACTGTTCAGGGCGTTTCTAGCTTTGCAGTACTGGTACTTGTTGCTGTCACTTTTAGAAGTCGGCAATTTTTGCTTCCAATAATTCTTTTCCTTAGTGAGGTTAATAATTTCATTTCTCCAAGGAGCTTTGTTTCTAGTGACTCTTTTTCTTACTAATGGAGCATTCTGATTAAATATTTCTAATACAGCCGAGTTTATAAAGCCTACCATTTCGTTAACATCATTCATATCTTTAACAGTGTTCCACTGGCCATAGGCAGCGCACTTAATCATTTCTTCTGTATTAAAATTAGAATAATCTCTGTAAGTTACATATTTCTCTAGCCTTTTGCCTCTTTTGCGATTAATATTTATGTCACAGTAGGTAAGTTTATGATCTAATCAAATCAAATCAAATCAAAATATCTTTATTTGTTTATGCACAAAGGAGTACATGTAAATAGTGTCATAAAAGTAACAACATTTTATAAACATTAAATTTACAATAGGTACCAATAATTAAATAAATGTAATACAAGAATGGAAAATAAGGCACATAAAAAATATAATTTGATAATGTTAAAGTCGATCAATTAAGGTTAAAATAAACCAAGCTGAATTAAACTTAATAACAAGTATTATCTTAATAATATAAAGAATAATAATTAATCCAGAAATAATATAACTTAATCGTGTTGAAGATTCAAATCATCCAATGAATATAGTGACATGTCTATTAAGTAGTTTTTTAATTTTAAGGAAAATTTTGAAAATGGTACGGTTTTTAATATGTGATCTGGAATAGATTTCTTAAAAATGTTGCCTATGTAACTAGGTTTTTTTCTGAACAATTCCAAACGATGTGGCTCATTTCTATAATGGTTTCTGGTGTTATACGCATATGTGTCAGGATTATCATGTTCCAGATTTTTAACATATTTAACTGTTTCATATACATACAGACCAAAAACTGTAAAAATTCCTAACTGTTTAAAATGTTTTTTTACTGAGTCCCTAGATTTTAGGCCTAACATTATACGAAGAGCTTTTTTTTGTAATATCAGAATTTTTTAAATATTTTTCCTTGTAGTTCCCCCATACAAGACAATGCCGTATGCTATGTGGGAGTGAATTAATGCATAATAAATTATTTTCAAGGTATTTAAACTGCAAATCTGGGACATTCTCTTCAGCGCATACAGACCGGATGAAATTTTTTTCAAAATTATTTCAATATGGGTATTCCAGGTTAAATTCTCATCTATGTATAGACCCAAAAATTTTGTACACTCAGATTGTTCCAATTCTTCCTCATCAATTTTAATTATCAAATTCATTTTGTTCCTAGATTGTTGTGTTGAAAATTCAATAAATTTTGTTTTCATTGAGTTTATTAACATATTTTTTTGGTCCAATAGTTGTTTTACGGAAGCCAAGTTAATATATGATGCCAATTGTAATGAATCAGAGTTTTTTCCTGAAAAAATAATATTAGTGTCATCAGCGTACAGGCAAACCGAGCCTTCACCTTCATGTACAGCCTCAGGTACACCTCTCATATAGCATAAAAATAACAAAGGTCCTAAAATAGAACCTTGGGGGACTCCATATTTTATTGTTTGTTGTAATGATGATACCTGATAAACGTAATTGTAGTTATCCACAATTGAGTGTGAAATTTCAACAATTTGTTTACGTTCTTTTAAATAAGAAGTAAACCATTCTAATTCTTTTTTTCCAAAATTAAATGTTTGACAAGTTTCAATCAAGCTGTTATGTGGCACACTGTCAAAAGCTTTAGATATATCTAGAAAGACTCCTATTACCTTTTTGCCTTTGTCTATTTTATTAATAATTGTTTGGATGAATTCTACGCCTGCAGAGATTACTGATCTTCCTGGGCGGAAGCCATGCTGTTCAGATTCTAATAGTTGATTTGATTCCAAAAACGAAAGTAGTTGTTTATATACTACTTTTTCATAAATTTTTGAAAAGGCTGGAAGTAAAGATACCGGTCTGTAGCAAGATATGTCTTTTTTATTTCCATATTTGAAAATTGGTATTACTTTGGCTATTTTAAGTTTATCTGGAAAAATGCCACTTATTAGACTAGAATTTATTAGGTGGGTTAATGGCTTGATTATCAGATCTTTAATTTTTTTCAAAAGAAATGTGGGAATTTCATCTACACCAGATGACATTTTGCCGTCCAGAGATGAAATTATCTTATCAACTTCACTGTGAGTAACCTGCTTCAAAGAAAATTTATTAAACATGTTCTGGTTATCTTTATTATTACTATTATCACTAATTTTATATTCTTGAAAGCCTGTTTTTGGAATTATTGAATCCTCAACAGTGTTAACAAAATAACTGTTAAATGCGTTACTGATTTTAACTGGGTCATCAACAGTATTCCTGTCGACAATAATTTTAAAATTTGGATTCTCTTTACTAAAATTACCTATTTCCTGATTAATTAAGTACCATGTTGATTTAGCAGTATTGAGAGAATTAGATACTCGAGCATTAAAATAATCTGATTTGGACAATTTTATATTTTTTCTCAACTCCTTTTTCCTATGTTTAAAATCTTCCATAATACTTTTGTCGTTATTATTGTGCATTACCTTACTTAATTCTATAATATCCCTTTTCTGAGTTTTTATTTCCTCAGATATCCATGAATTTTTATTGACATTTTTCCTGTAAGTCCACATTTTAGGACAACTAATATTAAGATAATATTCAAACAAGTTAGCAAAAACATATTTTGTAGATACAGGTGCCTAATAGACCTCCATCCACGATTCTACTGATAGATATTTGGCAAGTAGATCTATGTTTTGCATTTTGAAATCTCTGCAATACTTTTTTGTATGTAATTGAGACCAACTTTTAATGGAGATATTTAAAATTTCATAAATTTGAGCATCATGATCGGACATTGCTGTATTTATACCGTAATCTTTTATATTGTTTTTACTTATATTTGTAAGGCAGTTATCAATAGCAGTAGCAGTTGTAGCACACGTCCTGGTTGGGAAGTCTATCAGGTAGTGTAAACCTTGTGACTTTAATATATTGGAAAATTTCAAATAAGTAGAACCATGGTCGAGTACATTGAGGAAAGGTTCTTCATATTTACATTGTGGAGATCTGTACAGACATGCAATAACAAATGACATTTTATCAGCTTTCACTATTGTTAAGCAACATTCAAATTCCTTTTCCGCGACTAACTTTTCTATTGATTTAATCCACAGTTTCTTACATGCTACATTCTTTCGGGATAGTATCATTACACCTCCTCCAGTGGTTAATTTTCTGGAGAAACTAGAACATACGGTGTAATTATTTATATTAAGCCTAGAAATTTCTGTTTCAACCATTTTGTGTTCACACAAAGCAACAATGTCTGGTTTTATTTCTTCTAAATTAATATTCAAAATATCAATACGTGAGGGTAGGTATGCTATATTTTGATGAAAAATGAAATATTATTTTGGTTTGTTTGTTTAGCTGATGTTAAAAATTTTGTTTTTTAGTTTTTACTGGTAGCCTAAAAAATTGTTGCTTTGTGTGGTGTTTACGTTTATTAAAGCATCACTGGCACTTCTTTGTGTGAGGACTTCTTTCTGTAAATTAGCACTAGATTGCCCATTTATAACACCATCCCCAACATCACTAACACCATAGATGTTCCGTGGAGGTCTGCTCCTCAGTGGTGGGAAGGAACTCATATCTAGTAGTGCAGAATGTAATGCTGGGTTTTTCCCTTCGCTGGTCCTAGATCTGATCGGTGTATCTGGTGCTTTCATCTGCGGCATGCTTTGAGTGTTTGGTGTAGACCATCCTCGAAATGGGGGACTTGTAGAATCAGGGGATCCATCACGTGTTGTTATTTCAATGGGCGTTGATGTAAACTCATTGTTTGGCGATGCCTTCTGAGCTGAGTTTGATTGGAAGAGACACAGACCTACTGCTTGTTTTTTAAGATGGCTGGCTATTGAGTGATGAAGTGCTTCTAAAAACCGCTCATCTGATACTCTAACCCCTCGACTATCATATGTAGAAGACATGTCAGTAACTATTACCCTATAATATATTTGCATATAATTTGTGGGAATGAAAAAACCTGAAATAGGCCATTCTCATCTATTTACACAGCTATTTCGTTTTTTTTTTTTCAATAAAAAGCACACCCTTGAAAGCTTTGAAGTAATGTTATTAGTGTGTTCCTCCCAGATAAGTTTTTTATCAAGAGTATAACACCCAATATTTTCACTGTTTTTGCAATTCCATTTTCAATTTCTATATTTCTTAAAGAAATAATATGTTCAGTTTTGCTTTAATTTATTTTTAGAGTTAGATTCAAACCAGCAATGAGCTTTATCACTAATATATTAATATTACTTATAACATTATTCAAGCAATTCTCATTTACTAAAACAGAGGTATCGTCAGCATAAAGTATGGTGTTACAATTTAAGTTATAGGGCAAGTCTTACAACTTAACTTACCAGTGTACACAGAGAGTAAAAAGAAGAGGGCCTAGGACTCAACCCTGTGGGACCCCAGCAAGAACCTCCCGAAAAGACAAGCATTGATTATTTACACTGACCATATGTAACCTTCCACACAAGTATGATTTAACAAATTGTAATAGATTTTTGCTGATTCCATCAATCTTTTTACCAGTGTACACAGAGAGTAAAAAGAAGAGGGCCTAGGACTCAACCCTGTGGGACCCCAGCAAGAACCTCCCGAAAAGACAAGCATTGATTATTTACACTGACCACATGTAACCTTCCACACAAGTATGATTTAACAAATTGTAATAGATTTTTGCTGATTCCATCAATCTTGAGTTTATTTAACAAAATGTCATGAGAAATACTATCGAAGGCCTTGCTGAGGTCCAACAAAGTCATTCCCACAAACTCATTGGCCTCAAAACTATTTAAAATTTGTGAAACAGTGTTGTCTAAAGCCTTAACTGTAGAATATCCTGGCCAAAATCCAAATTGGCTATCTGACAGAATTTTATCCCTTTCCAAGAAATCAAGTAGCTGCTCCTTAACACAAGTTTCTAAAATTTTTGAAAAAACTGATACAATTGTTATTGTCCTATAGTTATCAATACAAGATCTGTCACCTTTCTTAAACAAGGGAATGCTTTTTGATGCTTTTATACAGCTTCGAAAGTGTGATGGACTAAGATTAATTATATATGTCAAGGGTTCAATTAAATGCAGGTTTTCTGCTATGGGGACCATAAAAAATGGGGTTTGTATGTAATTATCAGTAAACTCCAACCATATGAAGCCACATACCAAGTTTCATTAATATATGTTATGGTATAACTTGGTATGTTACTTCATCTGGTGATTGGTATTTAAATAAAAACCCGATATTTTTGGTTCTTGATGCAGCCTACCTGCATAATCAGTCCTAATGTTTTTTCTTATGGAGAATAAACAAAATTTCAGATCTCGCTGATTATTATGTCAGCCACATACCAAGTTTCATCAATATATGTTCATTAGTAAGCGAGATATAAAATTTTACTTATTCTCCATAAGATTAACATTGGACAACATACTGTGTTAAGCACTTTCAATAAAAGTTATCATGGTCCCGGGTCTAGGGTCTTACCATGCCGACTATGGTACCCTTCCCTATAGGAGAAATTCGTTAAAAAACAACAATAACAATGCGTGTGTAATGGTACAAAGTTTTAAAAGATTACACAAACCTTAGCCTAGTTCATTAGTTATCCATTCATTACAGTAATAATAAAATGTTGGCTAAAATTGGTAAGATGTGAAATTTACTGTTTTATATTAAATCACAGATCTGAAATAATGTAAACCAGGGGTCTCCAACCTATTTACCCTAAGGGCCAGATGATAAATCGTTGTAGATCAAGCGGGCCAATAACATCCAGGGGGTTCTGGACGTTTGTAAAATTTGAGTGTTAAATGGTGAGTTTTAAGGCTATTGTAGGAGTTTTTTTTTTAACTTTGATGTTTCCTTTATTTTAACTTTGTTAAATTAATTTTTTTGTTAATTTTAATTAATTTTGGTAAACTGTACTGGACTGAACAAACTGGATACAGTTTTTATTGATTTAAATGTGTTTTTCATGGCTCAGTATGTTACACTTGCCTAAAACAATCAAAGTTGCTGAATCAGCAATTTTTGAAATTAAAAGCGTAAAGTTTTGTAACTAGTAATAATTGGCCAATTTAAGTGCTTCCTACCCTGCCCCTACTCCCCTGCATGCAGCCGTGACCTTCACTGGGTTCGCAACTGTACATGTTCAACTTTCTTCTGTCAACAGCTCTTTTATACAAACAAAGAAAATATCTAGTTTACACATAGAAGGGATTGGAGATGACTGAAACGGGATTTTTACCAGTGGTTGATGGTAAAACTGTGAATCTTGAATAAATTTGTATATTTATTTTTATTCAATAAAATTATTGAATAACTTTCTATAATTTATTTAATATTTTATATTGGGCCAACCGCGGGCCGGTTAACAACTGTTGGCAGGCCGGATGTGGCCTGTGGGTCTTAGGCTGGAGACCCCTGATGTAAACAAACAAAACATAAAATAACGTTGATAATTGATGTATTTCTTATAATTTTTATATTTATTATTGTTACAGTAAAACAAGTAAATAACGTAAGGTGCAGCAGCACTACTTATGCAGCGACCAGGCCGAATCTGAAACTCACCAGCCAAACGAAAGTGATTTGCCAAGGCTTCACTGGAAAGCAGGGAACTTTCCATAGCAAACAGGCAATTGAATATGGTACCAACGTGGTGGGGGGAGTCTCGCCAGGCAAGGGAGGAAAAACTCATTTGGAGAAACCAGTGTTCAACTCAGTCAAAGAGGTGAATCTAATTCAAATAATGGCAAAATGTCATTCAAAATATGGAAACCTACAATATAGGCTATTTAAATTAAAGTAAACGGTATCAGGAAACTGACACATACTTTCTCCCTTTTAGCCCAACTTTAATGAATAAATTACTTTTTATTTACTAAATATAGAATATAAAGTACAGTCGAATATACAGAAAATCTTCTAAATAAATTGTTTTCAAAAATATCCACCCAAATCCCTTTTTATGAGGCACTATAGAATCCTTTGCTACACACAGTAGTTTTAAGAGGGGAAATGCCCCCTCTTCCCCCCCAGGATTAAGTAGCAACATATTTTTAATGAACTCTGTTGGTCAATGCTAGCTTGACCTGCATACTAAGTTTTAGCTAAATTGTTCAGTAAATAAGAGAGAATTAGTAATTTTTTATTCCCTATAAGAATAACATTGGACAACATACTGCATTAACTGCAAAATGAAAATTTAAATTTTCTCCGCAACCAGCAATTGTAGAATCATAATTCAAGATACTAAATTATTTAGTTTTTTGAGCTCTTTTTTATGGTGGTAAGTAATATTTTTTAACATTTATATTTTTTTATGAAATATCCAAAAAAACTGAATTTTTAATGTTTTAAGTCCTGTAATTTTTGAACCTGAATTTTTCCAGAAACATGAATGGTGTCATGTAAAGCTCTACAAACCACTTAAGTTTAATCAAAATTGTTAGAGCCGTTTTTGATAAATTTGGATTTTTCATGTTTTTTTGTGGTTTTTGGGGGATAGTTACCCTTAAAAATAAAAAATAAATACAATTTAAAAACCGCCTGGAGACATTGTGGATTAGTACCTACATACCAAATTTCATCAAAATCGGCCCATTGGTGTGGTCTCTAACTATGTACACATCCACACAGACATACATCACGTAAAAATCACTTGTTTGGGTTCAGTGGGTACCAAAACAAATATTTCCACTAACAACTCAAATTCAAAAATGTTGACGAAAACAATACTTTCTCCTTATACTATGTTTAGGGGGAGAAAGTAAAAATCTACGTTACTTTCACTTAACTGGCCTTAATTTCAATGACTATACAAGGGTGTATCTGAAATACACAGACAAACTTTAGAATATTGTTCCTGAGGTCAAAACAAACAAAAAATGTCATATAAGTATGTAGCCTATCTAGTTTTCCGTCTGTCAGTCTGTATGTGATGTTTACAAACAAATTCATAATTTACGAACCGCTTAAGATATGTTTTTCAAACTTAACGAATATTGGTGGGAATAAGGTCTATTGCCCTATGAAGTTTTGGTTTTCTAACCTTAATCGTTTCAAGATGGCGGCCATTTTAATTATTCGTTAAACAATAACTCCAAAGTCGATAGGATTAAAAAATAATTATAGCAATAACGTTTCATTGTAAATGTTGTCACAAATGTAATAACAACTTAATTTTAAAAATTGGATGAAAAATAAGAGAGCTATGATTGTTCAAGTGTATCAGGTCACGGCACTGCCGTGCCGCCCGCGTCACCTCAGGCGCGAATCGCACTCGGGCGGCGCACTTAAACAATCATAGCTCGCTTATTTTTCATCCGACTTTAAATGTCTAGGTGTCATTACATTTGTAATAACATTTACAATAAAAAGTTATTACTATAAAAATGTTTAAAACCTACCGATTTCGGAATTATTGTTTAATGAATAATTAAAATGGCCGCCATCTTGAAACGGATGAGTCTAGGAAACCAAAACTTCAAAGGGCAATAGACCTCATACCCTTCAATATTCGTTGTAAGTTTGAAAAACATATCTAAAGCGATTCGTAAATTATGAATTTTTTTTGTAAAGATTTCACATAGACTGACAGACTTAAAACAAAGCTAGATAGGCTATATACTTATAAGACATTTTTTGTTTGTTTTGACTTCAAGAACAATATTCCAAAGTTTGTCGGTATTTCAGATACACCTTGAATTATGCCATTATCCTCACCCTTCTCTGTGCTAAAATTCAAGTTTATTTTCTCAACATCATTCAGAGTAATCTACCATAGTAATGATACCATGTTTTTCATAGGAGGTAACAATCACTTTTTCATTATAACATATACTCGGTGTTGCTCAAAAGAGTTTCATCAGTGTAGTAGTGTGTCTTTAAAAATGTAAAATCAACCTGTCATAAGATTGTAGATGTTTAAATTCAGTTCAATTTCCACCCTACAAGGCCAGGGATGCTACTGGCGCAGAGGCGACTGTAATCTACGTGCCGCCTCCAGGTGCCGCTAAGGCCATCATGGAGGCCATTGACGCTGAGATGCCGTTGATTGTGTGCATCACTGAGGGCATCCCCCAGCAGGACATGGTCAAGGTCAAGCACAGACTCGTGCGTCAGAACAAGTCCCGTCTGATCGGACCCAACTGCCCTGGCATCATCGCTCCGGAACAGGTCAGTGACGCTTTATGGTAGGTATATAGTAATTTAGTAAATTTACGCTTTATAGTAATTTAGTAAATTTAGTAGAACCTTCATAGTAAGATACTCGAGGGATTGAAGAAATAGTCCTGTTACCAAAGAGACTCGAGACTCTTCTAGTTGATGTTTGTGCTATCAAGGTTATGTTGACTGTACCTTGTGCTATCAAGGTCAGTGATTCGGTGTTGAACCTTTTTAGTAAAAGCAATTCAGGCGAACTTTAACTATGACGTATTGTTGTAAGTAGGTGTTACTGTTCAAAGTAGGTTAATCATTAATAAATAGAATTTTTGTGGAATCATTTCAAGGCTTAACAATTGTTTCACAGTAATCTTTAGCTTTTTAAATTCCCTAGCATATCAGTTTTATATTTTGTTTGGAGATCTCAACCCATTTAATAATAATTTTGCTTGTTAAACATGAAAACGCTACATATTGAGCCATGACTTGATTCCGGGACCCCTGCTTGGAATTTCTTCAAATCAAATCAAAATTATCTTTATTCAAAACTCGTATCACCATACAAAGAATAGAGTCATGTTATTTAATCTAAGTAAAGACAATCTACATTACATGTCATAAAGTTAAAGACTAAATCCTGGTATAGTCTAGATTACAACAATTACTCATTAAATTTCAGTGATTTTCCGGATTTACCTGTTTTTTCCCATGAAATATTCAATGGAATAAAATGGCGAATCAGACAGATAGGTTTTGGTTAATTTCAAGAATTTATTTCTGTTTTTTTTCTTTTCAATTTAAATATGACCAGGTAAACAGTCAAAATATTTTCTTCCCATATATTCGGTGCACTTTTCAAATAAAGTTAACCTGTGTCTCTCAACATACCGATTATTTCTTGTGTTATTATGCATTTAAACAAAATAATATAGGTTTCTTAAAGATATCTAAATATTTAGCCAAAGATAAACTGGAAAAATAAAAATAATTTATAGTACAATTTAGAATTTTTAAATAATAAACTTCATATATATTGGTTTAAAACTTATACTCCTGCAGAAATAACAAAAGATTAGTGGCCGAAAAAGATTTAAGAAAGCTCTGAAGGCATGTCTCATAAGTAATCCTGTATATTCCTTGAATGTTTTTGTTTAGACTCTGTACCTTAGTTCTAGCTATACTGTGCACGATATTTTTATAGTTTGTTTAATGACTTTGATAGATTTGTTTTCACATGGCATTTTTGAGTTATAGTTTTTATTGTTACTACGGTATCTAGTTTTAGTTTATGGTACAGAAAAAGTACCTTTAAGACACTATTCTGTCTATATAATTGTGCAGCATATCAGAAATAAAGATATTTGAATTGAATTAAAAAAGAGGCTCCATATGATTAGTTGATTTTCATTTTTATATTTTTCTAATTTTGTTCGTAAATTTAATCTTTTACTTTATGCAAAGTCAGCTAAGCTGGAAATCTATATAAATAAAGCAGAGTTTTTGTCTGTGTGTGTGGATCGCTGTGGAGCATGAAGTACAAGGAGTTAGGCATGAAATTTTCAGGGTAGTAGTGATGTGTCAAAACCAAAACTCGAATCTCAAAACCACCAAAACTTTGGAAAAGTTTCGGTTTCGAGATTCGATCGGCGAGTTTCGAGAATCAAAACTCAAAACTGCCGAGATTTTTTGTGTCATTGTTTTTTTTTTAACAGAAATCACGCCCGAGTGTTGATTAATAATGTGAAGGTCAAAAGCCTACTGTCATCGGTCGTCTACCTTCACCTTTTGTGGATTATTGATTTTTTATTTGTGAAAGAACAACTCTAACCAAAGTTTATAATTAAGCTACAAATAATTGGTTCACTGGTAGTTCTGAAACTAATATTTTTCTAGGATACTTCGAGAATGGCAGTAAGTTAACTGGTTTATTTGGAGTAACTAGATTTATTTTTCATAACCATACCCAGGCAAGTAAATAGGGTTTCGCGATTTGAGTTTCGAGATTTGATTTTGTAAGTTTCGGTTTCGGTTTCGAGATTCGAAATTTCTGGTTTTGACCATCACTACAGGGTAGGTTCCTTTAGGTTACAGCTGTTGTACCTGACTCTCAGTTTCCTCTAAATCTGTAAGGCTACTCCCTGTGGGACATCCAAAATTCCAATGTTAACACGTTCGCTACCGCAATTATATGGAATTTGTAATTCCCATAGACCAGCGACACAGTTGTGCGTCGAGTGGTTTCTCCCGATAGACCACTGACACATATTTGCGTCGGCTGGTCACATTGAAATAGACTTACGACGTGAATTTGCGTCAGTGTCCCATTGTTATTCAAACGTGTATTTCTTAGCAACGGTCTATTTTAAAGCCCTGATCTCTTTGTATCAGTCCGTAGGGATATCTGACGCACATGCACGTTGCTTGGTCTGTGGGTATGACGATTGGTGACGTCACATCGCAACTGGCAGAACTGTTATTTACATTGTCATTTTTGCTGCATCACTGTACAACTGCCCATGTGGCCAACCTTACAGTTTTTAGATGTGCTTTAGTGGTGTTTGTTTGATTTTTGTGCAGAACATTAACAATGAAGCGGAATTGGCCTACAAAAGATCAAATTTACAACAGCGCAAATGTGCGTCGCTCGGTCTATTGAACAAAAATACAATTTTTTTTACTATTTTCCATTGTATAGACTGACCGACGCATATATGCGACTTTTTTAAAATTGCTCAAGTAAAATAAAAAACAATTGTTATTGTTTACAAATGTATTTTAGGTTATTATGAAGTAAAATAGTCTATTTAACCCCAATTTCTCTTGTGGTCTGTTGTTAATGTTACTCCTGTATCTCCCGATCTGTTTGCAATGTTCAGATTATTTCTTTGGTCTGTGGGAGTGACCGGACCACAGATATGCGTCGCTCGGTAGCGAACGTGTTAATCAATTGAGACCATACGGTTACAGTTTACTGCTATTTATTTAATGTTATCCAAATAAACAGCTGACATTAGTAATTTACTTTTTTAACTACATTTTATACCCGGGTAAAACCGGTATAATGAGCTAGTATGGTATATTATAGGACACCTTAACATGCGTGATTGTCTCAAGAAGTATGTGAAAGAACTTCTGTGTCACGTGATTCCAACTATATCATTTTTTAGATTGCACATGTGTTAAGGTGACATTTAATCTCCTTTTTCAAATCGCCGTTAAAACTCCATTTCTTTTTCTTTTTTTAAAATACAACGTTTTCATTTTAAATTTTCCTAATAACTTCTTGAATTGTAACTCCCATTGAAGTTCTTGCAACATTTAAGACATAGGTATATGATAGTAATTTATTTTAGTTATTCGTACATTTATATTATTCACACAACTGCTAAAAACTCTAACAGCGAATTTCCCTCTATAGGGAAGATCATACCCAGGAGCAAGAGTTCTGTATATCGCTTATTTATAAATTTATCTTGATGAAACTTGGCTTTTTTTTAAAATATGTATAGTAAATTCCCTGAGTATGCAGGTTTGTTGCAACAGGGTTGTCCAAGCATTATTTATCAATACATTTTATTTTATTTCTAGTGCAAAATTGGAATAATGCCTGGTCACATTCATCAGAAAGGCAGAATTGGGATTGTGTCTCGATCTGGCACTCTCACTTACGAGGCTGTTCACCAGACCACTCAGGTATGCTGTTGCTAATATATACCTTTGTGAGATATATAAAAATTAAATTTACTTTTCAAAATATTATTATAAAAAATTATAGTTGATTAATGATTGTGATATGAACAAAGTTTACGATTTCTTGGGATTAAAATTATGCAATAATGTTCAACAGTCATTAAATATTTTTAACCGCTTGGCTCTGTCAATTTTCCTTGGTCAAGGTTGTGCTAACTCCCCCTCTACACATTATTTATTGTTAACCCTAGTCAAATAAGTTTAAATTATATTTTTCGTGTTGACTTCATTATTACAGTAGAAATCCAATTATCCGAACCCCAGTTATCCGAATATCCAATTATCCGAATCGATTTTGAGTGAAATAATAGAAATATAAAAATCAAGAAAATAACAGCGGGAGCGCGTGTACCGATAATGCGCCGTGAGCGCTAAAATAAAAGCCTGCGCTGTTACCTTCCGGACGATATTTTCGCAGGGAACAATGAGTCATACCCCCTTCCCGCCCTGCTCATCATCAGTCGCTACTGTTCTTTCACCGAGATTATCGTTCGAAATGAGTACAAAACGTAAACGTGTTGTCCTTTCGCTAAGTGATAAACTCACTTTGCTCGAGATGTTCAAGTGAAATAACCAACATTGAACAGTGAAATACGTACAGTATGTAGGCCTATTGAAAAGAGCAACTGTATATACTATATTCAATTTAACTCCTGTAATTTAATTTTTATGATGTATATTCTTGATACAGTTCGCTCACTTTCTGTTCACTACATTTATAATAACTTTGTCGATAAAATTCTGATTTTTTATGTATGGTGATGTTTTTTGCTTAATTCCCGAGGTATACCTGATTATCCGAATTTATGCATATCCGAATTGGCCCGATCCCCAATTAATTCGGATGATTGGAGTTCTACTGTATGTGATTTAAATCCATAAAAATTAAGTCCTTGAGACAAAATAAAAAATTTTAAAAGTACTAATGAAGAGTACTAGTGGGACCGTAATGTTTGATTTGTTTGGCCAGGTGGGGTTGGGCCAGACTTTGTGTGTGGGCATTGGAGGAGACCCGTTCAACGGGACCGACTTTATTGACTGCCTCGAAGTATTCTTGAACGACCCAGAGACGAAGGGCATCATCCTCATTGGAGAGATTGGTGGTGTGGCTGAGGAGAATGCAGCAGAGTACTTGATGAAACACAACTCTGTGAGAAACCATGCTTTTACATTTAGATACATCCTTACACGTGCAGTAGTTGGTGTTCACTACATAATGAGTAGCTTCAACCTAGTTGCAGTGAGAGTACTCAACCCAACAATCTGACAAAGAGCATAGTAAACAATATTTTTGTTAATTTGAACTTTTGAATCATGATAAAGACAAATAAATGGACCTTACTAAATTTGTAAAAATGTATTGGTTGATTAAAATATTGTTGTGGACTGTATGAAGTTTAATAGACATTAGAAATACAAACATCACAATACGTTGAAGTGTTGTAGACAGGGGGCTTTCTCTTCTGTGCTTAAATGATTTAAAAAGAAAAGTGTAAATTTTCCGCTGTTCACTTTGCTACACATTGCTCAACACGTTCAGTGCGGCGCGCCGTATTTCCGGCGGTTGTCTAGCAAGGAAACAAATACAATTACCCTGTGTAACAAAATGTAATGAACTACTTGGTAATTTGGGATGATGATGATAGGGGATTGAATGATTGTTGGGGTTGAAGCTGCTGGGCTAGGGACCGGCCAGCCAGTCCCTAGCCTATCTTGAGACCGGCCAGCCAGTCCCTAGCCTGTCTTGAGACCTAACCTGTGTTTCATGCTACTGGTATCAAACTGATTTACTAACTTGGAAACATTGCCGGGGACCAGAGACGGGGATCTTTTACCCAGACCAGAAGGCAGGGCCAAGCCAGCTTTGATTTACTTAATTAACTGAACAAATATTGAACAAAACTAAAACCTTCCAAACTGATTTACTGTAATTGTAGCTAATCCAAAATGTCATGATATTACTAGAATTGATTTCCAAGGTACTAGTAACTGTGATTTCAAACTGCAAGTGACTCTAAAACCTTTTCTGGGAGAATTTGATAGTTAGTGAAAAAGTGGTTTTAATCCTAACATGAACTGACTCCAGCGACCTCAAGCCAGATTACGTCAAAAGTGGTTAAGCGACGCCAGCCAGATTTCTGATTCCCTACATTTCCTGAGCTTTCCCCTTAAGGTTGATTAACTAGCCTGTCATGCTGGATAAGGTGCTCTACTTAAAACTAGGACTTATCCTTAATACTACCATATTTTCTACTAGGAGAGTTCGGTGAATGTCTCTTCAACGACGATGGATGATGGACGGGGGGGAGGGAGAAGGTAGCCAGGGTCTTTTCAAATCGGACGACAAACGACTTATCTGTCACCAGGAGGCGGGCAGACCGAAAGATAAACGAGACCGGCGGAGCAGCGCGATTGAGTTTGTTGCACTATATATAAAAGCATGCCGCTATGCGTCACACCTGAATTTACACGATAAACGCAGTGAATGCGTTAATTAATACATCTGCATGTCCACGGACCGGGAAAATCAGGAATTATATACTCGGGAAAACAAGTTCGCACGCAGCACGCTAACGTGAGGGAAGTGAATTTCCACATACAAAACTTTTAAACTCAAAACCCGTATAAAAAAATACATTTATTCCAATTTTGTTGAAATCTGAAATCATTGATTTTTTGGCTGTTCTGATGCTTCTGTGCAACCATACCATGTATACCATTCATTCACCTGTAGACCATGCTAGGAATACAATTTTGTTCATTATAAGGTTAGGAGAAGGTCCAGTCAGGCTTGAAAGTAGGTGCGAGGTTGCTGGGGATAATACAAATAATCAACACATGAATAACATGCTTTTATAATATAAAAACCCCATAAGACAACATACTGTGTTTAGCCGATATACATTTTATTTAATAACTCGGTAAATATAGATGCTAGAATGACGAGAGAGGGCTTAAAACTTTCGCTTCACTAATTCCCATATTAATACATGCATTAATTTTACATCCGGGGCTTTTCTGACCCTGTTTGGGCCCAAAAACTCAAAATTTGAAAGAATAATCCCTAAAAAAGGGGTTTAGAGTTTTACGATTGTTTTGCCCAACGAACTTGTCCAACTGATTATAGAAAGGAACGTCCCTACCAAATTTGAAGTAAATCAGACAAAAAATGTGACCGCTAGAGTGCATACACATATATATATAATTTTGAACAACCCCCCAAAACGTGTTCAGGGGGTCACGTTAGGAACTTCTGTGGTGGTCCTGGGCTTAAGTTTTACCGTGCGGGTCATGCTCATAGTATCACTTTCCGTAGGAAATTCACTAATAAATCTTACCTCTAGGAAAATATCTGAATATATACTGAAGAATATTGTACAAAGCACAAAACAGATAAAACAACATTTTGGGAGCCATTTTTTCCCCTAAGGTTGTCTTTTTAACAGAGAATATGCAGCTCTGTTATAGTTTTCAGCCGATAAAACACATTCCGGTCTTCATTTTCGTCCTTAGAAAAATCCTTAAAAAAAACTTTTTGGCCGATAAAACACAGTCTAATAAAATTGTTCAATTTCCAATTTTATACATTAAAAAGTGACTTCCATTTTCACTACCTAAATAAAATGTCACTGTCATTGTTTTTAGCCATTAACCCTAGCAGTGGCCTAATGTTGAAGTGGGAAATGGCCAAGCAGATTTGGCGATTTTGCAGACCTTTTTTTGAAAATTTGTATAAATTCAACCGTACAAGTAAACCTAGCCAACCTCATATTCATTTTGACCGGAAAGAACAGGATAATCTAGAAATACTAAATAATAAAGATTCAAGAAAATAGGTTTTCGGTAAAGTGAAAGAAAAAAAAATTTTTCTATAAATTTCAAAAACAGCCTCGGTGAAATTTTTTCTACGGATTTTTTATGGAAAATTCATTATACAGTAGAAACTCGCTAAGGCGACCCTCGATAAGACGAAAACCTCGATAATGAGTCCGATTTTCTAATCCCCGTGAATCTCCCATAACACTCAATGTTATAAATACCTCTATAACACGACTCATTTTCAAATAAATACCTCGATAGCATGTCTTTTTGTCATTTCATATTACTAGTAAATAAACCTCTATAGCGCGTCTTTTTAAATAACTGAACCTCTATAGCACGACTCCCACCTCAATAGCGCGCCGTTTTGCGTTACGGAACCTTTATAGCACGACTCAACCTTTCTCACGCATAGTTCCCACAGTTAGATCGGATGTTTTGAAGTAAACAACAACGTCTTGGGCTCAGGTCTCAACCGGAAAACCCCTGCTTCCCTACCCCCCCCCCTATCGGCCTTTCCTTATCTATCACGGGTCAAATCAGTATTTCACAATAGGTTAAGGTACTGTAATTTTGAGCTTATTAACTCTATACTTTAGTGAACTGAGTCGGTTGATTTTTTTCTTACTGCCGTAAGTTCTGCATAGTATTTTATTGAATAAGAAAACTTATCACAGCATAGTAGGCCTACAATGAACAATTTACGGTAATATTAATTTTCTAAAATGAATATTATAGCCTAATTATAAACTTTACTAGGCCTATTATTTTTCAATCAATTTTAATACTGTAATTGTATTGTTATATGGCAGTCATAAAGAAGTTTGTTTTACTTGTACGTGTGTTCTTTTATTTATGACTGATTTATACGGTAATTTTCTGATTAAAACAAAATTAGAAATGTTCCATAAAAAAATGTGCTTCGTATAGCAAAAAGTCTGTGCCCTCGATAGCACGTCTTGTTGTGAAAACAACCTTGATAGCACGACCCTCAATTACAAGTGCACCTCGATAAGGAGACTATTTTAGAGATCCCCTTGAGAGTCGTGTTATCGAGATTCTACTGTATACATTTTGTAGACAATCTAATTCCCTACATAGAAATATATAACATGTTGGGAAAAGATTTTTTTTGTAAGTATTAGGGGCATAATATAATAATAAACGGAAAACCGAAAAAAGCATAAACTGTACAGTGTTATATTGTGTTGTAAATAAGTCATGTAATATATGTATATACTAATATATATATATATATATATATATATATATATATATATATATATACATATTTGTAAAGCTAATGAAGTAAGGAATCCAAAAAAGTCATATAGTTGATGGTAAAAAATTATTATCACTTATAAATACATGTAAATAAAAGAATGTTTCGCTATTTTTACGTTTTTTGTAAACAAATATTTCACAATATTTAGTATATAACTCTTTTACCAAATTTTTTACCCCTAAACCATTATAAACATGTTGTAGTACATTCAATTCCCTAAATATAAATGTATAATACCTAGGGTAAAGTATTATTTGTATATGTGTTATGTAGCAACAAACAGTCGCGGACTTGGCAAATTTGTGAAAAGTAGTATTTTTCAATGAGATCTTTGTAATTTGTATAAACATAAATAATGTCATATTTTATCTATTTATTATTACTACAGGTATTTATAAACAATCAAATATATATATATATATATATTTACTTATACATAGGGTAGTGGCGTGTTATATACGAGATAACGTGCGGTCAATAGGCCTATGTAGGGGTTTACGAAATAATTGTTCTAACTTATATTAGGCCTACCCAATAATGAAAAAGAGCCAACATTACAATTATAAACATTTATTATAAACATAAAAATCAAACATTTATTATACATAAAAAAACATAAAAACAAACATAAAACTCACCCTCCCCCCCAAGTCCTCATGTCGATGACTAGTTGCGGCGCGGGGGCCGCCCTTGACCAATCTGGAGGACGCAAGGAATGGAGCTCAACATCCTACACCTGCAGGTGGCGTGGACCCCTTTTTGGCATTCAGTGCAATTGTACGATCCCCTTTGTAAATTGTTTTGTCCCTCAGCCTTGCACACAGCACACACTCGCTTAGAGTTCTTGGGCAGCAGAACGATGTTGTGGCGATGTTGAATAGGCCTAGGGTTGTCCCACCTGGACCGACACTGGGCAGAAGGGGACGAGGCACACACTGGAGGTTGACAGTTGTTCAGTTATACTGATATTGAATTTAGACCTAATGTTGGTGGGGGGAAATCAGGCCTATGGCTAGGCCCGGGGACCGCATCAAGTGATACTGATATTGAATTTAGACCTAATGTTGGTGGGGGGAAATCAGGCCTATGGCTAGGCCCGGGGACCGCATCAAGTGATACTGATATTGAATTTAGACCTAATGTTGGTGGGGGGAAATCAGGCCTATGGCTAGGCCCGGGGACCGCATCAAGTGAAAAAATTGTTTGGGGGACTGTCTCTGTAGTAGAGGGGGATTTTTCATTTTGATCAATAACAGGATTAGGCAGCTCTACAGCTTCAGGCTCGTCTACAGCCTCCTCATCCTCACTAAAAGGTTCTAAATCAAATATTGGGAGAACTCAAGTCCATCTCCAATAAGTTCTGGATGTGGTCATCCTTATCTCGAGACATAGGAAACACAACACTTTATATAACACAAATTTCTCACACTTCAGTAATATTTATGCATAATATAATGCATAAAGATTACTGTTATATACACACAAACACTTCACTAACACTAAAACTCCGAAATAATACCTAGTTCATAAATGATTCGTGGATAAAAATCATCTAATGTTTAGAAATGCATATACCAATACCGCAATGGCGACCAACTGATCAAAACATATGACGAATTGTTGAGTATCTGACAGGTGTTCTGCTAGGAGCAGTGCTGCCAACGGCAAAACTAAATTACTCTACATTTCTTCCTCTTCAAAATAACATATTATTTGACTAGTAACTATAACATACAATGCATATAAACACGATTTTATAGTTCGACCAATTTGGTCGAATTGGCCATAACATAAAAAAAACACCTGTTTTCAGAAAATCATATAACCTGTCCAATCAATATTTAATTCTAAAAATGAATACCAACATAAAGCGCAACTCTTCAGCTGTGCATTGGTACCAACCGCATCTTCCTGCGAGAAAAATTACCCGATCTGGGTAATTTCAAAAATATCGTTTTTTGCCATTGTCAGAGCGTCGGCTGCAGCAATTGCGTTGTGCCAAAACTTCATTCAATTTCTAATCGTCGTAACATTGTTATACAGCTGCTACACGGTTCATTTATGTAATAAAATGAAAGTTCAGAATGTGATCTTTTGAATGATATATATATATATTGATGACTTTTGAGTTTATTATCATTGGTTTATTAACGTTACAAAATTTTCTGTAAAGTTCGACCAATTTGGTCGATGGCCACAACAGGCGACATAAAAGTTCGACCAAATTGGTTGAATGGCCACTGCTAGGGTTAAAACACGTCCTGGTATTAGTTTTTGCTTCCTAAATTAATGTCAAATAAGTGATTTGGCCCAAAAACGGGTCAGATTGCCTTCTTATCTGGATAAAATTAGGAAAATTAAATCAATGTTAGGTTAACCAATAACACACATTTTGGACGTATTTTGCAGTCAATTAAATGCTGAACATTTCTCAAATAAAGGTACATTTAAAAATATTGTTTCTTTTAAGTAATTTTGGGAGCGCAGAATTGACTCGCTCCCAGCAGGGAACCGACTCAGTAGAAATTGTTCGCGCCCGATTTCACCGAGTGCACGCCACTGCCACCACGTGTACTGTACAACAGGCCACGCTCTCTGACTGACAGTTGCTCACTCATCGTCAGTGATGCCAACAGACATAAGTAACACAATAAAGATACTCATGAAACATGACAGTTTCAAATGACAAATCTAGCCCTTCTTTGTAATTTTTAACTTCATTTAAAACTGGTAATCTGTTTCGTTGAAAGAGAATACTTATTTGACGCTTATTTACCTATCGTAAATTACAAGCCCCCCTATAATAATATTACTACCCATATTATTTTTTGTATTAAACCGTGATGCAGGTATTTGAGAGCTGTAAATATTTGGAACATCGCAACTATGATAATTTGTATTTTGAAAATTTAAGTTATTTGCGAAAATATTATTTTACATTTGTCCTATTATCTTATGTTGATGCTACAATTATTGTTTTCATTTTTGTGTTTTGTTGATATAACTGATCAATGTGTGTCAAGGGATTAAGAGAATATTAATAAGTTTAATCAAATCATCTTTATTCATTGTAATACAATAGTACAGAATGGCGTCAATTATAGCGTAATCAATACAAGCTTTGTAACTTAATACTAAGGTACATCGTTTAATAACATTGTTATTTATTGCACAGTTTCTTATAATTATATGAACTATTCAAAAAACTCCTCCAAAGAATATAAAGATTTACAAATCATAAATTTCTTTAACTTGTTTTTAGATTGATCGAAAACTGAAATATTTTTTAATCCAGCGGGCAAGGCATGACAATAACTGATACCCGCATAACATGGCTTTTTCTCATAGAATTTTAATTTGTGTCTGTTGTAACTAAAATTATTCCTATGCCTGGTGTTATGGTTGTGATAAGACCCCAATGCTTTTAACTGCCATAATCAGTTCAAAAATGTATAAGGTAAAAACAGTCATGATTCCTAATACTAGAAAATGTTCTTTGGCTGATTCGAGCCAATTTAATTTCAACACTAACCGTAGAGCTTTTTTTTGAAAAACTAAAATGTTGTTTAAATTTTTATTGGAGGTACTGCCATACATAACCAATCCAAAAGAGATGTGAGAATGGATGAATGCGAAATATACAGATTTCATAGTTGCCAAATCGCACACAGGTGATATTTTTCTTAGTACAAAAATTCCTGAGGAAATTTTATTTCAAACTTTTGCAATATGTGAATTCCAATTAAGATGATTATTTACAGTAAAACCCAAGAAATTCTGTTTCATTTATCTCTTCCAAAAAATGTTGGTTTAGACAGATATTAGTTGATAGTCTTTTAGGCTTATTTTCAGTAGCTGAGAAGGTAATGAATTTGGTTTTTAAAGGATTTAATAAGAGATTCAAGCCAGCTAAATATTGTTGAATATCCGTTAGCTAGGTAAACGCAGATAATTCAATACTATTGGTTTCGGTTCCTGATATTTTAAAATTAATGTCGTCTGCATATAACATTACTAGATGTTGATAATTTTGGCACTCCAATGATTTAACATAAAACCAACAACGGGCCCAATATAAAGCCCTTTGGAACTCCATATTTCACAAGGGTTCTTGAAGAGTGGAATGAAGTCAACCTATTATAAGTATTGAGATATTTCAACTCAACAAAGTGACTTCTGTCACTCAAATATGACTTAATCCAGGAGTTGGCCCTATTTTTAATTCCAAGGTTTGAGAGTATATCCAATAGTTGTCAATGACAGGCACTGTCAAATGCTTGACTTAAATCCATAAAAATCCCAATTTATTTTTCATTTTTATCAAAAGATTCAATAATTGAGTCAATGGATTCAATGCCTGTGGTTATAACAGATTTGTTTTTTCTAAAACCATGTTGCTCTACGGATATGAGGTTGTAAGATTCTAAATAATTAGTTAATTGCCTAGCAATGACACGCTCATATAATTTAGAAAAGGAGGATATTAATGATAGGGGTCTATAATTCGATACGATTTCAGGATCACCGGACTTTAAAAGTGGTGTAATTTTAGATACTTTGAGTCGGTTTGGAAAGATAAAAGAAACAAAAGTTGAATTAATTACATGGACTAAAGGCTTTTTAAAAACGTTTTAAAAGTTTTTTCTAAAAAGTCTATAGCGAGCTTAATAATTGGCATGGGTATCTCATCACAACCTGTTGAGTACTTGTTTTTAAATGTACTAACTAATTCCTCAATATATTTCTCAGTTATAGGTACAAAAGAAGAAAAATCTTGGTTGAAAAAGAAAAATCTTGGTTAAGTTTTACATTGGTTTTAAAGTTGTTTATAGAGGATAATGAGTTTTAATTAGGAATAATTTCAGACTCAACCATGGTAAAGATACTGAGTTGGCACGTTGTATATTTCAATAGTTATTTCAATATTGTAATAGCTGCAATACATTTTGTTTGATAAATAAAAGGACAGATTTAGGTCAAAATTTTAAAATCAACAAAAACATTTACATTAAATTATTACTATGAAATTTTCACAAAGAAATAACTTGTTTACGGTATATTTTAAAATGTACGTTTGAATTACATTAATAGTTACATTATAAGGGATAAGAGATAATAATGCCAGAAGACCTGTAAAGATCATTTAACGCCATTCTTACTGTTTACATGTTATCAACAATTAGGCCAACATGATTTTATATTATTAACAAGTTCGTATATTTTTCTACAATATAAAATCATGATTTTTTTCTATAATCGTCTTTATTCAACATAATCAAGATTTTTTAGTAAACAGTAAAACATCAAACTTTTCCTTGGTATAAATTGTATACCTGCAACGTGAACAGAGGGTTCAATATGTCAAGTAAAAAAAAACACCAAAAAAAAATGATGGTTTGATGGTTATGGTGTAAAAATTACACCATACATTCAAATCTCAACGAAAATTAGAGAAATTCAGGGGCATTAGGGCAGCAACGCGTGAAGGTGTAGGAGCGAAGCAACACAGAGACGGTCCCGTGTTCCGTCTACAGCGAGCGGCAGTCGCACGCACACGCAGGAGGGGTGGGTAGGAGCAGCGAGAGGCATCGTCGAGGCTGCCCTGTAGCGACGCCTGCGCACACTGGTGGCCCAGTTTGGAATTACTACGGGGCATACCCTATACCGTCATACCTCTTGTCTATAGGTTCTCTGTGCTATTATTAAAAAAATCATTCAGTGAGTAAAAAGCTTCCTTTACTAGGTATTTTTTTTTTAACAATTTAAGAAATTTGCAGATGTTACTCTCATCTTTTAAAGATTTAGGCAAACAGTCAAAGAATTTAATCCCTTTTTAGGAAGGTTTAATTTTAAACATTTCCAGCCTGTGTTTCTCGACATATCTTTGAGATCGTGTAAAAACTGACATGTCTTTGAGCCATGACTTCTATTTTCTGTTAAAAAGCTATTTGTTTTAACTAGGGATGGGTCGATTCTCGATACCACCGATACTTGGACATTGGTGGTATCGGTATCGAGATTCATTCGTTCAATGTCGATACCGATATCATCGATACCCCCGCCGTTTACTTGCGCTACGAAGTGCACGGGAAGAGATACTCCCGCCGTTTACCCGCTCTACAAAAGGCACGAGGAATGTTTGGGTCGGCGGCAAAAATCTTACCTTGGAGATAAGGAGGGAAGAGGGATGTGAGGGGTCTGTTTGAAAGCAATAAACCAGTCGGCTGACCAACATTATTTCTTTGAGTCAATATCTTAAACCAAGTTTTTCCCTATTATGAATTAATATTAAATAGTTTTTGTTTTTCTACATTACTATAGCATACTAGTGAAATTAACATTAAATTATGTAAAAAATTACATTAAAAAATTTGTTTGATAATTAAATACAAAATGCTATTAAATAATTTTAAATGGTATAAATTTGTAACTGTTTTTAACAATAGTTTTAACATCTATAGGTACTGAATAATCGTAGGTATCGATGGTATCGGTATCGAGAATTGGGAATCGATTTTTCTGGTATCGGTATCGAGAATCGATAAATTTCGGTATCGACTCTTCCCTAGTTTTAACATATTTTATCATCTCATAAATATGCAGACCGTAAACTGTTAATATATCTAATTCAGAAAAAATATGTTTTACAAAATCTTTACTTTTTAGATTAAATATAATACGTAGTGTTCTTTTCTGTTGAATTAAAATTTTGTTCACGTTTTTCTTGGTGGTTGCTCCATAAATACTAATTCCAAAGTACCATAGTTTACTTAAATACTCCATAAATACTTTCCAAGGGTACCATAGTTTTACTTTGAATGCTGGAAGTTGGCAGAACTGCTGGTGTTATCAACTTAGTGGGAACAAGGGTGTGGCTTATTCATATAGTGCACACGCTGCTGGGTGGGGAGCTGTGAGAATCAGTTGCAAAACGTTTCTTACTGGGGGGCACCCTGCGGGGGCAATTCTTAACTTCATCACTACTTCATGTACTACTTCATCAAAATAGTTAGTTATTTAAGGGATTGCAAAACACGGGGTATTATTTTGAAAGTAATATTTTGATATCTTGGTTTGTTGATTACCACTTCTGAATTTATAATGATTTTTTAGGAGCTAAAGAGTGTTGTATTTCCAGGGTTCTAACGCCAAGCCCGTGGTGTCATTCATTGCTGGCTTGACTGCTCCCCCCGGTCGTAGGATGGGCCATGCTGGAGCCATCATCTCTGGGGGCAAGGGAGGTGCTCAGGACAAAATTAATGCTCTTGAAAAGGTTAGTTTTAACATACTTTCCATGTCCAGAAACAACTGTCTCAACAGACTTCCGATCTCCAGTATTCTGCTATGTAGATTGATCGTTATTTGCTTCTATGTCCTGCGTGGAGCAAGTGGTTGCCATGTTGGGACAAGCCAGCAGATGTTTATGGTCTGCACTTCATTTGAAAACATGATCTGATGTATTAACAACCTCATATTGGAATGAAAATATTCTCTCAAAATAGGCTTAAAACTGCTATAGAAATGTCCCTGGCAAAATCACTTTTAAAGTTATCAAACTTATTAGCTAATTTCTTCTATGGGAAAGAAGCGAATACCATAGTTGGCCTGGGACCATGGTAACATAAATTATGCAGAAATTCAAGCATATCACACTGTGCTCATGAATTTGGTAGGACGAATCTCTTAAAATCTTTTTACCATAGTGGTTATATTAAGATGTTTTTTTCTTTGTTTGCTCCAGGCTGGAGTCATTGTGACTCGAAGCCCTGCTCAGATGGGCAACGAGCTGCTGAAAGAAATGCGACAGAAGAACATAGCATAACACTGCCAGCCTCCACCCTAAACAAGTCCTTCCTTAGCTAAATATAGAGGATATTAAAGTTCTGCAGCAAAGTAATTTATTATTGGGTGAAATCCCAACTTAAGGACAAGTTTTTTCTAAGATATTAATTTGTAATGTCTTACAAAAGTCATAATTTTTATATACCAATGTAATTATGTATTTTTATTGTTGAGTATACTATAATTGAGTTTGCCTAAGTATTTAATCAGTGTCTACACTAATTTGTAATTGTTAAGTCTACCCTTAAGACATTATTTGAATAAAATGTTACCACCTTGTTTTATTGTTACATCTATATTTTGCTCTTTGCATCCTAAAAATAAAAAATAATTAATTGAGACTATTTTTTAAATAATTTCTTTGTAGCATGATACGTGTTGTTACAACTAAACAGGATAAATAAAATACGTCTTACAACACTACAAAGTATTCTTACACTTATACTGTACTTAACATACAAGACGGTAAAATATACACAAAAGATGGTACAAGGCAATCGATTTCAACCAGTTACTCCGGTCATCATCAGGCTCAATCAGAGAATGACGGAAACAAGATGGCGAGCAGCTTACATACTATTGGCTACCGGAAGTTCCGGAAACAAGTTGCGATAAGTATCACCAGAGTCAAAGTTGACCTGTTCATTGATCAATTTATCCCTAACCCTACAATTTTCCTTAAAAATAAACAATTCTTCCGATGCATTTCCTTTCTTACAAGTATGGAGAATATTCAAATTTTCTTCAATTTTTCCCAAGGAGTGGCCATTTTCCAGGAGGTGTTTTGCGATATTCGATCTCAAAAACACAGATTTCTTATATTGCAAATCGATTTAAGAAGGATGGAGTATCCGTAGCTTTCAAGACCCAAACCACCATGAGTAAAATTCTGCATCCGAACATAGAAGATTGTGATAAATTTGATAAGCCCGGTGTATATAAAATCAGTTGTGATGAGTGTGATAATTTTTACGTTGGTCAAACTTTTAATTTTTTAAAAAGATACAAGAATAATGTTTCAGCATAGAAGAACCGAAAACTGGAAGGATCGAATATCGCAAAACATCTCCTGGAAAATGGCCACTCTTTAGGAACAATTGAAGAAAATTTGAAAATTTTCCATATTTTTAAGAAAGGAAATGTTATGAATGCGTGGGAAGAATTGTTTATTTTTAAGGAAAATGTAAGGATAGGGATAAATTGATCAATAAACAGGTCAAATTTTACTCTGGTGGTACTTAACGCAACTTGTTTCCGGAACTTCTGGTAGCCAATAGTATGTCAGCTGTTCGCCATCTTGTTTCTGTCATTCTCTAATTGGGCCTGATGATGACCGATGTAACTGGTTGAAATAGATCGCCTTGTACCATCTTTTGTGTATATTTTACCGTCTTGTGTGTAAGTACAGTATAAGTGTATACTTTGTAGTGTTGTAAGATGTATTTTATTTATCCTGTTTATTTTTTAAACAAAGTGAAGAGTAATCTGTATGGTAAATAATTGTGTACCTCAGTTCTCGTACAAATATGGTATGGTACATAATGTTAAATTGTACCGTACCGCATTTGTTTGTCCAAAATATCAATTAGTTTTATCGGGTATTCTTAAAGAATGTTTACTTGTTTATATGGTATTCAAGCACAGTAAAATTCAAAGTCAAATTGACAGTCTCGCAGGTAGCCTGCTCCATCCTAATCCTCTATTTGTTGTTGTTGTTTTGTGAGGTTCCAGTGGGCGGGAAAGTCCCTGGCCCACTGTGGCTGCTTTAGGGCGCTTGGGCCCTCTTCAGCCGTATCCTCTATTTACAAATCAACCCCATTATAGCACACTCGGATTGCGGCCAACTGGTTGGACGATGGAAGCCACCCTCACTTCCCCCAATTTTTAGAATTTCGTCCTATACCTAAAGAAGCTAATAATTAGACCAATGCCCTCTCATTAACCCTAGATTCATAAATTTTCTGTTTATAGTAGCACTATTCATAATCATTCATCTATCAGACTACCTTGGGGTAAACAAATAATACAAAATTATTTTGATAATTTTTTTAATGATACAGAATTAATTGAAGTACAAAGGTATAACTGACAATATTTAAGGGTGTTTTCAAGGCTTTGGTCCATTGATGCACAGCTTGTACACATTTTTGCCTGATGTCCAAGACAGTAATACTTCTTGCAGTTGAAGCAGGAGAATCTGGTCATTCTTCTTTTTTTCGACGGACAAAATGTACATATTTTTCTTCCGGCTTGCCCTTGAGGTTCAGGATCATTCCGTACTGCTTCTGTTCCAAGTATCTCTTCTATTTTGGTTTTCAGATTCTTGCGCAGAGTTGATCCTTCAAGCCTTTCTGAAGGTGTGGTTTTGTTAGCTCCTCACACACTTGCTTAGCAAACTCTCTTCGGCTGATTGTTTTTTTCTTTTCCTTCACTATATTGACAACGTAAGTCACATAGGCGTTGAGTAAAGTACTGTTAACCATTACACAGTGGCCATCTCTGCGGCTGCATGACATGTTACTAGACATCTCATCGAAAGCGTCTACCGCGCCCTTTATTGAATTATAAAATTCAACTGTCAGCTTTTCCTGTGGTTTCAGCTACAGTACCATTGTCATGGGTTGTGGAAATAAGATATACCATCTTTCACTTCTTTGTTTTGTATGAAACTAAAATCAGTTCTTTAATATATCCGAACATTACTACCTGGCCTTCTGATCCTTAATTTCAGGTGGGATTTCCTTTTTGTCGCTTCGTAAAGTTCCTACTGCTGTTAATTGATGAGTGCTCACTCAGCATGTCCTTGGCTAATGGAATAGACGGAAACCAATTATCCATAGTGATATTTCTGTTTGTGCCATGGATAGTCTTGGTGAGCTCTTTTGTATAAAAAGCACCGAATGGCAGGCCAGACGTGTTAGAATTTTTCCCGAAGTATGGAGTTCTGTCAATTGAGTATTTCGTCTTTACATCACACAGTATCATTATTTTAATACCGTACTTGTTCGGCTTCAAGGGAAGATACATGCTGAATAGACAACATCCCAAGAAATATAGCAGCTGCTCATCTATGGTAACATATGAGCCAGGACAGTAATTACTTCGGCATGACTCAATAAACTTCTCCCAAATGTCTCTTAATCTGTCTACTTTTCGACGGTCAGCACAGCTGGCTTTATCATCAAATCTTAATGAGTTTAGCAAAAAATCAAATCTATCTCTACTCATAACAGAAATATAGCGTGTTCCACTAAAAGTGGGGTCAAAAAGTTCCTTAGACGTTAGGTGATTGTCTTTCATGGCAGCTGATAACACTAAGAGTCCTACTTTCATGGCAGCTGATAACACTAAGAGTCCTAGCAAAGCATTAATTTCAACTGAATTGGTTGGCGACACAGTAGCAGATTGTTGAGAATAACCGTCACTTTTCCTAGATATTTCTTCATTTGTGTATTTAACAATATCAACAACACTACTAGGGGAGATAAAAAGTTTGAAACAGTCCACGGGATTTATAATATTCTGGGCATTACCAACTGGTCTTTGGTGAAAATGAATTATATTTCTTTGTTGGGGTCTATTAGTACTAGTTTTTGGCTTCGATAACCATTTTGTCCGTTTTTGCCAGTTAAACTCCTTTTTTTGGGCAGAACAATATTTTTGTGACTAACTATAGAAGACAAATAAACAATATTTTTATCAGCAACAGCATAAACCAGTGATTCAAGAGATCTCTCAATATCAGCCACTTCTGTCGGATCAATATCCATGCCAATGCAGGATTCATCCGATGAGCTATCACCTGATGATGGATGATATTCGGGGTCTTCATCTTCATCTAGGCTATCAATGTCTATGTCATAATGGTAGAAACATTAGAAAATTGTGCATTATTACTTTGAAGTAGTTCTATTGACACCTCTTCTTGTTCAGTTATGGTTTCAGAGTTTGGGGCAGCATCGTTTGAATCAAGTCGATTTATTGTAGTAGGTGGCAAATTTGGGTAAAAAGTCGTTAAAGAAAAAATTTCAGAGGTTGGGACGGCAACATTTGAGCTTTGTTCACTAGTAGACGGTACACTAGGATGAAAAACTTCTGTAGGAATATTTTTGTTACATAAACTTACATTTTCTGTTGGGTTGTCTAATTCTATTGACTCAGCTGAAGACTCTTGCTCCTGGTTTTCATTCTGAAGTAAGCGCCTAAATGTTACTGGATGTCGCCCGCGTGCGCCTGGCCCTCGCTCCTCATCTGATGGATGGTAATTAGGGTCTGCGTCGGTGTCATCGGCGGAAGTCGGATGCTCAGATTCATATTCTTCTCTGGCCAATATTTCACTTGTTTCATCTTCATCAATTTCAGGTTCAATATCACCTTCAGAAACCCCTTGTTCAAGTTCACACAGCACTTCCATGTATCTCATTTTCACCCCTCAACGTAGCACTCATTATGATAAAAAAATAAGTTTACTATAAAAAATTGTGTGATAACTATTTACTCTATGCACACAAAAACTGACCTTTCACTATTCATAATGTTTCTTCTGCCAGACTAAGCTGGAAAAAACAACACTACCGCTATTCATAAACACTCGTCTCTCAGACAACAGCGCAACAAAAACACAACATAACCCAAAAACAAATCACCTTACCAGACGCCTTTGCGACACTAACTGGGGACCTAGAAGGGAGATGGGAAGGGAGGGCAACCCTCCCCTACTAACACTTCCCACTGAACTACGAATTCTTGGAATTTTGCTTCGTCTGACAGACGAATGATTATGAATCTAGGGTTAACAAACAACGGCTCATTTGTTTCGTCATGATTAGATGAATACAACAAAACTTGAATTACAAGTCTACGATGTGTAAGATAAATATATTTTCTTGAAGACTCAGTAATTTTATTAATGTATTTATCTTGATTTGTATAATTGTGATAAAAGCTTTGTTGTATTTGTTTAAACATGACCAAAGATGTGAACCAATGATTCAATTATTAGCTTCTTTAGGCAGAGGGCGAAATTCTAAGAATCGCTGGGCAGTGAGGGTGGCTTCCGTCGTTTAACGAGTTAGCCGCGCTAATCACAGAGAATTAGGTTGGAGGGGCTATCTGCGAGACTGTCCATTTAACTTTGAATTTACAGTTTATTACATTATCATTAAAAGAAAATATAACTATGTTGAAGAAAAGTAAACACATAAATAACATTTGGAAGAGTATTGAAGTTTAAAATTGCTAAAATAAGTTGTTGAAATATTCATGAGAAATCTACCTAAGGAATTCTAAAGCTGTTAATGCTCCAGTTGATTAATTCATAGGTAAGTTAGTTAATTATTTACTTGGATACGATAAATATCGCTGGCTTCCGTCGTTTAACGAGTTAGCCGCGCTAATCACAGAGAATTAGGTTGGAGGGGCTATCTGCGAGACTGTCCATTTAACTTTGAATTTACAGTTTATTACATTATCATTAAAAGAAAATATAACTATGTTGAAGAAAAGTAAACACATAAATAACATTTGGAAGAGTATTGAAGTTTAAAATTGCTAAAATAAGTTGTTGAAATATTCATGAGAAATCTACCTAAGGAATTCTAAAGCTGTTAATGCTCCAGTTGATTAATTCATAGGTAAGTTAGTTAATTATTTACTTGGATACGATAAATATCGCAAATTATTACATCACCCACTTCCACTTCACACAACTGCAAGCAGGCAGCTGACACAATCATGTAGCACCGACACCGATCATGTAGCTTGACGTCATGTAGCAATGACTCCATATGAAATAACTCTCAAGGTCAAGTACATTTATGGTTTTACAAAAAAATTCATGGCTTATTCCAGGTTTTTTTAAGGATTACAAAATCTATGGCTTATTCTGGACGCAGATATGAAACAGACCCACACAATCTTCAATCTGAATTTCAAAGAATCCAGTACGTTCAGTGCAGCCTGGCTTTATGAGATGTTGATGCTTGCACCCCTGAACCCCCGTCCCAAGCACATTCCATGATCACAATAACCTCAACCTGGAACTTGAAGGATGCATGCTCATTGGAAGTCACAGGCCGACTCCACCCTGCACCCCAAGTATCCCACCCAATACCTTGGAACCATCAATATACTACTCTGGGTAACAGGGCGGAAGGTGACTCACTCCTACATCCCACGAGAGAAGAGAATCCAAATTTTAAATGACTTACCGAAAGTGTCTGATCGGCATTTGGTCAGAGGGCACGTAAAGCACATCATAATGAACCGCTCGAGTGATTATGGAATGGCCAAGGGATGCCCCTCAGGTCATCCAGAGATTCTCACATTGGAGACGATATTCACTCTTATAATGAAGATGTCAATTAGCATGAGGTCAAGAAGACAATCCAGAGAGACCAGCTGCTCAGGGCTTGATATGTTCGCTGCAGTTGACTGGTATCCCAGTCACCAATTTACATGTTTAAACATGTTAGACACAGTGAACATATTAATGAGTATTTTAAAGGTTTGTAAAATTGGGCCACAATGTGTGGATGTTAAAAAAATATGATGATGAGGATCATCCAGAAAGTAAAGAACAATTGCGCCCAGCGCAGTTCCCCCACCGCAACTGCTTGTACGGCAGTCCGCTCCCCTCCTCACCTCAGTGTGAGCTGAGCATCGTTGATGAGCGGTCATACGTCATGTTTCTACAGTGATTCAAAATAGTGTCATAACAGAAAATCCAGCCACGTGTGATCTGCATTATTATTTGGTTCAGGCTGTCAAGAAGGGGGGGGAGCAAACAGGGCACTTTACCCATGGCCCCCACTTCATGGGAACCATTTAATCATTTAACCATTTTCATGTATTTTATTGTAAAATATATTTTGCCATATTAAAAATATCCATGAGACAGTAAAATAAGGTCTTAAAACAGAATAACTGCCCCGGGCTACCAAAACCCATTCGGCAGCCTTATTCGGTTTCTGGACATGCAAAATATTCGGCCTATTGACATTTTTAAAAGAAATATTGCAGCTTGCGGCATATTTGTGACAGTGTGAATCTTCTAACATGCTGTTATCAGCGTCAGCTGTTTCACTGGTATCCTTTAAGGCAGTAAGTATCAGTTATTTATTTATCATTCTAATATATTTTTTATTTTAGTTTGTTTTTTTATAAATTCTGGAAGATTTTGGACTGCATATGTGCTTAAAAAATTGTAAGCCTCTATAATTTAATTTTTTAAACAACTTTAGTCTGGGAATTAAAAGTTAAATAACATCTAGTGTTGTAATGCTTTTCTCCCAGTCCTGGTCATGTTTCTTGAAACTGAATTAATATGAAAGTTATTTATCTATATTATTGCAAGAATTTCTTGATTTTTGTTTGGCGATTTTAGACCCCTAAAATTATTATTTTATACATTTTTTGTATCAATCGAAAGCTCTTACCGTCTAGATGTGCCTTTTAGGGGTTTGAAAAACATCCAACTTCAGGGCTCCGCCTTATTGGCTCTTAAAGTTCCAATGTTAATGTTACGGAGTTATATATTGTATCTAGTCAATCAGCTGATTATAATGTAAACAGTTCAAAACATCTGATCCTATGCCTGCGAGATTCCCGTGCGGAGAACGGGACACCTGCTAGTTTATTTTATTTTAAAAATAGTCTCCTATTCATCCCCTGCTGCTCCCTGAAGCTCACGTTTTACATTTTTAGTGAATTTCCTATGGAAAAAGTGAACTATTAGCATGACCCGCACAGTGAAACTTAGCCCGGGACCACCGTAGAAGTTCCTAACGTGACCCCCTGAACACGTTTTGGGGGGTTGGTTGTTCAAAATGATATATATATATATGTTTGTACTCTAGCGGTCACATTTTTTGCCCGATTTCCTTCAAATTTGGTAGAGACATTCATTTCTATAATCAGTTGGATAAGTTCATTGGGCAAAACAAATCCCCTTTTTTTGGGATTAATCTTTCAAATTTAGTTTTTGGGCCGGAAAAGGGTCATAAAAGCCCCAGATGTAAAATGAATGCATGTAAAAAGATGGAGATTAGTGAGGCGAAAGTTTTAAGCCCTCTCTCATCATTCTAGCACAAATATTTACACACACAAGTATTTCGACTAAACACGACACTTTGTCTTATCCATTAGAAAAGCCTGTTATTCATTGTACTGTGAAATAGATTAAGAACCTTTGACAATGTTTATGCATGTAATTACATGTTTCGAACAATAAAGAAATTTGAATTTGAATTTGTTGGTGTATTTTTATCACCCCCAGCAACCTCACGCCTACTTTAAATCCTGACTGGACCTTCTCCTAACCTGTAATGTGCAATATTGTATTCTCAGCACTGCAGGTAAATGGTACCAGCATCAAAACAGCCAAAAAAATAAATGTTTTCAAGTTTCGATACAAATTGGAATAAAATTTATGTTTCAACACTGATTTTTATTTTTAAAAGTTATGTGGAAATTCACTTCCCTCACGTCAGTATGCTCCGTGCAAACTCGTTTATTTCATATTTAATAAATGTTTAGATTAAAACAATTTTTTCAAAATTTACATGAATTAAATCAAATGAATAGCGGCTCGTACCCACTCACAGGCATCTGCCGATGTGGGTACATTTGCAAAATGAACTGTAAAATGTTACATATTTTTTTTGTTATAATTTGTATTGAATAATTTTTAATGTAACAACCCTTTGTACAATATTTTAGAAATAAAATATGTTTCGATTTATAATCCTTCCACCTGAGGGATTTTGTGTTCTTTTACATATTTTACAGTGTCAAACACATGCTGAGAAAAAACCGTCAACATCTCTAGCTCCTTAACACGTTCGCTACCGATGGCTCATATATGAGCCACTGTGATTCCACCAGTACAGACCAGCTTTTTAACCTTTGGTTCTTACGAGCAGACCAGTGTGTATTGGTTTTTTCGATCCCAGAGACCGAAATCCGATCTGCCAACTTGCCAACTTTAGGCTTCTTGCAAAATAGTGTATAATTTCCCTACCCCCAGACCATGTGACTTATACAATCCCCTTAACTTGCTCTTCTATAGACCAACACGTTAAATTCAAGTCGAAAATATAGACCGATAATAAGTTATAACTCGTTAAATTAGATGAGAGCAGTGGCTCATCGGTGAGCCATCGGTCTATAGTTACGACTCAGTAAGGCTCATATATGAGCCATCGGTCTATAGTTACGACTCAGTAAGGCTCATATATGAGCCATCGGTCTATTTTGGGAGTTCGGTCTGTTGACCATCGGTAGTGAACGTGTTAAGGGGATTCGCAACTGAAAAGGGTGACATTTTTTATTTTATGAGGAAAGTGGTCAAACTATTTTTTTCCAACTGGGGTATGAAGTGAAAAAATACAAACATATAAGTTTACTTCCAAATATAAATTATAGGTAGAAAATAAAATAAAATGAGGTTTTTCGTGAAATTTGTAAGGCTTTTAAAAAATTGATATTCTGAAAAAAGTTCTTGATGGATTTTGATATTTTTGGTGTTTTTTTAAGGCAATTGCCTAAACATCATATTTAGGTAGATGCATTAAAATATCTCCAATACCTTTTATGCGGTTACATATTTTATTTATTTATTTTTATATTAAAAATAAAACATAAAAAATTGCAGTACCTAATAAACTTAGAGACCTAAATATTTGCATAATGTTGTCTGGAATAAGTAGTCAAAATTTCAATAATGTACCTCAAATGGTTCTCAGATATATCAAATTTTGTCTTGAAAAACATGAAATTCCGAAGTTGCGGAAAACAGCGATTGAATGAGAGCGTGTACCGTCGTATCCATGGAAATAAAGGAAAATAAACTGATGAATATGGCTAAAAACTTTTTTATTGTTACATTACCTTATTTAAAAACCAAATTGGTAAATATTCATCAGGCCTAACTCAAAATAATATTAAAAAAATATATATGGCTTAGGCCTATGCCTAAACGACATGACATCATTCAATTTCGTGAGAGTGCAGTAACACGGACAATTTTTTTCATGAAAATAATGTTCAATCATGACTTATATTTTTTGCATGTAATAGTACCCAATTAAAAAACAAATAAAAAATTGGATTTTTTTATGATTTTTACCCATTTTCAGTAAAGCGAATCCCCTTAAATTTGGTTTAAATGAGTATTTATTATAAGTCCAAGGATAATTCTAATAGTTTTTTGCATTTAAAAATTGATTTAAAGTTCTTCTTTGAGGTAGCTCCATAAATGCTAACCCCAGATTCTTATGTGTGAGTATATGAGATGCAAGCTTTTAGGTTTTTAAATACAATATTTTGGACATTCTTCAAAATACATATATTCCAGATGATATTTTATTTTGAATTTTCTCAGTATTATAAAGTTAAAGTAAAATTTAAAATAAAATATCATCTGGAATATATATACTTCGAAGAATGTCCTAAATGTTAGTACTTACTAGTTGCCTGTCGTGGCTTCGCTCGCGATCGTAGTGCAATATTATATTTGAAAAGTTAGATACATTTGCTAAAGCACTTTATCACCTGAGGGACCAAGCTTTGCTTGAAAAGCCAGTTTGTTCAAAATGCCTATCTTCACAGTTCCTCTCCAAGACGAGCATATTTACTTTGGTTATTTGCTGGTTTCATTTTATTTTGGACATGCCCCTTTATATTCAATTATTCTTGTTATCTTGATTTGTAATGGTTCTAGAAATTTAAACATAACCTAATAATCTATCCATTAATTTATGTACACATGGTTCTAGTCACTATTCTCACTCACAAAAATCACACGCTGATACTTTACCAAGGGAGTGTTATTTTTACAACTGACCGATTGCTTTTGAACAGCTGTTAAGAATCTTTTGGTTGTATATTTACAAAACTTAACCTTAACCCCAGTGATCTTTATTTCGGACAACTATTTTTTACAACATTGTATTAACAGGATCAATACATAAAACATATTTTACACTGTAGAACAACATTAGAACTGTGCAACAGGTGTAACATTCTGAGGAAATACAAACTTGGCACCTCATAACTAATAATTTCATGAAGTTTATGTCAACTGTTTATAAAATGTTCCGATTATCATAGGTTTTCCATGTCAATTTGAAGATAGTAACTTAAGATTATCTGATCTTCAATTCTTTTTCATTTCAACCTCTTTTCTTCTGCGAGTGAATACTATTTATAGTTTGATGATCTGATGACAATGATTTGATATAATATTTAGTTGTTACTTGTTTTGTGAACTCAAATGGTTGGAATTTCGAGGTCTTTATGTAGTTGAACATTTCTAATAAACCATGGTGCATTTACAGATATTCACAGATTTTTGTTTTGGAAAATCTGGATCTTTTTTAGATGGGTTTTACTTGTGGTTCCCCAAACCTGGCAGCCATAAGTGAGAATTGGTCTTAAAATAATTTTATAAATAAGTAAAGTACTTTTAGTTTTTAATTTAGAATTTCTATTGATAAAGGGAAAAAGAAGGGCTGGTCTAACATGAGCTTGTGTTATTAGTGAATTTCCTTTGGAAAGTGAACTATTAGCATGACCCGCACGGTGAAACTTAAGCCCAGGACCACCATAGAAGTTTCTAACGTGACCCCCTGAACACGTTTTGGGGGTCGTTCAAAATTATATATATATATATATATATATATATATATATAGACATATATATAGACATATATACATGTGTTTGCACTCTAGCGGTCACATTTTTTGTCCGATTTACTTCAAATTTGGTAGGGACATTCCTTTCTGTAATCAGTTGGATAAGTTCATTGGGCAAAACAATCGGAAAACTCTAAACCCCTTTTCTGGGGATTAATCTTTCAAATTTTGAGTTTTTGGGCCCAAAAAGGGTCAGAAATGCCCTGTATGTAAAATTAATGCGTGAAAAAGATGGAAATTAGTGAGGCAAAAGTTTTAAGCCCTCTCTCGTCATTCTAGCATACATATTTACTGAGTTATTAAAGAAAATGTGTATCGACTAAACACAATACGTTGTCTTATGGGGATTTTACACTAGAAAAGCCTGTTATTCCTTTGTTACAGTACTTTTATCATCCCCAGCAACCTCACGCCTACTTTCAAGCCTGACTGGACCTTCTCCTAACATTATAATGCACAAAATTGTATTCCCAGCTTTGCAGGTAAATGAAACCAGGAGCATCAGGACGGCCAAAAATCTCTGTTTTCAGATTTAAATAAAAATTGGAATAAATGTATGTTATTACACTGATTTGGAGTTTTAAAAGTTTTTATGTGGAAATTCACTTCCCTCACGTCAGCGTGCTGCGTGCGAACTCGTTTTTTTATTAATGTGAACTTTCCAGTTTAGTTTTTTATCTAGATGGACTTCTAGGTACTTTATTGAGCTATGCTTGGGGTTCCAAGAAATAGTTGTGTTATTAACGGTTAATTCAAGTATATCTCCTATTTTTCTGAGGGTAAACACTTTAGCTTGACTTTTGTTAGCATTTAAGGATAATTTCAATTTATTCATCCAGTTACATACAGTTTCCAAGTCATTTTGGAGTTGATTTTTAGCTAAAATAGGGTTGACATCCTGAGTGAGAAGTGCAGTATCGTCTGCAAACATTGCAACTGCTGAAATTGTCAAAGGAAAATCGCTTGTGAATATGTTTTATAGAATTGGGCTCAATGTGGAGCCTTTTGGTACACCAGAATTTATATTTCTTGTAGTAGACAATGTTCTGTGAAGAGTAACTTGAAATATTCGTTGAAGTTAAAATGATAATATGGTTTTTAATAAGTACATAGGAGTTCCGATATTGAAAAGTTCGAATAGAAGTTTGAAGAAGTTCCGTTGTGCCAGTCTTTATCAAAAGCACGTCGTCTGTTCTGTGTCCTACTGAAACTCCAACATGTCAAGTTCAGAGCTATTTGCATTATATCAAAACTGTTTAATCTATTTTCAGTGTGATAAATGCGTTCATGTATGCATGAATATGTCCAGAAAAACTCCCAAAGTGATTTTGTTTCAAAACCATTTTCAATTTGTTTGTAAATCTTGACAACAATATGTTGATGAATTGTTGAATGTTTTGATCTAAAATCGTATTGGAATTTGGGGATAACGATATTCTTGTTAGTGAAGGATGTTAATATTTTATGAATTTTTTTAAATAATTTAACAACTTTTTATACACAACCATATTTTTCTGAGGATGAAGCCTAGTTAGAACTGATTTCTCTACCCACAAATTTGATAGCTCCAACATTTGGAGGGCCCTAAAGTAGTTTTGAAACAAAGGTAGACAAAGGTCGTGGTTGTATTGTGCCCAGCCCATGCCCTTGGAAATAAAAATATTGAAAATATACTAGTCCATGCCCTTGGACTAGTAGTCTATTTTACTACTAGTCATGAAAGTGGCCTATTTCGGGGCAAGATAGCATTTCACGTGCGAGGCGAAGCCGAGCGTGGAAAATGCTATCGAGCCCCGAAATAGGACTTTTGTGACGAGTCGTGAACGATACTTTTCATCATGATAAATACCCACATAACCACATTATTAAACTTAAACAAAAATGATCTGACATTTCATAGTCTAGTAATTTTGTATAAGTAAACACAAAACAGTTTTACAATTCATTTTAGTGTTAAAGTCAGCTGTTTGAACACAGAATCGTCAAAAATATCAAAATCACACTGGTGCTCCTGTTGAGTAAAATGGGAACTTCAATTGTTTAGGTCAGGAAAATTTTTGTTTGGGACAGGCAATGTATTGTTTTGGACAGGAAAATTTTTGTTTGGGACAGGCAATGTATTGTTTTGGACAGGAAAAGTAATGTTTAGGACAGGCAACGTCAGCTGATCATTTTTTGTTTTGTTACAAGGAAATCGATAATTTTCGTAAACCTCAGCTGTGTGGTTATGGGCTGTTTTCAAATATAAAGTGATGAAAAAAACCTTATTGCAAAACTACAAACTGAGACAAATTTGTTTATACTTCAAACATTAAAATTTGTCAAGAAATAAGGGAGGAGTTGCGTTTAAAAAAAACGGCTTTACATATTATATATATGTATATAAGGATTTGTATTTGTTCATCACTAAAATGAACAACAATTAACTCAAAGGAAAACTAATTAATATTAGTTTATAGTCAACAAAGCTGATCAATTTATTCGGTAACACAAAATCTTATACTTTAACCATTGTTTTGTTATTTTTCATGGTTTATTTTTGTATTCATTACTCTAGTGTGCCATTTATTTTTCAAGAGTGAATGCTTCTATTTCATTTTCCAGACCAATGTAGAAGACTCTCAGTAGTCCGAACTGATGATATTGCATTTTTTAAAGTTTTTTTGTTACAAATAAAAACAAACAACAAAACTTCAGGTTTTTGTGCCTTCAGTTTTCATGCGATTAGTCTGCATTAAACAAATGTCATGGAGTTAGCAATGTCTTTCAGAAGCTCGCGCTTGTATTAGCAAAATATAAATGCAAATTGTCACAATTGTTCGTCATAAAGGCGGAATTGAAGATGCCCACCTACAGGGAATCCAGATTTTTCAAAATCCGGACTAGCCGTAAAACCATTCGAAAATGGACATTAGTCTGGATTTCTGAGAGTCTACCGTGTTTAATATTTGAATTTTGTATAAGGCAGGAATGTTACATCACTATTTCCATTTGTCTAGTAGATAAAGCGTAATGAATGAAAAAGGTAATACTCAGTGAATTGATATTTAATTGTGCCACATGTCACTGCTATAGCCAGCAGGAATTATATTATTCTTTTATATATTAGGAGATTCATTGGTCTTCATTTGGTAGCAATAATTTAAACCTTAACCATTAGGTTGTAAAATACAACCTTCTTAATTTTAATACAATTTGTTTAAATTTGTCTTTTTACAAACCTTTCCCTCAACATTTATTTGTAGGGATTGAACATGTAACATAATATAGATGTTAGGGAGTATGGGGTTTGAAAAATATTTACCAAGAACCAAATTCACATATTTCAAAACAATTTAGATTAGGTATTAACTATATATCACTTCAACTAAATGGTATTTATTATTAGGTAGCCATAAATGTGTGCATGCAACTTCTAGTTTTTAGGCCCACTTCAGACGACATGGCTGTTTAAACATAGATTCAAATAGAACCCAAACTTTGATTCGACGTCCAATTAAACTGGGAGGCAATTTTGCTCCGCCCATATGCAAATCTGATCGTCATGGACAGTACTGCACAGATTTTTCGTGTGACTACTAGTAACTTAGTAACTTTTTATTTACATGATCTGCTGCTTTGATCTCCCTGCCATCTGTTACAGGGAACTTGGAATTACAGATTTTCAATTTTTAGCTCGACATACCGTTTATTAATACTGTAATAGCGATTTTACGCTTCGTATCCTAATAGCCAAGACTGATTTGGCTGCCGCTGTAGCTCCGCCCACCTGTCAATCAAACCTCTGGTGGTTGTCGTTTGTCGTGTTTCTTACGATCCGAATATGTTCGCATTGCCTGTTTTTAATCCTTTACTAATTGATTATTCTATTCTACTAATATATAAAAACTGGATGGTGTGTGTCTGACTGCTCTTTGTTCCTCAATCACTCAAAAACTACTGAACCGATTGGCATGAAGTTTACAGTAATTTTCCTTACATATCAAATTAACACATTGGCCTATTTTAGTTTTTAAAATCCTTTAGGGCTTTGCCCCACGGGAGTTCAAAGTTCCCAAGTATTCCTTATGGACATTAATTTTTGTTTGAGCTGATGAAAATACAAACAGCTGATCTTGATTCGTAGTAGTTCCACGGGCTAACCACAGAATGCAGCACACATAACTGCTTAGTTTTTCTACTCTAAATTTTTTGCCCGTTGCGAAGCACGGGATTAGCAGCTAGTATGTATATATATATATATATATATATATATATATATATTATTAGATTGAAAACAAAATTTCCAGAGTACCCTTTTTTAAACATTTTTATTACACAACGCGTTTCGGCTATAATGCCATTTTCAAAGTGTATAAAAAGTATAACCTTAAAATAAAATATATATATATCAAAATAGGGAGCCAAGTTTGGAATTATTTTATATTAATCAATTTATTGTTTGTTGTATTTGCAACAAACATTGGGAACTCCAAAAAAAAAGACTTGAATTTTTAAACACTTTGACAAATGATGTATCAGATCTTGAAGATTTATAACTAAACATGTTGTGTTTTTACAACAGTGTTTTATTTCTTTACAGATGTAATTATGTTTTCCAAAGTCAGAGAAAAAAAATTTCAACTCCTTTGGACCGAGAAATTTCCATGGGCATAGCTAGTAGAGGGAAATCCGTAGGCAGCGAAATGCAAATTGGTATGTATATAATAGCTGTAGATATCATGAGTCGGCAAGCTTTCAACACACACCTGAAGGAAAGACATTTATTTCAGCAAGTATCAAATTTGTCTTCTTTTCTAATAATTGCATTTTGTTAAAAAAACCTCCACAGTTAATTCAGAAAAGGAAGCAAATAAAGAAGACCGATGATCCCCCAATACTAACTACAACCGGACCGTCGGTACCTATGTCATCGCAGTCTTTGACTGCTCCTGACCCTAAAGCAGGCACTTCCATCCGTCTCATCAGACAAAAGATTATTGAACAACCCCTGAAAAATAAATTAATACCCCGTAGCAGCAATCCTGCATACTCAGCGAATTTCCAATGCATATAAATGTATCTTAATACTACATAAAGCCACATACCAAGTTTCATTAATATACATTCATAAATAAACGATTTATGACATTTTTATTATTCTCTATAAGAATAACATGGCGGCTGAGTATGCAGGTTTGCTGAAATACTAAAAATGGGTTTTTATATAAATACCAATATAACTCAACTAGGTAAAGCCACATACCAAGTTCTATTAATTTATGTTCATAATTAAAGGAGATAACACATTACTTATTCTCCATAAGAATAACATGGGGCTGAGTATGGAGGTTTGCTGCTACGGGAACTATTGGCCAAAAAATGGGTTTTTGTGCAAATATCAATAGACCACAATGAAATGAAGCATTATACCAAGTTTCGTAACGATAAGTAGATAAATAAGCGAGCTATTCAATTTTTCTTATCCTCCATAAGAATAGCATTGGACAACATACTGTGTTTAGCACTTTCAATATCTCAGTAACCAATTGACGTAGAGCAATGATTAAAACACCAAATTGTGCGTCTTTTTAACCTGATTCCAATGGAAAAAAATAAAATTTTACTTTTTCAAAAATTATGTCTAAAAAACAAAAAACCCATTTTTGGGGTACAAAACCCCCCCTAAAGTATCCCTTCGGATAGGTTGATCTGTCTGGTTTTCGAACTTAAAGTGCTGCTTTACACATTTGTACCAAATTTCATCAAAATCGGACCTTTTTGACGAGAGTTATCGCACCCACAGACATATATATATATATATATATATTAGTGATGGTCAAAACCAGAAATTTCGAATCTCGAAACCGAAACCGAAACTTACAAAATCGAATCTCGAAACTCAAATCGCGAAACCCTATTTACTTGCCTGGGTATGGTTATGAAAAATAAATCCAGAAAAATTAATTAAAACTAATTATATATTTTGGTTAGAGTTGTTCTTTCAGAAATAAAAAAATAATAATCCAAAAAAGGTGAAGGTAGACGACCGATGACAGTAGGCTTTTGACCTTTGCATTATTGATCGAAACACGGGCGTGATTTCTGTTAAAAAACAACAATAAAGACACAAAAAATCTCAGCAGTTTCGAGTTTTGATTCTCGAAACTCACCGATCGAATCTCGAAACCGAAACTTTTCCAAAGTTTTGGTGGTTTTGAGATTCAAGTTTTGGTTTTGACACATCACTAATATATATATAGTTTCGAACGAATGGTGTTTTTGGGGGTCTGGGGACCTCTAAACGAAAAGTTATCATGGTCCGGGGCCTAGGTCTTACCATGCCAACTACGGTAATAGCTTCTTCCCTATAGGGGAAATTCGCTAAAAACCTCAAACATCATGGAAACTTGTAAGTAAGGAGAAGCTTACAAAAGCCGAGATTCTTTAGAGTCTGCTTTTAGTTAAGATACACGTAATTGTGTGCAGCCGGAAGTGCAATTCCCTTTTCTTTCTTTTAAATGTTCCCTGACAAAGAAGTTGCACAAAAAAAAGCAGCTTCAAAAAACAAAGTTTTCATATATGATTCTACATTGCCTAGTGCCTTATTTTGAGAAACAATTAAGAACACAACTAAAAGATTGTAAGCAAGTTGTGATTGGTTTTGATGAAAGCTTCAACAAAATTGCACAAAAGAAACAAATGAATTAACAGTTTTATTTTGGGACAAAGAACAAGAAAGAGAATTATCAAGGTATTTAACATGTTATTTATTTATTTTTTCACAGGTTTTGGAAAATGCTACTGCCGCACTTCCTTCTCCAAGGTTTAAAGACTGCACTCACTGAGGTTGAGCAGAGTAAGACAATCTAGATATCAATGGATGGACCAAATGTCAATCACCAAATGATCAAACTGGAAAGAAGAGGCTGATGGACCTCTTCTTTACTACTTGACATTGGGTCATGCGGCCTTCATTCAATGCACTGTGCTTTTAAAGCATAAAATCTACTAACTGGAACGTTGTGCAATATCAGGATCCTCCCAATTCTCCTTAAGTTCTGCTCAACTAGGTGGCTAGAAATCACCCAAGTTACATAAAGAGCAAGACATTCATATTCGCCTTAAAATAGGCCCTAATTCTGTTGGCGTCTTAGACAATGATTTCATGACAAATTTTGCCGCATATTGAAGAATTTGTTAAGGCAGTGAAGAGAACAAAAAAAGAGCCAAAGTGCAACAGTTTCACTGTTATTGAAGCTGCTATAAAAAAAATATTAAAAGCCAAAATTGCTTTTTTCAGGCCCTTGCTAAAAAGTCAGCCCCATTCCTGAGAAAGTATCAGACAGACAATCCGATGGCACCATTTTTGCACACCATCAATGTCAATGTTCTCTGTGCTGAGTTCGGTTAAGCAGCAAAAAGTGAAAAAAATAAATATTTCAAGCAACAGACATATTTAAACTTAGATGCCGACAAAAAAGAAAACCTAAAACCAATAAAAACTTTTATTTTTGGATTTGGCACCTAAGTGCTCTGAGTGGAGAGTGTGTTTGTTCTCTATCAATAAAGATTGTCTAGTGCCCAACCATAGCAAGACGTGTTTGGTCTCCCAACAACATGTTATAGAAGCCGCATTGATAATACAAACGTAACCAAAAACATGATTCATGCTGCCAGAGCTAAATATGAACAAAGTAAGTCTTGTTGATCTGAAGAAGAAAAAGAAGACAAAAAGAATCAAGATGAAAAAATAAATTAGCTGAATCAGTCGAGATGGTGATGCAAAAGATAATTGAAGAGACTCAACAGTAGAGGCCATAGAATAAAAATTCAAAAAGTCGTAAAACTCCCAACAGCAAAGACAAGTTTTTAAACTGTTGTGTCCATATCATATTATTATTATTTGTGGACTTTTATTAGCTTTGTATTTAATTGTTACAGTATTACTGAATTAGTTATCTTAATGAAATACAATTATTTCAATGCCTAAAGGTTTGCTGCGACGGGGGTATTTTTTTTTTGTATAACTATTCACATATCATGCTATCTTTTATCAAGAAATTGTGACCGTTTAAAGTTATTACAAAAAACCATGTATGCAAACCAGTTATTTTACCCTACTTCACTTATTTTATATCAATCTTTTTTCTCTCACCATGTCTGGAATAACACAAGGCGCAGGCGAAATACTAATTAACCATTCACACTTTCGCGTTCACACATTCACTCATTTAAATTTCTCCAAAGTGAATATGTGGATTTACAGTCTTTACTCTCTTCCATGATCACCGTGCAGTCCAGGTTTTTGAGAAAAAAATAGCCATGCCACTACCTACCATAGCTGTGTTCGTTATGGTTATATTTGTCATAAAGTGGGTTGCGTCTGCTGCCCTCGAAACCCATGTGAAGGCGCTGAAGTAGATTTTACTAAAGTAGACTCAGAAATCTGGACTATTGTGGCGGACGGCCAGTTAAGGGCGGTTCCAGGACTGATTTTCGAGAGGGGCCATATTGCTTAAGGTTAAAGTTACTTTCGGTCTTAAGAGTCTGCAAGGATGGTGTTAATGAGCTCATTGAAAAATGTAATAATTACTGCTGTAATTGATATTCAAATTTTATTGAGAGCAGAACCCAAAGTAAGGAGAAGCTCATTGGCCTACCCCGGGAATTATTTTATATTTTATGAAGCAAATATAAAACATCATAATATACTATTTAAAAAATATAGCATATTATTATTTATATGAATCAAATATATATTATATTATATTATAATCAAATATAATATTATATATTATATTTGCATGAGGCCTAAGCAGTAGGACAATAAATAAAACTAAGAAGTTGTAATATTATAATGTTCTTAATTGTAAACTGGATTCTTGAAAGAAAAAATATTGTTGAAGAAACAAGTTTTATTAATATAGCTTACAATAAAATAACTGTTAAACTGTAAGAACTGCCAAATTGTGTTTATACGTCTTTATAAAACAAAGTCAAGTCGTCTGGCACCCTTTTTCGCAAATCTTTAAATGATTTGATCTGTGTTCACTTCAAGGGCTCTGTGAACGAGAAGCAAGCAAAGACCCGTGAGCCGTGTTTCTCCCATTCTTGCCCTTACCCAAGTCTTAACTCTTCTTTAATGTTGAGAAGGTTAAGCCTAAAAACCATTTTACCAATCATTTCGCGCCTATACTGTGAGTGGAGTACAGACTGGCGAATGGCGGGAGGTGACCCTTTCGATGCAGGAACAAGGACTAGGCCTATGCGCAAGCGCCAGAAATGAACGGCTTTTGTTCTTTTGTTTGTGTTCTACAAGTAAAATAACGACTTGTTCAGTTCAAGATCTAACTACTCACTCACTCACTAATCGCTTCCTTAGAAGGCAAAGAAAGAGTGCAGGTATAGTACAAAACAAGTGGTAAATAAAAATTGTTGTTTGAAGTTCGGAGATGCATTAAGATGGAAAATAACAAGTTTATTTGCCCTATCTATGAAAAGAGGACAAGCTGTAAAAGCAATTTAAAGTCATGTGACAAATGTCCTGGGAGGAGGAGGGTTAGGTTGTATTGTGTCGATGGACGAGCGTTCCGAAACCTTTGTTTTATAGTCATGTGAAACCTGGTATGATAATTGCTGTGTGGTTTATGCCTTAAAATTAATTGGATGAACGAAGTGAATCCATATACTCAACAACAAATTTCATTCCAATTTGTTTGTGTTTTGGTCGCATAACTCAAGAACGCTTTAGTATATTACAGTTATAAATTTGGCACACAAATTCTTTGCTTTGATTTTTAGGTCAAATTCGTTAACTGGCCTATCCACTTACACTGTTTCCATATGGTGGCCCTTTGAAATTGGTAAAATAATATAACTCCTCTACTGTATGTCCGATTGAAAATCTGATTGAACCATCGGATTCCTCGCAAAACTTTACTTAGGGCCTAATAAAATATTTTAACCACCTTTTTACGACCCTCCATTGTATCATCATTAATAATATAAATTCTGGTCCTTTATATAAATTTTGGTGTTGTCTATCAAGTATCAGGAGAGGACATATTATAAGGTTCTTTATTAGGTTTATTTCACGAACGATGAGTTACATCATAAATAACAAAATTTATTTTTGCCAGTGTTTGTCTAAGTAGTTTAACGTAGGAAATTTTGTTTCCATTTCAGCGGGATTCGGTACAAATCTCTTTGTCTTATTTAAATATTTTGTTCGGTTTTGCGCTTATTCATTTTACATATTCTCTTTGGCAGTCCTTTGAAATTGCTTACAGAATATGACTCTGTTACCGTTGACAACATTTTAATTGTGATCCAACATTGGAGTTATCGGTACTCTTATGCCACTCTGACCATGTTATAACAAATTGTAATTGCAATGAGTGTATAACATTTGTAATCACTTTTAATTGGATTATATTGCAAGTAAAATATGTATTGTAGGATATTATTTGTAAATCAAATCTTTGTTCATCCTCTTACGTGAAGAATAAGCGTACTCCTGCAGTTATTTTTACAATGTCCAGTACATGTTGCAATGCTTGACAACTAATAAATATTTCTTGCTTATCAACAGATTACAAAATATCAAAATATAACTATTATTAAAATGGCATAGCCATACAGATTCATGTATTGAAAGACATAGGCCTATTTACTGCCAAAGAAATTTAAAATAAATCATCAATGTTCTCTATAAAATAAAAATTGAGGCTAAACGAACAAAATAATTATACTTTTGTTTAATAACTTCCTAAATTTTTGTATGCATCTGTGGTGCACCTCTATTAAAATGCGTGGGAATGGTACTATTGAGTTGAGTGTTGGTTGGTGTTGCATTATTATGGGTCCAGTTCGAGCTCAAATCATTCACGAATCAGTAATCTGACTTACAGAACAGAATCAAAGGAACAAGAGTCGTTCATTTTTGGCGCATGCGCAAAGGCCTAGTCCGTGTTCCTGTGACGAAAGGGTCGCGACGGGCGAGAGAGAGAGGAGAATTTCAAGATGGAGGAATAGACACTGCCAGTGTTTCCAATCATCTTTGTCAATATATTAGTGGTTCTGATACAATTGAGTTCTGGCATTGAGAGCTGGCTAAATACTTTGTTGCTTGCAAAATGCTGTTTTGATGGTTTGTTTTCATAGGAAATGATCGCTAGTTCATAAAAGTTGTATTAGTCCACTTAATTTCAGTTAGAAAAAATATATTTTCCAAAATCTCGGGGGGGGGGGGCATGGCCACTGCTCTGGAACCGCCCTTGCGGCCAGTCTGAATTTCGAAAAATCCAGATTTCTTGGAGGTGGGCATGAATCATCAATTCCACCTCTATAGTGAACAATTATGAAAATATGTTTATGCGCTAGTACAAGAGTGAACTTCCAGAAGGAAAAAAAACTTTCTATAAACACTCTGTAATACAGCAGAACCGTCACCAATGGGACCGAGAACATGGTCGGAACACAAAAGGTTGGATTATCAGAGGAACACATTTATTACTTGAAAACGTGATAACACTGTATAAACAGAAAATATTGAAGTGTATGTACATTTAAAAAGATTTAATTTAAGACTGTAAATCATAAATAAAGTATACTGTAATAAAACTATCACCGATCTACTGATGAGCAAAGTCAGTGATGAGACATCGACAGGAGAAGACCTGAACGGAGCAGTGCACCGGATATGTAAACAATAAAAACACCGATAACGACACAAAAACACAGAGCGCCTGACAATGCAAACTAGATGACATTTGTGTAATGTGAGGTAATTGCATAAAAACTGTAGGCGCTAACCCGTGAAGTTCGGTTTTTTCGTTATTATTTGCAACAAACAAATTTTTTTTTAAATCAAGATTATCAGTCCGGATACCTGGGAGTCCGGATAAGTGTGATACAGATTTCTGAGAGTCTACTGTACCTTTCTGTATTTTACAAAGGTCGAATGTGTGTTATAGGACAGAACAGAACCATCATCAACTCCCCCAGGACTATCACTCTGGCCCAAGCTAGGGAAAATGGGCTGAAGTTGTTGCCTGGAAAAGTGCAACAGATCTTACTCAACCAACAATAAGGCGTGGTGAAACATAGCCTGGTGATGGACCCGACCAAGACGTAAGCCATGGTGAAGTAGTCGCCCACCAAGATGCTGCCGCTCCCGACCTCCGGCCAGCTTCAGCATAGCGCCCTCAGAGGATTATCATATGACATTCCTCCTTAAAAGATACAACTTTACTCCTTAAAGGAATTCAAAAATAAATTTTACTGTTGCCTTTCCAATAATCTATTCTATAGTTTGGATGATTCTTGTAATGAAAAATATTTAATTCTGACAGTAAAAGTATATTCCCTTTTAGCGAATTTCCCCTATAGGGAAGAAGCTATTACCGTAGGTCTCATGGTAAGACTTAAGTCCGAGACCATGATAATTTTTTGTTTTGAGGTCCCCAGATGACAAAAACACTATTCGTTCAAATTTATATATATGTATATATATATCTATATATATATATATATATATATATATATATATATATATATGTGTCCGTGAATGCGATAACTTGAGTAAAAAACGTCCGATTTCGATGAAATTTGGCTCAAATGTGTAAAATGACATTCATGACTATAAGTTCGAAAACCAGAAAAATCGGTCCATGGGAAGGGGGGTTTATGGGGGTTTAAAATTTTCCAAAAATCAGTTTTTTGCATTTTTCACCCTACAATTTTTTTAAAACTTAATTTTGGTTTTGACCATGTTATAGAGCTTAAAAAAACAAATAATATAGTATTTTGAATTATTAACCTAGGTTAAGTGGTTGCGGAGAAAATCCAAAAAAATCTACTCATAAAATCTCCCATGTTAATCTTATGGGAAAAAGGTTTTTGGCATTTCCTCAGTTTATTTTAATTTAAACTTCATATTTGCTTTTACCAATCAACTCAGCTCCACAAAACAATAATTTTGGTGTTTAAATTGTGATTCTACGCCCAACCGTTGCTGAGATATTCAAAGTGCTAAACACAGTACGTTGTCCAATGTTATCCTTATGGAGAATAAATAAAATTTGATAGCTCGATTATTTATGAATGTATGTTGATGAAACTTGGTATGTGGCTTCAAATAGTACTGGTATATTGATATTTGCACAAAAAATTGATTTTTTGTTGGTTATTCCTGTAGCAGCATACCTGCGTACTCAGCCCCCTAGTTATTCTTATGGAGAATAACTAAAATGTTATATAGCGCTTATTTATGATTGAATATTGATCAAACTTGGTATGTGGCTTCGCCTAGTTAAATTATATTTATATTGGCATAAAAAACAATTGTTTGTGTTCCTTGTTTCAGCAAACCTACGTACTCATTACCAATGTTATTCTTATGGAGAATAATTAAAATCGCTTATATGTGAATATATTTTTATGAAACTTGGTACGCGGCTTTATGTGGAATTCAGACAAATATTATGCATTGGAAATTCGCTGAGTACGCAGGTTTGCTGCGACGGGGGTATTTTATATAATATATCCAGACAATATCCCATTTTGTTGTTTTTGATATCATGCAGGTATAAGTTACATAGGTAGTCATAATGTGCATCTAACAAATTATGTGATATGTATAACAAATGTCATTGCCTGTGAATATATTTTGGAAGTTGACCTGGTGGTGTACTCGCACTGGGGTTGACTGGGAGCAGTTCCCAGGGCTAGCTACTGCAGTTCCCTGCCATGCAGGATACCCTTGGCAACCAGATACACCAGGACAGAAGGTCCAGTACGTGCGGCTGGTGACTAGGTCAGCCCCTACAGTCAACAACAACGCTGGAGTGGGAGTGACGTCTGGTGTAGAGGCCAAGTCAGACCTGCCCCACCCCCCGCCATCGCCCCTACCACTGCCCCCACCTCCGTTCGTGTGGCTCTATCCTCCTCTATGACAGACTAGCTGCAAACGCCCCCATCTACATGGTACATCTGGCCTGCCTTAACACCACTATGGCTCAGAACACCAATTCGTTTGAGAGGGTGACGGTGAGCCCGGGCTTGAGTCAGCTGGTGGCTGCGGCCCGACCCGGCACCAAGTCAACCACCACCACCAACATTGTCGTGGTACCTTCGAAGTTCATCAAACACTACAAGCCTCCTCCCGTCCCCTCATTGCCTTCGCCGGCCACAGTCCCCTTGCTGACCAAGGCCAAGGAGATGCCCACACCCAGGGAGACATTCCCCCAACTCTTGGCCATCCAGAAGACCTGGCACCCCACAGGTTAAACAACCTGCAGCTATAACTGGCTGTGGAACAATTCTGTGGGTTCTGTGGAAGTACCTGCAGCTGCTGCGCGCAAGTAATTGCTTGGCACATCTCAAACCCTGCCAGGTTACGTTCAAGGTTATTGGACCCACCCCTTATTAACCACTTCCGATCCATCCCTGTTGTTTAGCAGTTGTATGTGACTTTTCCCACCTGTCCAAAAATGCAAGTTGTTCAACAAACTATTTCTTTAATGGTACATTTTCTCCGGAAATGGGAATTGTGAAGGTTTTAAGCCTTATTCAAGAAGCTTTTTTATTTTGAATTTTTGGTTTGTTCAAATCTTTTTACCAATCCCTTGAGATTCCAATTATCCAAGTTCCACTATATTTAGCCAATATTAACTCATGGCCACTGTTATGCAAGTGTATTTTAAATTAAAGTGAGTAAACCTATATATTAATACACTAGGGGTTTTTTTCTTCAGTCATCTCGATAACGGCTGGACGGATTTTAACGTTTTAGATGTGAAATTAAAGGTATTTTTACATAGATTTGCCAATGCATCTCATAATTTTAAGAAAGGGCATCACTTAAATACAGTTAAGGGATGGATTTTCGGAACAGTGGCCCTATCCGACGATGGAAGTCTAAAATATACGTGGTGATTGAAAGTACATTATCATCCGTTTTAATATTAGATTTTTTGTTATGTTTGTTTATAACTGAAGTAACCTTTCGTTTGGTACAAACTTGCTTGGATTCGAGCAACAGGACAACTAGTATGTATATACTGGTCAATTGTGTCTAATGCTGTGAGTCTGAACATTTTACATGAAATATATAACAAACTAAATAAAAGTGCAGAAAATGATCACAAACAGTATTGCTGCTAGAAAAATGGGGGAATTTTCGGGAATTTTTAAAATTGTGTCTTGTGGACAGGCTGAAAACTGTTTTTCTAAAACAACCATGCAAGCGAGGTTATCATGGTTATCATAAATTTGTAAGGATTTGGAGGTGAATGTTGACTAAATATAGAATAATTGGTATTTAAATGACTTAATATGAATCTGTTGTAAATATTGTTCACTTTTATTTATTTAACAAACCAAAAGAATATTCACAGGTGGCCAATCCGAGGCACACTGCTGATACAATCCCAATACTTAGCATATCCTTAACAAAACTCAAATTCTACCTCATAACTTCAAATTCAACATGTTAGTCCAAAAAATCTAATTATTTCTCACTTATTACAAAAAAAGCACACCTCGGTTATTCCCAAATATTCCAGAATTAAAAGTACCGTAATATGTAACGAGTAGAAACAGTACAAAAAACCAACCCGCAAGAGTCACTGTCTTATTGAAAACTGTAAGCCTCAAAAGCTAACTAATACTACCACTACTCTGAATGACCAGTATTATTTAACTTTCAAAAATAAATGCAAAACCTAAAAAAATACTGTTAAAATCTATTTACATAATATTGGTGTGCCTATGAGGCGTATTGTGAAGTAACATACAATAATGAAAATAGTATTGATTGCAGTACTCTGTGGTGGTAGGTTTACATGGCAGCTTTGTTGTCCTTGATGCGACCTCCATCTCCCTCGGAGACGAACCTCTTGCGGCCTCTGGAACACAACATCATGAGATAACACTAGCATTGATTGCAGTACTTGGTGGTGGTAGGTTTACATGGCAGCTTTGTTGTCCTTGATGCGACCTCCATCTCCCTCGGAGACGACCCTCTTGCGGCCTCTGGAACACAACATCACGAGATAACACTAGCAATGATTGCAGTACTTGGTGGTAGTAGGTTTACATGGCAGCTTTGTTGACCTTGATGCGACCTCCATCTCCCTCGGAGATGAACCTCCTGCAGCCTCTGGAACACAACATCACGAGATAACACTAGCATTGATTGCAGTACTTGGTGGTGGTAGGTTTACATAGCAGCTTTGTTGACCTTGGTGCGACCTCCATCTCCCTCGGAGATGAACCTCCTGCGGCCTCTGGAACACAACATCATGAGATAACACTAGCACTGATTGCAGTACTTGGTGGTAGTAGGTTTACATGGCAGCTTTGTTGACCTTAATGCGACCTCCATCTCCCTCGGAGATGAACCTCCTGCGGCCTCTGAAACACAACATCAAGAGATACACTGAAAATTCAACTGAAGATCGTATGCTGTTGTTTATAATTGATTTTCCTTTATAATAGTTAGGATTAAAATGACTACACAGTACATGTTTACTAAAGTCCATAGTGAAATTAAGTTTATTTACAACAAATAATAAACATAACAAACACATGACATACGATATCATATATGACAGCTGTATTAAAAACCTGAGATTTGAATTATGAATTATAGAATTATAGAATTATGAATTTGAAAAAGAGGGATTCGGTAAAAGAAGTCTTTTCAAGTTTGGGAATACTGACAATTTACAGCTTGTACATCCTTGAGACAATCATGTTTGTAAGGTGCAATGGTGACAGGTTAACTAGTTTAGGGTCAAGCCATAGTTATAATACACGAAATAGAAACCTGTTAGTCATTCAAAAGCATACTACAGAATTATATTTTAAAAAGCCAAGCTCTGCAGGTATAAAATTCATAAAACATGTCCCCAAAAATCTTCTTTCAATAAAAGATAATTCTAAGTTTAGGAAGCACTTAAAAAATTACTTAACAGAAAAAGCAATATATTCATTTAACGAGTTTACTGAGGTTTTTTAAGTTATTTTGTTGTTTGTTGTAATAGATTTAAGATTTACGTAGTAGATATCATAAATCCTACATATTATGACGCCATTCTACATTTGTATGACTTGTACTTGACAATTTGTACAAATTTTATGAATAAAGTGAATTTGAATTTGAAAAAAAAAATTTGAGATCAAGACAATGAGGAACAAGATTACAAATTCCAACACCCCTCCTTAATCTTGATCTTCATTGGAGCAACACAAAGATCTGTCAAGAAACTATCATGCTTGATTCTGCCAAGTGATTTGGTCAATATGTCAGCCACCATCCTAAAATTCAGTACAACTAATTTTCTCTTGATTATGTATTTTTATCTTTACTTTATACACCCATTTTTCAACATTTTTACCTTGAGGTAGATCAACAAGAGTCCAGGTGTTATTATTAACCAATGATGCATACTCCTCCTCCATAAATAAGCTCCCATAAATCCTTATTATTAGGGATGTGCGAGTAGTGATTTTTTTAATCGAGTCGAGTCGAGTAGTGACAATTATTTTCGAGTTTCGAGTATTTTCGAGCAAGTATTTGCCATCAGTTGGTAGTTTAAAATAGTGTAATGGGATTTGGATACCATTCTAGATTTGATAATCTAATCATGGTTTCTAACCAATACTTGAGTATTAATACAAATTTTTGGCCAGTAAAATCAAACTGGATTAGGTATTGACAAACAAACACGGTTTGACATTCGTTTCCGGCTGATAAAACAGGTCCGGTTGTCATTTGGCCAGTATCACCTGGTCCAGACATTGTTTATAATCAATATTAGATGACAAAATCGTTAATTAAGTGGCCCGGTCGCCACTTTTGCCGATATTATGTTTTCCGTCATCATTTGCGGCCGAAATTACGCGGTCCGATCGTCATTTTCGGCCGATTTTACGTGATGCGATCGCCTTTTGCGGCCGTTACTACGCGTTTTGGCCGGTCACAATCGTTAGCACTTGTTTGGAAATCGGCGGGAAATACTCGCTCGAACTTTCGAGTATTTTTCAAAATTTCCGAGTCGATTTTTAAAATACTCGGCCGAAAACTCGAAGTTTCGAGTACTTACACACCCCTACTTATTATGATCATCTATTGCTTCTTGATAACTGCCCGGTTCTTGATCCTCACAGGCAACCATGTATGTAACAAAACCAGGATGTTTTTTAGGTTTTCTTTCTCTAAAAGGGTACCTACTACCAACATTGATTTCAACATCTTCCCCTTCATTTTCGGATTCCCCTTCAGCGAACGCTTTAGTTTCAACATTGCCATTGTCTTGCTCTATGTTGTCACTATTGAGAGTGAAGCTCTCCTTTTCTGTCTCAGAATCCCTGTAAGATTCATCTTGGTTGGCGGTCTGGATGCTTACTATGGTCTCGACTGGTTGTACAGTTTCATCTCCATAGTTTTATTCCCGTCCATTATAAAACATGCTTTCAAAAAACTTTACATCTCTGGAATAAATCACTTTACGGGGAGACTTGAGATCGTCCAATTTTTAGCCTTTAGTGTCCTCACTGTAACCCACAAAATATGAGGAACACTCGTACAATCCAATTTGGTCCTGCTCTGCTTAGTCACACGCAAATGCACTATGTACCCAAAGACTCTAAGATGACTGAGGTTCACTTTTGATCCAGTCCATTTCTCCTGTGGGGTAACGCCAAAAACAGCTTTTGTAGGACTTATATTTCTAATGTAAATAGCATTGGATTTATTTTTCATAACCAAAACCAGGCAAGTAAATAGGATTTTGGAATTTGACTTTCGAGTTTCGAGATTCGATTTTTTAAGTTTTGGTTTCGGTTTGAGATTTGAAATTTCTGGTTTTGACCATCACTGCTGAGCATGCTTCTAGCCTTTTCAATAATTGTTCTACTTGCACGCTCTGCTACCCCATTCTGCTCAGGAGTATAACGAGTGGGGACCTGGTGCCTTATTCCAAATTTGTTGCACACTTCCTTCAATCTCTCATTCATGTACTCCCCATCCTCGTCTGACCTAACAGTTTTGATAGTGTGTTTGGTCTTGATTTCAACTAATGTTTTAAACTTAAGAAAACAATCAACTACTTGATCCTTTGATTTTAAGAAATAACCAAAGGTCATTCTTGTGAAGTCATCAATAAATATTAGCATAAAGCGATTACCTTGAAGAGAGTGGACATTCATAGGTCCACAGATGTATGGACGTATGGATCAACTCTAATTTTACCTCAGCTCTCTTGCTTGGTATGGTTGGAAAAGATTCTCTGGAGTGTTTCCCCTCCACACAGGGAAGGCACGCTTCTGGCTTATGATTAGGAAAATCAACACCCAAAGCCATCCCTTTCTTCAAAACACCCATGCTAACATGATTCAAGTGACCCAACCTCCTATGCCATACATTTTGAAGGTTTAAACTAACTCGTTGATTTTCTTGAGCAGCAGACATAGCTACATTCTCAATATTTGGATCAATGTTAGCTACATTCCCAACATTTGGATCAATGTTAGCTACATTCCCAACATTTGGATCAATGTTAGCTACATTCTCAACATTTGGATCAATGTTAGCTACATTCCCAACATTTGGATCAATGTTAGCTACATTCTCAACATTTGGATCAATGTTAAATTTAGCTACATTCCCAACATTTGGATCAATGTTAAATTTACTTTCTATATCCAACCTATACAGTCCATTTACATTGGTTCCAGTTCCACATATTTCACCCCTAACTGAAAACCCATCTTTGATGTAGATATTACACCCTCTCTCATCAAAAACTAGAACTTGTCCTTTGCTAGCTATTTTACTCACAGATAGTAAATTTGTTGACAAATCTGGTACATATGTCACATCTGATATCACTCTCTCACCAAAGTTTTTAAGATTCTTAGAAACTTTACCAGAGCCTGTAGAGTAAATTTTGGTATTGCTAGCGACAGTGACCTCTTTAGATTCCTCATGTGAGTTAAAGCTTTTAAAACTTAGTTTACTCTTAGAAAGATTGTCAGAACAACATAGTCTGTACCAGCTTTGAGGTTCTACCTTTACATAGCATATCATAGCAGTTATACCAGTTACATCCTAATTTTTGTTTTTGCCATCCGAGTTACAATAAATTTTGGAACTTGACCTTACTTTAGAGCTATTAACAGAATTAGCTTGATTATCTTCAAGACAATCTCTTATCATATGTCCTACCTTTTTATATTTATAACAAGTAGGAACGAAAAACTTTGAACACTGCTTATTATTAGTAGTACTTTTAAAAGTTGAAAATTCTACTGAGGACTCTGTATTATCCTTTTCAGCCTTGCTCATTAATTTATCGAGTACGTTACCATATTCTAATTTATCTGCACTTTCAAGAATCAAGACAAGAATAATTAACATCCAAAGTGATTGTTTTACTATACAACAAACTAGGGGGGGTGTGCAAGTATTCGAGCTTCGAGCTTTTTTGAAAATCTCGAGGCGAGCCAAATACTGAGTGTTCGGCTCGCCTCGAGATTTTCAAAAAAGCTCAAAGTTCGAGCCGAATATTTAAAACGCCGACTAGTGAAAAGTGTCGTTTATAAAAATAAATTTAACACGTTTGCTGCGGCCGTCGATTTCGCAATACTTTTTTTTACGAAATTCACATAGTTTTGCAGTGCAAACTACTAAATATAACCTGAAAAGAAAGTTTATGATAAAAAAGCTAAATAAAATAAGGCAGCCATTTTTGACCCCGAACGGGGTTGCCAGCACTGGGGTAAAAACCATATATATATATATATATATTTATGTAACAATAATGTCACTTATATGAATATTACTTATAAATACGATATAACATTATATATATATATATATATAAATTTGTATATGGATGAAATATGTAAAAATGTAACTTACATTGCTGCAAAATTGTTCATGGTTCTCTGTTGAAAGTTAGTGAGGATACACTTTTATTTGAACACTAAACAAACATTATCCCTCCTAATTCCACTGTTTACTTTACTATTGTAAATTCTGCCTTATAAAATATTGTGTCTATATTTAAAACTTGTACAAATAACAGCTATATTTACAACATGTCCTCCCTCCCTTCACCTGATCACTTTACATGGAGTGGTAGAGGTTGAAACACCGGAGCTAACATAGAGCTGGTTCACCAGGGCATTGTGCACAAAAGTATGTGGTTTTAGTGTTCTTTCCCTCTCTTGAGCACATTTTACATTTTCGCCTGCAAAATCTTTTCCCATCAGCTTCCCTCTTGTTAAATCTTGAGAGAACATGGATGACGTTGGCAAGCTGCTTAGGGCGGTTCGGTGACGGCTCAGTCTTCGGAGGGATAAAATGGTCGAGAATGTCCAATCTAAATCTGTAGAAGGTTTTTTTGGACCTGGGATTAGCATATTGGAAGAGCTTGTAAGCGTTGATCCCTACCATCTGTAAGACGTGGACAAAAATCTTTTTATACTACCTCAAGGATTTATGTTTACATGGGTAGTAGACATGAGTTGATCGTTTCGATCAACTCCCTTCATATGCGCATTGTATTGGACGATGGGTAGTGGTTTGGTAATTTGTATCTTCCGCTTGTTTGTGGATGTCACCATGTTATTCTCAAACTCAGTTGACATATACAAAACTGAGCATTTGTCCTGCCACTTTGCAACAAGGACACTTTCAGAATACCGTTCAACTACTTCTCCTTTTTTCAGTTTCTTTGAAGTTACCTCTTTTGGAAGGAACTTCCGATTGGACCTCAAAGTACCTGTGCAATAGGTCGTTTGCAAGCAGGTAGGATGCGAGGGGGAAGCTCATGTAGTAGTTGTCCATGAATATGGAAGTGTCCACAATTCAGTTTGTTTTGCATTAGGTATTTACAACTTTAGCTGCATGTCCCTTCCCACCTAGCTCCCCTCCTTTCCCAGAGTACACAGGAAATTGTAGGCACATCCCATGAGGATGTTCCTCACAAAGGAAGTATAATTTTACACCATACTTAAGCCTCTTTCCTTTGCTATTCCCTGGATAATAAACATTGTTCATTTTGTTGTTAAAGCTGTTGATTAGTAGCCTAATCTTATGGAGACGATCTCTTTGACACTTACGAACATCATTTTTTTCTAAATGTAGGCATCTTAGAATTATCAAAAATCGATCCCTGGCCATTTGTTCTTGTACAAAAGGGAAGTCACAGTACCGTGATGTGCTCCAGTAATCATTGAATCGACTAATTCTTACACTCCCCATATGTATTAGAAGTTCAATGAAGGTTTTCAACTCGGGCAATGTTAATTCCCTCCACTTATTTATCCTTGAACTGGGTTTCAAATCATCTTTCCCGAATACCTCCCAATCATATAAGTTAGTGCATTGTACAATATTTTATAACAAAATATCGTCTAGCAGGAGCATGAACCAATCAAGGGGACCATTTTCTCCCAGAGGAGGCACCTTGAACACGTTTTCCCGCGTAAAGGGGATATGACGCATGCCTGCAGTTGCAGATTGCCATTGAGGATTATACTCAAGATCCTCATCTAAATCAGATTCTATAAATTCATCAAGGTCATCATCAGCATCCTCAACAGCTTCATCAATATCGCTAGGACCTCATCGTCACTATCCTCTGCTTCCCTGTAATCCGATTGCATATTTGAAATGTCCTTACTTACAGCAATCTCTTCCTTATATAAGGTTCCATAGGCAATAAATCACAATATGAAGGTCCAGGGACAGGCTCCATAGTTAAGGGTAACACACGACACAAGCGACATACGCGCACAACTCGAGCGCCACGCAAAGGTCGTCACTGGCTCAAAAGTAATGGCGGGTAACCAATAAATGCAACGCGAGAAAGACATGGCCTTTCACGACACGCTACAGCAATCGACTGAGGTCTGGGGACGATGTTGACAAATAACCGATGATAGCTGATAGCTGATGATATTTTTCGACTTATCTAGGGCTTTTGACTGTATTGATCACAGACTGCTTGCAAGTAAATTGCAACCGCTTGGAGTTAGAGGAAATGTCCTAAACTTTGTTCAATCTTATTTATCTGATAGGAAACACCGAACTGTTATATATGACAGAAGTAATAAATATTTGTCTAAGTGGTGTGATGTCAAGTTTGAGTTCCACAAGGAACCCCCACTCAAGGAGTGGGCCCCACAAGGAGTGGGGCCCACTGTATTGGGCCCCACTCTATTTTTAGTATACAAACTCAATAACAGAATATCTTCCATGTCACATTACTAGTTTTACAGATGATACTTCACTTATTCTCAAAGAGCATTCACCAAATGTATTGATACATTTTATAAATACAACACTAAAGGAATTACAAGAGTGGTTTGCCAATCATGGACTGCTTTTGAATCTTAATAAAACAACAACAATCCTCTTTAAAGCGTCTAATAGAGCGACAGATGACTATTATAATTCAGAATTAAATGTCTATGAACACCATAAGGTTTTAGGTATAAATTTTGATAACAATTTGAATTGGAAAAGGCACACTCAGCTTCTTTCAAAAAAATTGAACTCTCTCAGGTTTGCTCTTCAATTTTATCAGGTTCCACATCAATAGATACGGTAAAAGTTGTTTACTTTGCTTATATTCATTTAATAATTAAATACGGGGTTATTCTTTGGGGTTCTGCTTCAGGTTCTTCAGATGTTTTGAAGCTCAAAAAGTACTGTCCGATCAATGGTTTAAGCAAACAAACGTCAAACTTGTAAACCTGGAAAACTGGAAATTTTGACTCTTCCTTGCATTTATATCTTGGAATTGGCATACTTTGTAGTTAAGAATCCAGATATTTTTGATGAATTTAAATCAAATAGTCAATGCAAAACTAGATGCAAATATTTATATAACTATCCTATCTATAGATTATCTCTTTTTGAAAAAAGCCCATTGTATATGGCACTAAAGGTTTTCAACAGTATCCCTCTGGAAATAAGGCATCAAAACTCCAAACCTAATGTTATCAAAATTTAAACAATTTCTCACTGAAAAAGCTTATTACAGGGTTTCGGATTACTTGGTTGAAAATCCTGTGGGACAAGTTAAGTAGTTTGGGGCCTGTATAGGCCCTTAAGCTCCAACACATTCTGTTTTTGTTTTTTAACACTGGTTGAACTTTCATTATGTTATATTAAATGGATTGTATATTAGTATAGTATGTAAACTGTTATACATTTTATGTTATGAAAGTATTTGTAACTATGCAAGATTCTGGACAAAGCACCGGTTTGCACTATCCTTGTGATGTAATGTCAAATGTTATGTGCTAATAAATTGATTTGATTTAAATAGCATTGCCGAAGAACCCCGAATGGGGTCGAACGCACCCGAGTAGTGGTCGGCCACGACCCCGATCGGGGATTGCCGCAGCGAACGTGTTAAAGCAAAAACTTTCCAGAATCAATGTTAGAATAATTCTCGTAGTTTGCATCAGTAGAGCTCCATAACAGATATAATTCAGCAATGCTAATGCTTTCGGTCCTTCGTTTAGAAAAAGAACGAAATATAAAAGTACAAATATTTTAAACTGTCGACCTGATCAACCAATGCAATGGGTCTATTTTCTCTACGCTCATCAATCACATCAAGCGGACATCCACTCAATTCTGTTTGCAGTACAGTGTTGCCATTGCCCAGTTGCAATATTTAACGGTTAATCATAATTAGAAAGCATTTCATTTTTAAATTGTAGGCTATAAAATTGTTAAATCAGTGATGGAAGAACGCATTGACGATCGTCTTCCACCGGGAACTTCTGCTTCTGAAACCTTCTGTTTCAGAAGCAGATATAATAGGTTAAGTCTATTAGGTAATAGGTTAGATACAACATAAGCCATGTCTACGGTTATTGGATAACTTATTTCTGTGAGTACAATAAGATATAATGATGGTTTACAGTGATTATATTTACAATATGGTTAGCTGCTAAGTGTCCTGGTTTAACCAACTGATATTAAAAGGATAACCTAAAATTTACTATTTACCATCAGTTAAATGAGAGATAGGCTTACTGGGTTTTGGCAATTCCCTAGGCTAGGGCCTAAATGTTTGGTTACATGGAGGGTACATCTTGACATATAGTCTGTTTATTATGGCTGTAATAAAAACGGTAATAACTACATTAGGGATTATCATCAGTCTAGTTAAAAAAATTGTAGTGCTCTTCCTTTATGTTATTTTTTTCCTATGTTCCTACTTTATATTGAAAGACAACTGTTCATTACTATCAACAATTGGTCCCAATAAATGTTCCTTTTCAGTATTTATTTATTTTTATTTTTTCACTCTAGGCCTTTATTTAGAACTATTGAAAGTAGGGCTAGTGAATATAGAAGAAGTGAATGAATGATGACCAGTATTAAAAGTATAAAATTATACATACAAAAATTCGACTTGACTCATAAAATCACTACCAGTATATTGCACACCCCTCTAGAGCTAATTCCCAAAAAAAAAGCTAGGTTCGAGTCAGAAATCACTATTTGCACACCCCTACAACAAACCAATTTCAAAAACGTCATGGGAGATTTATGTAACTTAAAGTATAACAATTATATGAAAAATAAACATGCAAGTCAACTTAGTTTTTTTAATTATTTATTTTTGAAAGTTTATTTTATTTTACTAATGAAAAATAATCACCAACCGATTGTCTCAATTTATTAAGTAATAATCAATTACTGACTAACTTATTGTCTTTAAATCATTCTTAAAACATTCCTTTGCTAGTTCACCTGTTATTAGGAATCGATGGAATTGGAATTGAGAATCGGAACCAGAATAAAAAATAATTGGAATTGACCCTTGGTAAAAGTGCCTGAAAAATCTCAGCAACAACTTTGATAGCTACATGGATTCTTCTGTAGCATCACATAAATGGCACGCACAGCAGGAATAGCAAAGGTAAGATACAGTTCTGTTTTAATATGTTGGTAAAATGTTGCAGTATTGTAGGAAATATTTTTGGTTTAGATATTATCAAATATTGCTGTTCAGAATACTAATTTGCAAATGTGTTTACTACTGTCTTTCTGTGAATGTACTGTGAAAATTATGTCATCATTTCTACCTAGAAGTAAAATCTTAACCCATTGGCCTAGCAATTTTATTCTATTCATTATAACATACAACAGCCTCGGATTGGTGGGCTATATAACCCCGCCACTGGACCACTAGTGGTGGTGGCTGTGTGGTCTAAAAAATTGAAACACCTTGGCCAGGTGTTGATACGAAGTTCGTGGGTTCAATTCCCGCACACAACCAAAACTGACCAGTCATGCAACTCTCAATGAGTTAAACGATCTGTGGCTATGTTGGTGGGAGGGCCCAAGTAAAATAAACGGTTGCAGGCTTACTTGGAAGTTAACAGGATTGGTTAATTCTTTGTGAGTTGTACATGCCCAATATTGATTTGCTACTTTTTACTTATGTTTACTATGTGTGAGCCAAGTTGACTCTTTAAACTGAAAGAAAACAATATTTTAATTAAAATATACCATTAATCCATTTAAAACACTAATCTTCTACTCTAATTCATAGGTTCTCAAAATGACAAGTTAGGAATGTAACCAGCTGGAAAGTCTAGGGCAATGGGTTAAATCCATTTTACTTTCATTATTACATTCTGTACTGTCAAAGTGTAATTGGGTTAATTTCCTGTATCGAGACATGGAAATCAAATTTAAACAAACGAGTAAACAGATTTTTCTTTAGATGCCAATAAAGGATAGCGAATTCAGCCTCCACAATAGGCCTACTCTAATAAGCAACATGAAAATAAACCATATTTTTAAGAAAAGTAATTAAGACTGAGAATATCAGTTGGTATAGAATATTGATAAAAAATTCAAAAAAGCACCTGGTTGGCATCTTCTTGACCATTTCCTCAGAGATGAAGCCAGCGGCGTAACACTGTTCGACAAAACGTTCCAGCACAGTCCCGGCCAATGGCACATCCAAGATGATGTCGGGCATGTCCTCATACACTCTCTGGAATCCCTGCACAATAATTCGGATATAACACTGCATTACAGATTTTCTCTGCATATTTTAATATGCAACTGAACTGGGAAATTGTTGAATACAGATATCTGTTATATGTTAGATTATCTTGTGTAGTTTGAGAAAATTCATCTAAAAATTAACTACAACAAATTAAATATATATTTGATAAGGTGAGGTAGGTGAGGTATATATTAATTATCTTAAAGGTGAGGTAGCCAAATTAACAGGATATCTCTGTACTTAAATTATTTTCTTTATCTTGCAGTTTTACATGTTAAATGTTTAAATAAATGTACTGTAATATTTTTTATGGATTGCAATTTTGAATTTAGTATCCTAATTAAATTTTGAATTTAAATGGAGTATAATTTAAGTCTTACCTTCACTTCATCATTCAGTTGTTTATATAGTTTTTTAAAGTTATCTTATTTTACTTTGTATTATTGGAAATATATCTTCCCAATACATCAAAGAATGGTACTTTGTATTATTGGAAATATATCTTCCCAATACATCAAAGAATGGTACTTATAAAATTTTAGTTTTTGCTGTTTGTATGATTTAAATCAATAGTTTTTATTTATATTGAAAGCAATCGATCAGTTAAGCAACCTATGCAATTGATTTACCTTCAAGTAGTTTTTTAATTAATTTATCATGAATATTTCAAGAACTTGTATTAATAATAATAATCATAACATTAAAATGCAATACTCCAAAGTGGCAGGTTTTAAAAAATATTTTCTTCCATAGTGTTTTTTTTTTATCGAGTAAATGTTTATGCCTTAAGTATTACTCAATATTTGTTTATGATAAATACAAATTAGTATATATGATGGTACATTGTACCGTACCGAGTTTGTACTGAGAACCGAGGTACAAAATCTTTTACCGTACCGATCTGAAATTGTTGGTACTGCAGACCCCTACATTTTACCATGGTTGTATCTGTTTTGACTCCCTTATTTTTGTAACGTTGCTTAGTGAGGACAAGTTTTTCAATGATGAATTCAAATGCTGCCTGAAATAGTGACAAGACCAATAGACAGATTTTGTGAAGGTTTGAAACTGGATTCAGCAGCCACTGATCATTGGGCTAATTAATGACACTGGAATCAGTCTGTTTTAGGCTACAGACAACATTTCATTCATTCTACACTCAGAATTCATTTGCTGATTGCATTAATTGGAATATTTGTTTAAGATTTTCAAAGCCAGAAGAGAATGCTAATAATTGCTAGATACCGGTACATTAAAATCGTTTATAATCTGAATCAAAACTTTCAAAACTAGCGTTAGCATTATTGGACAGTACAGGGTAAAAATATGTAGTGCAGCATTTGAGTCTTAAGACTTTATTGTAATTGTAATAGATATCAAATCTACGTATATGTATGAAATAGCACAACTGCGAGTGGCAAAGGCAGTTCAGTTCAGTTTCAGATCGCACGGTTCAGACTACCATGGTTTCGAATTAAGGCAGCCCATTTGTATTTGCCTTGAAAATGTATGTATCAGTGTCCAGCACTTGCAGCTTATTAGGTAAGTTGAAGCAGCTAGGACAATCTGCAATACATACCCTCTCCATCATGTCTGGAGTGATGATGACGGCTGCAAAGAGGGACTTGAGCAGTCGACACATAGCTTCCTCCACTGTGCTGCTGAGGGCCTCCAGCGTCATAACTACAGCCTGCAATAAAGTACTTCAACTTTATTGAAAAATCAGTTACCTTTGTTTACTTCATCACTGGCAGAAATAAAACAACAACAACATTACTGATCCAGCAGATATCAAACTAGGTTAGTGCCGAATTTATGAAAACGCCAGGTTACCAGAAAGCATTGATTAACAACACTTCAAATGCACAAAATTTGTTTTATCACACCTAATGCAGGGTGACAACAAAAAGTCTCTTATTTTCTCACCTTTCCCCACTGGTAATTCACAGTTTTCCTGCCAGGAAATATTGTTTAGAACAATATTTAAATTTCTAACCGTGTTTTATTAGCTGAAAATGGCAATTATACTATGTGTTTTATCCCCTGGAAAAACAGTGACTTAAAACATATTTTAAATGCCAAAAACTACGGCTGAAACATGTTGTAACAGACAAAAATGACAACCAATCCATTTTATGTTATTTACTGCATATTGCAATCTAATGTGGTTCTTTAGTCCAAAAACGGCCAAACTGCATTTTATTGGCCGAAAAAGACAATCAGACTGTGTTCTAAAGAGCAAAATTAGCAACCAGGTTATGAGTTATCGGCTAAAAACAACTGTAACTTGGTACCGATGTTTATTATACCTCGTAAACAAGTTCATGATGGAAATGTGGCACTTCTAGTTCAACCAGGCACCGGGTAGCTTCCTGAATGTCTCCGGAGGAGAGGTACTCTTGTAGTAGCAGGTTCATCTGGCGGACCAGATACTTGACAGGTCGCAGGCCGCCACCCACGCCCCACACATTGTCTAGCCGCACCAGCCCGTGCTTCATGGACAGCAACGTCTCAGATCTGTGTAATGCGGCCCTGCAATCAAGCAGTAACCACAGAAATTAAAGTAACACCACCGTGCTTTGTAAAAAATAACCAAAACTAACTAATGGATGAAGAAAATTATCATCAACAACTAAATCACTGAATAAAAACTAGGGATGTGCGAGCAGTGTTTTTTGTATTGAGTCAAGTAGAGTATTGCCAATTATTCACAATTCTTGAGTATATCTGAGCGAGTATTTGCCATCAGAAATTCTGATGTATGTGATGTATTCTGCTGTAGGTAGTTTCATAGTGTAATGAAATTTGGATACAGCTTCAGATATCTATAAAAAATTCTTGGCCAGTACAATCAAACTGGATTAATTATTGCAAAATAAAACGTGGTTTGACCATTGCTTTTAGCCGATAAAATATGGACCAGTTGACATTTTGTCAGTATCACTACTTTGTCCAATAAATATTACATGATTAAATTGTTATTTATGGTCGATATTATGAGGTCTGGTCATCAATTTTAATTGATGCAATGTTTTCCGTTGCCATATGCAGCCGCTGTTATGTGCTCCAGTCGTTATTTTTGACCGATATTATGTTTTCTGTCATAATTCACAGGCGATATTGCACGTTCCATCTTCTCTGGCCAATATTATGTATCTCATCATCAATTATGGCTGATATCAGGTGGCCAGGTTGCCATATTCGATTAATATTGTGTTTTTCATTGACATTTTTGGCCAATACGTTTTCCATTGTCAATTTTGGCCGATATGTTTTCCATCGATTATAATCCCAACTCGGTGATTTTCATTGGACAGCTGATCGATCAGCTCATCATGCTTTTGACTTATTTTCAGAATAGTAAAACATTAAATTTAACCTTTAATAGATAACTTATTTTGTAAGAATTCGTAATTAGTTTTGTGATTTTGTGATTTTTAGCTGTAAAGTGCTACATATAAAAGTTCCTACAGGGTACTGTCGGATTATTCAAACTTAATATTGTATCTGTCGAATTTCGACTGACACACACTAGTTACATTTAAATAAATACAAAGGGAATAATATTTAAATCATTAATATGCATTATGGTTCAAAAGAAGACAAATAAGTTATTGTTTTATAAAGTGCCGATATTATTAACATCAAACTCCAACAACAAAATTGACAAAACAATTTACCTAAGAAAATGTATGATGTTATTTTAAATTTAATAAGTACAAAATTGGAATTCACACTTGGAACTCAAAATTAACTAACAAAACTTAATTTTGTATGTATCGGAAATCAATCTTTAATAAAATTCCAGGCACAATATGAAATTCCAGAATTTTCAGCATAAAACAAAAAATCCAGTATAATTCCAATATTTCCAGTACCAGTGACAGTCCCTGCCACTGTCATCTAAACTCTGGACCTCCTCCCCACTATTTTCAGGTGACTTATTTATGAACAGCCCTATGGAAGGATTGGGAGTTAAAATATAAAAAAAAAACTGAAAACCTAATGGGCAACTGAATTCTTAAACTAAATTAATTGATCAAATTTGTATGCCATTAATTAAGTTTATTTGATTAAAATACCAGTGAACCTACTGGGCATGTTCCTCCTCAATTTTCTCCTTGAACTGTTGTATTATCTTAGGGGGCAGACAGTCATCAGCAACAGCCCGCGCCAGGAAATTACCGAGCACAGTGGGAGCATCAGGAGTGTCCAACATCAGATCAGGCAAGTTCCTCAGAAGAGTGTCAAAAGCTGTAATACATCACAGTCTTAAAGATAAAACAGCACTCTGTAGGCAATCGGATACCACTGATTGCAATAACAAAGTAGCCACTGAATCAACTCCGGTTTATTCCTGATCTTAAAACAACTAAAATCCCAGCTGATAACCACACGGGTCGATAATACTGAAATTTCACCACAAACCTTCTTTGGTGTTTGCCTAAAACTATTGTGCATTCAGGAGCCGAATAGCACTGTGGATGTCACATTCGGCAGGATTTTCGATTGATGTTGCAATCTTGGATCACTGTAGAAACTAGGCTCATGACCGCTCAGCAACGATACTCGGCTCACACTTTGACAAATATACGATCAATAGGAATATCTATAGATCTAACCCCATTATTTGTATGATCTGTGTTAATTACTGCTATTCTTCTTCTATTGCTTTTACCAGAGATGAGTGGACTGCGGAGGTGAGTCACGGTGGTAGGGGTAGTGCCACATTTTTCACTAGGCCAAATAGGCACTTGTATAGGGCGCAGAATCACAAGGAGCACAATAGTATATTTCACTACTAGTCATGAAAGTGACCTATTTTGGGGCAAGATAACATTTTATGCGCGAGGCGAAGCGGAGCATGGAAAATGCTATCGAGCCCCAAAATAGGGCTTTTGTGACGAGTTGTGAATGATACCTTTCATCACAATGCAAATAACCACACTAAACTTTAAAAAAATTATCTGATATTTAGGGGTGTGTGAGTATTTGAACTTCAAGGTTTTTCGAGCCGAATATTGCAGTTTTCGGCTCGGCTCAAGATTTGCAAAAAAGTTTGAAGTTCGAGCTGAATATTTTAAACGCCGACTAGTGAAATGAGTCATCTACAAAAGTAAATTTAAAGCAAAAACTCCAGAATCAATGTGAAGATTCTTGTAGTTTTCGTCGTTAGTGCTCCATAACAAATATAATTCAGCAATGCTAATACTTTCGGTCCTTCGTTTAAAAAAATAACCCAATATTAAAGTACAGTAATATTTTTAACTGCCGACCTGATCAACAAACGAAATGGTTCTACTTTCTCTACGCTCAATCACATTAAATGGACATACTGGTGATATTATTACACTATTCTGTTTTCAGTGCAGTGTTGCCGTTACCCAGCTGAGTTGTGCAATATTTCACGGTTTATAATAACTAATACAACAGTCGTACTGCACCACAAAAATCACCCCAGCAAAAAACTAAACTTCATGAAAACACTTTTTCTAACTATTGCAGCGGTACAGTCATTTCTGCAACTTGAAACTTTGAACTTTACACCATTATTATATTCCCTGGAGTCTGAAATTACATCTGGCAACACTGTTGGCGTACCCACTTTACGAACTGTCTTAAGATGTTGAGTGAAGATGGTAACATGGCACAAGGATGGATAATGAATGGATGGTAAGGGACAAGGTTGTAAGTGATGAACGCCAAAAAATCATGACGGCATTTTAGTGTGCAGCCAAAATAGTACTCTCCAAAAATTGGATTAATGAAAAATCGTCAGTTTATGGTACAATCTAAAGTACTTTGAGATAAAGCTTAATAGAAATACAACTGTAATCATAATGTACTTGTTAAAGTTAACAATTTGGGTCACATCGCTGTTGTAATAATTTACACTTCAAAATCACTAAAATTGCTAGGTTCACAAAATCAAAGGATTTTATAAAAATTTGGTATAATTACATCACGCATGTTTATAATACCGGTGGTCATATTATTTTAAAGGTTGATTATATTCGTATTCTATGTACGCCTAACCAAGACGCAATCAAAATGGCGCAGTGTTTTGTTATGCTACAGCTAACAGCTGTGCGATTAAAATCATATTGTTAACTTCGGATTCGCAAGATTGTTTGAAATTATAAATAAATGTCAGAAGAAAGCATATCATTTTGTAATTGTATGCTATCAAATTGTTAAAGCAGTGATGGAAGAAAAATGCATTGACGACCCTCTTCCACCTTCTGCTTCTGAAACCTTCTGTTTCAGAAGCAGATATGATAGGTTAGGTCTATTAGGTTAGATATGACATAAGCTAGGCCTATGATTATTGGATAACTTATTTCTGTGACAGGGTTCCCACTCAAACTTAATGATCAAATTCACGGGTTTTTCACGGTTTTCAAGGTCTAAAAATTGACAATTTCACGGTCGAAATATTAAAAAACAACCTATACCGGTTGCAAAACAACAACGCAGACGCAGCACACCGGTCAAATACTAGTTAAAACCTTCCAACATTCCAATTACGATGTCACAGAACCATAAAACCATACCATACATCCCAAGTGAACCTTTTAAAAAATAAGAACTATTTTAGAGTTTCTTATTGTTTTATTGCCATCATGAGTCATGTCATCAGTCTATCGGTTATCGGTTGCTGGTGATTTCTACTTCGCTCAGTGTTGCCAATCACTTTTTCCCAAATTACCCTCGATCCTCGTCAAAATTACCCTCAAAATCTAAACTCCTGTATTTGAGTAAAGAGTGCTAATGAAATAAAGGAAATGTGCTTGAAATTTGATAGGTTTGAGGAGCCGCTTATAGATGTCACTGATGTATAATTAATTTTAAAGTTTAGAATAAAAGAATGAAAATAGAAGTTATAGTATTACATGTCCATTCATTCATCATTTAGTAATAATTTTCTTATTATGTGTTATTTTATATTTAAGTTTCCATATAAATGTACTAATTAATTAATTTCCCCTAAATGTGTTATTTGTGTTAATTGCCCTATGTCCATGCCTAATAATAATCACCATTATCATCACTCCTCAGAAAGCTATTCCCCTCTATATATTTAATGTTTATTTATCTATGCAATTGTATAATAATATGTATTTCATTAATTTAATCACCAATAATTATTCATAGCCTATCCCCATATAATAGCCTACTCACTTAATTTAATATGTTTGTTAATAATAATATTTTAGATATAAGTTATGTGAGAGGATTGCAATAAAATTAAAATTTAATATAATATACTTTTCAAAAATAGTCCTTAAGGAATCTAAATTACAGTGACCAGTGTCAACAATTGTGTGAACATGTGCTTCTCAACAATGGACCATGCTTCCAGACCTCATCTCTCCTAGATCTTTCTTCTTGCTCCAGATGCCCTAGTGTTAAGACCTAGAATCTGTGAAGGACACAGTTCCTATTTTAAATTTCCCAGTATGGCCTAAGTTTTGCATCGCTTAGAGCTCATTTTATTAGGGACTTACTGCTCAATTAATACCATCTTTAAATTCACTCCTTTTTATTTGATTTCCCCCAAAAACTGGTATTTGAGCGAAGAACATTTGTAAGCAGATTGGTAAACTCCTTCCATTGTATTCTATTTAGGGACTGGAAAGAATACAGACATTTAAATAGAACAAGCCTAATGTTCTAAAGTTAAAGTAACCTCAAGAGAGTATTTTTTATATTGAACTATCTTTCCAAATTTAATTTTGAGTATTTTAACCATTCATAAAGTCAGTGAAACCATTGGACTCTCCTTTTGGACAACAACCAAAATTTCCATTGTTGTAACTTTTCAACACATCAGCTTAATTGGACTTAATATTCTTTCAAATATCATCCAAACGTTATTCAAGTCAGCACGATACTTCCCCCCTGAGAAAAAGAGCCCTCATTTGTAAAGAAACCCCATTTAGAACCCAAAATATGAACATTTAGTTTTAGGCCTACCAGTATATTTGTCATTTACCTTCTAGGCTAGGCCACACATTTTAACTGTTCCCCTGAGTTGTATATTATTGTAAATCCCTTTAATTGAGAACCTTTTGAAACCTAATTGTACGAATAGATAAATAAATATTGTATTGTTCCTCTGTAACTTTGTATTTTATTCAAATAGTTAAAGAAACCTTAGAAATTGTACACCTACCTTTTGTTGACATCCAGAGTAAATACAAACACATTCTACTCACTACAATAAAGTAAAGGAGACCACAAATACAAGTATATTTATTATCAAGTCAAAGAAGATCATTTGTGAGCTATATTTAAATAGCCTAGGGAATTTTGTAAGCAACAACACTCATTTTTGCAAAGAGAAGCTAGGCTTAGCACGTGGCAGCCATTGCCCTCATATCCCGATAGCATCACTGTTTATATCCACTTTTACTGAGCACATCCGAGCAAACAATTAATTAAAAGTTAGCAATTTAGAATTATAATTAAGTAAAAATAGTAATTAGAAGATCAAATAAGAATTGGCGACCCAACGTACTGGCTTGAATAACGGTTGATAAACATTGCAATCCTCAACTAGAGTAAGCCTAGAATAAGACCATATTTAATATTAAGTTCCCGTAATTGTTTCCCTCCCCACCAATAATAACAGTGTATAAAGGTACCGCATATTATAATAAAACGAACACACGATGGCCGAAAACAAGTACAATCTACGGAAAACACGAAACTACCCCGCAGCAGACGCCGATTCGAGCGACGATGAAACCAGCAGCCGCCATGTTGCGCAGAACGAAGAAGAAACTGTCAAAAGCAAAGACCACCAAGCTTACACTGACCCCATCAGCCAATCAGAGAACGTCGATTTCGCAACCTCTACGCGAGATTTCTCTCTCAGCCTGCCCTTAGACGCTAACTCTGCTTTTTCAACACTTGAGCGAAATATCGCCAGCCGACCGACCCGAACGCTGACGGACACACCCGAAGGTTCCCGAACTGGATTCATTGATCAGAATGAACGAGGACGTATCGCTAGCTCATTGAATAAGTCGACGCTCATTCATTCCTCGCGCTCGATGACTGATGCACACACAGACGACGCAACTAGCGGATTAAATGTTACAAACCCGACTACACCGACACCTGCAATCGATATGAATATACTAATTACCCTTATGACTAATTTGGGAAACAAAATTGAACAAACTAGTCTTGATTTAAATAACAAATTTGAACAAACCAGTATCGATTTGAATACGAAAATTGAACAGACCAGCGCCAAAATCGAATCTGAATTAAAATTTGAATTAAAATCCGAAATACAAGGAACTAAATCTGAAATTCAAACAATTAATGCAAATTTCCAACAACAAATAAATCAAACCAAGACCGAATTGACCAAAATTATCCACGATAAGACCAATGAAACTCAGCAGGAAATTCAAGCCTGTCGAAATGCCTTCGAATCCCAGATACAAGAAACAAGAGAAAACCAAATCGAAATTCGATCAGAAATTAATGCCATCAAAATGACCCAAAATGCCCAATCTGAAGAAACTGCAAAATTAACTGACAAATTGATACTCAGAATTGAAAATTCACAAACTCAAATGAGACAATTCGTGCTGGACAGTATCTCACAACAACAAACCGCTGCCGAATTTGAAAATAAACAATATCAAGAAAATATTATATCTACCGTCAAAACCCATCTGGAAGAGCATAAACAAAATTTTGATCTGAAAATAGAAGAATTAACTGTCAAAACGCAATTGGATAATGAACGTAATTCAAAAGCAAACCTAACGGCACTGAAAAATGAAGTTATCCCCAAAATTACATTGCAAACAAAACTAATTGAGGCCCAACAAATTGAAATCCAAACCTTGAATCAAAATTTAAACAAATGTGAAACTGAAGTAACCAATCTGAAGCAAGCAAATCAACTAAACGGAATGGCCGGACAAATCAAAGTAATATGCAGTGGAAGCGAAGCCAATGATCGTCTAATGCCGAAATTTAATGGACGGAGCGGCAATCCAAATGAATATCTATATAAATTGAGAAGATATTACGAACGAGGAATCGAAAGGAATCAATGTTGCGACTCAACTGAGTACCTGAAAGACCTGCTTGAGACATCCTTCGAAGGACCAGCATCACGATGGCTACAGCTGATACAAAGTGAAATTATTGATTGGGAACATTTTGCCAGAGAATTCGAACTCAAATACTGGAGCCAGGCAGTCCAACGAGGAATTAAAGCAAAAATCGAGTCGGAGAAGTATAGAGCCAACGGAACGTTAAGCCGGACGGAGTACTTGACAGAAAGAGTATTGCTACTACAATCAATGACACCTAGCCTAAGTGAAGAGGAGATAGTGACTCTTATGGCGGAGCGATTTGACGCAATAATCCAAGACAGCATAAGCGTACAGAACATCACTACGATCCGAGCGATGGAGAGACTACTGCAGAAAGAAGACATAAAAGATGGACCTAAGAAAGCCAGGAACCACAACAACCAGCAAAGCAACCGACCAGCCAGTCCAACCACTTCAAACCAACAGAATTACAACGATCGATATGCTAACCAACGGGCCTATCAACCGAAAATGAACAACTACCACAATTATCAACAGAATAAATACCCTCCAAACAACACTTCGTATCGAAATCAACAAAATTACAGGAATAATGGTAACAACAACCAGCAATACCATCGAAGTCACCATGACAACAAGCCGTATCAACGTGAGCAATATCATCCCAGAAACTATGAACAAAACTACAAAAATGATCGTCAACACCCTACCAACGAACAGAATCAACTCTGCGCCATATTTAGACAGAATCCTAATCCACCTAATGCTCCAACTGTATCTCCAATGAGCTCTCATTCAAGTAACAACAACACTGCTAGTCCATGTTCCTCACCGTCTCAAACGAGACAGGGAAACGACTCGGCGCTGTAGACCACGGCCGAGAAAGGGTTATGTTGTCATGCGATCACCCATTAAATACAGCGCCTACTTACACTATCCTCGGTCAAACTATCAATCACTCTATAAATCTTATGCAGTCCAACAACATAATATGTGATAAAAATTTCCTTTTAGAAGATGAGTACGAAAATGATGTCAATTCAAATTATACACAAATTAACTGTCCAGAAATCAACATAATATTAAACAATATCAGCACTAATGCCTTAATTGATTCCGGTTCTTCTGTAACTTGCATAGCCGAAGCTTGGTTCAATGAAAACAAAATGAAGCTACAACCATTTGAAGAATTACCAGTGAATAACACCGTTATCAAAACAGCTGTTGGAGAAAAGTCTAAACGTGTTTCCCGCACAATATATGTTCCCACCACCATTGATAAACATACGATGCTAATTGAATATTTGATAGTGCCACATTTAATAAAACCCATAATTCTCGGAGTCGATGTTCTATCTGCCCTCAAAATGGATTTAAATTTCAACACAAACGAAATAAATATGAAAATCAATAATGATAATGTTACTATGAAGTTTAATATGTGTCATCATGAAGGACAGTTATGTCAAATAATAATTAATAATAGCCATAGGCCAAATAATAATGTGAATAATAATTTTGATAATATGATGTACGATGAGTACAATGATGATTTAATATATGATAAATATGATAGCACAGCACACAACTTCAACGAATTACAAACAAATCCAACAAACGACAGCACATTGACACAAGAAGAAATTAATACATCTTTAGCATCAAATGATTATATCAAGAAAGAAGAACAAACAATTTTAAGTCAGTTATTAAATAAGTATAAACATGTTTTCTCCGAACAACCAGGCATATGCAACAAATATTCTCATGAGTTACGAGTAGATAATCCACAACATTTTAAAAGCACTACTTATCTGCAACATTTCATAGATTTGATATATATAAGTTTACCATATAATAAATAAACCCCACATTAATGTATAATAGGCCTATCTAGGTAATAAGAAGGCTCACTAATTCATTCATGTAAACTGCTTCAAATTATTTAATTTTATTTATTTTTCAAAATTGATCTCATTCCAAATTTAATTTGATATAGTACAAGTGTTTAAAACAAGTGACAGTGTCTACAAGAACTTCAGGAACATATGGCAGTGACTAACATTATTGAGAACCATTTGGTACAATTTAAAAAAGAAGAGAGTTTTTCCAAAAAATATAATGGCCAAGTGTTAGATTTTTGTGGGTATCTACCCAAAATTAACATTTTTCCCTATAAAAAGTGTAGTGGAATACACCATCCACTCTTTTATTATGTAAGAAGAGTCACTGGCAAAGTTTTATCCCATTTTGCAAGGCCAAGAAGAAATGCCAGTGATGAACAATATAAAACTATGGTGAGACCCTTCCAACTTACCTTGTAGATTGCAGCAACATATAATTGATGTCCAGTTTTCAAGTCTAACATCATTTCTAGCATTTTGGAATACTTTAAAGTAAACTAAACACATCAACCTCAAGATTAATTCTCTGGACTTATACTTTTTATTAATTAATTTTTCAACAGACTAAAGTTTCAAGGCCTAGCCTATTTATTTCCTCAAGACTGAAAGAAACCAATAACAGTGTATTACAAACTTTTGATTTCTGAGATCCTCATTGGCAAAACTTACAATGTGTCAAAATTCATATCATAACTAAACATTCAATTAAAATAAAAGATATTTTACTAAGACAAGAACAGACAGTCATTCTTGCCGCACGAGTTCCCCCCCTGCAGATCCTATAAACATTGTGTAAACCCTGAGCACTTCATATATCAAATAATAATTATCTTATAGTAAAGTTAATCCTCGATATTTATGTGTCATAATTTGTGAATCCCTATTTTGTAACCTGAAATGTCAACTTCATTAATAAATCCATCCATTGTATTGTAAACCAGTTTTATTATTTGTAGTATAAACAGCCATTAATTATTGTCATGATCACGAAATGGAAGAATTAATTAAGCCAAGAACAGCTGTTAGGTTATCTATGTAGCGAAACCTGGAACTGAAATAAAATACAGTAAAATAGGAAAGTCAAAGTAAAAAGGTAAACAAATAAATATCTCTCTATCTATCTATTGTTTATACATATGTTCACACTTATATTAAGCAAATAAGGTGTTGTGTTTTGCAATTGGCGCTTCCAACGTAAGGCTTGAATGAGTGTCTGTTCTTAAATTTGAAGCAGTTAATTTAAGTAGGCATATTTGTTTAGAATAAGGAAAAATCAAGTAGGCTACTAAGAATTATTGTAAAGATAAGATTTATTCCCATACTCCATTTCCCCCCACTACAATTGACAAACTTTATAGTGAAGTAAGATTATGCCCAAACATTATAACTTAAGACCTAATATCAACCCACCCCGTCGTTTAATCGAATCACCAACAACAACAACTATGAGTTCCCCAAGTAACGAATCTACGGAATCACAGACGTCCGAAACACTTTCTGCTTCTGACATTACGACATTACACGAAGAACACACTACTACAATAAACATTCCCACACAATTTAACTTCAACGACGACACAAACACGCCATTCCTTGGTTTCGACTTGAGTAATGACGCAGACGACGTAAACAGTACAGACGCTTTACACGATAGTCCTGCCACGAACGCCATGACACCTGGCACAACCGGTGAAACCCCCACTCCCGCGGTTTCCATGACGACCACCGTTTCCCTGGCAACCACCCCTCCCCACCTCTCTATGTCATCACTACAGTCCCAGAATATACCGCTTGCGACTACACTAAACCCACTTAGCTCGCAGTCGACAACTAATATAAATCCCGCTGACATGTTGTCCCAAATCAGTATTATGTTTCAACAATTAGACATTAAGTTAAGCACAGTCCAAACTGAAATAAAATCCGAATTAGACACTAAACTAAATGCCGTTGACGATAAACTAAACGCTGCTGACGCTAAACTTGACACGAAATTTAATGCTGTTCATGCTGAATTACATAATCTAGGCCGCGCTCAAGTTAAATTTCAAGACGAAATAAACCAAATCCGACAAAGACAGAGTGAACAATCCATTAGAATCGAAGAAATTGAAACCAAATTATCCGCTGAGATCACCAAACAAACGTCTGATTTAAAAGAACATTTCGAAATCGAATTTGAACGACAAAGAAACGAGACTAACAATCTAATCTATTCTACTAACAATCAAATCCGTACCGAACTAATCACTAAAATGAACGAAGACGTAGGTGACGTAAACAATCAGATCAGAGAACTTAAAGATGAAACATTACAACGAATAGACGACACCATTGACCGTCACACCAAAACCACTCAAGACGTGTTTTTACCACTAATTCAACAAAATCAAATCAAAATCGAGCAGACCAAAAACGAATTTAGCCAACTAAACGAAATTGTAAACACGGAAATTAAACTCCTGAAAAACGAAATCGTACAGAAGTCAACTATCGTCCCTTCAACCATAAATGTTGTTTGCGGAAACAATGGCAATGCTATCGACCAAACCATACCCAAATTTTATGGACGCGCATACAATCCTCAAGAATACTTGATTAAATTAAAAAAATATTACGAACGGAATAGTCACAGAAACAATTATACTGATCTGAGAGAAAATCTGATTGACACAATCGAAGCCAGCTTCGAAGATCACGCGTCGCGTTGGTTCTCTTTGATAAAAGACGATATCAAAGATTGGAATGAGTTTGAAAATGCATTTTTGGCTAAGTTTTGGAATCGTTCAGTTCAGAGAGGAATACGACAAAAATTGGAGGTAGAAAAATTCCGGACGAATGGTAAACTGTCACGCTCCGAATACTTTATAGAACGTGTCATCACACTGAGATCTTTAACACCACCATTAAGCGACGATGAAATTGTATCCTGTCTCGCTGAACACTTCAGTGAAATAGTACAAGACGCAAGAAGAGTCCAAAACGCTAATACTATTCATGAATTCGAGTCACTACTACAAAGAGAGGACCTAAAGGACGCACAGAAGAGAGACAGACACAACTATTCAGCACATAACAACCGACCGACTTCACCCCAAAATCAACGTCAAACGAATTACCAAAACAATCAGAACGACAAGAGACCAAACAACAACAACAACTTCCAATACAACAACGGACATCAACATGGTAACCAGTACCGAAACCACAACATAAACCCACACTCCTACCAACCTAGAGATAACCGTACACAGTATCACCCCTACAACAACGGTTACAGAAACAACAACAACTACAACAACAACAACAGTCACTACTATCGACCTCAACAACATGACAGGAATTCCCCGAACAACAACAACATACACAACTACCATTTCCCATCCCCACGACCAGGAACATCAAGTAATGAGAGAAAATATCCGTCACGTGAACAGCATAATGTCTGTACGACAATCCTAGAGAGGACTGACCCAAACCAAAAACCCCCATCACCCAACCCCACTGATACAGCGCTACCTTTAAACGGGTAAGCACTGAAGTAATCGAAGGCTGTCTTACGGATTTGTCACTCCCCTCCCGTTTGATGATGTCTTCAGTGCCCACACAACATATCGGACATAACAGGCCTAACAATACTAATGATACTAATATTATATATAATCCCATAAATCACGAGTATACTGTAAGTACGATCTGCTGCGACAGAGAATTTTTAATGAGAGAAGAATCTGATGTAAATAATAAATCCACTGATAAACAAAATTTTAACTGTCCAGAACTTAAAGTAAAAATTAACGATATATATGTAAATGCGTTAATTGATACCGGCTCTAACATCACGTGCATGTCAGAAAAATGGTTTGAAGAGAATAAACATAAGTTTAATAAATTTGAAGAACTGCCCGTAACCAATACATTCATTAAGACTGCAACAGGTGAACGATCGAAACGTATAGCGAAAATAATATTATTACCCATACAGATAGAGAAGCAACAAACTAATGTACAAGTTTTATTGGTTCCCAACCTAGTTAGACCATTCATTATAGGGATTGATTTGTTAAGTTACTGGGAGATGGAAATAAACTTTGAACATGAAACGATTATGTTGAAAATAAACAATAATGTTATCAATTTGAAGTTTGGAGAAGCGTATATTGAAGGTATATCATGTTACATCGTAAGAGATGAAAGCCACAGGCAAAATAACATTGACAATAATACTCATATAAATAATCATACTAATCAGTCTAATTATGATACCAATAATCCCACAACTTGTAGTATCTCTTATAATATCGTTCAGCAATCACTAAATAACAATGAATTACTAAAACAACAACAACGGGAGCAGTTAACCGATTTCTTAATAAGTTACCAGAACGTATTCTCTGATGATCCCGGAACATGTAACAGTATAAATTCGGACCATACTACATTAATGCATTGAAAAAGTATATTAGCAGACCTGTGAACACCTGAATACATCATCATCGTGAACCCCACCAATTCCCTTCCCTTTGTTATGTTATAAATAGTTATGTTAGCATATAATATTCATTATGTTGTCATTTCAAAGTGTTATGTAATTTCCCTTATCAAGTGTTTTCCCCATTTAATGTATGTGTTTTCCCACTGTGTTTATATAACCCTTTACAAGTGTCTCCCTATTGCATGTGTCTCCCTCCCCTTCTTTCCTCCCCAAGACTCCCAAGTGACAAACCCGTTAGGATATGGACCAGAATAACAGTTTCCTTCCCCCCCTTGAATAAACAATTATTATAATATTTCTTCCAGTGAGTTAGTTTAAAAAAAAAAAAAAAAAAATGTATTAATGTTAAGGAATAATAATGTCAAGTGGATATTCTCCCTACCAACCCCACTATGGACAGAGAAACCCATGAACATTTTACCCTTTTTGTAACTTATGTCATGATATTCCATATTTGTGTTTAATGTTTAATTGATGTTATTTAATCCCAACTGTCATTCATCCAACGTTATAATTTTGTTATGTGTTAACCTTCATGTATTTTCAATGTTATCCAATTGTTATGTGTGTTCATGTTATCATAAATATTCATATTATGTGTACCATCAAATCCATTCATGTTGTTTCGAAATCTCAGCTTCATTTCATTCACTTCGACTTCTGCGGGGATCATTGCAACATTTCATAGATTTGATATATATAAGTTTACCATATAATAAATAAACCCCACATTAATGTATAATAGGCCTATCTAGGTAATAAGAAGGCTCACTAATTCATTCATGTAAACTGCTTCAAATTATTTAATTTTATTTATTTTTCAAAATTGATCTCATTCCAAATTTAATTTGATATAGTACAAGTGTTTAAAACAAGTGACAGTGTCTACAAGAACTTCAGGAACATATGGCAGTGACTAACATTATTGAGAACCATGTGGTACAATTTAAAAAAGAAGAGAGTTTTTCCAAAAAATATAATGGCCAAGTGTTAGATTTTTGTGGGTATCTACCCAAAATTAACATTTTTCCCTATAAAAAGTGTAGTGGAATACACCATCCACTCTTTTATTATGTAAGAAGAGTCACTGGCAAAGTTTTATCCCATTTTGCAAGGCCAAGAAGAAATGCCAGTGATGAACAATATAAAACTATGGTGAGACCCTTCCAACTTACCTTGTAGATTGCAGCAACATATAATTGATGTCCAGTTTTCAAGTCTAACATCATTTCTAGCATTTTGGAATACTTTAAAGTAAACTAAACACATCAACCTCAAGATTAATTCTCTGGACTTATACTTTTTATTAATTAATTTTTCAACAGACTAAAGTTTCAAGGCCTAGCCTATTTATTTCCTCAAGACTGAAAGAAACCAATAACAGTGTATTACAAACTTTTGATTTCTGAGATCCTCATTGGCAAAACTTACAATGTGTCAAAATTCATATCATAACTAAACATTCAATTAAAATAAAAGATATTTTACTAAGACAAGAACAGACAGTCATTCTTGCCGCACGAGTTCCCCCCCTGCAGATCCTATAAACATTGTGTAAACCCTGAGCACTTCATATATCAAATAATAATTATCTTATAGTAAAGTTAATCCTCGATATTTATGTGTCATAATTTGTGAATCCCTATTTTGTAACCTGAAATGTCAACTTCATTAATAAATCCATCCATTGTATTGTAAACCAGTTTTATTATTTGTAGTATAAACAGCCATTAATTATTGTCATGATCACGAAATGGAAGAATTAATTAAGCCAAGAACAGCTGTTAGGTTATCTATGTAGCGAAACCTGGAACTGAAATAAAATACAGTAAAATAGGAAAGTCAAAGTAAAAAGGTAAACAAATAAATATCTCTCTATCTATCTATTGTTTATACATATGTTCACACTTATATTAAGCAAATAAGGTGTTGTGTTTTGCATATCCTGTACCTCAACAATATCAAGATGCTGTACAACAAGAGATCGACAGAATGGAATCCTTAGGTGTAATTGAGAGGAGTAAAAGCACTTTTATCAACCCGATAATTCCAGTCATTAAGAAGACGGGAGAAATACGACTATGCCTTGACGCCCGAAAAGCAAACGAAATCATAATACCCGATTTTGAATGTAACAGAAGTGTAAATGAAATCCTTGGAAAATGCAAAAATGCAAAATTTATAAGTAGTATCGACCTGACAGCATCATATTGGCAAATACCATTAACAGAAAATTCCAAACAATATACGGCATTCCAATTCAGAGGTAAAATATACCAGTACACTGTGACACCATTTGGTATCTCTACATCACAAGCTGCTTTAGTTCGAGCGCTAGACAATGTATTCGATTCTGAAGCTGAGAATTTTACTGCAATCTACGTTGACGACATATGCATAATTTCACCCGATTTCGAGTCTCACATGAAACATCTAGAGTACATATTCAGCAAATTAGAAGAAGCCAACATGACCATTCGATTTAATAAATCAAAGTTTTGCCAAAATTCTGTACCATTTCTGGGATACACCTTAACTAACGATGGACTCCACATGGACCAGAGCAAAGTAGAACCGATACTAAATTTCCCTACACCAAAAAACAGAACTCAACTTAAAGCTTTCCTTGGCAGCATAAATTATTATAATAAATTCATAGATAAATTCTCTGCAACCACACAACCATTAATGCGATTAACTTCAAAGAAGAACAAATTTATCTGGACTAAAGAAGATGATGTCACCTTTATGAAGATTAAACAACTATTTCTGGAAACCAACGTCTTAAAACACCCAGACCCATCTAAAGAATTCTTCTTACAAACTGACGCTTCTGACTATGCCATAGGCGGACATTTGTATCAATTACGAGAAAATGGTGAGAAAGCTGCCATAATGTTTATGTCGAGAACGTTACAACCAGTCGAACAAAGGTACACCACCACCGAAAAGGAACTCCTTGCCATCATTTATTGTCTACAAAAGTCTCGATACATTGTCCTGGGAACAAAATTAACCATAATAACAGATAACCACGCACTTACTTTCTTAAAAACGTGCCGATTATTGAATAATCGCTTGGCAAGATGGATACTCACCATACAGGAATATAACTTCAAAATTGTCCACTGTAAAGGTACAGATAACATCACTGCAGACACGCTAAGTCGCATCCCCATCGATCAATCCGCTATTTCATACAACAATCCAAGAGAATTAACTATCCATTACATTGAGAATATCCCCGATCAAAATCTGAAGAGCGCATTAAGAAACTTACCCCAACTCCAGCGAGAAGACACCAAACTCCAACCCATAATTGAAACATTAGAAAAACAACCAGATTCAGAAGTCGCACAAAAATTATCATATAATTTCCGCATCCATAACAATACCCTTTATCAAAAACTGAAAAATAAATGGTTAATTGCTGTACCTCACTGCATGATTCAAGACCTCATTTGGGTATGTCACCTATTCTACCTACATTGCGGAGCCAAGAAATGCTTTCAATTATTACAAGAAACCTTCATATTTCGAAACATGAATCGAACCATAAGGAAATATTTATCTACGTGCGATACCTGCCAGAAATGTAAGATCAGCAACCGACCGCTAGTGGCCACAGCGAAAGGAGTGCTATGTACAGGAAAGAATGAACAGCTAGCCGTTGATATCATCGGACCTCTTCCTACCAGTGTATCAAACGTTAAATATATACTTATTGTCATCGATATCTTCACCAAATTCATCAAGTTATACCCTATGCAAAAAGCCACCACTAAAACAATATTAAATAAATTATTCACTCAACACTTCCCAAATTATGGATACCCTAAAAGAATCCAGTCTGATAATGGAACACAATTCAAGAGCGGAGAATACATCCAGAAGATGGAGCAAAATAATATCGAACTAATCTTCAATCCAGTGTACCACCCATGCTACAACCTTGCCGAGAGACCTATTCGAGAAGTCAAGAGATGTCTACGCACCTATTGCTCCCGTCAACACAAGAAGTGGGCGAAATATATTCCTGATATTAATGCATGCCTCAATGAAGTATATCATGAATCGACCGGATTCACTCCTAACGAACTACAATTCGGCGTTCGAGACCACCGCTTTTGGGAAAAATACTTGTCTGAAAATCCATTCATAATTGATACTCCAATAGAACAGAAGTTACTCATCGCTAAACGCAGGTTAGATGCCAAACGAATTAAAAGATCAGCAAAGTTAAATCAGAATCGAAAACCACAAACATTAAAGATAAACGATAAAGTGCTAATAAAATCACATCCCCTCTCCCGAGCTATTTATGGAGAAACTGCAAAGCTTTTCGAGGTTTACGAAGGACCATTCGTCATCAAGCAAATATTAGGAAAATCTACTTTTCATGTAACCAGAGAAAACGAAGACATATTATTTGGACCATATCACATATCTGCATTAAAAAGATACATAGAACCGATAATAGAAGAGGATAATGTAAATAGTGAAGAAGACCCTGACAACATAAACTCCTAAAACAGTATATATAGTCCATCATCATCATCATCCATCAAGTGTAATCATTTTAAATGAGGAGATCGTCATGAACCTTAACCGCGAGTGCGTACCCCTTCCCTATTCCCCAAGTGTGAACAGTGTGATTATTCCCCAAAACAGTGTTGAATAACAATTTATTTATAAATGCGATGATTATAAACAGTGAATTTTGCCCTTGTAACAAACAATGTATAAACCAAAGTGTTTTATGCGAGTGAAGAATTTCATCCCCATGCCAATAAACAATTGTTATATTAAATGTTCCCTTAATCCCAATTTCCCCTGTGCGGTCATGAACTATCTTAATCCCTCATCCCATATTTCCCCATTTATGTATTGTTCCTATGTTTATGTAAATTTAGAATAAGAAGTGTATTATCACCAACCAACATCAATCATTTAATGTACCTCACAACTAGCTGTAAATATATTTCATACTAAATAATTCATGTATTCCATTTCATACTTGATCGAAATCTGTCTTTAATTCCATATCATACAGATTTCTGAGGAGATAATTATAGTATTACATGTCCATTCATTCATCATTTAGTAATAATTTTCTTATTATGTGTTATTTTATATTTAAGTTTCCATATAAATGTACTAATTAATTAATTTCCCCTAAATGTGTTATTTGTGTTAATTGCCCTATGTCCATGCCTAATAATAATCACCATTATCATCACTCCTCAGAAAGCTATTCCCCTCTAGATATTTAATGTTTATTTATCTATGCAATTGTATAATAATATGTATTTCATTAATTTAATCACCAATAATTATTCATAGCCTATCCCCATATAATAGCCTACTCACTTAATTTAATATGTTTGTTAATAATAATATTTTAGATATAAGTTATGTGAGAGGATTGCAATAAAATTAAAATTTAATATAATATACTTTTCAAAAATAGTCCTTAAGGAATCTAAATTACAGTGACCAGTGTCAACAATTGTGTGAACATGTGCTTCTCAACAATGGACCATGCTTCCAGACCTCATCTCTCCTAGATCTTTCTTCTTGCTCCAGATGCCCTAGTGTTAAGACCTAGAATCTGTGAAGGACACAGTTCCTATTTTAAATTTCCCAGTATGGCCTAAGTTTTGCATCGCTTAGAGCTCATTTTATTAGGGACTTACTGCTCAATTAATACCATCTTTAAATTCACTCCTTTTTATTTGATTTCCCCCAAAAACTGGTATTTGAGCGAAGAACATTTGTAAGCAGATTGGTAAACTCCTTCCATTGTATTCTATTTAGGGACTGGAAAGAATACAGACATTTAAATAGAACAAGCCTAATGTTCTAAAGTTAAAGTAACCTCAAGAGAGTATTTTTTATATTGAACTATCTTTCCAAATTTAATTTTGAGTATTTTAACCATTCATAAAGTCAGTGAAACCATTGGACTCTCCTTTTGGACAACAACAAAAATTTCCATTGTTGTAACTTTTCAACACATCAGCTTAATTGGACTTAATATTCTTTCAAATATCATCCAAACGTTATTCAAGTCAGCACGATACTTCCCCCCTGAGAAAAAGAGCCCTCATTTGTAAAGAAACCCCATTTAGAACCCAAAATATGAACATTTAGTTTTAGGCCTACCAGTATATTTGTCATTTACCTTCTAGGCTAGGCCACACATTTTAACTGTTCCCCTGAGTTGTATATTATTGTAAATCCCTTTAATTGAGAACCTTTTGAAACCTAATTGTACGAATAGATAAATAAATATTGTATTGTTCCTCTGTAACTTTGTATTTTATTCAAATAGTTAAAGAAACCTTAGAAATTGTACACCTACCTTTTGTTGACATCCAGAGTAAATACAAACACATTCTACTCACTACAATAAAGTAAAGGAGACCACAAATACAAGTATATTTATTATCAAGTCAAAGAAGATCATTTGTGAGCTATATTTAAATAGCCTAGGGAATTTTGTAAGCAACAACACTCATTTTTGCAAAGAGAAGCTAGGCTTAGCACGTGGCAGCCATTGCCCTCATATCCCGATAGCATCACTGTTTATATCCACTTTTACTGAGCACATCCGAGCAAACAATTAATTAAAAGTTAGCAATTTAGAATTATAATTAAGTAAAAATAGTAATTAGAAGATCAAATAAGAAAGTTGCATACGCCAGCCAGTATTTGTCTCAATTTTTACATGCGAGATATAACGCATTTTTCTCAGAATTTATTTTACTGCTTAAAAAATCACAGTATATAAATGATTAACAACTGATGCAATTTTTTTACAGCCATAAACGTCATTATAAAACAGCTAACGCTGTCTATCTTTCAGTCTATCAACTGCTAGGATTAGGTAGGCGGAGACAGGTGACAATAATCCCCATTTTCTATTTTTGTTATTTATTGTCTGGTTGACGTTAAAACTTGCAGACATTACTGCAACTTAGCGGACTTCTTGTCGTCCTGGCACTCGTGGCTCTTTCACGTTTTTAACATGAGACAATCACTGTACATGTAATCCTTACTCAAGCTTGATTTCTGTCATGGAGATCGTGAGTATTCGTCAGTCACGAAAATCGGAAGGGTCGATAAAGTAGAGAAATGTAGTAGGCCTAATTTAATCATAAATAAACATCAGTGAATGTATAATAAGTATATAACAGAGTATAACATAAATTTTTATATTTTTAAAGGCTTTAGTAAAATTACCCCTTTTTACCCTCGAAGTTCAAAATTATCACCGGCAAGGGTAATTTTTCTCGAAGTGGCAATGCTGACTACGCACCATGTAAACGGAATGGGCGAGTTACTGACGCGACAGTTGTATAGTTTTATATATATATATATATAAAACAGTCTAGATACAGTAGTTTTCTACTGTCACCGACTAATACAAAACAATAGGCAAATGACATACAGTAAAAAAGACACTTTAACGGTCTTACACAAGTGTCAGTCAGCAGTCAGTTGACAGTGAAAAAAACACCAGCAACTTAACAACTGTCGCCCAGGTCGGCCCGAGTTCCTTTGCACCGTGGAAACCAGAACCAATTTTAAATCATCGGCACAGCTGCAATCTGCAAGTAGGCAGACGACACGGTATTCACCATATTTACAACGTACTAACAACGGTAATAATTCTGTTGTACATTTCCCTATCTGAAAACAAATGTGATATTTTTTATTGTTTTTCAAGTTTGATATATTTTTAAGGTTTGATATCAAAATTCACGGCTTATTCCAGGTTTTTTCACGGTATACGAAATTCACGCTTATTCAAGGTTTCACGGTGTCCACGGTTGGGTGGGAACCCTGTGTGAATACAATAAGATAGGCCTGGTTAGGGCCTAAGTGTTTGGTTACATTTATTTATTTATTTATTCCAACAGTTACACCATTTTTACAATGAAATATATTGATTCCAAGATGCCTTATCACTAAAGGTTACATAAGGTTACTAAAAGTCACAAGTTACATGGAGAGTACATATTGACATATAGTCTGTTTATTATGGTTGTTAATAAATATGGTAATAACTGCAGTAGTTAACCACGTGGGCTTATCAATCTAGTTAAAATTGTGTAGTTCTCTTCCTTTACGTTATTATTAATTTTCTATGTACCTACTTTTTATTTAAAGATAAATTTTTGGTTACTGCAAACAAGTGATCTCAATAAATTTTCCTTTTAGCGAATTTCCCCTATAGGGAAGAATCTATTACCGTAGGTCTCATGGTAAGACTTAAGCCCGAGACCATGATAACTTTTTGTTTTGAGGTCCCCAGATGCCAAAAACACTATTCGTTCAAATTTATATATACAGGGTGTCACAAAAAAGTGTGATGGGCTATACAGGACCTAATTCTACATGCAAAAATAAGTCAAAAATGAAGAATAACATTTTTTGGATTTCGGCTTAGTTTAGCCGTAATCCGCCATTTTGTTTTTTTGGGAAAATATTTATTATTTCAAAAACCTAATGAGATATTTTTACGAAACTTGGCAAAAGTGTTTACACTAAAGTAAGTAACATTTGTAAAAAAATATATTTTTTTACCTTTCCAAATTTCAAAATGGCGGCCATTTGAATTTTTTTATGCCAAATTTCATGAAAACCGGTACCTAAATCAAAATTTTTCAAGACACAAAATTTTTTGTATTTATTATAACAAATCCAACAAAACAAAAATGAATAAAATCTGTTCATAAATAAAGAAGCTGTGTTTATTTTAGTAATTTAGACTGAAATTACTTAATTACATTACATTTAATAAATTTAAAAAAATAAAAACACTAAAATAAACACAGCTTCTTTATTTATGAACCGATTTTATTCATTTTTGTTTTGTTGGATTTGTTATAATAAATACAACAAAATTTGTGTCTTGAAAAATTTTGATTTAGGTACTGGTTTTCATGAAATTTGGCATAAAAAAGTTCAAATGGCCGCCATTTTGAAATTTGGAAAGGTAAAAAAATATTTTTTTTTTTTACAAATGTTACTTACTTTAGTGTAAACACTTTTGCCAAGTTTCGTAAAAATATCTCATTGGGTTTTTGAAATAATAAATATTTTCCCAAAAAAACAAAATGGCGGATTACGGCTAAACTAAGCCGAAATCCAAAAAATGTTATTCTTCATTTTTGACTTATTTTTGCATGTAGAATTAGGTCCTGTATAGCCCATCACACTTTTTTGTGACACCCTGTATATGTATGTATGTATATATATATATATATATATATATATATATATATATATATATATATATATATATATATGTATATATATATATATATGTGTGTGTCCGTTAACACGATAACTTGAGTAAAAAACGTCCGATTTTCATGAAATTTGGCTCAAATGTGTAAAATGACATTCATGACTTTAAGTTCGAAAACCAGAAAAATCGAACCATGGGAAGAGGGTTTATGGGGGTTTTAAATTTTCCAAAAATCAGTTTTTTGCATTTTTCACCCTAAAATTTAAAAAAAACTTAATTTTGGTTTTGACCATGTTATAGAGCTTAAAAAAACAAATAATTTAGTATTTTGAATTATTAACCTAGGTTAAGTGGTTGCGGAGAAAATCCAAAAAACCTGCTCATAAAATCTCCCATGTTAATCTTATGGGAAAAAGGTTTTTGGCTTTTCCTCAGTTTATTTTAATGTAAACTTCACATTTGCTTTTACCAATCTGTTCAGTTCCACAAAACAATCATTTTGGTGTTTAAATTGTGATTCTACGCCTAACCGTTGTAGAGATATTCGAAGGGCTAAACACAGTACGTTGTCCAATGTTATTCTTATGGAGAGTAAATAAAATTTGATATCTTGATTATTTATGAATGTATGTTGATGAAACTTGGTATGTGGCTTCAAGTAGTGCTGGTATATTGATATTTGCACAAAAAATTGATTTTTTGTTGATTATTCCCGTAGCAGCAAACCTGCGTACTCAGCCCCCATGTTATTCTTATAGAGAATAAGTAAAATATAATGACTCCCTTAATTATTAACATAAATTAATAAAACTTGGTATGTAGCTTCACTTGGTTGAGTTATATTGTTAATTATATAAAAACCCATTTTTCTGTTCCTTGTTGCAGCAAACCTGCTTTCTCAGCCCCCTTGTTATTCTTATGGAGAATAACTAGAATGTTATATATCGCTTATTTATGATTGAATATCGATGAAACTTAGTATGTGGCTTCGCCTAGTTAAATTCTATTTATATTTGCATAAAAACCAATTGTTTCTGTTCCTTGTTTCAGCAAACCTACATACTCATTACCAATGTTATTCTTATGGAGAATAATTAAAATCGCTTATATGTGAATGTATTTTTATGAAACTTGGTTTGCGGCTTTATGTGGTATTAAGACATATATTATGCATTGGAAATTCGCTGAGTCTGCAGGTTTGCTGCAACGGGGGTATTTAGTAATTATTTTCCCACTGTAGGCCTTTATTTATTGAAAATAGGCCTAATGAATATAGAAGAAGCGAATGAAAGATGACAAAAATTGAAAGTTATAAATTATTTTACATTACCATAATGGATAATATGTTTGTTCTTTTAAACATAATTTAAATAAAGATTACATATAGGCCTAATCAAAAATGCTCAAAGCTCAAGAACTTTGAAAAATTCAGCCCGGCTTGTCTCGAGTCAGAAAATCACTACCGCATACCCCTAGAGAAAATCCCCATAAAAAAAGGTCGGCTCGAGAATGCTCGAAGTTCGAGAACTTAAAAAAAAGCTCGGCTTAAGCCAGAAATCACTATTCGCAAACCCCTACTAATATTTCATAGTTAGTAATTTTCCATAACTAAAAACAACACGGATTATAATTAATTTTAGTGTTAAAGTCAGCTGTTTGAAGACAGAATCGTAAAAAAATTAAATTATACTGGTGCTCCTGTTGAGTAAAACGGAACTTCAATACTTCAATTGTTTAGGACAGGAAAGCTTTTTTTTGGGACAGGCGAAGTATTGCATGGGACAGGAAAAGTAATGTTTAGGACAGCTGATCATTTTTTGTTATGTTACAAGGAAATTGATCATTTTCGTAGATCTCAGCTGCAAGATAATGGGCTATTTTCGAATACAGAGTGATGAAAAGAAAAATAAATGAACACACTGATTCCTTTCCACTGCAGTAAACAGCTCGTTGGGGGGGGAGGGGTCAAATTTTAAAATCTCGGCTAACCAATAAAATTGCACTGTATTACATTGTGTTACAACATAGTTCTACAAAGTGCCAATAGGTAGCACAGCACAATCCAGAGAGCAAGGTAGCCAATGCCCACAACCAAGCCATTCGGCAGCGATTTAATTACTTTAGGTTGAGCAACAGTAAGTGTGCCTGGGGGGGGCGCTGCCTGGCTAAATGCGGTCCTGGATGGGGAGCTATGTTTGGCGCAGTACGCAAATTTTATTTATTTTCTGGATGACCCTCGTATTTATTATTAATTCAAAAGCAGTTTTTATTTTTAATTAATTGTTCAGAGATTCATCGAATCTCAGGGTAAGCGTGGTCAGCGATATTTGATGACGACCAAATAAGTAGATAGTTTACTCATTAATACTTTGCAGACTACTGCTCACTGTTTCATCAATTTTTATGTGTGCTCAGGATGTTTTCCAAATTTTCCATGTGAAATTCCCGACTTTTTTCTGACTAAAATATCCAAAATTCCTTACAAAAAGAGGTGTATTGGTACAACTGCCAAACAAAACCAGCCAGCGAAACTTAAAAAAAACAACATTGCTATTGCATTGACCAGCCATTGGCACCTGGGTCAACTGTGTTTTTTTTTATATTGAAAAATCAACTAAAAACGCAAGTTTACCCGACGTAAGGCCAAAATCAAGACGAGAGATATTTTCAAGACTTTTCACAACCTTTTAAAATTTCCAACTTTTTCCAGATTTCCCAATGGTAAATACTATCGTGCTATTATACAGCCTAATGTGAGTTTATGTGTCTACTACCAAAACCAGTGTCTTCATTGCAGTTACGATCTTGCCAAAGCAACATTAGGCTTCAATCTGGTTCATTAAGCAACTTAGATTCTTATATTTTCCACGTCCCCTATGAATAATATTATAGATTATTTGTTTAGTCCTACAACAATAAAACACAATAAGTGATGTATTCCTCCAAGTGGGTTTAAATGTCACAAACTTAAAATTCCAACAATCAAATTCCTTTTTAAGACAGTAAAACATGTTCAAAATCCATGAAATGGGCTCAACAGTTTATCTTCAAACATGCACTTGTTCGAACGAGTAAGCTTTTCTTTACCACAACTTTACCTGCTTAGGACAAGTCACAACACCTAAAACTATCCTAACAAGTGGGATACAAATACGAAAAACTTGCTGGTACGAAGTTACCAAAGCTACGAAGTTAACGTTACATTCCGCTCGCCATCACATTATAAAGTTTGTTAAATCTTGTTCTGCACTTGATTAGTATCTGAGGAATATTTTGTTTCTGGTCAACTAAGTCTCAATTTCATGACCGTTTTTTGACGATTAGAGTATGAAATTAAAGGGACTTTCCTCTCTTGTTAGAGTCCTTACCTAATGCAATGTCTCGCTGTTTCACAACCCGACCATAAAAGTCAGAGATTAGAACAGAAGTCATTTCCCTGTGGGATGGTTTGTGGTCTAATGCTATTTCAATAGCAAACTGGATAATCTGAAACAAAACAAAATCAATTTTAAATATCGTGAACAAAACTACTTCAAATTATGCTGAAGGTTACAGCAGCAATTCTCAAACTAGTTTTCTTATTTTAAAAAATTAGTAAATAATTAACGTGAAAGAATAACTAATGGATAATTCAAAATTGTCCAGGCCAAAATCACATAAAATGTTTCTTTGTGACACACGTAAACACCTACAGGTTACACAAACAGATAATAACAGACATAAAAACAGATGAATCAATGTGACAAAACTACTTGAGGAACATATTTGCCTATTATTAATATATTTTTTCCTTGTTCCATTTTCAGAAATTTTAAAATCAACATTTTAATTTTTTGTAACATAGGCTATACACAATTTTTTCAATGTTACCGTTAAAAATAAAAAAATATTGCCGACAATTTCCATCACTGATTAGTGAAAACCAATCTAATCAGAGATAGAAAATGTCTGTAGGAATTCCTTAAATAACATAAAATCATCTTGACCAACAATGAATTTTAGACCTGATAATTTAATAACAAGATAGAACATTGAGTGCAAATTAACTATATTCTTGAGTTGCCACCAAACACTGGTTTCACTGGCTAATCATTGGATCTCTATGAAGTGTAATCCAATGTTCAGTGTTATATTACCTAATATTAACCCTCTAGGTGCCGCCCGCCCGAATTCGGGCGGGCTTTTGTTTACGTACAAGTGCCACCCGCCCGAATTCGGGCGACTTTGCACACGTTCAGTTACAACGGCCTGAATACACTCTAGTTGTACTGAACTGCATTGAATTTGGTATCACTGTAAACGGCAGATTTCAAGCTTTACTCCGATGTCTGTCTCGAGAGGTTCTACTCTATGTTGGAAAGAAAACATCTGCGCCAAGATCTGTTACGTCACTGTTGTTTTCTGCCTTCTGTTTTGTTTACATTTTCGTCATTTATTATTGCTTTTTAGGTTATATTCAATTGAAAATGTTGTTTATTATCATTAAAGTGCATTTATTATTGCCAAATAAAGTGTTTGAACAAGGTTATTAGTAAAAATATAAGCGATAAGTTATATTGTTTGTCTTGGTTGGTTTTACATGCATCTTTATGGGATTTAGGTTAGTACCATGGTGATCATATTTGGTTTTATCGTCATAGATATTTATCTTATGTATTTTACTAATAATGAGTATATATATTATTGTCTCTAATTACATTTTGAACAAAATGAATATCTTGAATTTTGTACCTGGTGCACAACCTTTTTTGTACATATATGGATACATAAGGAAAGTAAATTTTATTTTGCAATTTCTGGATTTGGCCCTATACTGGATTTTTTGTGTATAAAATAAGGACATAAAGGTATGTACTGTAAGATAGCCAATTTTATCTAGTTTACAAAAATGTATAACAGTATACCATTTAGTGATAATTTAAATTTTTTGTTAATTTTCAAATAAAACCCTGTAAGAGAGCTAAAAATCACGTGGCATTTAGACAATTATGACAGGGCAACTAGAGGGTTAAAAAAAACAATTTTGTATGTTCCGCACAAAAGAATAAATCTTGTAATATCATCTGACAGCAGCTGTTTTTAGCTGCTGTTAACAAATATTTCGGACACTAGACTTTGGCAATCACGATCGTATTACATATCATAGTAAAACACCTATGACTGGGTTAAACATACTCCTAAGAAAAGGAATTTACAACTACATTTTCCCCCAAATATATTAAAAATTAGATTGGTACAGTTATTCCATACTCTAATGCAGGGCCTTACTCACGGGGGGACAGCTGCCCCAGGGCCAGGGCCTGTCAGGGGGGGCCCGGCCCGGCCGATGTCTAAAAAAAGGTCACCAACTTGGGATCTGGATGGCAACAAGGGTTCAAACCACCAGGCCTGCCCAGGAGCCCATGAAAGCTGAGTACGGCCCTGCTCTAATACGAGCTATGTCGGTCTGTCTGTTTGTTTGAAAAATCTATATCGGAATCTAGCGGAACGATTTTGTTAAAACTTTGGAGAAAGGGGCTTTTGGACCTAAAAATCTGATTGGTAAAACCCTCAACCCCAGAAAAATTCATATTTTGATAAAAATCTCATTTGAAAATTGGAAAATTTAACATTAGGCTTATGGAGTTTCAAAGCAAAACAAAAGAATCATAACAGCTGTGAATAAATTAACCAGTGAACTGTCAAAGTAGCACTTATAAAAGGTAAAGTAAAAAAGTATCAACAAATATGTTTTTTTGAAAACAGCGACTAGGACCAATGAATAAAGACTGAATTTAGAATGAACATTTTTTTCACCCAAGAAACAAATCAAATATTACCAAGTATGACTTGGTCTCCGCCGGTACTAAATCATAATAAGTATATACAGGGTAATTCCATACCAAATCAACCAGGAATTGAACCTTTAGGTCTTAGATTTTGATAATTTTTCGGTTATTTGTTCCATGTAAAAATATAAATAAAATACAACATTTCAAATATTTTGGATTCAGCCCCATTTTTGAGTTAATTTTGTTTATTTCATAAAAAGCCGAAAAAGTTAAGTATTGAAATTTTGTTTTCAGTAATTTCTAAAAAAAACTACTGGGGCTGGAAAGCTGGGAGAGGAGTCATATTCTTGTTGATTGTATAATAAAATGTATATGTTATTCTTACATGTGCTGTCTCAGTGTGTAGGGTACCAATTTTATAAGTGGAGAAACAATGGGTTTATGATAGGGATGAGTCGATTCCAATTGTCGATTCTCGATTCCACCGATTCTCAGGCTTAGAATCGGGATTGAGAATCGATGGCCCAAAGTCGATTCTGATTCTATCGATTCAAGGTCGTTGATAAAAAAAATACCCCCGTCGCAGCAAATCTACGTCCTCAGCGAATTTCCAATGCATAATATATGTCTTAATACCACATAAAGCCGCATATCAAGTTTCATAAAAATACATTCACACATAAGCGTTACATACAATTATAATTATTCTCCATAACAATAACATTGGTGATGAGTACGTAGGTTTGCTGAAACAAGAAACACAAAAAATTGGTTTTTGATGCAAATATAAATAGAATTTAGATAGGTGAAGCCATCACACCAAGTTTCATCAATATTCAATCATAAATAATCACTATATAACATTTGAGTTATTTTCTATAAGAAGAACATGGGGGCTGAGTAAGCAGGTTTGCTGCAACAAGGAACAAAAAATGGGTTTTCATGCAAATATCGAAGACACATACCAAGTGTTATTAATTTTTGTTCAAAATTAAGGGAGTAATTACATTTTACTTATTTTCCATAAGAATAACATGGGGCTGAATACGCAGATTTGCTGCTACAGGGATAATCGACAAAAAATCAATATTTTTGTGCAAATATCAATATACAAGTACTAGATGAAGCCACATACCAAGTTTCATCAATATACATTCCTTCTTCTCCAGAACGATAACATTGGACAACATACTGTGTTTAGCACTTTGAATATCTCTGCAACGGTTGGGGTAGAATCTCAATTTAATCACCAAAATGATTGTTTTGTGGAGCTGAACTGATTGGTAAAAGCAAATGTGAAGTTTACATTAAAATGAACTGAGGAAAAGGCAAAAACCTTTTTTCCATAAGATTAACATGGGAGATTTTATGAGTAGGTTTTTTGGATTTTCTCCGCAACCACTTACCCTAGGTTAATAATTCAAAATACTATATTATTTGTTTTTTTAAGCTCTATAAGTATAATTTATTAATATTTGATAATGAATTCGACAAATTTTATTCCCAACTGTTTAACAAAAACATATCTTTTAGATTACATGGTCAAAACCAAAATTACATTCTTTTTAATTTTAGGGTGAAAAATGCAAAAAACTGATTTTTGGAAAATTTAAAACCTCCGTAAACCACTCTTCCCATGGTCCTGGTCATCGATTTTTCTGGTTTTCGAACTTAGTCATGAATGTCACTTTACACGTTTGAGCCAAATTTCATCGAAATCGTACGTTTTTTACTAAGTTATCGCATTCACAGACACACACACACATATATATACATATTAGGGATGAGTCGATACCAAAATTTATCGATTCTCGATACCAATACCGATACCAGAAAAATCTATTCTCGATTCTCAATACCGACACCATTGATACCTACGATTTTTCAGTACCTATAGTTGTTTAAACTATTGCTAAAAACCGTTACAAATGTATGTTACCATTTAAAATTATTTAGTAGTATTTTGTAGTTAATTATCGAACAAATTGTTTAATGCAATTTTTTACATAATTGAATGTTAATTTCACTATTATCCTATAGTAATGTAGACAAATAAAACTATTTATTATAAATTCATAATGGGGAAAAACTTGGTTATCTTGCCGCCGACCCAATCACTCCCTGTGCCTTTTGGAGCGCGGGTAAGCGGCGGGAGCATCGCCTCCCGTGCACTTTATTAATTTTCACGTAAACGGTGGGCGGGGGTATCGATGGTATCGGTATCAACATTGAACGAATGAATCTCGATACCAATACCAATGTCCAAGAATCGGTGGTATAGAGAATCGGTATCGAGAATCGACCAATCACTAATATATATATATATATATATATATATATATATATATATATATATATATATATATAATTTTAAACAAATAGTGTTTTTGGTATCTGGGGACCTCAAAGCAAAAAGTTATCATGGTCTCGGGCTTAAGTCTTACCATGAAACCTACGGTAATAGCTTCTTCCCTAAAGGGGAAATTCGCTTAAAAACAACTTAACGTGGGAAAACAAACAGAGATAAGCTAAACAGTGTTGAACAAAATAAGTGATTGAATTAAGACTCCTCCCAACAACTAATCACTTCCTTTCCATAGGGAAAAACTTGGTTATCTTGCCGCCGATCCAATCACTCCCCGTGCCTTTTGGAGCGCGGGTAAGCAGCGGGAGCATCGCTTCCCCGAGCACTTTGTAGCGCGGGTAAACGACGGGGTTATCGATGGTATCGGTATCAACATTGAACGAATGAATCTCGATACCGATACCAACGTCCAAGAATCGGTGGTATAGAGAATCGGTATCGAGAATCGACCAATCCCTAAAATATATATATATATATATATATATATATATATATATATATATATATATATATATAATTTTAAACAAATAGTGTTTTTGGTATCTGGGGACCTCAAAGCAAAAAGTTATCATGGTCTCGGGCTTAAGTCTTACCATGAGACCTACGGTAATAGCTTCTTCCCTAAAGGGGAAATTCGCTTAAAAACAACTTAACGTGGGAAAACAAACAGAGATAAGCTAAACAGTGTTGAACAAAATAAGTGATTGAATTAAGACTCCTCCCAACAACTAATCACTTCCTTTCCATAGGGAAAAACTTGGTTATCTTGCCGCCGATCCAATCACTCCCCGTGCCTTTTGGAGCGCGGGTAAGCAGCGGGAGCATCGCTTCCCCGAGCACTTTGTAGCGCGGGTAAACGACGGGGTTATCGATGGTATCGGTATCAACATTGAACGAATGAATCTCGATACCGATACCAACGTCCAAGAATCGGTGGTATAGAGAATCGGTATCGAGAATCGACCAATCCCTAATATATCTATATATATACATTTTTAATGAATAGTGTTTTTGGTATCTGGGGACCTCAAAACAAAAAGTTATCATGGTATCGGGCTTAAGTCTTACCATGAGACCTACGGTTATAGCTTCTTCCCTAAAGGGGAAATTCGCTTAAAGAAAACTTAGCGTGGGAAAACAAAAAGAGATAAGCTAAACAGTGTTGAACAAAATAAGTGATTGAATTAAGACTCCTCCCAATAACTAATTAGACAACGTACTGTGTTTAGCACTTTCAATATCTCGGTAACCAATTGACGTAGAGCAATTATCAAAATACCAAATTGTTTGTTTTTTTAAGCTGAATTCAATGGTATAAATTAAAATTTGATTTATATTAAAACTACATGTGAAAACCCCAAAAAACACATTTTTGGGGTACAAAACCCCCCTTCGGATGGTGCGATTCATCTGGTTTTCGAACTCGTTCAAATAAATGGTACTTTACACATTTGTACCAAATTTCATTAAGATCGGACCTTTTTTACGAGAGTTATCGTGCTTACGGACACATATATATATATATATATATATAAATATATATATATACATATATAAAAATTTGAACGAATGGTGTTTTTTGAATCTGGGGACATCAAAATGAAAAGTTATCATGGTCTCGGGCTTAAGTCTTACCATGAGACCTACGGTAATAGCTTATTCCCTATAGGGGAAATTCGCTAAAAAAAAATTTTATATGTGTTTTGGAAAAATATTGTATTTTTAGAATATATACATGTTGTATATTAAAATAGAGCATAAATCTTTGAAGAATATGACACTTCTCCCACCTTTCCAGCCCCAGTAGCTTTTTATAAATAGTAAAAACAAAATTTTCAATACGTAACTTCTTTTGGATTTTTTAATTTAAAAAATTTGTAATTCAAAAACTGTAAGCCCATAAAATCTGAAATTTTGTATTTTTTAATATTCATACACCAGTGGCTTGAAGGGGCCATAGCCTCTAACCTTGCTCTAATACTCTGCCGCATATTTTTCCACTCTTTACATACCGAGGAAAATAAAACAATATAAGTAGGAACACATGTCAATTCGTAAACAAAGTAGAGACTTAATCACATGTTTTAATATAAACAAAGCAGACGTTTTTAAATCTCCATGCTTTTATTATGGGGGATGTTTTACGTTATTTCTCGTTTGCTGGTAACTTTAGAAATACTGCTACTTTTCCCGAGTCCCTGCGATGAAGACCTTCAATTTGAGCCATCTCCCATCATCCTGCAATTTGCCAAACTCCCAAAGTTTTGACTTAAAAATTTTGCTTACAGAATTATATATAAAGATGGATCCCAAAACCCAAAAACCCAAAAATAACCCAAAAATTATCAATAACTGAGACCTAAAGGTTCAAGTCCTGGTTGATTTGCTATGGAATGTCTTATTCTGATTGACCCAATAAAATCTGTGTTTGGACTTTTGGTTGTTGCACCCTAGGTGGATTTAAATAAGATGTGTTATTGCGCATCGTAGCGTGACATCATCTGGAGGCGGAAGCGCGTCCCTAATGTATTCTGACTATCCAATGTGAAGGAGTGGATCATAGGGTAGTCAGAATACTTCGGTGATATGCTTTTTTAGGAACGAGTTTGCAACAATGGGGAACTTCAGCGGTGGCTATAGCCTATTCAAAAAATCAGGTCGGGATCAGAACGTCTACCCTCCCTCCATCCCCACCACACCGTTATCGTTGAGAGGGACGTCATCTATTTTTAGCGAATTTCCCCATAGGGAAGAAGCTATTACCGTAGGTCTCATGGTAAGATTTAAGCCCGAGACCATGACAAATTTTTTTTTTTAGGTCCCCAGATGACTAAAACACTATTCGTTCAAATTTATATATATGTATATATATATCTATATATATATATATATATCTATATATATATATATCTATATATATATATATATATCTATATATGTGTCCGTGAATGCGATAACTTGAGTAAAAAACGTCCGATTTCGATGAAATTTGGCTCAAATGTGTAAAGTGACATTCATGACTTTAAGTTCGAAAACCAGAAAAATCGGGCCATGGGAAGGGGGGTTTATAGGGGTTTTAAATTTTCCAAAAATCAGTTTTTTGCATTTTTTACCCTAACATTTTTAAAACAATTAATTTTGGTTTAGACCATGTTATAGAGCTTAAAAAAACAAATAATATGGTATTTTGAATTATTAAGCTAGGTTAAGTGGTTGCGGAGAAAATCCAAAAAAACCTGCTCATAAAATCTCCTATGTTAATCTTATGGGAAAAAGGTTTTTGGCTTTTCCTAAGTTAATTTTGATGTAAACTTCACATTTGCTTTTACCAATCAATTTAGCTCCACAAAACAATCATTTTGGTGTTTAAATTGTGATTCTACGTCCAACCGTTGCAGAGATATTCAAAGTGCTAAACACAGTACGTTGTCCAATGTTATCCTTATGGAGAATAAATAAAATTTGATATCTCCATTTTTAATGAATGTATATTGATGAAACTTGGCACTTGGGGTCACGTAGTACTGGTATATTGATATTTGCACAAAAAATTGATTTTTTGTTGATTATCCCCGTAGCAGCGAACCTGCGTACTCAGCCCCCATGTTATTCTTATGGAGAATAAGTAAAATGTAATGACTCCCTTAATTATGAACATAAATTAATACAACTTGGTATGTGGCTTCACCTTGTTGAGTTATATTTATATTTGCATAAAAACCCATTTTTATAGTTCCTTGTTGCAGCAAACCTGCTTACTCATCTCCCATGTTATTCTTATGGAGAATAATTAAAATGTTATATAGTGCTTACTTATGATTGAATATTGATTAAACTTGGTATGTGGCTTCACCTAGTTAAATTATATTTATATTTGCATAAAAACCAATTGTTTGTGTTCCTTGTTTCAGCAAACCTGTGTACTCATCACCAATGCTATTCTTATGGAGAATAATTAAAATTGTATATATCGCTTATATATGAATATATTTTTATGAAACTTGGTATGCGGCTTTATATGGCATTAAGACATATTATGCATTGGAAATTCGCTGAGTACGCAGGTTTGCTGCGACGGGGGTATTTTATATATGTACAATGCTAGTGAATTTCATTTGGGAAAAAGAAGCTATTACCGAGGGGTTTCATTGTGGAAGGGTAAAAATGCAGTATAATAAAGGGTACCGTTGGCAAACATTGAAATTTACCTAAAAGTTTCCTTGTACTGGCCAAACTGAAACTCCGACAAAAAAAACCTTGAAACAAAAATGTAAAATAGACATTTAAGTTTCAATTGGCTAATCTAAAAATGTCCCGTTTACAAAAATAAAAAGTGCCACAGAGGTTCGTATTTTACAATACACAAGTAAAACATGGTAATAGTTTAAAGCAGTTTTGGTATTTGGAATATAAAACTTATACTGTTATTAAGCATGTTTCATGCAGGCCAGGAATATATAAGGGTTTTTACAACTAAATCAGCGTAATTTTGAGTTGTGTCAGTGGGAGCGAGACTCTGCAAGTTTAGTCGCAGCCGCGGTATTGTGGGTGGAAGGAGGGTAGACGTTCCGATCCCGACCTGGATTTTTGGATATACTCTAGCCGAGAGTAACATCAGCTGTAGCTGTAAACCAGCTGATCAAATAAACACTGAGACTTCACCTGGAGGCTGCGCAGAACATGCTCAAATTTGTCCTTCTGAATAGCACACCTTACTTAAATCTACCTTGGTTGCACCAACTAAGAAAAAAAATAATAAACTATAATGTCCAAAAAGAATTATATCATGTATTAAGTTATTTACATTTATTAAAATAAATACTCTTTATAATCAAAGTTCTGAATAAAAATGTAAATAAGGTTAACAGTTTTCGTAATTAATTACTCTTGTTATAAAAAGGCCACCATATAAACAATACTTGGTACCCATTAAAATCTAAAGTTAATGCAATTTCAGTATCCATGATGTGTTGATTAACACGTTCAGTGTGACGCGCCGGATTTCCGGCGGTTACCTGACAAGGAAACAAATGTGATTAACCTGAATATACACGATTAACGCAGTGAATGTGTTAATGTCAAATCCCTGGAAAACAATTAAGACAAATTTATGGAGATTAGTGGGGAACACATGCATGATGTTAATTTGTTAAACTGGTAGGTTTTTTGGGCCACCCGGTTTATTTTAAATATGTGGACAAATTTTGCACTAGCTTACTTAATGCAAAGAGAAATAACATTGGACAACGTACTGTGTTTAGCACTTTGAATATCTCTGTAAACAATTGACGTAGAGAAATGATCAAAACACCAAATTGTTCGTTTTTCAAGCAGAATCTAATGGTGAGAAGTAAAATTTGATTTCTTACAATATTATATATAAATACCCCCGTAGCAGCAAACCTGCGTACTTAGCGAATTTCCAATGCATATATATCTATCTTAATACCTCATAAAGCTACATACCAAGTTTCATCAATATACATTCATAAATAAACAATTTATGACATTTTAATTATTCTCCTTAAGAATAACATGGCGGCTGAGTATGCAGGTTTGCTGAAGCAAGGAACACAAAAAATGGGGTTTTATACTAATATCAATATAACTCATTTAGGTAAAGCCACGTACCAAATTTCATTAATTTATTTTCATAATTAAGGGACATAACACGTTACTTATTCTCCATAAGAATAACATGGGGCTGAGTACGCAGGTTTGCTGCTACGGGAGCCTTTGGCAAAAAATTGTTTTTTTGAGCAAATATCAATGGTCCACAACCAGATGAAACCGTATACCAAGTTTCGTCAGTATATGTTCATAAATAAGCGAGATATAAAATTGTTCTTTTCCTCCATAAGAATAACATTAGACAACGTACTGTGTTTAGCACTTTCAATATCTAGGTAACCAATTGACGTAGAGAAATGATCAAAATACCAAATTGTGTGTTTTTTTAAGCTGAATCCAATGGGAAAACTAAAATTTGAGTATTTCCAAAATTATATGTAAAAAATTCAAAAAACCCATTTTTGGGGTACAAAACCCCCCCAAAAAACCCCTTCGGATAAAGCGATCTGGCTGGTTTTCGAACTTAAAGTCATAAATGTTACTTTAAACGTTTATACCAAATTTCATCAAAATCGGATAATTTTTACGAGAGTTATCGTGCTCAATGACACATATATATATATATATATACACAGTTTCGAACGAATGGTGTTTTTGGGGTCTGGGGACCTCAAAACGAAAAGTTATCATGGTCCCGGGCCTAGGTCTTACCATGCCGACTACGGTAATAGCTTCTTCCCTATAGGGGAAATTCGCTAAAACAAAAACAAATTACCGGTAATCATAGGTTCTTAAGTTGTATGACAACATGCCCCAATGTGCTGTGTTTCTGCTGACCAAATTCAGCATTTGAGTGTATCACATAAACAAAATTAGGTCCTAGTGAATAAATAATTTAAAGCTCCTAAGAAAACTCCAAACTGCTAAATTTTGATATTAAAATATGTTGTTACCAAATAAGTGTCCTTGGTGATGTTGAGATCCTCAAAAGCGACAGCAGCTTCATCAGTGTCTCCATGCTCGTAGTATTCTAGAACAATTGATTCCGTACTTTTCTGCAACATCATTCAGTAAAATTATTTATTACATACTTTCTACGTGTGTGTGTGTGTGTGTGTGTGTGTGTGTGTGTGTGTGTGTGTGTGTGTGTGTATGTATATATATATATATATACAGTAGAACCTCGCTAATCTGTCACCAACGGGACCGAGAGCATGGTCGGAACGCAAAAAAAGGTCAGATTATCAGAGGAACAAATTTATTCACATAAAAACATAATAAAACTCTAGTTTAAACTAAACATTGCCACATGGACTGTTGACTTATACAATTCTTAGCATGTGTTGACAAACTACAAACAAATGTGATATTAACTCATACAACACAATTTTGCACAATTTATTTTCTTATTTACTGCATAAGAGAACGTACTGCACCAACAGGCCACGGCCTACTGACTTACATTGCCAGTGATGAGTCATCGACAAGCGTCGACATGAACGGAGCGACGACCGGATACAAAAACAAAACGCTGATAAGGATGGTCGGTCTAAGCGAGGAGTCGGTCCATCAGAGGTCCTACTGTATATATATTTTAAATTTAGTCACAATACAATATGTCTAAAAGTATAATATACCATTAGGCTGAACTGTTTATGAGGAAGGATCAATTTCACATAGTAATAAGACCAAGGTTTGACCCATTCCCTAAAAACCAATTAAAAATTGCCAATATTACAAAGTATACCCCGTAACAGTAAACCTGTGTACTTAGCAACTTTCAAAAGCAAACATATTATATATACCCACTACTCACACTACAGCCACTTACCAAAGGGGGAATTCTTAAATGTTCCTCAAAGCTTTCTCACCGTCAATCTCCCTTAAACTCGCCACATACCGTCCTCAAGTAAAAATACGTAATTCACAAACATTCCTTAAAGTTAAATTTACCATAAGTGCTGGTAATAAGTGACAAGATAAGTTTTAATGATAATCGTGCTAAAATTTACTTTTATTTATTTAATGTAAATCTTATCTCTTAACAGGTTGTTTTAATTGTACTTTTATTAAAATCTACCTACCCTTTTAAATCTGATTTTATTTTCCAGTAATCAAATATGACGAATGTTTGGAAGTGATTACAGAGTATGATAAAGATTTCACTGAGATTTGGTTTAGTGGACAGAATAAAGTCATCATAGAATCAAAATCTCAAACATGGTGCATGCAAGAAATGCTGGACATTAGAGAGTTCGGAGGGGTTGACAACTGTGACAACGCATCATTAGGAAAAGTGTGTGGTGAGGTAGTTTTAGCGAATTTCCTTTATAGGAAAGAAGCTATTACCGTGGGTAAGCATAGTGTAAGGGTAAAAATAGAGTATAGGGTACTGTTAACAAACATATATTTTTTGATTGTAGCTGATGTATTTTTAGCTGCAGTTTCCAGGTAAACAATTTTTTGTCAGAAACTCATATGTAACTGCACTAAACACCATTTACTCCAATTTTTTACATGCGTTTACATGTAAACAAATATATGCTGTTTATTTTAGCTGTTCATTTTAGACTAGCTGGCCTGACAGACATTGTCCTGACCTATTGTCAATGAATTTGTTTTATGTCTGGCGGTGTCCTACGTAAGCGACGCTATGCGAGCGACACGAACAATCCACCCAGCGACTGTTGTGTACTACGTGCAGTGAGCGATCTAGCGATTGAGGCGGAACTGCACCATTTCAGCAAAGCGACCGGAGCGATCGAAAATAAAATATTTTGTTCTCGTTGCGTCGCGTGGAGATCGCTTCGGTCGCTCGCTCCACCACCTAGGACATTCTCGCCAGAAAACCTAGTTTGACATTTTCGCGTCGCCCATGTAGAACACCACCTCATAAATGCTTGTTCATTTTCAAGATGAGCTCGATCCCTTCGCTCACTCGCCTCCAGGATGAGCTCGTTCGCTACGCTCACTCGCCTCTTTTTTTATATAGAGCTAGCTTCGGCATCAAAAAAAGAGTTTGAGTTGCCATTCAAGTAGATATGTTATTTACATAATGAACATATGTTTATGCAGGGTTTCTACAGAATTTCAATTTTCTATTTCCCTGACTTTTCCTGACCCTTCTGTAAAACTCCCCTGACCAACTTACGAAATACGTCTTAGCATTTTAGCTTTATAAAGACACAATAAGACTTTATTAATGCCATTAAACATATAGTACAATGCAATAGGCACAGGTCACATTTATAAATGATTAAATTTCAAGGTCAGCATGGGATGACAGTTACATTATTGGTCTATCTACAAAATCAAAATTAAAATATTCATCTACAGAGTAAAAAGGCATTTGTTTAAGCCACATAGAAACAACATTCTTAAATGTACTTGTACTTAACATTCTAACAGGTGTTGGTAACTTATTGAAAAGTTGTAACTGCAAATAAAAATGACTTTTCAAAGTTTTTGTCAATCTAACATGAGGAGTGATGAGATTTTCCCTTTGTCTGGTATTATAACTATGGTTAAAATATTGTTGTTCAAATCCAGTGATATTATCTCTAACATGTAGTAAATTACTTAAAATAAACATGGACGGTAAGGTTAAAATTTCATGATTCTTAAAACTAGTTCGACAAGATTCACGGGGAGCCAAGTTATCCAATATTCTCAAGGCCTATTTTTGCCATACAAACACTCTTTGACTATGAGAGGCATTACCCCATAATCTGACACCATACCTAATTACTGAGTGAAATAATCCATAATATACTGTGACAAGAACTTCAGTGCTGACACATTTTTTGAGTTTTCTCATTAAGTAAATAACACGAGACAAGTCTCCTAATTACAAATGATATGTGAGGTTCCCAACTTAGTATACTATCAATATACATACCTAAATGTTTCACATTAGTAAGGCTATCTTCATTGAAATGACTATTGTTCAGAGAAAAGCAGACTAGCTCTGTTTTTGATTCATTAATTAATAATGTGTTATTAGTAAACCATTGTTTAGATTAATTCATAGCAATAGTAAGCATGTTTTTTGTGTAGGCTAAGTCTCGATTAGAACACAATAAAGTTGTATCATCTGCATAAAGTACAGGAAAAGCAGAAACATTACAATATAGATCGTTAATAAATACAAAAAACAGGAAAGGGCCTAACACCGAACCTTGTGGTACACCAGCTATCGTGGTCAGGTACTCTGATGAAAAGTTATTTAAAACTACCTTTTGTTTTCTATTACAAAGATAAGATTTTATTAAACTAAGTTCTAAATGTGTAACACCATAAAATTCAAGTTTTCCACATAAGATATCATGAGAGATACAGTCAAAAGCTTTACGTAAGTCAATTAAGCAGGCTCCAACCGTCAGCTTACCCTCAAAACAATTAATCACATATTCAACTATTGGTTCGACCGCTATTGTAGTTGAGTGGAAAGGCCTAAAACCATACTGATGAGAATACAGAAGATTATTGACATTAAAATAATTGTAAAGTTGACTAAAAATGCAAGATTCAATTACTTTACTTAAAATTGGTACAACTGCAATAGGCCTGTAACATTCTGGTTGGTTTACATTTCCTTTTTTAAAAATGGTGTAACCTTTGTGAGTTTCAGACTATCAGGGAAAACTCCTTGCGCTAAACTCATGTGTATTAAAAAAGTCAATGGAGTCAGTATTTCATTGATAACATATTTTACAATACAATTGGAAAGACCATAAACATCAGGAGTACGTGATACACTCATTTGGGGGACACTGATTTAAACACATCATCCTCACTAACCCAATTCCAATTAAAGACATTATCACATGTTACAGAACAATTTGATTTTTTAAAATTATTAAGCAACTCAAAAGGTGAGACATCATCTGAGTTATGATACCTTATAGCTAAGTGGGACGTTGACAAAGAAATCATTGAAATTTTCAGGTGATACAGGAGTACATGGATGAAATTTTTTGTGAGAGAGGTAGGCCTCCTTCTTAACAATACTCCAAGCCGTTTTACATTTGTTCTTTGAATTCGTTATGTGAAAATCATTAGCGGCAATCTTTGCATCTTTAACAGCTTTTACATATAAGCTTTTAAAATTCTTAAACCTAACCTTATCTTCCACATTTAAAGAACATTTCCATTTATCATATAGTGCAAGCATCAACGAACGCATATTTTTCAATTCATGAGAATACCAGGTATTCTGGTTGTGTTTAGGCTTAGGTCTATTCACAAAAGGCTTCATAGTAATAAGAGGACAAGCACAGTTAAAATGATACAGCAAAACATCCAAGAACATTGAGAAACTAACATTAACATCACTTATACCTAAAACATATAAAAAAGACCAATCAACTGCAGATAGACAACATTTAAATTCATCACGCCTATTAATCGAGGTCAAATGTTTTGATTGCAGACTCACACTTTGTCCTTCAAGAGGTTTAACAGATCTGTTCAAGTTATGGAAACTAACCCATACACCTGCATGGTCAGACAAAATGTGCTGCCCTAATAATGTGCAATTGCAATTAACCTTAATAATATTGGTAATTATATTGTCAATACAGGATAGGTCATGAGTGGGTGCAAAGTTTGTACAATACAAATCAAACGATCTCAGAATATTCAAAAAATCTTGGGTCTCAGCTCTATTTTCTTTTAATATATCAATATTAAAATCGCCCGCTACTACAATGTAGTTAAAAGGTTTCTTATATAAAAACATAAGTACATTTTCAAGGATAGAAAGAAAAGTTAAGAAATCAGAATCTGGTGTTCTATAAACTGAAACTACAATAAAATTTAATTCCACTAACCTAACCGCTGTAATTTCACATATAAAATTTGTTAAAGATTTGAGAGATCTATTACTTCATATTTTAAGTCTTTCTTCACTAATATTTCTGCACCACCTCGAATAAGAGGGAGTTTTCTGCAAAACGAGCTTGCGTACACGAAACCATCAGGAACAGGGTTTCATCATCATGCAGCCAGTGTTCGGATATGCAAATCACATCTGCAGGTTTATGTAGTAGGTTAATTTCCAGGCGTTGCAGCTTACTACACAGTGATTGAATGTTTATGTGTGCAATAGTTAACTCATATTGACTAGTTGAGACCAAAGAAGTATTAAATTAGGCCTATCAATCACAGTCAAACGAATGTCTGGATTCAAATTGGTGTTAAGGTTAAAGTCATTTGAACTAGAATTACACACAAAGGATTTATCTTGTGCACTACCTAACCTATCTCTAGCACCACCCTGTATTGATAAGGGAATAGAGTCCTTAATTTCTTCTTCTCCGGGATTTGGCCAAGTATTTTGTATGCAACAAGCATGTATGCACAATTATTGTATATTTAATACGTAAAACATTTTTTTCTATATCATGTATGTCATAAATGTTAGAAAAAGAAAATTAAATAAATTGATCTCAATAAAAACTCAATAATAGAGGATTACAAGATGTTAAGAATAAACTCCTTAGGAATCTTTAGGTCATCAGCCAACCATTGGTACTCCACCTGAAAAATACTGTGACAACAGATTGTATACAACCTGGAGCAAAGCATCTCCTCAGTCTTTTCATCATCAGGGATCAGATGGAATAGTAAAGCACCGAAATGTCATGTAAATTGTATATGATGTCTCACAGGATGTTATTCTTGTTGTGATAACGTCCCTCATAACCTATTATGAGACTTATCAAAGATTACAAAATTAATTTTGTGAAGTAGCGTTAAGGTGGATAGTAATCAATATTATCTATAAGTTTCAAATTTATTTTCATATTTTTAGTACATGGGGTCGAGACGTAACAAAATAAGCTTTATCTCTAGGTTCCCTGACTTTCCCTGACGGAATTTCTACTCATTGACTTTCCCTAACCATAGAAACCCTGTTATGTCTTTCAAGTATGTTAGATATAATCCTTATAACAGCTGTTTGGTGTAACTAACTAACATACTAACCCGACTTTGTTTGATGTATTTAGATATCAATAAACGGTATCAGGAAACTGACACATACTTTCTCCCTTTTAGCCCAACTTTAACAAATAAATTACTTTTTATTTACTAAATATAGAATACAAAGCACGGTCGAATGTACAGAAAATCTTGTAAACAAGTTGTTTTAAAAAACATCCACCCAAATCCCTGTTTGGAGGCACTACAGAATCCATTGCTACACTTGTGGTTTTAAGAGGGGAAATGCCCCCTATTCCCCCCTCAGGGTTATTAAGGGGCAACATATTTCGAATTCCCTCTGTTGGTCAATGCTAAATTGACAAGCATATCAAGTTTGAATGAAATTTATCAGTAAATAAGAGAGAAATAGTAATTTTTGTATTCCCCATAAGAATAACATTGGACAACGTACTGCGTTTACCGCAAAGTGAAAATTTCAATTTTCTCCGAAACCAGCAATCGTAGAATAATAATTCAAAATACTAAATTATTCAGTTTTTTGAGCTTTTTTTAATGGTGAATAGTAATTTTAGCGAATTTCCCCTATAGGGAAGAAGCTATTACCGTAGGTCTCATGGTAAGACTTAACCCTAGGAGTGGCGCCATGTTAACGCGTAGTGTGGCTAGCTAAATTTGGCGATTTTGCAGACCTTTTTTTAAAAATCCATATAAATTCAACCGTTAGAGTAAACAAGTTAACTTTATATTCATTTTGTTCAGAAAGAACAGGAGATTCTATAAATAGTAAAATAATAAAGATCTAGACTTTTTTTCCGGTAAGTGAAAAGAATAAGAAAATTTTGATTTTTTTTTTTGAAATTTCAAACGCAGCCAGGGTAAAATTTTTTCCACAGATTTTTTATGGAAAATTCATTATATACATTTTGTAGACAATCTAATTCCCTACATATAAATATATAACATGTTAGGGAAAGAATTTTTTTTACAAGTCTTTTGGGGCATAATGTAATAATAAACGGAAACCCGAAAAATGCGTAAACTGTACAGTGTTAGTTTGTGATGTAAATAAGTAATGTAATATATATGTATACTAATAATGATATATATATTTGTAGAGCTAATGAAGTAAGGAATCCAACAAAGTCATAGGTTTATGGTAAAAAAATTTTGTCACTTATAAATACATGTAAATAAAATAACGTTTTGGAATTTTTGCATATTTGGAAAAAAAAATTTCACAGTTTTTAGTATATAACTTTTTGGCCAAATATTTTACCCCCAAACCAATATAACCATGCTGTAGTACATTCAATTACCTACATAAAAATGTATAACACTTAGGGTAAATTATTGTTTTTATATGTGTTATGTAGCACTAAACAGTCGCGGATTTGGCAAATTTCACTAGGCCTATGTAGGAGTAAACACAACACTTTATAAACACTATTTGTCAAAACTTCAGTAATATTTATGCATAATATAATGCATAAAGATTACTGTTATATACACACAAACACTTCACTTACACTAAAAACTCCGTAATAATAAATTATTTAGTAATAACTCACTGATAATAGTTATAAAACACGAAAATATCAAACACGATTTCTCGAATGGAAAATATTGGCAGTGGCTACGTACACGTCCGACGTGAGCCGCTACTGTTCACGTCCGTTCCAAATTATGCACCGTACGTTACTTTTCCTGTGATTTTTAAAACAAATTGAGAGCCAGAAAACCTCCTAACCTAATCTAACTTATCCTAACCTAACGAAACATAACGTAACGTAACCTAACCCAACATAACCTAAGCGGTAGCGAAGTGAATTTGCCCTTATATTGGACGTGTACGCAGTCACTTCGGAAAATATTTTTATTAGAAATAGCCTTGTAATAATTATTAACTCACAGCAGCTGACGGTGGAGTCAGTGCTGCCATCGCGCAACACCAAATTATTCGCCATTCTTTCTTCTTTCAAATAAGATATTATATGTCATGCAAATATAACATTACACTGGATATATATTCGATTTTGCAATCCGCCGGTTTCCGGCGGATCGCCATTTTACAGAAGAACAAAAATCATCTGTGTTTATAAAATCATATGATCTGTCAAATCAATATATCGATCTAAAACTCCATACCAAAATGAAATATAACTCCTTGGCTGTGCATTGGTACTTTCCGCAACATCGTGTGACGAAAATTACCCGAGGTGGGTAATTTCAAAAAAGTCATGTTTTGACATTTCCCAAGTGTCGGCTGCAAGTATCGTGTCGCGCCTAAAATTCATTTGATTTCTAATCGCGGTGACATTGTTATATACCTGCTACAGGGTTTGTTTATGTAATAAAATGAAAGTTCAGAATATTATCTTTCGAATGATATATATATTATTCACTTTTGAGTTGATTAATAGAGGTTTATTTACGTTGCAAAATTTTCGGTCAAAATCCGCCGGAAACCGGCGATCGCCACAATAGGCGACACAAAAATCCGCCGGAAACCGGCGGATCGCCACTCCTAGGGTTAAGCCCGAGACCATGATAACTTTTTGTTTTGAGGTCCCCAGATGTCCAAAACACTATTCGTTCAAATTTATATATATGTATATATATATCTATATATATATATATATATATATATGTCCGTGAATGCGATAACTTGAGTAAAAAACATCCGATTTCGATGAAATTTGGCTCAAATGTGTAAACTGACATTTATGACTTTAAGTTCGAAAACCAGAAAAATCGGACTATAGGAAGGGGGGTTTATGGGGGTTTTAAATTTTCCAAAAATCAGTTTTTTGCATTTTTTACCCTAAAATTTTTAAAACACTTAATTTAGGTTTAGACCATGTTATAGAGCTTAAAAAAACAAATAATATGGTATTTTGAATTATTAACCTAGGTTAAGTGGTTGCGGAAAAAATCCAAAAAACATGCTCATAAAATCTCCCATGTTAATCTTATGGGAAAAAGGTTTTTGGCTTTTCCTCAGTTAATTTTACTTTAAAATTCACATTTTCTTTTACCAATCACTTCAGCTCCACAAAACAATCATTTTGGTGTTTAAATTGTGATTCTACGTCAAACCGTTGCAGAGATATTCAAAGTGCTAAACACAGTACGTTGTCCAATGTTATCCTTATGGAGAATAAATAAAATTTGATATCTTGATTATTTATGAATGTATATTGATGAAATTTGGTATGTGGCTTCATGTTGTACTGGTATATTGATAATTGCACAAAAAATAAATGTTTTGTTGATTGTCCCCGTAGCAGCTAACCTGCATACTCAGCCCTAATGTTATTCTTATGGAGTATAAGTAAAGTTTTATATCTCCCTTAATTATGAACATAAATTAATAAAACATGGTAAGTAGCTTCACCTGGTTCAGTTATATTGATAATTGCATAAAAACTTATTTCTTATCTTCCTCGTTGCAGCAAACCTGCGTACTCAGTCCTAATGTTATTCTTATGGGGAATAAATCAAATGTAATAAATCACTTATTTATGAATGTATTTTTGTCAAACTTGGTGAGTGGCTTTATGTACTAGTGAGAAACATATCAATGCATTGGAAATTCGCTGAGTACGCAGGTTTGCTGCGACGGGGGGTATTTTATATTTATGTCTTTTTATGAAAAATCCAAAAACTGATTTTTTGATGTTTTAAGTCCTGTAATTTCTGAACCTGAATTTTTACAGGAATTCGGGTAGTGTAATTTTGTTTTAAAACTAAAGTTCTACAAACGACTAAAGTTTAATCAAAATCGTTAGAGCCGTTTTTGAGAAATTTCGATTTTTCATGTTTTTTGGCGGTTTTTGGGGGACAATTACCTTAAACATCAAAAATTAAAAAAAAAAAAAAGAAAACGCCTGGAGATATCGTGGATTTGTACCTACATACCAAATTTCATAAAAATCGGCCCATTGGTTAGGGCTCTAGCTCTGTACACATCCACACAGACACACACACACACAAAGCCACGTGCGCCCACAACCCCCCACACTCACCCACCCACACCTACCCGCACCCACACCCCCACCCACCTTCACCCACCCACCCACACCCACCCACACCTACCCACACTCACCCACCCACCCACATCCACACCCACACCCACCCACACACACACACACACACACACACACCCACACACACATACCCGCACCCACCCCACCCACACCCACAAGCACACACACACCCGCACACCCGCACACCCACACCCCCACCCACCCCCCCACCCACCCTAGTATTTACAGTACTTCCAGTATCAGTAGACGCTCTGTATTTTTTATTGTAAGCGTTTGTGTTACATATATATATATATATATTGTTATAGTACGAGGCAAAAATATTGAATGAAAATTCTCAAAAAAATTATCACCTCAGTCCTGGACCAAAGCCTAAATCTCTGGTTATGTGGTATGATCATCATTTACAGCCAATGATACAAGATCTGGCTGTCAGATACGAAGTTTTGATTTTTTTTTTGCCCCAACAACTGGTGAAACTAAGAACCATCGCTGACACATCTCCAAAGTAATATTATAAGTCTTAAGTTTATAAAAGGTTTTATATTATTTTAATGAAAAATTTAATATTAAAAAAATATAAATGCACTATATAACAGATTTTGTTATCAAGATAGTATTTTTATGTGACATACAAAACATTTTTGTGTGGCTTTCTGTACAAAGCTAAAACTGCAATATGCACCGATTCCTTTTTATATGCTATGAAAATATATAAATCAATATGAAGTAGACGATAAAAGCCGAAACACATGTTAATACCATAGGATTAACACCACAAGCCAACTACCAGTCTTTTGGTGGCTATAAAATGACTTGTACTTCTTATGTCCGTGGTTTAGTTGTGGCTTTAATTTCAGACCTATAGACTGCAACATAGCAGACATTTTACAGAACCAGCGTGAAATGGATATTGATATTCGATTAAACGCAACTTTTTCTGTACCTTCATGAATTAATAAAAATATGTAAAAGCAAATTCGAGTACATTCAAACTGCATAGATTTGAACATGGATAAAAAACACGACATTAAAGTCATTAACTCAAAATTCCGTCCCACAGACTAGCTGCGTAAGAGAAAATTCTCTATTATATGGGAGTGAAGGTGTTCAATAAACTTCCGTCCGCCTCATGGGCAGTGGGGAAATTCTCTACTTTCAAGAATAAGTTAAAATAATTCATTTTAGATAAAACCTACTATTTAGTGGCAGAATATTTTGCAAATTCTATTTGACAGGATTCTAACGTTTCAGTTAGTACTTTTAAAATTTGTCTTGTTTAAAATAAGATTTTGTACTGCCATTTTTAATATAGGCTTGTGGCAAGTTAATGTAGTACACTTTTTATGGTAAATGTATTATTATCAGCATCATGTCAAATATCTTATATATTATTTCTCTAGCCTGTTTTTTTGTCATTCCACGAGATCTTTCTTATTCCTTTATAAAATTCCATGATTTATCCCTCATTTTAAAGCTTATGGTACCGGCTATTGACGAAAAATAGACCCACGGTCTAAAAATATACCACTTCTCAGAAATTTGAATAATATGAAAGATAAATAAATGGAATAGTTTGTTTTGATAGGAGCGAAAATATAAACAAAAGAACATCTGATCAGCTAACTTGGTTCGCAGTGCGGAATTCCGCACGGGTCGTGTAGTATGTTATTCATTTATTTATGTCAAAATCCCTGAATTTAGCACACTTGTTCAGTAAGTAATATGTTTTGCATTAGTAAAGCTCTTGCATCTTGTAAAATTCCTATGTTTTTTGAATGTGGACTAATTCAATCAACCTGCACCTTACCAAATGTTAACAATTTCTGCCAAAACTTTTTTCATCAGCCCATTGGCTTACAACCCCGAGTATACTCGTGGCCGCCGTAAGTAGCCCGGACGTGCAACCCCGAGTATACTCGGGATTGCACTTTTTTAATTTTTTAATTCTTTTAAATTTTTATTTTTTATTTGTTTTCATTTGTTTTTATTTTTTGTTTGTATGTATTTTGTAAGCATATGCCCATACTTGGGGAAACTTAGTCAAATTTTGTAAAAATATGATTTTGGAAAATATGTTATATCTAAGTCAAAATGTAAATATATCACTAAAATTTTTTATTTTCATGTAAAAAAATAAATAACCTACAAGTAAATAATAGTTGTTAAGATGAAACATTATTTTTTGATTTTTTACATGTCAGCTCCTTTTAAAATATGTTTATAAACTATAAATATATATGATATATATATATATATATATATATATATATATATATATATAATATTTACCATACATCAATGCTGTCAAAAGTATTTTCTACTTGTAGATAATTTATTTCTCTAAAGATTAGTGTAAATATTAAGAAAATTGAGCAGTAATTGTTGCTATAGTGACAGTTTTAGTAAAAGTCTACATTTATGTAATTTTTCTTAGGAAACTGAATGGTTTGTCAACTGGCAAATTTCAGGTAAGCCAATGGGTTAATAGAAAATATATCATAGATATCAGATGAGAAGATATATGTAGATTGGCTCTAGATTTTCTAAAATTCAATAGGAAGCCTAAGTAAGTTTCAATATTTTACTTATTTTTACAAAGTATCAGTGGGAAGTGTCTTTAGGTCTACTAATAATATTATAATAATAGTTTGCAATTTCAATGTGATTTGTTTTAAACATATAAAAGCTAAAGATAAAAATTATCATTATCATCATCAGCTAAACATAGTCACACAGTTGTATTTTACTTATTCAGTTACATTTGTAATACTCATTCAGGCAATACATTTGTAATAGGCCTACATATACAGTATTAGATTACATGCACATTATAACTATGTAACGTATATCTGCACAAAATCAAAAACATCAAAATGGGATATTTGATATTGTCACTAGATAAACCAAGCAATCATTATCCAAAATAAACGGTATCAAGAAACTGACAAATACTTTCTCCCTTTTAGCCTAACTTTAATAAATAAATTACTTTTTAGCGAATTTCCCCTATAGGGAAGAAGCTATTACCGTGGTCGGCATGGTAAGACCTAGGCCTGGGACCATGATAACTTTTCGTTTTGAGGTCCCCAGACCCCAAAAACACCATTCGTTCAAAACTGTATATATATATATGTGTGTATGTGTGTGTCCGTGGGTGCGGTAACTCTCGTAAAAAAGGTCCGATTTTGATGAAATTTGGTACAAACGTGTAAAGCAGCATTTATAACTAAGTTCGAAAACCAGATGGATCGACTTATCCGAAGGGGTATTTTGGGGGGTTTTGTATCCCAAAAATGGGTTTTTTGAGTTTTTACATATAATTTTTGAAAAAGTACAATTTTATTTTTTTCAATTGGAATCAGCTTAAAATTAAGCACAATTTAGTGTTTTAATCATTGCTCTACGTCAATTGGTTACTGAGATACTGAAAGTGCTGAACACAGTACGTTGTCCAATATTATTCTTATGGAGGATAAGACAAATTGTATATCTCGCTTATTTATGAACTTATCCTGACGAAACTTGGTGTATTGCTTCATTTCGTTGTGGTCTATTGATATTTGCACAAAAATCAATTTTTTTGGCCGATAGTTTCCGTAGCAGCAAATCTGCATACTCAGCCCCATGTTATTCTTATGGAGAATAAGTAATGTGTTATCTCCTTTAATTATGAACATAAATTAATACAACTTGGTATGTGGCTTTACCTATTTGAGTTATATTGATATTTGTATAAAAACCCATTTTTAGTGTTCATTATTTCAGCAAACCTACATACTCATCTGCCATGTTATTCTTATGGAGAATAATTCAAATGTCATAAATCGTTTATTTATGAATGCATATTGATGAAACTTAGTATGTGGCTTTATGTGGTATTAAGATCAATTAATATGCATTGGAAATTCGCTGAGTATGCAGGTTTGCTGCTACGGGGGTATTATTTACTAAGTATAGAATACAAAGCACGGTTGAATGTACAGAAAATGTTGTAAACAAGTTGTTTTCAAAAATATCCATCCAAACCCCTGTTTAAGAGGCACTAGAGAATCCATCGCTAAACAAGAGGTTTTAAGAGGGGAAATGCCCCCTATTCCCCCCTCAGGGTTATTAAAGGGCGACATATTTTGAATGTCCTCTATTGTCAAAGCTAACTTGACAAGCATATCAAGTTTGAACGAAATTGATCAATAAATAAGAGAGAAAAATAGTTATTTTTGTATTCCCTATAAGAATAACATTGGACAACGTACTATATTTACCGCAAAATGAAAATTTAAATTTTCTCTGCAACCAGTAATTGTAGAATAGTAATTCAAAATACTAAATTATTTAGTTTTTTGAGCTCTTTTTATTGTGAATAGTAATATTTTTATATTTATGTTTTTTTTATGAAAAAATCCAAAAACTGAAGTTTTGATCATTTAAGTCTTATAATTTCTGAACCCAAATTATTACAGAAACGCGGGTGGTGTCATTTTGTATGAAAACTAAAGTTCTACAAACGACTAAAGTTTAATCCAAATCGTTAGAGCCGTTTTTGAGAAATCTTGATTTTTCATGTTTTTTGGCGGTTTTTGGGGATCCTTAAAAATCAAAAATTCCAAAAAATGAAAAAAAAAAATGCCTGGAGATATCGTAGATTAGTACCTACATACCAAATTTCATAAAAATCGGACCATTGGTTCGGGCTCTAGCTCTGTACACAGGCAGACAGACAGACAGACAGACAGACATCACGTAAAAATCACTTTTTTGGGTTCAGGGAGCACCAAAACGAATATTTCCACTAACAACTCAAATTCAAAAATTTTGACGATAACAATACTTTCTCCATATATTATGTACAAAAAGGGAAGAAAGAATATATACCTTTAACATATGTAAAGAATTATAACTTGTCAAAATTGTTTTAATCAAAACTAGACCATATGCAACATGATTTATTTTGGTAAAGTTTGCCTCAATATGAATTTACCAACTGAAAGTGTTTTATCATGGAATAATTCAGTGTTCAGAAGAAGCAGATGTTTGTTTACGTAAGTCTAATTGTTTGATGACATTGGCCTTATCAATAAGAAACGTTCTACGATATCATGTTTTTATTTCTCGCCAAAGTGTTCATTAGAAACAATCAATGCAAGGTGATAACTTCTTATGAAATTGTATCAAACATTAGTTTTGCTTTAGAGTATAAACAACATGTAACAAGACCCAAAATGTTAATTTTTAAGGGATTTTTATTTTATAATTTATGTCTCTTTAAACTAATACAAATTTTAAATAGTAAACCCCTAAAATTCTTACATTTTAGCGAATTTCTCCTAATAGGGAAGAAGCTATTACTGTAGTCGGCATGGTAAGACCTAGGCCCGGGGCCATGATAACTTTTCGTTTTGAGGTCCCCAGATGTCAAAAACACCTTCCGTTCAAAACTGTATATATATATATATATATATATATATATATATATATATATATATATATATATATGTCCGTGGGTGCAATAACTCTCGTAAAAATAGTCCAATTTTGATGAAATTTGGTATAAACAAGTATAGCAACATTTATGACTTTAAGTTCGAAAACCAGCCAAATTGCTCCATCCTAAGGGGTGATTTGGGGGAGGGGTTTTGTACCCCAAAAATTGGTTTTTTGAGATTTTTACACATAATATTTTAGTAAATCAAATGTTACTTTTCACCATTGAATTCAGCTTAAAAAAACAAACAATTTGGTGTTTTGATCATTGCTCTACGTCAATTGGTTACAGAGATATTAAAAGTGCTAAACACAGTACGTTGTCCAATATTATTCTTATGGAGAATAAGACAAATTATATATCTCGCTTATTTATCAACTTATCCTGACGAAACTTGGTATACTGCTTCATATCGTTGTGGTCTATTGATATTTGCACAAAAAAAGATTTGTTGGTTGATAGTTTCCGTAGCAGCAAACCTGTGTACTCAGCCCCCATGTTATTCTTATGGAGAATAAGTAAAAGGTTATCTCCGTTAATTATAAACATAAATTAATAAAAACTAGCTATGTGGCTTTACGTAGTTGATTTATATTGATATATGTATTAAAACCCATTTTTCGTGTTCCTTGTTTCAGCAAACCAGCATACTCAGCCGCCATGTTATTCTTATGGAGAATAATTAAAATGTCATAAATCGTTTATTTATGAATGTATATTGATGAAACTTGGCTTTATGTGTATTAAGATACATATATATGCATTGAAAATTCGCTAAGTACGCAGGTTTGCTGCTACGGGGGGATTGATAAATGTTTCACATGGACAAATATAGGCCTAAAATAATAAATATTTAATAACTATAGAGTCTGAAATTATAAAGCATAGAAATTAAACAACCTGTTTTGTATTGGAGTCGGCACCATTTACTTCTATAGTTAACAAGCTTACACCCGTCACAGCAAAATTAGTATTCTAATGCAAATAATATATGTACCTGGGCACAAAATAAAAATTATCTTATAAAGATTCAACAAAATATATTTATATATATTTATTAGTAATGGAGATATAATGTTTTATTTATCCTCATCGAGAATACAGGTAACATTAGGGCTGAGTGTGCAGGTTTGCTACAAAGCAAAGAACCACAAAAACGTTATTTTTATACATTTAGGCCTATTACTGGAATACAACTAGGAGAAGACACAAATCAAGTTTCAACTAAATATATTTACAAATAAGGAAGACGTAAAAAGAAAATTTTCACCCTTTCCGCTCGTAAGTCGGGACAGCCCCGCCCGCCGAATTTAGCTATGTTGTCGCATGTCGGGCCTGACCTGCACATGCATTTTTTTGGGAGGGGGGATTTTTTATGGTCCCCTAATCGACATTATCAAAATAAAACACAAAATTCTGTTTAAATAAAAACAAACAAAATAAAAAAATAAATAAATAAGTGACCCGCTATGATTTTAAATGCAGCTGGACAGGAATATGACAGTCTAAAAAATGAAAGTAAAGGGTTAATATTTACATCTTACAATTGGGAACCATGCGTTCGGGGAACTTGGCGTTCGGGCAACGATGATGAATGAAAACCTTGTTAGCCAATGAAAACGTTCGGTGTTGTTAATGTCAAACGCTATTGGCCAGTGGCAAGTTCATTGAATGTCTACTTAGTATAGCACAACGTAAATTCCAAAGGCATCAATGCCTCAAATGCATCAATGAGTAAATTACCGTTATAAAAATTAGAGGTATAAAATAATAATGTCAAAAGGCCAGTATTGGCAGGTATTTAATATATATTAGTGAATTTGTATTTATATATTATTGTTGTTTTACCCTCTAAGACAACATATCTGTGTTTCAAGACAAGAAAATATATAAATTTTCCCATAAATTATTGCAAATAGACGTTCATTAATAGTAATGAATAAAAGGAAAATTTGGTGGCTTTAAATATGACGTGGTTGTTTAATCGGAAAAAAACGTAACAGTAACTTTGTCAGTAGGCCTACCAAAATGTGATTGTAAAATGGGTTAAGAATTTGCAAGTAGGACGAGGCCTATACTGAAAGCAGAATAACTTAAAAGTATGATATTTCTCTGTAGCCTAAAGCACTTAAATTACTGATGATTAAAATAAATAAATTTTTGTGTGATAACTGTATCGGTAACAGAAATGTTAATGAGCAATGTTGGGTAGGACAAACTATTTGTAGTTCATAGTTAGGTACCGAGTGTTTTATGAAGTAAACCACACTGTTTTCTCGATTGAAACCAAGGCCAAACTGTTGTTGAAACCCACCAATCCCCCTTACACACAGTTTTATGACATAAGAGAAATAATGAGGACACTTAACAAAGGTTATTAAGTACTAAATCGTTATTTTGTTAAACTCTGGTACTATATATATATCCAAGTTAATAATTTAACCATAACTAATTTTCCGGTATCAAGAAGGAAGGGAATTTTACGCAGATTGCAAAATATATAAAGGTTTTCAGGTTATTATATAAGCATTTATTCCAAAGTAACATAGCAGTCAGAATAGGTAGACGAATACACTTCTGAAAATTAAAAGTTATATCGTAGTTCCCCTATGTCAGTTGCTTCGATAGCAGTCAGTGGGTGCCTAGCTGTCAACCTAGCGGCCCGAGTTCGAAACTAACGCTCAACCAAATACTTTTTGCTAAACATTTTTCATTGATTGAACTTTTTTACCCAATAGCACCATCACATGATCAGTTTCAAGAATTTTAATCAGAATTTGGATGATTAATCTTAATAACAAAACTTAATTTGGTGTTATAGAAGGCTTGTTTGCTTTAGGCCTATGTTTATTGTAGAAGTATAATTCAACATACTCCCGTAGTTTTAAAACGACTCGGAAATAGGATTTCTTACTGCTTAATAGCCTGCGTTGCTTTAAGAATACACATTTCCAAAATTTAGTTTCATACTATCAGACCTATTGACAATGAATTAACTAAGATTAAAGTCAAGTGAAATTAAGTTTAGGCCTGCGGTGAAAAAACCTTTGCAACACGTTTCTGTGATCATGGATGATTCAGGGCATTTTAGGTAAGGGCTAACGTAATCAGCGTTTTACGTTACATGTTGTGTAATAAACATACTGCATGCTAAAGACTAAATTTTGAACATTAGGGCTACAATTGCGAACATAAAACAAAACTTTCTGGCCAGATTTATCCATATTACATCGCAGAAACAAGATAAAAATAATTAAATCTGTTACAGATTAGATCCGTTTCGTTACTTTTATTTATAACTAACATACATAACTATGAATATAATGCCTGGTACATTATATAACGTAAAATGTATAATAAAACAACAAATTTGAATTGGCCACTTTACTACACTAACTATGATCAAAAAGTTATCAGGTAAAATATGTTATAACATGATATAATTACTCATATAATTTGTTATGACAATCATCTGTTTACTATTCTTTTAACTTTTTCATTATCATAACGTTCATTCTACTTTTAACGCACAATAGTTTTAAAATAATAAAAAAAAACATTCTCTTGCCTAACTAATTAGAAATATTTTTTCTCCAGTACTTATGTTGGTACTCATACAACAGACTGTAAAAATTAACAATTAAAATATAGTAAAGCCTCGACTGACAGGTGCATTGGCGAGCTAACAGCTGATTGGCTCTGATCGTTGCGGCGAGCTCGCGTTTGATTGGCTCCGCTAAACGGGACCTGGCTAGAGGCTACCGTTGCCCCAATGGCTTGTCCCCTTACAATTGTATTACTGGTTTCATCCGTATGATGCACATTTTATAAATAGGGGTTTGATGGCAAGGAATAGAGGAAAAAGAAAAAGAGTCACCTGTGAATGCAGCCCTCGCAACAGTTTCTTCAAAGAAAATTAATACAATTTTACCAGTGTAAAATATTAAAATTAAACCTAGTTATAAAAAATCACTATACAAAAAAAATAACTACATCCATAATAATCAATGAATTATCCCTGAAGATGTAGACTGCATCACGTGGGCACGTCGAAGATTACAACAGCATCGCAGAGAGTTGCTGGTGATCTCTTCTAGGTAAGTGATGTTGTAGCTAACGATCGAGACCACATTATGTAATCGCCGACGATGCAACAGCATCACAGAAAGATGTCCACAATAGCTACTACAACGATAAAGCCACCAATGATTTTAAAACGTAAAAATTTACAGAACTATATTTGAGGAAAAATGTCACTGAATGAATACTTACTCTAATTTCATCATCAGAAGTTTCAGGAATGATTGTTTTCAGTTCAACATCACCATTTTCCAGAGAATCACTCTCGTAGTTCGGATCATTCATATCCACGTCCTCTTCAACAAGTTCTGAGCCGGGTTTACCCCATACTCCTTTCCCACCAGCACCTCCTACAATAGTCACAAAACGCCAATTTATTTTAAATGACACAAAAACAAAAAAATACACACGGTTGAAAAAGTCTAGGTTATGTGATAATTATTTGAGAGTTTTAAGCTAGCAATACTTTTCTGACCTATTATTTATTTATTGCTTCATGTAATTATATTTTGAAAAATAATGGTGTTGATATAATTTTATCAAAGTCGCCATTTTTACATATCTTAAGTCTTGGCTCGTCCTACGGCCTACAACAGTGTGATTGATGTCAGGCAGAATAGACTCACATTTTCTGTTTACACTTTTTTCTATATAACCTCAACCTTCGAGTTCACAATTCTTATAAACAAATACTTATTGAGCACTTCCTTATTGAGTAGGCCTATCTGATGAGTACTTACTCAACTTTTTACCTAGAGGACTCTTCTTCAATATGTTACAAGTTAAAAAATGGACTTAAATTTAATTTTAGAAACAGGTTAAATTATCTACATGAGACCTTTTATGTGATTAACATCACACATTCACTCTTTGAAGTGACTGAATGTATTGCGTTACCAAACTATGAACCATGAGTTCTACACAGTATTTAAAAATAATATATATATATATATATACAGGGTGTCACAAAAATGCGTAGCGCGCTATGCAGAACCAGATTCTACATACAAAAATAAGTCTAAATGAATAATAATTTTTTTCCGATTTCGGCTTAGTTTAGGCGTAATCCGCCATTTTGTATTTTTGTGAAAATAATTAATAATTCAAAAACCCTTGGAGATATTTTTATGAAACTTGGTATACAGTTTAGTTTTTGCTTTTTAACATTTCCGAAAATAATTTTTATTAAAATTATCAAATATCAAAATGGCGGCCATTTAAATATTTCCAAGTAAAATTCCTTGAAAACTAGCAACTAAAACAAAATTTTACAAGACATCAAATTTAAAGCACTTTGTAATCCAAATCCTATAACATTTTTACTGTAAAAATTGGTTAATAAATAAACAAGTTATGGTAATTTTTTCAAATAAATTTCAAAATGGCGGCCATATAAAAATTTCAAAGTAAAATTCCTTGAAAACTAGCAACTAAAACAAAATTTTACAAGACATAAAATTTAAAGCACTTGTAATTAGATGGTCAAATGTACTAGGGAATTTGACTTTAAAAATGTTATATGGCCGCCATTTTGAAATTTATAACAAAATTGAAATAACTTTTTTATTTATTAACCGATTTTTACAATCAAAATGTCATTGGATTTGGATTACAAAGTGCTTTAAATTTGATGTCTTGTAAAATTTTGTTTTAGTCGCTAGTTTTCATGGAATTTGACTTTGAAATATTTAAATGGCCGCCATTTCGAAATTTGATAACTTTAATAAAAATTATTTTGGCAAATGTTAAAAACCAAAAACTTAAAGTTTATACCAAGTTTCATAAAATTTCCAAGGGTTTTTGAATTATTATTTTAAAAAAAATATAAAATGACGGATTATGCCTAACTAATCCGAAATCGCAAAAATGTTACATTTTCGAATTGTTTTTGTATGTAGAATCCGGTTCTGCATAGCGCGCTACGCATTTTTGTGACACCCTGTATATTTATATAGGCCTAGCCTACTACCAGTAAAATAATGTTATATATTAGTACACAACAGGTTTTTTGGATGAGCAAGACCTAAGGTACTACTGAACTGATTTATATGTTTGAAGTGTAAACTTAAAGAGGTCGTAGTATGGATTATAACAATTTCCTTATATTTTAAATTCACCCCACAAGCATTTAAAACTTCAATGTAAATCTTATTGAAGACAAAAATAATTTAACAGCTACTGATATAGGTATTAACAACACAGCACAGCAGCAAGAACAGATGTTACAGACATTATACAAATAGTAACTAATAGAATGACAACACAGTATGCATAATATGTTTTGAGGGGTGATGTAAATTTAGAAGCATGAGAAGAACATTTGCTCAAAATCAAGAAGCAGGTTAAGTGAGGTTCCTCAATAACTTAAACCTCCATAATTTGAAATGCATGTGAAATAGCACACCTCAGTTTCTTACTTGGGCAGGCCCACAACTGCCCACAATTACTGTAAGTTAATTTCCAGAAATTCTACTTTTATTGTTACTTAAAAATACGGTGAATGATTAATATAAATAAAATATATAAAATTTAAAACATGAAATATCAAAACACTTTATTTCATAGTAAAGTAAATCTAACATGAACAATATTATTTTCTTAAATTATGGAATATCATATGATTTTAAATAAATAAATAAAATAACAAGTAGCATGTGGCAAAGTTGATGAAAAGACATAACAATTCTTCCCTCCTTATTTTCTAAATAAATTTACATCTATAAGTTCATTCCTTGGACTGGCTTTCTTATTCTCGATGAACGTCGAAGTTCAGTTGGTTGAGTACAGTTTGTTATTGCCGGGTGGTTGATAGGACTTGACTAGGGCTGTAACAGGAATGTCTTCACTACACTGTGTGTCTGCCAAGTTATCTTCTGTACCAGGTAATTGTCCTGAACAGCTGGATCTTGTAGCATTATCAAAATCTTTATTTTGATAAGTCTTCTTAGGAGTTGGTATTTTACCCACTTGATTGTCCATTCTTTGGTTCTCTGGGCGGAATTTTGGCTGTATCGGCATGTAATTGACATCCGCTGCAGATGGCCTGCATTTTGTCTCTTTGGCCACACACAATCACAATTAAACCCAACACACAGTGTGTATTGGGTTTGGTCTCACATGGCCAAAGTTGATTGAAATGTCATTTATCACGTATCCATCACCAATTTCCCCAAGGTCTAAATTTCCATACAGTCGATTGTATTCTTCCCCCAATAGCGAACTGTTTACAAAAGAGTGGTTGTTGGGCTTGATTTGTGTCGGCTTTGCATGGTCTCTACAAATCCAGTTTAGTTCTCAAGTTACGTCCAAACATTAGTTGCGCAGGAGGTAGACCAGTACTGAGTGGAGTCGCGCGATACCGGAATAATAATTCACACAACTTTTCATGTAAGGTACCTCGTTCAAACTGCATACACTTAAGGTTTGTTTTGAGTGTTTGGCAAAATCTTTCTGCTTGTCCATTTGTTGAGGGATTTCCTGGTGCAATAAATCGTTGCCTTATTCCTAGTCGGTTGCAGGAACTTTGAAACTCTGTAGATTTAAGATTGTAGCATTGTCACTGACTAAACCTCAGGCAGCCCATGGTGACTGAACATTTCACGAAGGTAGTGTATGGTACTCTCACTTGTTGGTGCACTTCTGATTGAATATATTTCTGGCCACTTTGATCTGGCATACCACTATTAAAAAGTGATGATTCATGAATGGCTCTGCGGAGTCTATGTGAACTCCCTGCCAGTTGCGCACTGGTACCTCCCATATGTGAACAGGGGCCTTTTCTGAAATTTTCTTGTACTCACAACATGACTTGCACCCTCTTACTATGCCTTCAATATCCGAATCAAAATTTTTCCAGTAGCAACAGTTTCTTGCCAGGGCCTTCACCCCCAGTATCCCTACATGTGTCGAGTGCAGTTCTTGTAGTATTGCTGGTTGCAGTTTCTTGGGAATGACAACGCGGTTTCCTCTAAAAATAATTCCATCTTGAAGTGATATTTCTGGGTCTGATACTTCTCCATTTAAGACCTTTTCTTCCTATTGAGAGAGCTCTTTATCACATGACGTTTCTTTTGCTATATCTGTAGCTGTTACTACGTCTGACATTATGCAGTGTATTATGTCATGATGAACAGTATAGTCTTCGTCAACTACATTAACATTCTCTTCTTTTAGAGGTAATGGGTGCCTTGAAAAGTAGTCGGCATTTCCATGTTTACTCGATACTTTATGCAGAACTTCATAATCAAAACCTGACAGGAAATGAGCATATCTCAGCATTCTGGTTTAAGTTAAGAGAGGGAGTTTCTTGTCCGGATGAAATAAAGTCATTAATAGTTGTTGTCGATAACGAGGTGAATTTTCTTCCATATAGATTATCAAACATTTTTTTACACCCCCAGTACACTGCAGTTGCCTTCCTGTCCAACTGGCTATAATTACGTTCGGCGGTAGTAAGTGTCCTACTTGAAAACATGATTGGCCTTTCATTGTTGGGCATTTTCTGGGAAAGAACTGCTGATAGACCCACTGGACTGGCATCTGTGACAAGAATTATGGGTAAATCTGAATTGTAAGGAGTGAGCACCAAATCACTCTCTAACTAAGCCTTAATTTGAATAAAAGCCCTTTCACATTCATTGGTCCACTTGAATCGTATGTCTCTTTTTAAGAGTTGATTTAACGGGTGTAGAAGTGTTGATGTGTTTTGAATGAATTTTGAATAGTACTGTACTAGACCAAGGAATTGACAAACTCCTTCAAAATTTGATGGGCGAGGAGCATCTTGAATTGCCTTAACCTTTTCTGGGGATTTTTGGATACCGTCTTCGCTGATGACATGACAGAGATAATGTACTTTTCTTTCAAAACCCTTGCTCTTATCAATGTTCACGTGCAGATTGTACTGCTCCAGTTTTTCCAGAGCCTTTATTTACCTGGATTTACATTCTTCAAACGTATTGTCTTGTACGACAATATTCCCACTGTTCCCTTGAGATTTTGTAAGACCTGGTCAACAAATTTGTGAAACTCATTTGGAGCTGTTTTTATTGGAGCTGATTTCATTCCAAAAAATAATTCCAAAAAACAATCTCTTAGCTAGATATGTGCCTTTATGTTTAGTAATTGCTTGAATTTTAACACTTCCAGAATTACCTTGTAATCAGCACAAATGCGGACTGATCCATTTGATTTTGGGATTACTACAATTGGAGTTCCCCACTCAGAGTGATCTACTTTTTCAATAATGTCTTCTTTTTCAAATTTGTCAAGTTCATTTTCTACAGCTTCTTGAAGTGTGTGAGGTACTGGTCTGGGTTTCAGGTATACAGGGTTTGAGTTGTCTTTAAACTTCAAAGATCAAGTAATATTTGGAAATTTTCCAACACTTTGTTCGAATACTATGGAGAACCTTTGTTTAATGCTTGTATTGACGGTGTTTGTATTAATCACTGGTTTGGTCGTACCCACATGATTGATGTCATGTAAGTTGATATTTTCTTATCCAATTTCTACCAAAAATGGCATTCTTCTTTAGATTAACAATGTACAAATCTTCTCTGCAAGACTTTTCTCCATAAGACACTGAGAGTACAGACTCCGATCGGTTTGAATACTTGACCCGTGTAAGACCGAAGAAGGACATTTGTTTTGCAGACAGGAACATTTACGATTAGTTTCTTGAAATCTTCGTTGCTTATGATACTAACATGGCTTCCTGAGTCACATTCAAAATTCTGTTGTTTTCCATTTAAGGTTATTTTAACCATCAACCTATCGTCTATCGTTGTTAAGCACATCTATAATCCGTTTAACGTCATTATACTCCGACTCAGAATCAATGTCCTTTACCTTCTTTACATTTTGATGAGTCTATTGCATTTGTTGCATACGTTTTGCAATACCAACTCTTTCTATGTGGCCATCTTTATTACGATACCGACAGTTTAACCCGTTCGCTACCAGCCGCCGTATATATGTGGCGGCCGGGTCACTCTGACAGCCCACGAAAAAAATCATAAACTTCCCTGTAGACTGGTCCTAGTCCTAGCTACAGACCAAGTGCTGCATATATAAGGCGGACTATCCTGTAGACCGTGCCTAAACCATCTAACCTTTAAAATAGACCGTTGCGAAGAAATTTCTCATTTAGTATCAAGAAACCAAGTTGCGGCGGCAGTCTATTTTAATGAACCTAGCCGCCGCAGATCTGCGGCGTTGGGCTATGAGTACGCCACGCCCGCTGCAAAATTGAGGCGGCAGTCTGTGGTTACGATTTTTTTTAACATTGTGGTAGCGAACGTGTTAAATCGTTTACCAAACGACAGTTAGGCATTTCGTGATTATTCCTTCCACGATGTAAACAAATATCCAATAGTCCCAGTTTTTACAGCCATTTTTTATTTTTATTTTTTGTAAAGTCTTTTCCGGGCTTGTAATCGGATTTATGACCGACTGAATTCTTCCTTGTTGCATTGATGTTGTTGATTTCATGTCTGTTGATTGATGGATATATATTGTTATCAATTTTGGATGCCTGTATAGCCAGGGCAGTTTCCGTTGTTTTGTCAAGTGTAACATCACCTAGCTGCAACAGTTTTCCTCGAATGTCCAAGTCGTGCAAGCTCCTGATAAATTGAGCTCTGAGCATGAGATTGATGACTAATTTTGTAGTCACCTTCTTCACACCCAGATTTGAATCCAGCTGAGCTTGCTAGTTGTTTAAGAACTGCTATATAGGTTGTAATTGATTTGCTCTCATTTTGAATTCGAGAAAAGAACTTGTGTTGCTCAGTTAAGATGTTCTTCTTTGGACAAAAATGTTCATTTAGCAGTTTCAGTAATTCCTTGTAGGTTTTAGAGTGGTCTATCTGGAGATGTTAAACTGCTGATAATTTTGTAGTGTCTGGCTCCTAGGCAGTTTATTAAGAACAAACCCTTCTTATGTTCAGTCTCTGCATCACTATCTATTAATCCTTTTATCGTGAAGAAAATTTCCAAGCACTGAATGTAGTTCTCATAAGGTTCTTCATTCTCATTGTAAGTATCGAAATTCAATGAATTGCTCTGAAGCAGTTCCTTTGTACTATTTTTTGACTTTTGTGGAAGTGCTTGTTGACTTGTTTGTTGTGTAATAATGTCATAAACTGATTTAAAGTAGATCTTGTTCTTGAATTTCTGCCATGGTTACACTCGTCGCCAAATTATATAAATAAAATATATAAAAGGTAAAACATTAAATATCAAAACACTTTATCTCATAGTAAAGTAAATCTAACATGAACAATATTATTTCTTAAAGTAATATTATTACTTCTTCATGAACAATATTATGGAATATCATATGATTTAAAATAAATAAATAAAATAACAAGTAGCATGTGCAAAGTTGATGAAAGGACATAACAAAGAACTAAAAGTTCAATAGATTCTGGACTGATCTGAAGTAGCCCAACTGAAGGCAGTAACCCTAGGCAAAGATTAGGCTTAACCCTTACCACCGGTAGCGATCAATCAATAGATAAATGATTCAGTTCCCCAAAACTGAATAGTATCAATAATGTTAAGAGCTTGTTCAATATAAAATTCTTATAATTGATTTTTATTAAAAGTGAACATATTATCTCATGGGAGATTTGTGCTGCTTTGTTCAGGCATAACTGTGTGAGATCTCTAACATGCTAACATGTATGAAGGCCTATACACTGCTGAGGCTGGGCCAGGAAGCCTGTAATATAGGGCACAGGGCACATATAGAGTTTATGGTGCCTCAATAAAATTCCAGAAACTTATTTGATGAAGTGACTGATGTTGAGTGGATACGATGGAAACTTAACAGTCAGGAGCTGTAGCAGCGCCGACTTCGCGCAGTATAAAGGAAGAGTTTGGACAGAACGACAATCCGTTAGTAGGCAATATGCTGTCCACAAGAACAGTGGAAGCCCATGTTGGAGGAAAAATCATACAAATGAGTACGGAAAGGGGTTAGCCCCAGGGTGGGGTACTATCCCCCCTTCTATAGAGCTTGGTTGTAGATGAACTCCTCGGAATTCTTATCAGGGGTCTACACTGTATTGGATATGCACATGATATAGTTAACTGAAATCAACTGAAATTATAATAGTATAAAATAGTATAATAGTATAAAATAGTATATAAAACAGTAGTAAAAAGTAGAAATTAAATTATAATTATAATAGTCAACTGAAATTTGAGGAGACTCTCTGCAATTTAATTCAAGGGGGTTTAAATCAGAGGTGCAAGTCGGTGGGTTTGACAGTCAATCAAGCAAAAACCTCACTTGTATACCCTTCACTATGAAAAGAAGGCTCCCACTATTGAGGAACATACAGCTTGGTGGGGTGGAACTGGAACGGAAGTCGGAGGTTAAGTATCTGGGTCTAACACTAGATAAGAAACTACTGTGGAATAGACATGTAGAAGAGGTAACATCTGCCCTACTGACCTGCAGGAGCTATGCAGGAAAATCGTGGGGTTGCAACCCACATGTATAAAAAGGTGGATGTATACCATGATAGTGAGACCAATGATCACATATGGGTCGGTAGCTTGGGCAGAAAGGACCAAATTTAAGATCTCGAGGTAATTGAAGGAGAAGGTAAAAAAGAATGGCTTATGTTACCATAACGGGAGCCATGAGATCCTGTCCTACAGCAGCCTTAGAAGTAATCCTGGACCTGACACCTCTGCTTCTGGTTGCGGAGAAGGTGGCAAAGGAGGCCCCACTTAGGATGTAGAAAATAGGCATGAAAATAAATCCCACCCATGGCGGAGACTCCCTGCCACCAGGCCTAGAAGAATTACTGAAACTCCCAAGGGACTCAGCAATCAGAAGGTACAACTTTGAAAAGAACTTTTAACACTGGGCTAGGGAACAAGCAAGAGTGGAGTGGTGAGTCCACATTTCCACTGGCGAGACATGTTATCAGGTCTCTACACAGTCAGTACACTGATGGTCAAAAACCAATGAGGGAACTGGGGCTGGAGTGTTTGGCCTTAAGACCAAATACATAGAGTTGGGAATTTCTTCGAGCATCTTTTGGGCAGAGGTTAATGCAATTGAGGATGCGTACAGTTCAACCTCAGTAGGAAATACAATAAGCGGGATATTACGATCCTATCAGATAGCCAAGCAGCCATCAGAGCGCTGAGTTCACCGGTAATCAACTCCAGAATGGTGTGGGATTGCCGGCAAAGTTAAACTATACTAGGTAGCACAAACAGAGTGTCTCTCCTCTGGGTGCCAGGACACCAAGGAGTACAGGGTAATGAAGAAGCAGACAGGCTTGAAAGAGAAAGGGCGGCAAAAACCCTTCAATAGCCCTGAACCAGGGTGCAGGCTAGAGGATGCCTTCTTCAGAAGGAAAAGAGAAGGAAGAGGCTGAGAGCAAGCAGGTGGGTGACTCTTCCTGGATGTAAACAGGCCAAGGAAATGTTTGGCAACTTCAATCATAGGAGATCTGAAAATCTGATCAGGCTTAACAAAAACAGCAAGAATTCTAATAGGGTTTCTCGCCGGACACTATAGACTTAAGGGCCACCTTAAGACGATGGGGATGGTAGAAGAGAATAGCTGCAGATTCTGCCTGGAGCAGGAGGAAACTCCGAGGCATCTACTGGCTGAATGTAATGCAGTTGGTCAAAAACGGGCCAGGAGTTTCGGATCATACCAGACAAGCATTGGGGATGCTCCCCTTTTAGAACCCCCCCTAGCTTCTAAACACCATCAAGGAGTTAAGAGTTGGAGGGGGAACTCTAGAAAGGTACTGAGATCTCAGGGGAACAAAATATCTTGTTAGGTTGCAGTGCATTCTTTCCCACATGTTTATCAGTATCAGTATACATAACAACAGCGGTTCTGCCAACTTCCACCATCCAGCGTAAAATTATATGACATTCCGAAACTATCGTAACCTAACCTAACGGCCCCAGCGCACTGTCTAAGTTTTTAGTCCTGTATAAAATTGTAATTGTTTAGTTTAGCTTTATATTTCAATATGTTATTTGCATGTCCGGTTAATAGGAGAAAATATTAAAAAGAGACAACTTTTATTCAATGAATGCTTTACAGTTTATAAGTTCATGAAAACAATTTAAATGTACTCTCTCAAGCAATTAATTCATTACCGGTATCAAATTATATTCACAATGTACTAACAATGACAAGATTCATGATTTTAAATTGTCGTAATTTGGGAGTAAAAGACAATTCTGTTGTTTATGTCTGGTGGCATCACAGACGTGGAGGGAGCAACCTTGGTTAGAGGGCATGGTCTATTGGTACAGTAATGGTGGTGACAGGGGGTGTGAATACCTTGAATGCCCCCATCAAGCTTTTAGACCTATCTGGAGTCGTCGCTGCGACCCGAATTGTCCTATTCTGCGCTCCCGTTGAGTGCAGTATGATATGCGTCCATCAACCATTGGGATACGATATAGCCTATCAATCTTTAACATTTGAGATAACTACCGAAGAATAACGGTACAGTAGGACCCCGCTAGTCCGATCTCTGATGGACCGACTCCTCGCCTAGACCTACCATATCCTTATCGGCGTTTTGTTTACGTATCCGGTCGTAGCTTGTTGATGACTCATCACTGGCGATGTAAGTCAGTAGGCCGTGGACTGTTGATAAAGTATGAGTTTTTGAAACTTGTATGAAAGTTGTATGAGTTAATATCACATTTGTTTGTAGTTTGTCAACACATGCTATGCATTGTATAGGCCTAACAGTCCATGTGGCAATATGTTTAGTTTAAACTAGAGTTTTATTACGTTTTTATGTGAATAAATTTGTTCCTCTGATAATCCAACCATTTTTGCGTTCCGACCATGCTCTCGGTCCCGTTGGTGACGGATTAGCGAGGTTCTACTGTATATCAAATCTCAACCAGGTACTGAGTATTACTACTACTGTTGTTTATCCTCGATTTTCCAACGTGTTAGACCTCGTGCGGATCTTCGTGAAGCCTGAGTAGGGGGTGTCAGCAGAAGAGTGGGGGGAGATCAGCGTTGGAGGGGAAGTTCACAATACCATGTGTCACAATACTATTCCTGTGGAATACATTTGGCTAGTATTTGGAATATTTTTACTTGTACGATCAGCTGTTTTTTCTCACAAAAAAGTTTATTTGCCTTTGCTGATTGTTTAATTGAAATTTAAATATTTTGTCCTATAAAAGTAATGTTTAAAAATATGGGCGCAGAGAACTCACTAGGTTAAAGGCAAATTAAAATAATTGTGTTAGGCCTAATCAATAGAGGCTGCCCCACACTTCTCGTGAATACGCCCGAACATTCGGGGTTGTCGCGAGGAATGTGGGAGCTGCACGAACTTTTTGGTACTAGTACACTATCGCCAAACGATTCACTCATATGTCCCATCGAATGTTCGGAACGAGTCTTGCACCAAATCAACCGAATGTGCACAGCGAACTAACCAAGTACACGATCACCGAATACCATGCAATAACATGCTCGCCCATTCGCTTCCGTTCGTCTTTTTTGATTCGTGCCAAAAACCCGACAAAAAACGGAGCACAGCGAACATGAATCATGGCGAGGCAAAATATTCCGAACATACACGAGCACTCTGTGTACACTATCACGCTCGCCTTAGTTCACCTTTGTTGGGCCATAGTGTACCGGTAGCAAGTACACAGGACGGAATGTTCAGTGAAAATTCGGGAGGATGTTCGGCCGAAAGTTCAGGTCTGTTCGTAAGACGTGAGGAACAATCATAACCTAAGATCTTTGCACAGCAATCACTTTGTGGTTGCAATGTTTTTGGTTTGGCACGTAACAGATGATTCTCACAAGCGATTTTTATTCAACAGACTAAGAACAGATGTCAATCACTCACCCCCACCCTAAAAAACCGGTTTAAACCACTTTAACCAATAACACCCAGGCTTCACGAAGATCCGCACTAGGTCTACCCTTATAGCTGGCATGTTATCGTGAGAAAATTGACTCATTTTGCAAGCGTTTACGCAACACACTGCAGCTCGATTGATTTCGTACTTTTACTTTGGCCTTTTTACTCAAACACATACACAGATAGTCGGTGTTGAGATTTTAAGAGGTCTATTGTCACCATTATACTGCACATTTAGAAATTAATAAGATTTGTGTGTTTAGGTTAAAGTTTAAACTTTTATAAAGTGGCGGCCTCATTCATAAGAGCATGATATAATTAGGCCTAGTACATACTTACTGACACATCACTAAATGGCCTAATTTATACTCATTAAGTTTAAAAGAATGGATAATTAAAAACAATGTAGAGCATGCCAAGAGAGGTTGAGTGTAACAACGTGCCAGTAGCTAGGATCAGATTGAATGTGCTGCTCTCGACGCTGTGACGGCCCAAAAATCCCTAGACTGTTAAAAGCCATTAATACGACACTGTAATTAAATAATTACAGTCTACCGTTCCTAATAATTAAATTTCTACCGTCACTAAAATCCATAATTGGAAGGAGGAACGGTGCTCTTAACATTATTTCCATTATTCCATTCTGAAGAGTTGGCTAGATTAAAATATAAAACCAACATCCAGAAGCTAGAATATTTCGTCCCGAGCTAACTTCAATTCAACCACACCTTGGTGCCGGGACGGCCGAGGAATGCATGGCATCAGCATTTCAACTCTCAACGCCGGCTTAAGAGCGCATTCTCAGTGCCTCTTAGTTTGAGTAATGACAGCTTAAATCGTTTGGCTGCAGCACCTCCTGGGGGAGATACCCCACGATTCCCGTGACGTCACGTACTGAGGACGACGCTGATTGGCTGGAGGGGCTCCATCATCAAGGAACGAGAGAGGAGCCTCACCCCAGTCGCTGAGTTGTTGATGATTAATTAGGACGCGTCGTGTCTGTCTCTCCATGTTCATTTTGTTAATTGGCGTTTTCCAAATTTTAACTGTTAACCTTTAATAATTTAACTTAATTTTTAAACTGCGATCTTTGTAATTGAAATCTTATGTGTTGAATAAAAGTATGTTTATCGGAAAAGTGTTTTTATTTTACTGAAAAGGTACCTCGTAGTTCGGCGGAAGTGACAACGCTGTACACACGGCATATAAATACAGTTTCTTATATTTGGGTCAATCTATACCAAGTGGTACAGAAAAGAATTAATTGGTTGCTTGACCATCTCAGAAAAAATTGACATTTGGTGGATGGATTGCCTCATGTTTGAGAGGCAAAAAAATATTTTTTTAAATTTATATGCGTCAGGGAGAAGAATCCATTTGCTCGTGGTAGGGGGGAATTTGTCTATACAAGAGGCTTATGTAGAATACCGATGAGGTGTCTCAAATGCAGCTCAGTAAATGCCTAGCAGCGCCTAAATTATAGCCTATGAATATTGAAAACAACACACAAGTGTTACAGAATCTCTTCAAAACTGCAGGAGCTAAAAATACAGTTTCTTATATTTTTACAGTTCATAGTTTCTATTACTATTTGTTTTAAAGCAGTAACTTAGTGACAAAATCATATTCTAAATTGGAATACATTTTGTTATCATAACTTTAAAATTATCACCTAGTTGTGAACACCCTGTAGATTTACTTACGAGCCGGCTCTGCTGTTATACCATTTTGTTTGTATTTAACCTCAATTAGTGTGTACTTTTTTAAAGTAGTACTTTAAATTTTGCGTAAAATGGTTTTTAAAATATACTTTATAGAGTTTGCGTAAAATGGCTATCTTGGCGTGCACAGGGTGGGTAGCTCCAAAGAGGGCTTAGTGGGGCCCCAAACAAGATGATTAAATAAATGTTTAGATGTCTAGTATGTTAAATAAATTAAGGTGAATGTAAGAAGTAAGTATAAAACAGTAAGGTAATCTAAGTTTTTGCTTTAATAAGAAATACTTGGAGTATTATTGTTACACGGTTAAGTAGTAGGCCTATTGGCATATGCAAATTCAATTAAAATCGACATCCAAAACATGAACCGTTATCTTACTTTTTCCTGTAATGATCGGCAAATTCCATGGAAACCGAGTGCCGGATGTAAGTACAATAGCCTACCCCTTTGCCTCCTTTTATTCATTGCTAGGCAGAGATTCAAAGAAAAAGTAAATATGACAAGAGTTTAAATTTGGAGTAGGCCCTGCTGCAAATACACAGAAATAGTACTTTTATATATTAGATCTATGTTTATTTGAACTTTACTATTCACTTTTAGTGCATCATAAGAGTAACAGGAATAGTAAAACGATATACAAATATCAATGTAAATAATGATTCATTCATGGGGTGGGGGGTTGCCCTTACTGCACTTCCCATATTCCCATACCAAGGGATCAGTGTACCATGAACTCTCACAACTGCATATGAGGTGAAAACGCAGTACTGTTGTGGTTACATAGTGTCATTTGCCGACGTTATAAGTTTTTCCAGTACAGGGTTGTGGAAAATGTTTAGACCCCTGAAATTTCCCCCGATCCTACTATTAAGAACCAAAAATTTCCCCTGAAATTTGTGACTTATAAGCTTGTCTTTAAATTAAAATCTACAAGCTGTTCATAAGGCAAATCAATAATAATAAAGTAAATGTTTTTAAATCTTATTAAGATTAAATTTCACAAACACATTTTGTAACTTTGTAAAACACTCCGTAGCAGCAAACCTGCGTACTCAGCGAATTTCCAATGCATATTTATGTAGCCTATCTTAATGCCACATACCAAGTTTCATCAAAGATATACATTCATAAATTAACGATGTATGAAATTTTAATTATTCTCCTTAAGAATAACATGGCGGCTCAGTATGCAGGTTTGCTGAGGCAAGGAACACAAGAAATAGGTTTTTATTCAAATATCAATATAACTCAACTAGGTAAAGCCACATTCAAGTTTTATTAATTTATGTTCATAGTTAACAGAGATAACATTTTACTTATTCTCCATAAGAATAACATAGAGGCTGAGTAATCAGGCTTTGGGAACTATCGGCAAAAAAATCGTTTACTGTGCAAATATCAATAGACCACAATATTAAGAAGCAATTAATTACCAAGTCTCGTCAGGATAAATTGATAAATAAGTGAGATATACAATTTGTATTATTCTCCATAAGAATAACATTGGACAATGTACTCAACCTAAAGCACCTTTATTTATTTATTTATTTTCTACGGCAAGCACCATTTTTAAACAATAATTTACAATTCAGTGACATAGGTACAATAATTGATGAACAAGTGTCTAAGAAATCTTGGTTAAAATATTCAATGGTATGCAGAGCTTCAGGATGCAGATGATATATGTTCAAGCACTACTTGCAAAATAAGGATAAATTACTAAATCTACAGTAGTAGAACAATAGCACTTTCAATATCTCTGTAACCAATTGATGTAGAGCAATGATCAAATCGCCAAATTGTTTGTTTTTTAAGCTGAATTCAATGGTGAAAAATAAAATTGTATTTATTAAAATATTATATGTAAACAACTAAAAGAAAACCTTTTTTGGTGGACAAAACCCTCTCAAAATACACCTGTGGATGGAACGATCTGGCTGGTGGCTGCAGTTTCATAACTGTCCCACAAAACAATCGAATTAATATAACGAACTATCGTAATCGATAAGTATATCGATACTAGAAACCATCAAAATAAATTATTCAATACCAAAATGCAATATTTATAATTGATATGTTTGTGTGTATTTTGTTAACATTTTTATAAAAGAAAATAAAAGGGTCTGACGAACGTTGTAATACATACAATTAACTTTCGTGATTTAGCCAGAAATGTTTTGACAAATACAGAAACCTGCTTATGTCAAGAAGAAATGAAGAGGAAAATACGTGGAAAACATTCAGTGAACTTTTTTTGTAGGAAGGCAACAAACAGACACTAATCTAAGTGTAAATGCCTTCAGGAACACTTTTTTGAAAATTCTAAATTTGGTATGGTAAACATTCTAACCACGATTTACTTCTTTTTAGCATCAATGTAATAAATTACGACTTTATTATACGTGAAACTAGTCCGGCCACAAAAACTATCCGATGAACAATATCAGATTGGCTTTTGTTTTGCCACAAGGTTTGTATTTGCTGGATCGATGTTTACTATCGATATATCTATTAAGATAGTTTGATATATTAATTCTATTGTTTTGCGGGACAGTTATAAAACTGCAGCCCTGACTAAGATAAACTTAAGTTTTAGCTTAGTTATACGTTTCTTTGTTTTTTATTTTTTTAAATGTTCTAAAATATATTTGTTGTTAAATGTTCTATTCAAATATATTTGTAACTGGCATTGCATATTATTATTGACGATATACAATTTGTTGATTTTAGATTATAGCATTAATATAAATATAGAGTGAATAATTTTCGATATATACTGTTAGCCTACAATGTGATTCAAAATATCGAGTGTTCCGATTCGATATATCGCGTGTTTAAGATCAATATGTCGAATCCAATTAGTTGGTGGACGGTTATGAAACTGTGCCCTAAATCTGTTATCTTCTGCTATTATGTATTATTTTGTTCAGTTTTATAAACATTTGAAAATAACGGTTCTTTTCATTCATTTATTGTTAACTTACCTAAATGGGGTTTATTACCAAATTTCAAACAGACTGTGTGAAAATAGACCATTTGCACTTAAGTTATTTCATAGGCTTACTAACTTATCAATTTTTTTCACCATTGTTAGACATTTCATTGTAGGGAATCTGATTGCCAACACTTTTGTACATTTATCATCTTTTCCTAAACAAATATATTCAACCTACTAGGCTGTAAAGTTTTACTTTTGAAATTTTGGTCAAAATTTGTTTCAATTTTTTTATTAAGGTATCCGAAAAAACTAGGTACCCCTCTAATTGATTTATTTTACCATTTTCAGGTTCTCCAGCCTTTAACAACAAAATTGAATATTACCGGTAAATGCATATTGATAGGTTCCTCCATCCATTTTGCAATTTACTGAGAATTCTTGAAATAATGTCGGGTACAGTTTTATAAGCGGCCACCAACTAATCGGATGCGATATATCGATCTTAAACATTCGATATGTCGAATCGGAACTCTTGATATTTTGAATAGTGAACATCGAAAATCATTCACTGGATATTTATATTAATGTTATAATCTAAAATCAACAAATTGTAAATCGTCAATAATAATATGCGATGCAGTTACAAATATATTGTAATGAAACATTTAACAAATAACAACAAACGAAAACTACAATAACAAAAACAACAAATAATAAAGAAACGTACGGTATAACTAAGCTAAGGGTAAACTTTATGGATTGCTTTCATGAATTAATTGAACGGAACCCTGGCAAAGTTAACTTAGTTTTAGCTTGGTTATGCGTTTCTTTATTATTTGTTGTATTTTTAAATTTTAGTTTACGTCTGTGTTGTTGCTTGTTAAATGTTTCATTAAAATATATTTGTAACTGACATCATCCCTCTTAATCCCAGCTTTCAGGGACTGTTTCAACCCACGCCACGAGGACTCGAATATTTGAGTGTTTGTGTTATTTAGGTTAAAGATCGATTTAAATGAGATTCGATATATCGAATGTTTAAGATCGATATATCACATCTAATTAGTTGGTGGCCGCTTATGAAACTGTACCCATAATGTCTGCAAAATCGCAAAAATGACAGGGGCACCGAGCAATTCACCAATGGACAGTGGGAGAGTCACTTGCAAATATTCAAGTTTTTTATCTTGGATTTTAACAACTAAATTAATTTAGAAACAGTTAAAATAAACATAAGTGCTTTGTTTTTATTGGGTACAGTTCCGCAGACGTACCTACGATATATTATCGAATGAAAATATCGATCGATTATAAATATCGAATGAAACCATTGATCGATTATAAATATTGATCGGGATTCGGTTGAAATACGATATTTGTAATCGATTGTAGGTATACTAATTAAATGAGAACAGATTAAACGTAAATAACCAAGTATATTAAACAAATTAACAAGGGATAAAACAAGAAACGAATTTAAAATAACAACACATACTAACAAAAAATATGTACCCACAAAACACAACAGATTAAACTTATTTACAAACCAGGGTACAATTTTTGTACTGCTTTTAATAAGTGTTCAAATGGATCTTCATTACAAAATGAGACTTCCCTACGATAAAGGAAGAGTTCATTTTAGTTCACTTACCAAGGAAAGGAAATAACATAAACAAATAAAGTAAACAAATTATATTTCAAAACAGATGAGATAATACGGTATAAATATTGTTGGAAATAGCGATAATAACCGTTAATTCGATGGATACTAAATACCGAATTCCAACCGATATTTATAATCGATCGATATTTTCATTCGATAATATATCGTAGGTAGGTCTGCGGAACTATACCCTTTTAGCGAATTTCCCCTATAGGGAAGAAGCTATTACCGTAGGTCTCATGGTAAGACTTAAGCCCCAGACCATGATAACTTTTGGTTTTGAGGTCCCCAGATGCCAAAAACACTATTTGTTCAAATTTATATATGTATATGATATACATGTATATATATATATATGTATATATCTATATATCTATATATATATATATATATATATATATATATATAGATATAGGTTATTATTTAATATCCGGTAAACTCTTGGATTTTTATAAAAGTGGTTTTAAATTGTTCCTTTCATTATTCTAGAACTAGTTCAAGATGAATTTAGCCGCGGAAAAGCCATTTTCCGCCATTTCCGACGACTTTAATATGTACGTGTAACCTCCAGTCAATCTAGGGGACCCAGTGGGATTGCGGGGTAATGGGTGGGGAAATTTCCCGCGAGCAGGGAAAAAAGGGTAATTGAGTGGGATGTCGGGGTAATGTGTGGGGAAATTTCCCGCGAGCAGGGAAAAAAGGGTAATTGAGGTTATAGTGGTGGATTGTGGGTAATATTAGTGCTGCCTGTCATACAATAATTTATTGTACTTGTACGACAATTTTAGCATGATGTTAATACGATGGTTACGATAGTTTTAGTGGCTTAAGGTTGAAATGTTTGTATACAATAATTTTGTTTTGATATCAGTAGCACTGGTGACCTTAGCATATGTTATGAATGCAATTTAAACTCTTAATTCTACCCTAAACAGGTGGGCGAAGTATGGTATTCTTGGGAAGGCGATATTGACTTTTATTTATTTATACTAATCCCTTTCTTTGTAATTATGTTGCACAACGAACAGCCACCATACAGCGCTCTGCGGAGTTAGGTTAGGTTAGGTTACTATAATTTTGTCGTGAACTATTGACTTTTATTTATTTATACTAATCCCTTTATTTGTAATTATGTTGCACAACGAACAGCCACCATACAGCGCTCTGCGGAGTTAGGTTAGGTTAGGTTACTATAATTTTGTCGTGAACTGCAACCTAGTTGTTGTTTACGTACATCCATTTTTAGATCCAATTTAACACTTTATCCACAACTTTTGATTTAACTTATATCTGTTTGAATTTTAACCCAATCGAATCACTATTTATGCTTTTCCACCACAAAACAAAAACAATCGTAATTGAAAGTTCATTCGATAAAACAAACAATCGGTTGATGATTGGGTGGTTCTGGTCGTTCCGTTTCATTTTGTCGTGACGTCATTATCGCCTTCCCGAGAATACCATAATTTGCCCACCCCCTAAACAAGTTGGCTATGGACATATATTATTTATTTGATACGCATTAAATAATTATTTTAGTTTCATATTACGTTTTTCGTTAATGTAAAGTAATTACTGTTAATGTTATTCCTTTTATATCTTGACTCTTTTGAATGTAGTCTAGACATACTACCTATTACGGATGGGGTTTTGTGCATTAGTTAGAACAGCCCCATAGTTCCTTGTTCAACTAACCCCGGTACGGCCATTATTCATTTGTTATCTGTTCTGTTTGGCGGTATTTCTAAAATTTAAAACTTAAAATGTTCATTACATTTACTTTCATTATTATTCGGCATTATTTTTTTGTTCTTCAAACTATTGATTTATTCTGGTGAGTACTTCAAATTCTCTTCAACTTTAATGTTTTTTCATATTATTGTGAAGTTATATTTGTAGTATTTTATTTATGTTGGTGGGACCAAATATTCTTATTGTACAGCCGCCATTAGGCCTACCGTACTAATTATCTGTTTGGAGTGTAAACTAAAATTTTACAATTTAACTTTTAATCTGAATATTTTATTACCTTTGTTGTTAACATTTTCCTTCTGGTTATTAGCTTATATTTAATTCTCATCAATTTGATATTTTATAAAAATGTACATTGTATAAATTTAGTTCTGTTGGTAGAACAATTGTTAAAAGTTAGTGCTTAGATTTGTGATTTTTTGTAGTTCACTTACGGATTGTTAGTATTTGTAAAATTAAAATATGTATCGTCATTAATTTGTTTGATTAACGCTTACCTTTGGTTGTCAGCTGTAGTTATGGATTATTAGTATTGTTTTCATTTAAATTATTGATTGGCATGGTTGGTTGTTGGGGTCAGTATGGCGGCCTGTTAGGTTAGGTAGCTTGGGTTAGGTTGGGTTTTCAAGTTTCATAATTGTCTTCTGGGTTTGTTTATTTTTGTTATTATGGTCCATGTTTGGTTTGCCGGCAGGCAAACCTAACTCAACGCTACCTAACCTAACAGGCTGCCATACTGACCCCAACAACCAACCACCCGAACTTAGAACTATTTTCATCCTCATACCCCTAGTTAGGTTAGGCTCAGCAGGTTTACCATAGCTTATAAACAAATAGAATGTAAAACATGTAATTTCATCCTCATACCCCTAGTTTGGTTAGGCTCGGCAGGTTTTCCATAGCTGTTGAATAAATAGAGTAGCCTATAAGACATGTAACTCCATTCTCAAACCCCTAGTTAGGTTAGGTTTAGCAGGTTTAGTATAACTAATTTTAGATTTAGTTAATAACATCTAATAATATAACAACACTTGAATTTTAATTTATTCCTTTAAATGTTATATAACTAGTTCAAAAGGCATCAGCCCACAGAAAAGCCATTATTTTCCAATTGGTGGCCCTATGGGAATTTTACACAAATTAAAATATATATATATATATATATATATATATAAAATAAGGTTTTAAAGGAGGTTTAATAATTTGTTTAGTAAACCATTAATATTTTTAGTAACCAAATTTTTCTGAGAAAAATTTCTAGTTAAAAAATTTAAATAATTCATTTTTTCCATGAAATACCCTATTAATTCCTAAATTTACCCGGATTTAAGGGGAATTACCCCAAGCTTCCCATTAATTACCCTTTTTCCCCTACTCGCGGGAAATTTTCCCGCACATTACCCCGCTATTCCACTCAATTACCCTTTTTTCCCTGCTCGCGGGAAATTTCCCCACCCATTACCCCGCAATCCCACTGGGTCCCCTAGATTGACTGGAGGTTACACGTACATATTAAAGTCGTCGGAAATGGCGGAAAATGGCTTTTCCGCGGCTAAATTCCTCTTGAACTAGTTATAGAATAATGAAAGGAACAATTTAAAACCACTTTTACAAAAATCCAAGAGTTTACCATATAGTAAACAATTACCTAGATATATAGATATATATCTATATCTATACCATGGGACCATGGGAAGGGGGGTTTATGGGGTTTTAAAATTTTCCAAAAATCAGTTTTTTTGCATCTTTTACCCTAAAATTTGTAAAAAACTTAATTTTGGTTCTAACCATGTTATAGAGCTTAAAAAACAAATAATCTGGTATTTTGAATTATTAACCTAGGTTAAGTGGTTGCGGAGAAAATCCAAAAAACCTACTCATAAAATCTCCCATGTTAATCTTATGGGAAAACAGTTTTTGGCTTTTCCTCAGTTTATTTTACAGTAAATTTCACATTTGCTTTTACTAATCTGTTCAGTTCCACAAAACAATCATTTTGGTGTTTAAATTTTGATCCTACGCCCAACCGTTGCAGAGATATTCAAAGTGCTAAACACAGTACGTTGTCCAATGTTATCCTTATGGAGAATAAATAAAATTTGATATCTCGATTATTTATGAATGTATGTTGATGAAACTTTGTATGTAGCTTCACGTAGTACTGGTATATTGATATTTGCACAAAAAATTGATTTTTTTTATCATCCCCGTAGCAGCAAACCTGCGTACTCAGCCCCCATGTTATTCTTATGGAGAATAAGTAAAACGTTATATAGTGCTTATTTATGACTGAATATTGATGAAACTTGGTATATGGCTTCGCCTAGTTAAATTATATTTATATTTGCATAAAAACCAATTATTTATGTTCCTTATTTCAGTAAACCTACGTACTCATTACCAATGTTATTCTTATGGAGAATAATTAAAATCGCTTGTATGTAAATATATTTTTATGAAACTTGGTATGCGGCTTTATGTGGTACCCGTATTAAACATATATTATGCATTGGAAATTCGCTGAGTATGCAGGTTTGCTGCGACAGGGGTATTTATTTTTTATCACAGGCTCAATTATTCTGGATTGGCTGACATAAATTATATTTGTCTCAAGGAAGAGTGAACTATTAGATGGGATATAATAATTTACGTATTCAATTATTTGGCAGATAAATAAGTTCTTAGAGCAGCAAAATTGTGGGGGAGGGGGCATTTTTCAGTTCCGATACCCACGCTGAACACTCTGTGCACGCCTATAATAATTAGCATAAATTATGTAGTCTTCCTGACATAGAACTGGGCCTAAACATGATAAGGCCTAGTGAATTTTCTATGAAAAAGTGAGCTATTAGCACGACCCACACGGTGGAGTCTAGCAGTCCGATTTTGATGACCTATGTCAAATGATGTGAAACGTGAAAAATATAGTTCCACACCACGCTGTGTCACTCGACCTTGCAGTAAAGCTGCAAAGAAATGAGGATAGCTATTCAGCTATCCTCGTTTCTTGTCGAATACCCGAGCCTTGTCGAGTACCCGAGCAGGATGGGAAGGACCTATCATTGGAAAAAAATCTGTATTATCATGTTTAAGTTATACTCCCTATTCTGGAATGGAATTTACTGATGGTATCAACTACAGTGGATCGTTTTGGATCACCTTTCTTAGGCAAGCCTCTCCCTCGCCCATTCCTTGGTCGTCTAGTGTTCTTCCAAGACCTTTGGGTCACAACAACACTGTGGGAATTTGATAATGTTTCTTTAGAGAGTTGTCTTAGAAGTCCTCTCTTAGCCTTCTTTTTAATGCGATGGTCTGTGGAGAGGTTTTCAACGCTTTTAATAATTTCATTTTTACCACCGACAGCTCCATTCTCAACATCATTCCCTTGGTCTACCAATATATCACTAACTGCACATGAATCTTGGTCCATATTGAATTTTGATAACAAACGCGTAGTTAACACGTACTAACTTCAACCGATTATTGATTGTTATTAATCACCAGGTACCGACGTAGTCAAAATATTACAAATCTTGTACCTTTAAATTGTTAATTCTCAACCTTATTCCAGTAAGAAGATCCTATTTTCCACGCTACTCCCGAGACTCGTTCTGATCAAATACGCAACGACAAACAACAACAACCATAAGAATAAAGCAACTGGAACTGGAACACTGGATGGTGTGGGATGGAATAATAATAAATAAATAAACCAGTGTTGCCAACACTAATTTCTCAGGTTACCCCTCAACAAGTTAAAAATTACCCTTCATGAGTCATTACAACACATTTCCCCTCAAATTACCTCTATTATATTTGACTTAAAACAAATAAATAATATTCATAAAATACTGATTGGGTTTGACAACCTTTATTTCTGCATGCGGTAAAACTAACTCAACCAGTATTTTGAGTAGATTAAACCAACTAGGAGGCTACATCCATTATGAAAATACCAGGGCCTTATTACCAGGCCGGACACAGGCCGCTTGCCCATACCAAAAATGGAGCCCGCACCACACGAATCCCACAAACAAAAGCCTGAAACAAGCAAGCAAAAAATAAGTCGCCTGTTTGCCGACCTGGGGGTTAAGGGCCCGCACCACCACTGAGCTCTATAATATAACATAATGCTCAGTGCTCACCACCAGCATTTGGTTGATATCGGCTGGGTAGCACAGTGGTTATCGTTAGCGTACTCGCTTCTCAAAGCAAACCTGCGTACTCAGCGAATTTCCAATGCATATATATGTGTCTCACTACTACATAGAGCTACTTACCAAGTTTCACAAAAATACATCCATAAATAAGTGATATATAGCATTTTATTTATTCTCCATAAGAATAAAATTAGGATTAGGACGCAGGTTTGCTACAACGAGGAAGATAAGTAATATATTTTTTTTTGCAATTGTCAATATAACTGAATCAGGTGAAGCTATATACAAAGTTTTATTAATTTAGGTTCATAATTAAGGGAGATATACAACTTTACTTATTCTCCATATGAATAACATGGGGGCCAAGTATGCAGGTTTGCTGCTACGGGGACTATCAACAAAAAACTTGTTTTTTGTGCTGCTATCAATATACCACAACTAGTTGAAGCCACATACCAAGTTTCATCAATATACATTCAAAAATAATCGAGATATAGAATTTTATTTATTCTCCATAAGGATAACATTGGATAACGTACCATGTGTTTAGCACTTTGAATATCTCTGCAACGGTTGCACTCGTAGAACAACGATTAAAACACCAAAATGTTTGTTTTGTTGAGCTAAACACATTAATAAACAGAAATGTGAAGTTTTTAGTAAAACTATCTGAGACAAATCTAAAAATCTTTTTCCCATAAGATTAACATGGGACACGTTTTTTTGGATTTTCTCCGCAACCAATTAATGATTCAAAATACTTAATTATTTGTTTTTTAAGCTCTATAAAATGGCTATAACCAAAATTTAGTGTTTTTAAAATTTTGAGGTCAAATTTGCAAAAAAACTATTTTTGGAAAATTGTAAACCCCCATAAAACCCCCTTCCCATAGTGCGATCGATCTGGTTTTCGAACTTAAAGTCATAAATGCTACTCTCCACATTTGTGCCAAATTTCATCAAAATCGGGTGTTTCTTTCAAAAATTATCGCTTTAACGGACACATATATATATAAATTTGAACGAATAGTGTTGTTGGCATCTGGGGACCTCAAAACGAAAAGTTATCATGGTCTCGGGCTTAAGTCTTACCATGCCACCTACGGTAATAGCTTATTCCCTATAGGGGAAATTCGCTAAAAAGGATGTTGGTTTGTTTTTTTGTATATATATTTGAAGTTTATGTACTCGGACACCATTTGCTATGAAAATTGGTATATATATGTAAAATTTCACGGAGAAGGTTTTTAAGCCATCCATTTCGTCCTAACTCAATTTAATTATTCTCCATAAGAATAACATGGCGGCTGAGTATGCAGGTTTGCTGAAGCAAGGAACACAAAAAAATGGGGTTTTATGCTTATATCAATATAACTCAACTAGGTGAAGTCACTTACCAAATTTCATTAATTTATTTTCATAATTAAGGGAGATAACACGTTACTTATTCTCCATAAGGATAACATGGGGCTGAGTACGCAGGTTTGCTGCTATGGGAGCCTTTGTCAAAAAATTGTTTTTTTGAGGAAATATCAATGGTCCACAACCAGATAAAGCCGTATACCAAGTTTCGTCAGTATATGTTCATAAATAAGCGAGATATAAAATTTTTATTTTCCTCCATAAGAATAACATTAGACAACGTACTGTGTTTAGCACTTTCAATATCTCGGTAACCAATTGACGTAGAGAAATGATCAAAATACCAAATTGTGTGTTTTTTTAAGCTGAATCCAATGGGAAAAAATAAAATCTGACTATTTCCAAAATTATATGTAAAAAATTCAAAAAACCCATTTTTGGGGTACAAAACCCCCCCAAAATACCCCTTCGGATAGAGCGATCTGGCTGGTTTTCGAACTTAAAGTCATAAATGTCGCTTTACACGTTTATACCAAATTTCATCAAAATCGGATAATTTTTACGAGAGTTATCGTGCTCACGGACACACATATATATATATATATATATATATATATATATATATATATATATATATATATAGATAGATATATATATATATATACAGTTTCGAACGAATGGTATTTTTGGGGTCTGGGGACCTCAAAACGAAAAGTTATCATGGTCCCGGGCCTAGGTCTTACCATGCCGACTACGGTAATAGCTTCTTCCCTATAGGGGAAATTCGCTAAAAGTAAGAATTTAACTAGTGGGAGTTCCCTTATTACGTCAAAATCAGAATTTATGTGTCATAACCTAAAAAAATATGTTCCCCACCGCTGAGAAAAAAGTTAAGAGTTTAATTTGATATTGGGAGTTATCCTCTGGGAAAAATTCAGAATAGGTAAATAGTGGGTGTTTCTCATTGAAAAAGTCCGAATTTTGACATGGTACTTAAAGGTCTTCCAACTAACCTATATCCATAGGACGTATTGTGTTCTCTGGAAAGTACTGAATTTGAATTGGACACTCAAAGACGTTGGTTGCTCAGCTAGCAACTAAAGATTAAGTTAATTCTATCAGCGATGGAATTGAGAAGTTGAGAGAAAGCATCGAACTGCGCCTTACTAAGGTTGAATCTCGTGTTGATGATCTTAAAGATAAGGTAAGGTCATTGCAGAACAAACTGGTTATTACCTAGAAGACTTTATTGGTGAGATCGGAGATCGCAATAGGCGTGCGTTCAACGTCATAGTATATAACCTACCTGAAAACCAAAGTAAGGATCTCGCAACTAGGGTCAATTACGATAAGAGTCAACTACTTTAGCTTTGTGAAGCCATTGGATTTAGCTTAAACTTAGAAGACTTTAAATTATACAGAACTGGAAAATGGGGGCGCGCCATTCGGCCGGTATGGCGGTCGGCCGGCTATAATCTCCACTCTCCAGACGGTTCGACCAATCAGAGCTGGCTCGCTACGGGCACCTTGCGATCGAGGCGTCTTCATGCATCTGCGCTGAGCATCAGATCTACCAATATTGTTAAAACGGCAAACTGAAATATCACGGAATCAATCTTTGGATTATTCGTATTTATTGTGTAGTTTATCTGGCAATGTCAATAAAGTTGTTACACATGTACTAGATTAGTATATTTGATTAATTGGATGTTAAATTAATATTGATTGTTAGTGAGCAGGGTATTGGTTACAATATCAATGCACTTTACAGTAGCCAATTACGATTCACGTGTAGCATTGTGTGTGATTTCATTGGCTAGCAAGCTTTTACTCATTAAGGAGTCGGCCGACCGCCGCACTGGCCCAATGCGATCACCCCCTGGAAAATCTAAGAGGAACAATTCACGTCCATTGAAGCTTATATTCAAAATCGCGACTGATGTAAAACTCTTTCTTGATAAGTTTGTTGGAGCCAAATTGAAGGACACCCGCAGTAAATTTTCTTCTACTGCAACTTCCAGATATAAGGAACTGATCGTGAGCGTCAACACTTAAGTTCTTTAAACTCGAAGACCGAATTATGAAGGGCGAGAAAGACCTGACGATAAGATATTTGAATGGGATTCCAAACATTGTCTCCCTGACAAAAAACGGGTTGGTCCTCGTGGTAATGAGTTGGTGTGTCCCAGGACTACCTTGAAACTGGTCTATACCAGTTTTGAGGCTGACATTGGGTGCAGCAAATGAATTTGTCATTACACATATGGTAAGTCTTTTGGCTGTCCATTATGACAAACTTCCCTTTCATCTTTTGTCCCTCCATTTGCACCGGCTAGGGACAGAATCTCCGGGTTTGGTCCCCAACCTGCCAACCTGTGAATGGATATAGTCCCTTGCTGTTGTACATGGATACCCTGTCAGTTGAGTTGACCAGTTGGAGCCTCGCACCCCAGCTGTCACAGGAGCATGGGAGTTGGCCTTCTAAAGGGTCGATTTGCCTGCCGTCCCATCCCGCCCTTTCCTTTCCTGCTATTTACGGGATGTAATAAAAATACGTCTTACAAACACTTAAGATATATTTATACTTATGATTCACATACAGACGGTAAACATATATAAAAGATGGTACAGGCTATCGATTTCGACCAGTCACACCAGTCATCATCAGGCCAATGAGAGAACTGACAGAATCAAAACTGTTGACTGCAACATTTGATACATTTGGTTGACTGCAACATTTGGTTGACTGCAGCGTCCAGGTTGATTTTGCAGTCAACCTGGAGGTGACAGGAGAGAGTGCAGAGTGCAGATATAGTTATTGGAGACGTAAAGATTAGTAACTGTAGATTCCCCAGAGCAGAAACCATAGAAAGGAATTTGACATGGTAGATCATGGCACAACCTCTTACATTGACTAATCTGTATAACATATCCGAGCAGTAGCATCCAATTATGGTTCTCTTCGTTCCTCAAAGGATGAAGACAGTTTGTGGAGATTCCAGCGATCGACCACACTGAATGTATAAGGCGATTCAAATCTTCAGAAGCATCGGTAACGATGGGCCGCTCTCGGTCCCATTATTTTTATATTTTTGTTAATGATCTCCCTGCAAGCACAGGAATGACAGTAGTGTGTCTTTGTGCCGATTATACTTCCCTAAAAATGTCCAGTTCCTCCTTACATTCACTTGAACAAACTGCATACTTGGAGGCAAAGAACGTGATCATGCAGTCGTTTGATGGCAACACTTGCTTAAAATGAATACAGAAAAATCTCACCTTATTAATATCTATATTTCAAACATAGCTAACCCAGATTCATACTCCTTAGTCCTTTTAGCCAGACCAAACTATAGTGGAACCATAAAATACAATGAAATTCCTGGGTATTTTTCTTGACAATAACTTAAACTTTCATATTGACAATGTCATTCAAAGAGTTAGCGTGGGCATTTTTGTGCTGCGTATTCTCTCCAAAACTGCCTCATCAGTTTCACCATGGTTATGGTCTTCACCTACTATGGACTGATATATCCAGGGCCTGATTTAAGCATAGGCTACATAGGAGCGCGTCTAGGGGCCCGCACCACACAGAATTAAAAAACAAGCAAAAGCAAAATAAAACACAAGGTCAATAAATTAGATCTGGACGGCAACAAAGGGCCCTCACCACTGGTTGAGCCTAGGTGCCCACAGCTCCTAAATCCAGCCTTGGATATATCTGTTCCTCTCCTATATGCAGGACCTATGCAGGATGCCGACAATTGCAGGACCTTATTTCTTTTTAAGATACAGACAACAGCTGTTAGGGTAATATTTTCCATTCAAAGGAGACAAACTTACAAGGATGCCTTTCGCTCAGCAGCAATTTTAAAATTCCGTTTATTATACGTCCTAGAAACGTTGTCTTTCGTAATGCAAACCCTTTCTAAATTTCAAGATAATTCCAAATCCTGCAACTATCCATTACGCTCCACAAACAACTGTAAATTTCTTAAACATTCTACTACTTTTTTCCAGTACCATCTATTATACAATGAAATTAAGTTGTTCAATCGTCTTCCACCTAAACTAAAGTTAGAACAAGACCACTCTAAATTTAGAATACTTCTGAAGTCTATATTGATTGATACAATATCTATATTGTACAGTCTATATTGATACAATCTACAGCGTCCAAGATTTCCTGGCTGGCGGATAAGGTTTATTTTTATTTAGTTTTGGATAAACATTTTGTTTTATGATTGTGTGCACTTTTATAGTAAGAAATCACAATACTGTTTATAATTTACTAAGCTAATTGTAATGTGTTAATATGGAAATACTAATGACTTAAGCCTGTAGGGCTAAACCTAATAATCCTTGCTCATTATTCACGTCACCTGTGGTTTAACATTATCATCATTCTTCAACAGTCAACAGCGTTTTCTCGCACAGACAAATACCCCCCCGTAGCAGCAAACCTGCATACTCAGCGAATTTCCAATGCATATTAATTTATCTTAATACCACATAAAGCCACATACCAAGTTTCATCAATATACATTCATAAATAAACGATTTATGACATTTTAATTATTCTCCATAAGAATAACATGGCGGCTGAGTATGCAGGTTTGCTGAAATAAGGAACACTAAAAATGGGCTTTTATACAAATATCATTATAACTCAACTAGGTAAAGCCACATACCAAGTTCTATTAATTTATGTTCATAATTAAAGGAGATAACACGTTAATTATTCTCTATAAGAATAACATGGGGCTGAGTATGCAGGTTTGCTGCTACGGGAACTATCGGGCAAAAAATGGATTTTTGTGCAAATATCAATAGACCACAACCAAATAAAGCCATATACCAAATTTTGCCAGTTTACGTTCATAAATAAGCGAGATATACAATTTTTCTTTTTCTCCATAAGAATAACATTAGACAACGTACTGTGTTAAGCACTTTCAATATCTCGGTAACCAATTGACGTAGAGCAATGATCAAAATACCAAATTGTTTGTTTTTTAAGCTGAATTTAATGGTATAAATTAAAATTTGATTTAAATTAAAATTACATGTGAAAACCCCAAAAACACATTTTTGGGGTACAAAACCCCCCAAAAACCCCCCTTCGGATGTTGCGATTCATCTGGTTTTCGAACTCGTTCAAATAAATGGTACTTTACACATTTGTACCAAATTTCATTAAGATCGGACCTTTTTACGAGAGTTATCGTGCTTACGGACACATATATATATATATATATATACATATATAAAAATTTGAACGAATGGTGTTTTTGGCATCTGGGGACCTCAAAATGAAAAGTTATCATGGTCTCGGGCTTAAGTCTTACCATGAGACCTACGGTAATAGCTTCTTCCCTATAGGGGAAATTCACTAAAACGTGTTCCAGTGTTCCAGTCTAGGGTTATGATGAATTGTTATAGGATGGTCTCCTTTCCTAGAACAAAATATATATGTTCATGGTGGCAACCCTGGAAGCCAGGATAAAAAAATGTTTGTTAGCAGTTAGCATTGTCTAGTAAAAGAAAAGTAAAAAGTAGGGTTGTGAGAACTACTATATGAGAATTATAGCGTGGTTTTTGTGTAAATATTAAGTGCGAATTGAAATATTTTATGAATTCGGTCCGTCAGTGGTCATTAGCAGAAATATTTTTACAGCGACCATCATAAGAAACGTTGAAATGTATTTTTTGTGAATTTTATCAAACTTACTAAGACTTCATAACCTTATACAATATAAATGAATATTCTTTTTGATAGCCTACACAGGTAACTCAATAATTTAGTCATAACGTCAAGAATTTGTATGTTAATGGCAATTTGGCTACCATGAAAAACGAACATAAATCATTTAGTTTAATTCTATCATTGAACGGTTTTTTTGTACCTTCTCAGCTGAACTTTAAATGTAAATATACCTACCAATTTAATTTGTGATGGTCTTCCTGCTCAACTATTCATTACGTTTAATTTATATTTATAATTTTAACTCACCAGATCCAGGCTTAGCATCTGAAAATGGCTACCAAAAATCATGTGGATAGTAGTGTTGCTGAGAGACGTCTCAGACCGATCTACAACTGGTTAGATGATGGAAACAATAAAAAAGCACTTCAAGAAGCAGAAAAGGTTTTGAAGAAACAGCCTAATTTCCAGTGTGCAAAAGTTTTAAAAGGATTAGCACTTCTACGATTAGGAAAAGAAAATGAGTGTAAGCAGCTCCTAGAATCTGTCCGTAGAGAATTTCAGTGTGATGACTCAACCTTACAAGCAATGACAATATGTTACCGTGAAATGAATCAACCTGAAATAATATGTGACATATATTCAGAAGCTACAAAGAAGGATCCCAAAAACGAAGAACTACTGACTCATTTGTTCATGGCTTATGTTCGTGTTTGTGATTACAAGAAACAACAACAAACTGCAATGACCTTATATAAATTAAAGCTGAAAAATCATTATTATTTTTGGACTGTCATGAGCATTGTTATGCAAGCCCATGAAGCTGGCCCTGAACTTGCAAAAAACTTACAGTTGCCATTAGCTGAAAAAATGGTGAAAAAGTTTGTTGATGATGGAAAGATAGAAGCTGAACAAGAAGTTCAACTATATCTAATGATTTTAGAAATGCAAAATAAACTTGAAGAAGCACTGAAAGTAATTGAAGGGCCCTTAGGCGAGATGTTACATTCTTGTATAGTTGTACCTACAAAGAGAGTAGAACTGTTGATCAAAATGGAAAGTTGGGGTAGGGCAAATGTTGAGATAAAGAAAATACTAGTTGATGATATGGATAATTGGTCATTATATCTCAGCTACTTCCAGACTATCTCTCACACTGTAGACCTACATGAAAGTGGTAAAGGAGTCAGTGAATGTGGTTCAGCTGATGTAACAATCGATGATTGTGTGAAATTTTTAAATGACATCCAGAAGAAGAATCAAGATTCAAACCACCCTTTGCGTGGTCCTTACCTGGCAATCATGGAGTTCTATATACATCTTCAGAAGAAAGGTATTGATCCTCAAGTACATTTTGGGGAAATCACGGAGTTGCTGCGATCATATTTCTACTACTTTGGTTCAAAATCTTGTGTTCTGAATGATTTGAGGCCTTACTTAAATGTACTAACTGAATCTCAAGTTACCTCTTTTCTTGATGCTATTTGGAAGTTCATTGAACTTGAAGATGGCCAGCTTCCAACTTCTCGAGAACAAATGCTAAAGTACATTTCTAACTTGCACATTTCTCGGTACCTTGGATTCCATGAGAAACTCGATATTTCAGCTAAGTTGCAACTAGCTGATTGCCTTCTTCGTTACTACTTCCATGGAGCTCAGTTCAATAGCCCAAATTTGTTACCAACAGATATTAGACACAATGACCCTTTTATCATCCTTATTGCTGAAATGATGAATGATATGTGGATGGAAACCAATGATTCTATCTACCTCAGCAATGCAGTAGCAGTTCTAGAACACGCTTTGGCTAAAAGTCCTTCAAATCACCAGTTTAAAGTACTCCTTATCAAGCTTTACAATGTTCTTGGAGTCAGTAAAGCTGCCCAGAAAGTCTACGAATTGCTGGACGTCAAACATGTGCAGTTAGATTCCATGGGATATCTAATGTGCTCACCTCTAATTTCAACTGGGCAGTACTTTCTAGGTTCACATTTGATAGAACTCACACTGAAGTTCTTTACTTCTAATTATAAAGACAGTGCTGATCACCTCACCTTTTTGTACAAGTTTGGATCCTTCTTAAAGATTAATGAGTTTATTCAATTTAGAGAGCGTCTTAACAACTCATTGCATTATTCTGCTGTCACCATAGAGAAAATGCTTTTAGAACTTTTCCATGCATCGTCATTTCAGAGTACTTCTCAGCTAGCAGAACAAATGTCAATAAATCCAGAGAAAGAGAGCATAAGTTTTACTGAGTTGGAAGATAACAGAGATTTAGATTTGTGCTGGTCTAGTGACCCACCCACTAAACAACTATCAAAAGAACAAATAAGGTCATCTTTTGAAAATGAGATAGATTTTCTGCGTGTTAGATCAATTACGCTTAGAATACTTGGAGGTGTGATTCAACTTGCATCTAAGAATAATACTACTGTAGAAAATGGAAACAGTGAAGGGATTACTGTGAAGCAGTATGAAGGAGAACCACTCAAAACGCTTCAAAACCTTCACAAAGAATTAAAAGATTTAGTTGCATCTTTGCCTCAAAAGAGTTTTTGTAGACTACCAAATAATGTAATTCACCCACTGTCAGAGTCAAGATTGTTTTACTTTCTAAAGCTTCCTTTCCTAGACCTGATAGAAACTCTCCTTCATACCATCTTGAGGATGAAAACTATAGATCAAATTACTTCAGCAGAAGAAATTTCTCCTATAGAGAGTGATCCTATATCAAAATTGAGTGAAGCGATATCAGTTTTGAGTACTGAGTCAAAAAGCAGTGACCACTCGCAGCTAGAACTTCGTTGCAGGATTCTAAACCTTTTAACAGTAGTTGTTGAGATGGTATCCATCACCTGCCTGTTTTGTGGTGTGGCTTTTGAGGTTGCAAAACCATGCACGGTCCTCCAAATGAAGAAGGGGAAGAAAAAGAAAGACTCCAGTATGTCAGTTGCAGTACAATTGGATAAGCCAAATCCAGCCACACTATGTGTTCGTGTTGTGCAGAATTTATTGACAGTAACCAAGTCAGCAGTTCAGGAGTTAGAAAATGTTGTAAATGCAGTGGAAGAAATATGGAAAGAACCTATTAACAATGATAGTGAAGTAACAAATTTAATGACTACTCTTAGCTTAGAAACCACTGATTCTTCTGGTTTATCAGAACTTAGTAGAATAGAAAAAGTAGCTTTTGATTCTTACCAGTCATCATTATTGGAAATAAATAACATCATTAGAGTGAAGACAAAATTCCTGTCAGATCTGCAGCTTTAGCAATTATAGGTACCAGTATGGCTCAATTGATCACCAAGTTGTAGTATAATGAGGAAGATAGGCCATTTATTAAAATTATTCATGTTGTCTTTTGAACTGAAAAATGTTAGTTGTATGATGATTATAAAATACTGCTCCTGTCATACAAAATGTACTATGAATTTATCAGCTTTATGATAAACCTTTTTAAAATTACCAAAAACGTTTCATGAAAGCTATTCTTTGATTGTAAATATTTTAAAATGTTTTTCATACAGACTGTTATATCGTTTTAATCTCCATCAATAAATTTGTTTAAGTTGAAAATTTCATTGTAATTTGCCTCTTGTTTTAAAGTAATTTTTGCCTATGTAAATGGAGAATGATTAAAAGACACCTTTGTTAAATATGATAACTTTTAATTATTAATTTATAATTCCGTTCAGCAAGGCCGTAGCCATACAGAATCGTTGGTTAAGGGTTACATTGAGATTAAGGGGTCAAGGAAAGGCAAGCTCTCTAATATTAAGGGGCCATATGGATATTATGCAATACATTTTTGATCATTTATAACCCTCCCCCTCCCTCACATAACACACTGCAACACTTGAGCGTACACAATGCATGTTATTTAACACAATTATGGTTAATTTAAAAAAAGCTTAAATCTAGCAAACATCGTAGCCTAGCCTAATATGCATATTTTTGCAAACATTGAAATAAAATATTATTTTAAAGAGATTTATTTTTAAATCAAGTCTGCTATACTAGTCATAAACTAATAAAATAATTTTAAAAAAACATAAACTAAACAACTTTTGAACAGTAAACCACATACATATACATGATAAATAGTAAAAGAGTATTAATATGCTGAACTAACGTTTTTATTTGAAAAGATTACTAGCATTACCATATATTTAAAAGGTACAACTTGTCTAATGCTGACCCAGACCCCCTCTTCCCCAAATAATGCAGAGTAACGCTATGTTCCATACACCCTTCCTCCTAAAGTGTCTTACTTTTTATGTGTATGGCCCCTAACATTACAAATTTAAACTTTAAAAAAATAGGGCCTAATTGTTCAATCATATTATCTCAACCCGCCCGAAACACAGTGATTACGGCCTTGTTACCTGTAGTTAAGCTTGGTTTCATGATATTTACTGTTTTACAATTTTCGTTTGTTTTGTTTTTAACTAGGCCTACTTATCAACTTTAATTTATAATTTATATTTATTACTAAAATTAATTTGGAATTTGAAGATATCTAAAACATTTATTGTGAGTACTTGAATACAATTATTTTGGTTATGGTTTGTTATATTGTAATTTAATTCAACCAGTTTTGAACTGACAAAGTACACCTGTAAAACGATTTTGAGCAACACATGGTATTTTGTAAAAAATGGCAATGGAATGTATTTAATTTGCATACAAACTAATATTAAAATAATATTTTGAATACTTTGTCTGAATTTATTAAATTCCAAGTGGGGCCAAACCTTGTTATAACTTTTATTAAATAATTATGTTATTAATTTATAATTCTATTGTTTGGTAGGTACAATGAATACAAATTTTTACTGTACAATGTTTTTATAAAATAAATATTATGATTACATCAAATGTATTACTGGTACCTACTTTTTTAAGATATGTTTATGTTTGCAAAGCATTATTTAATAAAATTTATCAATAAAAGAGAATAGTGAGAAAGGCTAGAACTAAATTAAGCAAGTTACTGTATATTGAACGTGTTACTAACTAAATTGATTTTTAATTATATGAGTGTATTACAAAATAATAATATACCGTTTATATATAGGCTATATATATATATACACACACATACACACACAAATGTATATCGATTTTCCACTAAAAATATTTAGCTTAGTATAAATGGAAACAAATTTGTTGATCTACAACCATCTAAATTGCCGTATTAATGTTGATAAATCAAAATAAACTATATTGATCAGAAAATATGAGGTAAAGAAAATTAAAAACAAAACCTAATGAAGAATTACTTGTCTTAATCAGTTCTTGCTCATAATGCTGCATCAATAATAACATCAGAAATAGTGCATATTACAAAAAAATAAATCAATGAGCAAGAAATATAAGAAACAGTTCTTAAAATGATTAATATTAAGTTTAAGAAAAAAGAAACCATGAATAAAGCTAAGAAAATCATTACTGTACTTTGAGAGTAATAAGAAGAAATCGAAAGGTTCCATATTTCGAAGAAGCCAACGCATTAGACCCAGCCAATGAAGTTATACGGTTACAAAACTACAAATTTTGAGGATTAACAGGTAACTATAAAGTTTTCACCCCTTTGTTTTTTCTTATACTTATCCTAGACTGCCCAATAAATAAATAAGGTCTTTCATTAGTGATTTTCAAACAATAATGTTTGTACCTATTACAAAATAATTAAAATATCTAAAATTTATTTTTTAGTTCTGCAATGAGAATGTCTCCACATTTTTTTCTTGCTGAATAATTTGATTACTTTTGGAAGAGCATTGTACTCTGTTGGTCCAAAGTATCTGAATCTCTTTCTCCCTATTTCTTGCTTGATGCTAGGGACTTCCAGTAAATAATCCTGCCGAGTATGTTTTTCTCACACATTAGTTTTTCTTTTAAATATAATGGAAGACCAGTGGCAAGTTCTCTATGTACAAGTGTTATAGTTTGCAGTTTGTATTAATTACACCTTATATGTAGAACCTTAGCTCTCTTGAGATAATCTGAAATGTGGTAAAACTTTTTAAGGCTAGACCGTACATAAATCGTAATGCGCTATTTTGGAGAAGTGTGACAATCGTGCAGTATTCATTAGTTAAACTATTTCCAAAAACCACTAACACATATTCATAAAATGTAATTAATTTTTTTCTCTAATATGTTTTTACATATTTCCCCTTGATTTTCTTGCATTAGAACTTGAATATGTAACCCCCTAGTATTTTGTAACTTCCTTAATACTTCAATTTCTTGGTGCTGTAACTATTTTTAGGGAATATGTGAATAAAGAGTCTATTGTCTATATTGTCAATAATAGGGATTTGACCATTTGCAGCGTAGCATCTCCAGGAAATAATAAATTGATTTGATACATATGGAAAAGTTTAGCTCACTATAAATCCACTTACCTAAAACCAACATCCTTCATTATCAGTTGAATACCCTCCAAATTAATAGAGTATTGCCAAAATTCATGTTGAGGCCTCTGGACTATATTAAAGACTTAAATAGCTTATCATATCTCCGTCAATAGTCACAATGTTTCAAACAAAATTATGCTGACATGTTTTGATGCTTGCAAGCGCAACATTATGAAAGCTTGCAATTCGTCGAAACATAAAATTAAAAAAAACTGTCACAACACGAACACCGATCTGAAAAAAACTAATAAAAACATTTTTTATTACGCTAACGACATGACGGATACGGCACTGGTAGCACTGGCAGCATAATTTTGTTTGACACATTGTGACTATTGACTGAGGTAAGATTAAGAAGTATTGTATTGGATAACATTCTGTCATAATGTTGGAGAGCAAAGGTGGACAACTGAGAATTTCTTTAAATTCAACTTGAGGCCAGTAGGGTCAGTTATGTTTAAAAACCAACCACAATATAGACAATAATTGCAATTTTTTATAACTGTCTAATAACAACAGCAGCAGATAGCCTACTCGATGAAACTTTTGTCTCAGACTTTTACTGCCGAATGCTATTTCTATTAACATTTTTTATGGAACTCTGTTCCTGAACGTTTAAATGTAGCACAGCCTTTAGTTTATTCTGCAGTAACCGGTTTTCATATTATTTTAAAAATCTATTTTTTCTAGCAATTATATCACATTTAAAAACAGTTTATAATTATTTTATTGCAAAAAAGTTAATTTAATTAAAAAAGCATCATCCTGGTTACGCCATGACTGAATAAAAAGGAACACAAAGCAAAGTCAAGACATGGCCTGGTGTAGTGGTTAGAACTTCTGACTTTCGTCTGTAAGGTCCCGGATTTGAATTTTGTCAATCACTACCGTAATGGTTATTTACTTTGTGATAATGCTGCTGCCTGGTTCTCTTAGCTGGAGGTTCAAAAAACCAAGGGGAAACAAATAGTATTGGTCTCTGAGGCAAGGAGAACTGTCCATTAGAGCTCCCTCTCCACTGAAAGATATATTTATAACTACGCCAAAGCAAATATAAAGTAGTTGGTATTTATTTGTGTATGTTTAGGCCTATTTAATTAACTAAGGTGCCTATTTATTTAAGGAAACTGGCCTATTAAACTAATACTAAGCATAGAGTCTTTTTTTTATGAAAGTCTTAATACTTAACTAGACCTAGTCTCAATACTTAACCATACCTACCAGATTTTTTACCACTGCTTTTACAGCACGCTGGGGTGGGTTGATAAAGTTAGGTCAATTTACTATAGTGCGGCGGTTTAGCTAGGATATTTCAACATATTGTGCACTTTTTGATAAAGGCACCAGATTTGGCAAAGAGATAGACTGATGTAGTATCAACAAATTTGGATGTGGAGCCATCGGCCATCCACCCCCTTTCAGCCGTGGCGGCCATTTTCCAGAATTTTCAAATCGTGGTTTGAATCTCAACTTTTCTTATGTAAACATACGGCAAAGTATACATCATTTTAAAGGTCTCGTTAAAAGAAACATTTTGGCTAAACAGAATTAACTTACCTTGATCCGTTTCAAAATGACGACCATTCTTGTGTAAAATATTGACAGTTACGGAATACCTTGTATTTCCTAAACCATAACTCGTATCTTTTATTCTATTAAAATTTCTTTCTCATGATAAACTCAGCTTTAATTTGGTATAGGCCTACTACATAACAGGCTTTCTTGAGAAAATTAAAATTTCAATGAAATAGTTTTTTATGCTTGTAATATGCAAAAAATTCCAAAACGTCAAAAGGTGGCATATGTCAATACCCCCGTCGTAGCAAACCTGCGTACTCAGCGAATTTCCAATGTCTTAATACCACATAAAGCCGCATACCAAGTTTCATAAAAATATATTCACAACTAAGCGATAAATACAATTTTAATTATTCACTATAAGAATAACATTAGGGATGAGTACGCAGGTTTGATGCAACAAGGAACACAAAATAATGGGTTTCTATGCAAATATCAATAGAACTCATCTAAATAAAGTCGCATACCAAGATTCATTCATATACATTTATAAATAAGCGATATATAACATTTGAATTATTCTCCATAAGAATAACATGGAGACTGAGTACATAGGTTTGCTGCTACGGGAACCATAAGTGAAAATTTTGTTTTTTGTATAAACAACAACAAACCACTACCAGATGAAGCATATACCTAGTTTCGTCAGTTTATATTCATAAACAAGCGAGATAACACATTTATTTTTCTCCATAAGAATAGCATTAGAGAACGTACTGTGTTTAGCACTTGCAATATCTCAGTAACCAATAATTGACGTAGAGCAATAATCAAAATACCAAATTGTTTGTTTTTTTAAGATGAATTCAATGGTATAGCTAAATATTTGATTTAAATACAAATTACGTGTGAAAACCCCAAAAAACCCATTTTTGGGGTATAAAACCCCCCTTCGGATGGTGCGATTTGTCTGGTTTTCGAACTCGTTCAAATAAGTGCTACTTTACACGTCTGTACCAAATTTCATCAAGATCGGAATTTTTTACGAGAGTTATCCTGCTTACGGACATATAAATAAATATATATACATATATACAACATTTTAACGAATGGTGTTTTTGGCATCTGGGGGCCTCAAAATGAAAAATTATCATGGTCTCGGGCTTAAGTGTTACCACGCCACCTACAGTAATAGCTTCTTCCCTATAGGGGGAATTCGCTAAAAAGCATACCATTGAAAAGATCTTGTAAAACCTAGCAACATTCTAATTTGCACTAACCTTGTGTCCCTTTTAAAGTTATTGCAATTAAAAATAATAATAATATCTTTATTTGTCCTTGAACACAAGTTACATTGTGTAATGGACATCGTCCGATAATGGCAACTATTGTTATAAACAATAATAAAAACACAGTGATCGTAATAAAAATAAAAGCACAATTATCCAAGAAAATAACAGTTCTTAACCAAAATTACCCCAAAAATCTAGAAAAGCCTTTACGTCATAAAAAACATTGTTAATGAGGAAAGTATTAAGTTTGCGTTTAAAAGAATTGAAAGGCAATCTACGGAAATTTATAGGCAATTTATTAAACATAGATATTTGCAAATATTTATGGGAACTTGAAAATGTTTGTAAACGAGGTCTGTTAATATTTAGATTTTGGCAGTTTCTGGTTTCATATCCATGGACCTCGTTCCTCAATGAGAATTATTCATTATTCTCTTTTACATACAGAATATTTTGATAGATGAAAATATTTTGCACAGACATGATTTGAAACTTTTTGAAAAAAGGTTTGCAGCTATTTTGTTGGGGAATACCTGCCATAATATGCAAGGCCTTTTTCTGCCACAAAAGTACCTGCCCAGCTCCGGAACTATTACCCAGAAAATGTTGCTGTTTAAAAGGTGACAGTGAAAAAAGCTAAAATAAGACATGAGCATCATATTTCAGATACAGAGGATTTCAATCTTCTGAGAAGGAAACATGCCCGAGAAAGTTTTGAGATAACCTGGTTGGTGTGGGCCACCCATGATAACTTTGGACCCATGAGAAGACCTAGTAATTGGACAGGTTTTTGTTCAATAGGGGACTTCCTAAGAGAGAAATATATTTTTTCTGTTTTTGCATCATTGATCTCCAGACAGTTTGCTTCAAACCAATTGGTAGACTCATTTATACTATTAGTGATACTTGTTGCAACAGATTCAATCCTATCACCAGATACGATAAAAGACGTGTCATCTGCATACAAGGCTGTTTTACAGCGCATATTACTAGGAAGATCATTAATGAACAAGAGGGGACCCAATACTGATCCCTGGGGTATTCCAGCAAAAACATCTTTCGGACATGAAATTTCATTACCAATAGCGACTCTCTGCCTCCCACAAAGGTACATTTCAAAAAAGCGCAGATGCTGATTTGTTATTCGATACGGAGATAGTTTTGACAGAAGAATTTTTTGTGGAACGCTGTCAAAGGCTTTTTTCAGATCCATCAAAGCCAAACCTAAATACTCGCCTGCTTCAAAAGAAGAGAAAATCATAGAAATAACACTTTCCAGAGCTGCAATATTGGATGAACCAGAGATGAAACAAAATTGACTGTTTGAAAGAATACCATTTTTATTTAAATAATGAAAAAGTTGATATTTGACGGACGTCTCTAAGACTTAAGAAAACCGGTACGATCGAAATAGGTCTATTGTTTGAGATGCAATCCTTTTTTCCTTTCTTATACAGAGGAATCATCTTTGAAGTTTTCAGACATTCCGGGAAGCACCCCTGAGTCAACGAAAGGTTAAGAAGAAAAGATAACGGTTAAAGAATGGCAGGAGCAATGAACTTGACTGTATTATTTGATAAGCCAAAAATATCTTCGCTCTTAGAGGATTTCAGGTTCCTAAGAATGCCATACAACCCAGGGACCGAGACCAACTGAAACACAAAATCCTCAGAGGAGGTAACAGAACTAGGCATGTATTTAAAGAAGTCATTGCTAGAAGATAACAAGAAGGTAAGTAGCAATAACATTATTTTTTTCCTTATGAAGTCCCATGTTAATTTGCAAAATACTTGCAAGTGTTCTTTGGCCACATTCATTGGCCACATTCATTTAATGTGTTATGTACAATTATCATGCATTTCATACGGCGAAATTATGACTTTTGCTAATTGCTATAAAAAGACAAGAGATAAATGGTTGGTGTAAATTAGAAAGTTTCTAGGTTTTACAAGACATTTTCAATGGTATGATTTTTAAATACTCCACCATTTGAGTTTTAGGAATTTTGGGCATATAACCATTTTCAAAAATACTATTTTATTGAAATTTATTTGAAGTAGGTTTATTTTTCAAGAAAGCCCGTCATGTAGCATATTAGAGTAAAGCTGAGTTTATCGCGAGTAAGGAATTTGAATAGAAAAAAATACGAGTTATGGTTTAGAAAATACAGAGTATTCTGTAAATGTCAATATTTTACACTTGAAACAGATAAAGGTAAGTGAATTCTGTATTTCCTAAATGTTTCTTGTAATGAGACTTTTAAAATTATGCATAATTTGCTATATGGGGCCATACCAGGGATTCAGCTGGGAAAAAAGTTCTTTGAGCAAAAATGCTACAAGCTCTTAGAGACTTGTAGCAAAAATATTTTCCTTTTCGCATTTTTATCGTGTGTCATTATACTTTTTTTTTGTCCTAAGTTGTTTTTTGCTTGTATTTATTTTTAAGGTTTAACATTCAAATAATATATAACTAAGCAGAGTTAACTTTTCTTGGTAACTTATCCATTTTAACCATTAAAGTCTGTAATGGAAATATACTAAACATTCTAGTAGAATCGGCCTAATATGGCACCAGAACAACTAAAACTCACACACCCCAAACATTACACACTCTGAAACATAACCTCAAAGCATATCGCGATCGCATTTGCACATCACCGATTTCGAGTTGTCTGTTTTCATTAAGGTACCTCTACACTTTCGCCCAATCGTTGCGATTTTGTGTAACCGACCACAGTCCACACTCTGCAGCGAGTCGAGACCGCGAGCGGCACTAAGTATGGAGGGCCTGCCGCTCGTCTCCTTTGACTTGGTCAAAAAAAAACCGACAAGAATCAGTGCGATTGCGAGGCGAGCGCAGTCATCCCTTCAGTGGCGAACTAGCCCTCGACATTCTCGCATTCGCCGATTTGCTTGGCTAGACTCTGCTACAACAGAGTGCGCGCCAAACCGAGTCACAGCGCATGACGTCTGCTAGGGGGTTAGCTACTGTCACTACAACTGTCATATCAGTAACTCGCCCGTTCCGTTGACACGGTACGCAGTTGAAATCGACAGCAACTGTTTACGTAATGTAGGTTCGTCTCCTCTACCACTCGTTCAGAGGCGATCGGCAAAGAGACGTAGTGCAACCAATGCAACGTTAAGCCTCTACAACATCCCAACTACTCTTCTAATCTATTTGGTTGTGGATCGTGATCACGGACTTTTAATACAATTTGTATTGTTAAAACCAGATTTTCTGCAATAAAATTAAAAATACCTTATAATTTTCTTTGTAGCAAAAAAGCAACAGCCTGCCCAAATATTGTCGTATTTTCGTGGTGCATGTCGCATTTTGCGACAAATGCGACCGCAGCTTAAACCCTGGGCCATACACATATTACGTAACGCACTTAAATTGGACGGAGGGGGTATGGCGTAGCGTTATGCTGTATTGTGTGGGGAGGTGGGGTTTGAGTTAATATTACGTAACTCATATTTTAACCCTAAGATCTGGAGCACTCCCGTATCTATTGATAGTGTTATAAATCTTTCCAAAATTAAAAAATAATCAAATTGGTTACAGTTAGTTATATGAAAAATACTTCTGTCACACTATTTTAATAACAGTTAAACTAAAAATAAATACATAACATGTTTTGTGTTGTTTTAGAGTGTAAAATCATGACTTGATTCAGTATTGCGCAATGTCACCCACATCTTTTGTTTTTTAAGTTGTTTTGTATTTGTATGAGTTATAAATTAAATTTGTTACGTTTTAGCTGAGATAGTTTATTTTTTTGGATAGTTTATTTTTTTTTGTTTACGTTATTAGTAACAGTCTTGTTTGTTTGTATACATTTTGCTTTGAAATAAGTTATTAAAAAATTTAGTTAAAAGAAAATCATTTAAAGTTGAATGATACATTTAAATCCATATTCCAAATTGCTAATAAAACGATGTTTAAAAGGTTTAAGCTGTTTTAAAGCCTACTACGATTGAGTTACGTAACACTTTGGGGGGGTGTATGGTCAAGCGTTATGGTGCGTTACATATTGCTATTAGTAACAACAGACGTTGTCTTCTTGTATTTCTTGATCTTGCCAAAGCATTCGACTTTGTTGATCGTAACAAATTAATTCATAAATTACAATTAATTGACTGCAGAGGGAAAGCACTATCTTGGCTTCAAAGTTATTTTTTCAACAGAAGACAGATTGTATCTATAAATGGCAACAATAGTGAAGAACAACCAGTAGACTTTGGAGTAGTACAAGGAAGTACATTAGGCCCTATTCCTTTGTTAATATATATAAATAACTTATCAAAATTAAACATAGACGGAACATTTTTTCTTTTTGCTGATGATACAGCCATTTTATTTGAGGGTAATGATTGGGATGATGTGCAAAATAAACCCTTGGATGGACTAACACTAGTGAAGAAATGGTTTAATCAAAATTTATTGACATTAAATGTCTCAGAAACAAAATTGTTGCCTATTTATCTATGAATAATACAGATACTGAATTAGTTAGTTTGAAACTTCATTCTTATAGTAATCCTCGAGACTTATACTGTAACTGCAACAGTATTGAAAGAGTTATAAGTTCCTAGGAGTAATATTTGACTGTCGTTTAAAGTGGTCAGAATGTGTTGACTAAATCATAAAATTAGAAAATATATTTATATATATATATATATATATATTAACGACTGAATGACATTTTAAATACAAATGAACTAAAGCTAACATATTACGCTTATTGCCAATCATACTTATGGGTGGTCTGATTGCATGGGGCGGTGTGTATCGTTCAGTCCTTGAACCATTAAATATTACACACAGAGATATAATTAAAGCTTCGTATGTAAAAATAGACTACTGAAACATTATTTAATGAATTTGGTGTTTTAAACATAAGACAGCTTTACGTTAAAACCTTACTAATAGGTATATATTTTTTACCATTCTGAAAAAAAATTTTCAAAATTGCAACCATAATTATTTTACTAGAAATGCTCAAACTGTTGTTATACAATTAGATTAAATAAAAATTTTTCAGTAACAAATTCACATTATATTTCACATATATTATACAGAAATCTCCCTGATTATTTGAGAAATACGCAAATATATTCTATTTTTATATACAAAAATTTGTTAAACATTAGCTTTTTGAAATTGGAAGATTTATGACAGAACATAATATCACATCAGGATATAGATGAATCAATAGATGACTAATTATTGTACAATTAACTATTTCTTACTTCACTAACACAGGACATAAATAAAATAGTTAATATACCCTTGGCCTTATGATTATTCCGCACCATCATTGTGTCAATGTTTTATATAATGCCTTCATAGAAATTAAAAATTTTTCAAATAATATCTATTAAATGTAGAAAAAATTATAAATAAAGTGATTTTGCCGACTCATGCCCACATACAGGCTTAAGCCCATGTGGGCATATTCCTTAAGGTAAAACGAGTTCGCACGCAGCACGCTGACGTGAGGGAAGTGAATTTCCACATAAAAAACTTGTAAAACTCAAAATCAGTGTAAAACATACATTTATTCCAATTTTTATAGAAATCTGAAAACATTGATTTTTTGGCTGTTCTGATGCTCCTGGTTTCACTTACCTGCAATGCTGGGAATACAATTTTGCACATTATAAGGTTAGGAGAAGGTCCAGTCAGGCTTTAAAGTAGGTGCGAGGTTGCTGGGGATAATGAAAGTACACCAACAAATGAATAACAGGCTTTTCTAATGTAAAACCCCCATAAGACAACGTACTGTGTTTGGTCAATACACATTTTCTTCTATAACTTTGTAAATAGTTATGCTAATGACGGGAGAGGGCTTAAAAGTTTCGCCTCACTAATTCAATTCCCATCTTTATAGGTGGATTAATTTTACATCCGGGGCTTTTATGACCCTTTTCGGGCCCAAAAACTCAAAATTTGAAAGATTAATCCCCAAAAAAGGGATTTAGAGTTTTCCGATTGTTTTGCCCAACGAACTTGTCCAACTGATTACAGAAAGGAATGTCCCTACCAAATTTGAATTAAATCGGACAAAAAATGTGACCGCGAGAGTGCAAACACACATATATATATATATATATATATATATATATATATATATATATATATATATATATATATATATATGTATGTCTATATATATATATATATATATATATATATATATATATAAAATTTTGAACTACCCCCCAAAACGTGTTCAGGGGGTCACGTTAGGAACTTCTATGGTGGTCCCGGGCTTAATTTTCACCGTGCGGGTCATGCTAATAGTTCACTTTCCATAGGAAATTCACTAATAAGATAGTAGCCTAGGTCTAACAAAATTTAAAAATAATGATTATAAATTAAGAATATCTTCAAATATATTTTTACTTATTATAAGAAAAATATGTAATCCTACAAATGTATGAATTTTTTTGGAATAAAATTATGTGTATGTATGTACATGGGGAGGGGGGTTATGAAATGTAAAAACAAATTTTGAGACTCGAATCTCGAATCAAAAATTTTGTAAAATGGCTGCCCAGTCGCCTTGGGGTAGTTGGTCAATGGCTCCACATCCAAATTTGTTCATATTACATTGGTCTCACCTGTGCCAAATTTGGTGCTTATCAAAAAGTGCATAATAGGTTAGCTAATCCGCTGTACTACTATGAGTTATGTTATAGTACTTTCCTTTGATGATAGGTTCCCATCCTTCGCTCCTCCTATAATTCATACTGCCAGCCACCAAATCCCCTATACTCGATTAAGATCATACGTCACTCGATAGCAGTAAGGCAGTGAGTTTAACAACATCTATTATCGCAGACTTCTAGTTTGATTTATTATTTTGTGCCATGGTTTGTGTTTTCCTATGGTTCTTGTTTAACACATTGGTTGCTGGTGGTAACAATTGTTACTATGGAATAACATTGTTTCAAATTATATGTGATTTTTATGTTTCAAAATGTCAGCCACAGTTAACTGTTAACTACTGTATTACATATTACATATTACTAAGCCTAACATCAGTGTGATGTAAAGTTAGTAATGCATTTTTCCATATAGCTTTTGATTGCTCTGACCTTTTCATCAAATTTGAGTCACATTTTTTTAAAAGTATTTTGAGTAGCAGTCATACAAATTTTTTTCTTCTAGCTGTTTATTGTTTGTCATCAGGGTGGCTAGTGTTAAGTTCTCTGATTAACCCTTTGAGTGCTATGGACTGATATATCGTCTTTTGAATCTGTTATCAATAATCACCGTTACTGCTTCATAAGCGATTGTACCATTAGGCGCTCAGTCTGAGTCTGACATGTGGTGAAACCTGGTAGACACAAACTGAACTACCTTGTCCAGCATCTAGGCTCTAATACCACCTGGTACACTGCTGCTGCTAGTCTGATCAGTGGCTGTGCGGTCAAAGGCGTTACCTTTCCGGCCAGGGATAACACTTGGATCGAGGGTTCGAATCCCGTCACCCTCGGTGGTTTTTATGTGCAACTCATGGAGAGTTTACCTGTCTGTGGCAGAGTTGAAGGGGAGGGCGGACCTTAAGGCGAACGGTGGACGGCTTAGGTCCAAGCTGATGGCATGGGTGGATTCTTTGTGAGTTGCACATCTGATCAGGTGTTTTACTACTTTTTACCTATCCTTTACTGTGTGTGTGTGTGTCCAGCGGAAGAATGTTTTTACTGATTTTAATTGTTCAGGCGTTCAAGACATTTAAAAAATCAACAAAACATAACAGATTCAACTACTCCTTTCAGAAGCTTAGCACTCAAAGGGTTAATGCTTCGAAGTACAATATTTTTAGCATCTGACACTCGTCATCTCATATGTTTTTGGTAGTTTTTATACCGGCTGTATAGGCTTGTAGAGCCATGAACAGTAAATCAATATAAAAGTATGGATACATGTTACATAAACAAAAAAGACTGTTTACAAATTTCATACCTTTTTTTATAGAGACAATTTGTTTTTATTTCCGGCTGACACTTCAGTAGTTAAAAAACTACACTTTTTCTTGAGTCCCTTGAGCAACACATTTTATGTAGAGCTTTCTCCCATGATCCTGCTATCTACAAAATTCCAAAACTTCTCTTTTTATAGAACTAGTAATACAGATTGGAAATGTAAAATACCTTGATGGTCAACATCTTTATATACAATTCTGTAAGCAAAATTTGTAAGTCAAAATTGTGGGAGTTTGGAAAATTGCAGGATGATGGGAGACAGCTCAAATTAAAGGTCTCGATCCCAGGGACTCGGGAAAAATAACAGTATTTCCAAAAAGTTACCAGCAAACGAGAAATAACATAAAACATCTCCCATAAGAAAAGCATGGGGATTTAAAAACGTCTGCTTTGTTTACAATAAAACATGTGATTAACACTTTCAATGCTGACAAACATGTTTAAACATGAAAATTACATAAGTTTCAATGTTAATTAGAGGGCGGGAATTATCGTCCTCCGCATCCAACGTGTTAAGTGGCTACTTTGTTTACGAACTGACACGTGTTACTACTTATATTGTTTTATTTTTTCAGCATTTAAAGAGTAAAAATATCAGAGGATTATGGGTTTCGCCCCTTCGCAAGCCACTAGTTTTTCTAAATTAAGGATGTAAAATATCTTAGCATTTTATTTACTTGAGAACACGGTAGGCCTAGTAACAGGTTTGAAAATTATAAGACAAGTCAAAATAAATGTACATTCGGAATGAAAAAATAAAAAAATTGACTGTTGGAAAAAGATTAAAGAAGAATTTTTTTTGAATATTTATGAAAAAGGATTTTTACACCCAATAAAAAGTGTTTAAGTTCAAATGAACAAAATCTTTCAAGTAATTAATACTATCTTAATGGGTTAAATATTCAAAACATTTTTGCTGTGGAGAAGGAACTGATGATATAGTCAAGAATAAGAATTAGTCAAAGTGAAGACAAACAAAACTGTCTAAAAAATTAGACAATATAAACAAGGACTGTGTTGCAATGTTAAAATGCAAAAATGCTACTAAGGAGGTCTCGGGTTTTATCCCAGGCCGACCATTCTGAGATGAGTTGTATGGTTTCTCATCTCACTTAAACAAGTGCTGGAAAGGTACACTAAAAGGGCCATACCTCACGAGGAAGGGGAAGATAGGACTCTGGCCTACCTTACCTGGTTGAAGTTTTCCCAATTAATTTTTTTTGTAGATTCTGATGCATTGTGAACCATTGTCATGGAATAAATAATAATAATAAACTTAGGACTGATCAGCAAAGGTTGAGTTTAGTCCACCTGCCGGTACTGTATTAACATAAATAATTTAATTTGGGTAACAGCTGTTTATAATTTTAGTGAAAACTTTGGCATTTTATATGTAACTATAAATAACCATTTTAGAATTCACTAATTTCAACTGTAAGTTTAAAGTTAGTATAACATCGTAGTAAAATATTTGTTATCATGTATTCATAAGAATCTGACATAAAATTCAATTGCAATAGTTTATATAAACATTTTGTGATCTGATAGTTTCTAGGTTATCTTTGTTCTTGGTTTAGTTTATTAAACAAAAATGACAAATACTACATTTTACTGTATTTTTAAAGTAATTGTTTTAATGAGAATAATGTCTACTCTAGTGTCGAGTAAGCATCTTACTTAACGACAGTGATCAAACCATGTTTAAAAGTGTAAATGATTACCTATGTATTTGTTTAAACAGCTCCCACATATAGCTCTACTAAATTAAAATCCTAGGAAGAACACCCAAGTTAGGGATAAATCTTGAAATATAATGAACCTGTATGGTTATTTCCTGTTAGGCAGGGTGAAAATAATTACTGATGGTTATAACATCCCAAATATCTGGCCTAATGTACTGGGCAACTGTGCTGTATGGTATATGTAACATCTAGGTATTTGTGGGTCACTACTTCTAACACGCTGATAACTGATTGGGCCAAGTATATTTATGTCTTAATATAAGGTTAAAGCTAGGTCAAATCAAGTATTTTTTGAAATTATGCTCTTACAATGTAAACAATTTTTACTGATGTTAACTTAACATTTTTAGACTTGTAGTTTTAAGAAATTATGTGACGATGCCATGCTTGTTAACATGTACAGTGCAGCACGCGGGATTTTTGGCAGTTTCTTAGCAAGGAATAGTCAATAGTCAAATATCTTTATTCATTCAGAAGTACAGTGTACAACATTTGAACAGTGTCAATATATTACAAGTGATACAATACATTCAAGCCTTTCTAAACATAGATATATATCTTTTACTCTTAGCATGGAAGAGTGAGGTGGAAAAATTCATCCAGTGTGTAAATGGCTGCATCTATCAAATACTCCTTCAGTTGTTTTTTAAATTTTGTGTGATTTTTTTCATTCAAAATATGTTGCGGTATCTTTTTCAAAAATTTGCCTCCCGCATACGATGGCCTTTTCTCATAAAATTGTAATCTATGGTGACTACAAACGGCCTCATTCTTTTTCCTTGTATCATATTGATGAATGGGATGAACAGAAACATTATTTGCCAATTTATTTCTTGCTACTAAAATTGAGTCAAAAATATATTGCCCATATACAGTAAGTATTTTTAACTGTTTAAAATATTCTCTAGCCGAATCATTATGTTTTAGTTTAAGGATTATTCTTATAGCTTTCTTCTGCAATTTTAATATCCTATCGAGATTTTCTTTTTTTGTTGCACCATATAGGCAAATTCCAAAAGAAATATGAGAATGAATATGTGCAAAATAAATATTCTTGAGGGTTATTAAATTGCAATGAAAGGACATTTTTGAAAGAGCATTGGAACCAAATTCAACAATGCAATTTATCAAGATTAAACATGATTAACGCAGTAGACGTGTTAACCTTGTTGTAACAGCTCTATAAAGTATTGTGATTCTGATTTTAAATTCAAACATTCATCTTTAAAATGTTATGCGGGATAAAATAAACTATATCTACATCAGAACACTACAAAATATATTTTCTGCAGTACTTCCATATACAATATGGTAAATATACAAAAAGGATGGTACAATGAGGTGATCCATTTCAGCCAGTCTCCGATCATCATCAGGCCCAATCAGAGAATGATTCTATTTAAATAAAATCTAGAAAAGATTGAAATAAATTTAAAAATATTTTGTTCGAAAACCTGTTTATATCATTGATGACGATTTTCACCAACTATGATCAATTCTGGACTAATACGAAAACCCTAGTGTCTACATGAATGTTTATTCCTCGACATTTTTCCCCTTTCATGATATTGTACACATTTATAAAATGTTCATGCAAAACAACATGTAATTATTATGCTACTCAAGAAATTATAAAAAAATGTTATGTTTGGTTGATTAAATAGCTTGTAAAAAATTGTGATTATGTGTGCCACATTCAAATGAAATCATTTTAGTGTTGCTCAGTACATTTTTACAACATATCAAGATTTAATAAAAGTAAAAAACCCATATGACCCAACATCCCAAACCACTGTCCTGTTATATTTAAAACGCCAATTTTTCAATGCATGCATGTAATCAAAGGGGAAAACTGCTGTACCAAATTTAAATGAGTTATTTTGACAAAAACTTATCCTATAATATATCAAAATTTTCATTCCGATTCTCATAGTTTTAAAATTTGGAAAATATTCATAAAACCGTAAGGGCTTTTCCCCTTCAATCTTAAAACATTAATTAAATTGTTATCAGTCACAGACAATGGTTTTGTTTTGTCAGGTTATTTATTTATTTTTTGTCAGGTTATTTTTATATGTTTTGCATATCTATTCCCTGAGTTATTTCAACATATTTTTGCATACCTATTTCCTGAGTTATTTTAACATATTTTTGCATATCTACTTCCTGAGTTATTTTAACATATTTTTGCATATCTATTCCCTGAGTTATTTTAACATATTTTTTAGGGGTGTGCGAGTACTCGAAACTTCGAGTTTTTGGCCGACTATTTTAATACTCGAACTCGACTCGGAAGTTTTGAAAACTACTCGAAAGTTCGAGCGAGTATTTCCCGCCGATTTCCGGACGATCGCTAACGATTGCGACCGGCCAAATCGCGTAGTAACGGCCGCAAAAGGCGATCGCATCACGTAAAATCGGCCGAAAATCAAGACCGCTAACGATTACGACCGGCCAAAACACGTAGTAACGGCCGCAAAAGGCAATCGTATCATGTAAAATCGCCCGAAAATGACGATTGCGACCGGCTAAAACGCGTAGTAACGGCCGCAAAAGGCGATCGCATCACATAAAATCGGCCGAAAATGACGATCGGGCAGCGTAATTTCGGCCGTAACTAACGATTTCGTCATTTAATATTGATTTTAAGCGATGTCTGGACCAGGTGAAATTAGCCAAATGACAACCGGGCCCTGTTTCATCGGCCAGAAACGAATGTCAAACTGTGTTTTGTTTGTCAATACGTAATCCAGTTTGATTGTATTGGCCAAAACTGTGTATTGCTACTCATGTATTAGTTAGAACCCATGTTTAGATAATCAAATCTAGGGTGGTATCCAAATCCCATAACACTATTTTAAACTACCAACTGATGGCAAATACTCGCTCGAAAATACTCAAAACTCGAAAATAATTGGCAGTACTCGACTCGACTCGATTAAAAAATCACTACTCGCACACCCCTAATATTTTTGCATACCTATTTCCTGAGTTTAACATATTTTTGAATATCTATTTCCTGAGTTATTTTAACATATTTTTGCATATCTATTCCCTGAGTTATTTTAATTTTGTAACCTGGGTTTTGTTTTTTATTTTATACTGCTGTTTCTCAAATTACAAACTAAAATTCATACCCTAGTTAAAGTATTTTTAAAAACAAGCCCGAGTTTATAATTTAATGTGAAAGAAGAACTCTCTTAGCTTGTACCTATTTACTGCCCTACCCATTCCCTCATCACTTGGTAACTCTTACCATTATTAGTTTTGATACATATTTAGCCAGTAGATTGGATACATTTTTTAGTTTTGCAATATAAATTTCAAAAAAATATTCGTTGTTAATAGACTAAGAAAATAACAAACCATAACTAAGCCATAAAACTAAGTTATTAACCAAAATAACAGACAGTTCCTAGTTATTATGAGTATATATTATAATGTACGGTCGTACCGCACAATTTTTGACTTTCCCTTTAATTAGCCTTCAATGTTGTGAAACTAAAACATATTTATTAATTTGTTTTTAGTTCTTAACAATTTTGTTCAGCATCTTCAATTTTGAGCAACTATATAATTTTATAATAAAATCAAATACATTCCCATTTTAAAAATTGTTGTCTCTTGTCGATCTTTGCTGTAATAATAATTAATAGTCTATTTTGTTTCAAGGCGCTTTTTTGCACTACCATAAATGCACTAAGTAATATTAAAATTGATACCTTCACTTTATCTTTTGACTAAATAATACCACAGACAGGTTACGTTAATCATTTATTTGAACGAGATGATCGGATTATAAAAATTGTTGGATTAACAACAAGAGGTTAAAAACACCTGATATGCACTAAAAATAATTAATAATTCAACATGAAAATTACACTGAAGTTAGTTTAACTGAAGATTACTGGGTAACAAATTGTTTGTATAGTATTTTAGTTTAATATAATTTTAATACAAGTCATAACATGAAAATCTACAAATTATGTATGTAAACATGATCTGATGAGCATGAATATTTACTGTAAAATCCATTTATATAGAGCCAGCTTGGTGACACTGTGACATATCGTGCTGGCATCCAATTGTTAATTTACGATCTAATAACGTTATTTTAAAAACATTGTCATCCAGATTAAAGTGTTTAATAACTTTCTCGCTAATGGAGCATCTTTTTTTTCCTGAAATAACAGGTTTTTCTAAGTATGTTTTGCTTATTCTTATTTTGATATTTATTTTGTAACAATTTAGTTAGATTATTGATGAGGAAACAAAGTGAGGGAATTTATTTATTAGCAGTGACATTGACCCGTTGTCTGGCAGTGTGTGTGTGTGTGTGTGTGTGTGTGTGTGTGTGTGTGTGTGTGTGTGTGTGTGTGTGTGTGTGTGTGTGTGTGTGTGTGTGTGTGTGTGTGTGTGTGTGTGTGTGTGTGTGCGCGCGCGCGCGCGCGACGTAATAACTTGAAAGTGGCTGTTCAGATCGTTTTTAAATTTACTAAAATATTTTCCAGTACACTTTACACTACCAGTTAAAAAATGGAACACATCAGTTTAACCGTTTTTTATTAATAAACTTTTAAAGTTAGTAAAATTTCCATAAGGTATAGCATTGGACAAGGTTAGTGTTGGTAAAGTATGAGATTCAAATAAAATATTGTTTCATAATGACAAGAAACTACTAAAAAATTATCTTACTTATATGTTTTATGTTGAAATAAATAAAGTACTGTACGTCCAACAAGAGTTATTCAATTTATCAAAGGTTCTTTTAATTTTTAGATTAAAAACAAATACCGTACAAGTTTCTATAAATAAAGACAACTTTCTCCTATATTGTGAGTAAGTCAATAGTTTTTCCCCTAGATTGCAGCATCTAATCATTTTATCTTTACTTCAACCAGCTGTGTTCTTTCATGACATTTTGTTTGATACTTTATTATCTACATTTTCTGAGTTCGCTCTTCTAATTACGGGAATATTTTAGCGTACTTCCAGTAATAGGATAATTTATATAAATTATTTACACAGTTGGAACCCTCAATTAATCTAAAATGAAATGTACAAGTTTTATTACACGATCATGGTGCCTTGAAAAACTACTCATCAGGTTGTCAACTGATGAGTAATAGATGTAATGTAGTAATAGATAAAAAGGCCACTTTCGATATGAAAATTCCAAGTCTTTCATGATGTACATATTGAGTTATATGGGTTATACCATGCACTCTTGTTGAAAAATTTATACTAAAAGTGAGTTGAAGACAAACAATTTATTGAACAAACAATACTTGATGATATTTCTTATTACTGGTCTGTGTTTACAGTCAACCTCTGCATTTCTTATTTTTGCAGATTATATGGTTGCAGTTATTTTACATTTGAGCATATTCAAACCAGTCAGTAGAAGAGGACACCCATGACAAAAATATATTTTTACTATAATCATGGATTGGAGTGTAGAACTGTGCAAAACAGATAACAACTTTCAAGCAATTGACAGTGATTAATGAAAATAATGATTTTTCTTTCAGTGTGGTCTGACAAAGACATTAGAAGAAGTGAGTGTTATCGGGAAGTGATATTATAAATATTTTTCAGAATGTTTTTATTTTAATTTATACTTGATATTCAACCATAAACTGTGAAACAAATAGTATAGAACAAATATTTGTGTCTTGTGGTTTCGTTTGGTGAAAAATAACTAAACTACTTATGCTACTGTAATTGTATCAGAGAAATTGTATACATATGTGGCTATTAGGGGTGTGCGAGTAGTGATTTTTTTTAATCGAGTCGAGTAGTGCCAATTATTTTTGAGTTTTGAGTATTTTCGAGCGAGTATTTGCCATCATTGGTAGTTTAAAATAGTGTAAAGGTATTTGGATACCACCCTAGATTTGATGATCTAAACATGGTTTCTAACTTATACATGAGACGCAATACAAAGTTTTGGCCAGTACAATCAAACTGGATTACGTGTTGACAAAAAAAAAACACGATTTGACATTCGTTTCCGGCCGATGAAACAGGGTCCGGTTGTCATTTGACCAATTTCACTTGGCCCAGACATCGCTTATAATCAATATTAAATGACGAAATCGATAGTTACGGTCAAAATTACGCGGTCTGATCGTCATTTTCGGCTGATTTTACGTGATGCGATTGCCTTTTGCGGTCGTTACCACGCATTTTGGCCGGTCGCAATCGTTTGCGGGCGTCATTTTTGGCCGATTTTACATGGTGCAATTGCCTTTTGCGGCCGTTACTACGCGTTTTGGCCGGTCGCGATCGTCCGGAAATCGGCGGGAAATACTCGCTCAAATTTTCGAGTAGTTTTCAAAACTTCGAATCGAGTTTGAGTATTAAAATACTCGGCCAAAAACTTAAAGTTTCGAGTACTCGCACACCCCTAGTGGCTATGTAATTAAGATTTGAATCACTGTGCCAAGAGTTTAATTTTATAAAATGTTATTTTAAGGTTGTAATTTAAATTTCAACCAGCAATAATCTCAAACTATCAGTGAGTTTTTGCCATGGCATGATGTAGAAAGAATTCTAAAAATAATACTGAGAATATAATCTGAATAAGTGAAAATTATGTCTAGGCACTAACAAACGGCAAGATATCACAATGGATTAAATATTACCAAAATGCTTAATGGTTTTAACCCATTGGATATTTTGTTTTTCAATTCCTGTAGGCCCCAGAAACACAATTAAATTTCAATATTATGTATTGTTTTAGTAAATAAACTGTACAAAATTTACTTTTGCTACTAATTGGGAAAACATAGTGTTTTTCTTGAAACTGGATACATTTTCGTTTTATTATGTTAATAAACAAATAAAAGTCATATATTCAATTTTTTTAAATAAAAATAACAAAAATTGAAATTTTTTGAATCAAGCAGTGTATAGTAAAAATAAAAATAAATGTCGAATCAGTTGTATAGTAAAGTGCAGAAACTATTTCCTTACATAACAATTTTCAGTTTTATACTTTATCTAAAAATCAAATTTTTATGATTTATTTTAGTAAAACCACATTTTTCTTGATTAATTCGTATTTTTACCCATTTGCTAGACAATGTATCCCAATGCAATATTTTACGTATAAAAATCATTCTAGGGTAAAGTAAATGCAAGGAAAAAAATAAATAAAAAAAATTTTTTGTTTGTAACATAGCTATAGTATTACATCATCACGGAACCACTCTGTGATAAATATTTTGGGCCAAAACAGCTGTCACGGAACTTCTGTGAAAAGTATTCATGAGTTAGAGCTGAAACCAACAAACACTAACTTTTAAAAACGAAACTGTGGCCACAGACGCACACTGCTCAGTAGACATGTCCGGACCAAGACATCACAGAGATTCTGTCAAAGTGATTCAGAGTTTACAACAAAAATAAAAAGAATTGACTAGAGGCGATGAAAAATTTGCAAATGATATACAAGCAAAACATCAGTTTCATAAGCATGATTTAAAACACTATAAATTGATTTTATAAAATGCATCTGTGTAAAGCATTACAATTAGTAAACAAACATTATTTTAAAACCTTTACTTGCAGAAAAATGCTTCTAAGTTCAAGAATATAGCCTACTGATGAAGAAGAAGAAATTAATAACAATCGTAAATAACAAATATATTATTTTATGATACCTTAATATGGAAGTACAATAATACCTTAACGAAAGACAATGCAAATGACAAATAAATAAATACCTTAAAAGATGAAAACCTGAAATTGTAACTTTCTATAGTTGCCTAAGTTCGAAACTACTACATTGACGTATTACATCATTGTAGTATTAGCCAAAATATTTCTCAACGCCACTTCTGGCTTATAAGAAAAATAAAAAAGATGGAATAAGTTGTCGCACCATGACATTTCCTGAAAATGTTATATGATTTCACACTTTATATGGGCAAATCTAATAGTATGTTAAGGTCCTATAAAGTTTGCCAGCTGTAAGCGTAATAAATAAACATGTTTAAAAATGTAATGATGTCAGGAAAAACAATATTAGTTTATCGATATCTACATTCACCGAATTCTGTAATTTCAACTCTGATGTTGACAGAACGGTTAATATCTACTGAGATAGATTTCCAGATGGATATTTTCTGCAATCAGCTTAATTGAACATTTTTCTTACTATGAAGAATACATTATTTGTCAGCACATCCAAAAAAACTATAAAATCCTGTTTGAAGTGAGCTACATATCATAACTGTTTGAGGTGAACCCTCCTGAACCGGTCTTTAACGAACAATGACCATGAAATTAAAAACCACTCTCAAGTGTGAGTGTTATTCAATAGCATGACTGAAGAGTGGTCATATGTTTGTTGCAGTTAAAGCTGCCAATGTTCCAGAAGGCACCATTAATGGAGGCTGTTGCACAATCAACCTCTGTGTAACATTATCTTACCAGAAATGGGACAAAGTTCAATCCATTTGTTCCCCGTTGAAAGTTTTAAGAGTAAGCTCATGGGCAGCACGTTTAGAACCGTGCCGAATTGTCCAGAAAAGCTGAAAACATCAGTATGAAGATCATTAAAAAACACTGCCAATTGGCTCTGAGAAAGACTACTATAGAAATTGTTTGATAGGCAAACCTACTTCTGAAGTGTTTATCTAGTCCGCATCCATCTTATTAACCCTGCAGAGGGTGCAAACCGGAGTTTACCTCTGGGGTGGTAATTATTTTGCTAAATATTCCATACTCTGCGGCTGACAGCCATCAGTGTCCCTGAATTACACACACACATTCACCCAGACACACTAATACCCACTCATCCCCTGCCCCACTTGCTATTAGTACTACAAAGTGAAATAGAGTTTCCATTTTCATCAAATGCTTGTTAAAAAAAGCTATTTTACAATTTATTTTGTTAGATCTAAGTATTATGAGATTATAAGTTTTATTTCTCCGATTGCATGGATAACACTGTCAAATCCTACATATTATCCATAATAATAGTTTTATAAAATTAGATGAAAACTAAATAGAAATACCCCATCACAGCAAACCTGTGACTCAGCGAATTTCAAATCCAACTACTACCGTACTAATTATTAAGTAATTACCTCATGAATTTGTGTCAAAATATATTCATGAATAAGCCAGATATAACTATTTTTCAATTTTCCATTAGGCTAACATTAATAAAATTTTTCTAACTAAGCAAGTTTACTGCAACAAAAAATCAAAAAAGTAGGGATTATAGGGAAATATCAAAGGGCCACAACCGGATTAAGCCACATCCCGAAATTCATTAAAACATATAGCCTACATCTTTATGAATTTGAATAAAAATGGTTTTCGGCACCTGGGGGCGTCAAAACAAGTCATCATTGTCTCAAGCTTTACTATGCTACCTATAGTAATCTTCTCTGTAAGGGAAATTTGCTGAAATGAATTTTTCATTGTTTTACAGCTATAAATTTGGTTAAATCTAAATTTTTCTTTCTGGGGTTTTGAATACAACTGAGTTATTGACAAAATAATAATGTTACATTTTTATGTAATTAGTTATTTTTTGTAACAAATAAGTATCACTTGTAAACCTGAAAGTAATTTCCGGGTGCGCCTCCTCGCATTTGAAATCCCATGCACACACTGCGGAGTTAATTAAAAATAAATACCAATAATCAGTTCTGATAAAAATCAGAAAATATAATTTATCCATGGTGTCAGAAGTAATATTGATATATAGTCACTCTGAACTTGTTTTTATAATTAGTATAATTAGAATTGTTTGATTTATTAGTATTAATGGATGATCCCAAAACACCTTTCTTTTTATCTGTGTAATATCTTGTTTATGTTTGGGTAATGAATTTTAAAATACTTGGTATATTTTTGTAAAGTTTTCTCAATAAGTTACAATTGATAAGAAATAATGAAGATAAAAAATGTGTTTCTAATTTGTGATATTATTTATGCAATAGCTGATACTCCATTAATCTATCTGTATCTATATTTGCCAAATACCATTCACTCACTGACTGACAGTGATCACCCTGTCTCAAAAAGTACAATGTTACATTGTACCGTTATATCTTTCTTAGTTTATTCATTGTTAATTTCAATTTTGTTTATATAAGATATGTCGTACTAGTTAAATTTATCATGCCTTTCATTTAAGTTTAACTTGCATCATATTGTCTCACTTCTCTTCTTGCCATACTGTGGTCTTGTAATTTCTTCTATTAGTCATCATTCTATTGTATTTTATTGCATTTACTACTTAGTTAACATTTTATTGTAAAATTGATGTAAAAAGGGTTGACCATTAATATATATGCCTATGAAGCTGAAATTTTGCATCGTGGTTCCCCTTATGCTGTAAATGTACGAGGGTAGTTTTTTATCGACCTCCGATAGTCCATAAATAAAATAAAAGTTTATATAAAAACATTATTTGATTACCAAAAGATAGGTACATATATGCTTACTTTTTGATATAGTCACCGTAACGATTGAGGAATTTGTAGTACTTGTGTACCAGCTTATCAATACCCTCTGCAAAGAATGTTACCGCCAATGAATTGAAGTGTGTCATGACGTTGTCTGTATGATCGCACAGCATAAACGCATGACAGTAAGCGGGTAATGTTTCAACAATGGAGCAGCGCATCCCCCGACCAAACGCTCTGACACTTCCAAGCTCAGATCTGGTGTCAAAAAAGATAGCTGTACACTAATGTGCATGATGAAAGGGGTCAAGGGTGCAAATCGGTCGCTACAGAAAACCTTGTTCTATCAGTTTATGAAGCGGTAAGAGAAAACCTTAGGTTCACCCTCAGTGGTTTCCATGTGATTTCCTGAAATTTCAAGATCACCTCTATGCTCTATAATTGTAGAACATTCAGGATACAAAACATTGTGTGCTTGCTGGATCCTGAAAATTTGGTCAGAAGACCACAAAACTCACCGAATGGGCCTGCTTTGCCGTTCCTTGTCCCCTTTCGTCATGAACATCAGTACGGCTATCTTTAAATTTTCGACACCAGATCTGAGCCTAGGACTGACAGAGCGTTTGGTGGGGGGATGCGCTGTTCTATCGTGTAAACATTACCCGCCTACTGTCCTGCGTTAACGCTGTGTGATCATACAGACAACATCACGGCACTCTTCAACTCATTGGCAGCAACATTCTTTGTAGAGGGTATTGAATAGCTGGTACACAGATACGACAAATGCCTCAATCGTTACGGTACCTATGTCAAAAAGTAAGCATAAGTACATTTGTCTTTTATTTATGGTATATCGGAGGTTGATAAAAAACTACCCTCATACAAGAAATCTGGGTTTAAAAATAATGTATATAGAGATCTGCCCTATTGGACTCTTATGGCATTCTTATTTACTGGACCTTTTGAACTGGAATTTAGTAGAAACATAGCTAATATACCAGAGTAAAACATAAACCTCTTCCCGTTCCATAACATTTTTTTGGGTTCCACCCCCGACCTTTAAAATTTTTATTTTAACCATCTACTGGACCGATGGAGCTGAAATTTGGTAGAAAGGTAGCTGATGACTCAATGCAAGCATAGTCCTACTCCTGGAATGTTTAAGTTAGGAGTAGCTTTAGACACACCTGCATATTTCACTTCAGCAAAAATAATTACACACGTTCACAAATTTAGGGATCCGCTCCATTGGCATTAAGGTGATGTTCTTTTAGGGATTGTGCTGGTGTACTCTCTGGTTAAAATATAACCAAGTTAACCAAATTATGATATGATTTGAACCCCCTGCACACACTAACTACTGAACCAATGAAGATATTTGGTAGGAAGATAAGTAATACACTAGAACCAAACATGGTGTGACTCCAGTTCCGAAAATCTCATTTGACATTGCCCTCCCTACTGGCTTTCAAAGATATGTTTACCGTCTCGCACCTACTACTGGACTGATGGAGCTGAAGCTCGGTTGGAAGGTAGCTATTTATTAATAGTGATGTCTCAGATTACTCTGATGAAATTACTTTTGAAGTATCTTTTATAAAGTTGAGAAAACCCAAACTTCAGATCTTGGGAACATATAGATCCTCTGATGGAAACCTTGAGGATGACTTACCCAAGGATCTCTCTCATAAATAATCATGGACTCCACTAATCATCATGGGAGTCATTAATGTTGATATTTCGAACCCTGGCACTCTTAAATGAATTTACAGGATCATCCTTTAACTGGATGCTCTATAATAAAAGTAAATAAACTAAGCACAGAGGTTATTAAGGCTGGGCTTTCCGATAACAAGGCCCAAACTTGCATTATCAACTGGAAAGACAAATTAAACAATTTGGTTCACTTTGGTCGGAGGTTTTGCAAAGAAAAACCTTCAACAATCATATATTTCTACTTGCCAGAGGACTGGACTGATGTTTATAAATCCAACTACACTGAAGATCCAATTAAGATACTTGCTAACACTGAGAGTTTCGGTGGACTCAGCCTGCCTCCATAGTACAAGACATTTGTCACAAAAGCCAAAGAGGTAATTATACTCGGATTTAGGGGCTGTAAAGTTAAAAGAAGAGTACCTAAAAGCTCTTCATAACTTTGAGAGAACAGGAGATGTGAATGGAAAAAGAGCATCAGTTGAAATCGAAATGAATTTCAACCTACACCTGAAACTCTTACGAATGCTAGAAAATGTTCACAAAATATTAAACACAGATATTAAATCAAAAGCAATGTGAAAAACAACACATCGTGGGCCGAAAAAGAAACAGTAATCAATGAAATAAGCATTGACGTAGATGGAACCCGAAGAAACAATGCTCACATAGTTGCTGAACACTAACTAATAATTTTACAAACATAGCAGATAAAACACATGATAAAGAAATCTCAATTTTCATCAGCAAATTCAACAACTCAGCAGTTTAGCAGCTTTAAAGAACTCACAATGATTTTAAGTAAATTAAAAGTGAAAAATTCTTCCAGAATCGTTGGAATTCTTTTTACAAGCTCTCAAATTTTGTTCCAACAAATTAGTTCTGCATCTTCTTCACTTAATTAATAGTTCACTCAGAAATGGCATTCCCCCTCACCAGTGAAAATATCAAAAGTCTTCCCTAAAATCAAAAACAGAAGAACTTCAGAAGTCACCAATTAACCAATCCAATCTCTCTTGTGTCCGCATTCTCTAAAGTTAAAAAAAAAATTCTAAGAAGAATTTTATACCACTGACAAAACAACCTCCTAAATAACTTATAACACAAATTCTCAAAAGACAAGTCCACAACGACAGCAGTAGTTCAAATGGAAGAGACCCTGATTGATGTCCTTGATGAAGTAAACCTGGAGGTGAGTGAGCGTAGTGACCTGTTCGTGGTTTGGGGTGAAACTCAATTACTAACTCACAACCCGACCTCAAACTACAGAAAAAAGCAGTAAGAACTCTTGCAGAACTGAAAAGATGTATCAGTTGCAGAGAGACCTTCAAAACAAACAATTCTTACTGTTGTAGTCCTTTACGTCATGGAAGTGGTGATAAACCGAAGGATTTCCTAAGGTGAAGTAAGGTTCACCAATATTATCTCAGAAACATAATGTTTGACCTACCAGCGCACCACATACTCTCTTGGAGAAAAAAACCCGACATACATAGGCTGTCAACTTCAAAATCATCTACCCGCCGAACTAAGGGCCATAAAAGAAAGGAAAATACATCAAGCCTTTACTGCATAGATGGCTCAGCAAATAGTCTCTAAATTCAGTATGCTTGAATCTTGAACATGTTTAATCTAAATTTTACATTATACGAGGCGTGTTTTTAAAGTAAATACCATTTTAAAATTCTGCCGATGCAGCGCTACAGTTGGCATTCCTGCATCCTGCGCTATGTACCTGCATCTATTGGCAAGGCTGAGGACACCATTACGGCAAATATCTACCATGTTTATGTTTGTTTTGTGAGCCTTCAAAATTGAGAATCCCACCATTTGTGAGGTACACGCTGTGATTCATTTTTAAGTGTTAGTAGGGTGTGAAATTGATTCATTGATTGACATTCATTGGCAGATTAGCAAAGTGTATGGTGAAGTGTTCGACACCTCTAGTGTCAAGAAGTGGTTCATTGCCTGTGACAAATTGATTTTAAAAATCATTATCTTCTACCTCATACTGCTCAAGAAAAGTCAACGAACTCCCCAATCGCTTGGTTCTGTGCAAGTAAGTCAACATTTTTGAAGCGTAAACTTTTGATGATTAATTTTTTTGTTCAGTCACAATTGCATAAAAAACACTTCTTGACTCAATAAGGACACTTATGAAAAATGACAAAATTGTAAGCCGTCTTTCCTCTCTTACGTTTTGATCAACTTTATGCACCAAATCTTCAGTAATGATAGAAGATCGTCCACTTCGTTCTTCGTCATGGACATTCATGGGGCCATTTTGAAATATTCTAACCCATTTGCATAACGGAATGCATAATGGAATATTGCTTGTTTGCTCATGCTTTTGCCATAATTTTCGCTAATATGCCAATGAATTTCAGCTGCTTTCACACTGTTAGAAATTGGATCGCAGTGTGTAGTTCACAGATGGTGGGTCTTAATTGGTGGCATCATTTTGAATGCTCAAAGACAAATGTAAACGTGTTTAATTACAAGACAAATGTAAACGTAGTAGTGTCCCCACCTTGCCAATAGATGAAGGTACACAGTGCAGGATGCAAGAATGCCAACCAAAGCGCTGCAATCGCAGAATTTAAAAACGGTACTTACTTTAAAAACGTGTCTCATGTATTGATACTAACAGTGCTAACACTGATCTCTAATAATATATCAATAAAGTATTCTGTTTATTGTCTAGATAACAACTCAAAGAAGACATAGGCCTGTTCTTGATCAAAATATGATTTAAAGCTCCACTCTAGCTGGCCTTTTTATTCCCATGTTAACCATCTACTGTTACCAACTACTGTATTAATGGAGTTCAAATTTGCAAGGAAGATAAATGTCAGAATCGGAATACTTCTTTGCTATTGAAAGTTTAACAAGCATGACGTCACATAATTTCTATAGCTCTTCAATAATACCAAATCCAAACATATACCTTTCCCCATTCCTAAAATACTTTGACACTCCGCTCTATTGTCATTCAGAATTATTTTTATCATCACATGCCAAATACTGGAATGATGGAACTGATTCTTGATAGGAAGATAGGCATGAGAAACAAATATAAACCTACTCCTGCACTCAACATCTTTTATGGCTCCGCCCTATTGGCATTCAAAGTTTTGATGTTTGAAATTATTGGTATTAACCTTATAGAGATATTATTTTATTTTAATTTCTATGGTAACAATATTTGACCCAGCGGGAATCAACAGGGATCAAGAAATACCACAAAGTTGTGGGTACCAGCCAAGGCTGCCAGAAGGTGATCGGGGGCCTGGGACAAAAATTCTGTCTGTTTTTTTTCTTCCAGCTAGAGGCCCCCTAGGGTCTGGGGCAAAGTGCCCCAGTTGCCCCTCCCCCCTCTTGGCAGCCTTGGTACTAGCTAGTCATTCTTAATCTTGCTTTTGAGTGTTTTGATAATCCCATCTGTTTATAAGCTTCATCAACTATTATTTCTGTTTTTAGTCTTTTTTCTATAATTTTATTCCTTTTTGTAGTTTAAATCAATACTACATAATCAGTAAAACTATTTTACATGCACTTCCTTTTTGTAGTTTAAATCAATACTACATAATCAGTAAAACTATTTTATATGCATAGCCATATTGATGTACATTGTAAGGGAATCCTACACATGGACTTTTAAAACAAATGTAATTTCTAATGTACTGTATGAGTCAAATTTTAAATGAGTCTTTTTGTTCCCAGATACAATGGATTTTAACTCTTCACAAAAAAATCATTCCCTTTGCTGAAGAAATTGTCATCTAAAAGAGAACATATAATTAATATTAAGGTAGTCAACTCCAATCGAAAAATGAAGCCGAAGAAGTTTAATTTGCCTTTTACAACCTTTCAAGAGTAAGTTCTTAAGATATATTTTATTAAATATATTTGACATGTTTTCTGGAGGACTGGTTATAAATAGAAAATAGTTTTGGGCCGCCAGGAAAATCATTAAACATATAGTTACCAACTTATTTGCCATTCAAAATCATAGACTAGATCTTTTGACAAAAGAATAAACTTTTGCTGGTATTAAACATTTGTAAAAGATTCTAGAAGAAATTTGTTTACTGTCGAATACTAGTAAGATTAAAAAAGAGTTTAAATTATATTTAATATATAAGGTAACGTGTTGAAAATAAGTGTCTTGCTTTTTTCAGAGATCTTGCAAAACACCTTGACAATAAGACAGTTGTTATTTCATTCTTTGGAATGTCATCTTATCAAATGAAAGGCTGCAAAGTTGGTCTTGTGGACGATATTTTGGGATACCAAGTGTTCAACACATCGGTTGTGGCTGATCCTGAAGTAGATGCAGAGACTATGGTAACCTTTAAGTCTTTATGAAATTGGCATTTAAAAAAGTAACGTGAATGACCTACTGTTATCAAAAAATAATCTGTGGGAAAGAATTTTGTTTATAAAGTTTATTTGGGTCAGCACGCTTCCATATCTAAATTTATCTGATAACAGTAATATCTAAACCATTTGATTCTGAAATAACTTGAATAATTGTTTTATTTTTTTTTTGCATGTAATAACCATATTTATTTAAGAAACTAAAAAGATAATACCCCGCAGCAGCAAACCTGCCTACTCAGCGAATTTCCAATGCGTATATATGTATCTTAGTGCCACATAAAGCCACATACCAAGTGTCATCAATATACATTCATAAATAAACCATTTATGACATTTTAATTTTTCTCCATAAGAATAATATGGCAGCTGAGTATGCAGGTTTGCTGAAACAAGGAACATAGAAAATAGGTTTTTAGACAAATGTCAATATAACTCAACTAGGTAAAGCCGCAGGTCAAGTTTTATTAATATGTGTTCATAATTAAGGGTGATGACATGTTTCTTATTCTCCATAAGAATAACATTGGGGCTGAGTATGCAGGTTTGCTGTTACGGGAACTGTCGGCAAGAAAATAGTTTTTTGTGCAAATGTCAATAGACAACAACGATATAAGCAATATACCAAGTTTCGTCAGGATAAGTTGATAAATAAGTGAGATATACAATTTATCTTATTCTCCATAAGAATAACATTGGACAACGTCCTGTATTTAACACTTTCAATATCTCTGTAACCAATAGACGTAGAGAAATGATAAAAACACCAAATTGTTCGTCTTTTTAAGCTGAGTCGAATGGTGAAAAGTAAAATTTGATTTACTAAAATATCATATGTAAAAAACTCAAAAAATCCATTTTTGGGGGACAAAACCCCCCCATAATACCCCTTTGGATAGAGCGATCTGGCTGGTTTTCGAACTTAGTCATAAATGTTACTTTAAATGTTTGTACCAAATGTTATCAAAATCAGTCCATTTTTACCATTTTACCATTACCATTTATATATATATATATATATATATATATATATATATATATATATATATACAGTTTTGAACGAATGGTGTTTTTGGCATCTGGGGACCTCAAAACGAAAAGTATCATGGTCCCGGGCCTAGGTCTTACCATGCCGACTACAGTAATAGCTTCTTCCCTATAGGGGAAATTCGCTAAAAATAAGTTTGGTTGCAACATGGATAGCATTAGGAAGAGAACACCACCATTTGTGACCAATGGCATAGTTACGGGGGGGGGGGGTGGGGATCAGGGGGATACATTCCCCCCTTGTAACTTGGAAAAATTAAAATGTATATTCTCCCGAAATCAAGCTTATGCCGTTTGATTGAAAGGAAATGCCGTTACTGAAAAACAAAAAATTATGTGCGCAATATCTCCAAAATATCTTATTTATATATTACGAATATTAATTGCGTACAATAAATAATAGCAGGTGAACTGCATCGGCGCGCCACAAGTGGGACGTGAGTCACTGAACAGTCTACCCTCACCCCCTAGCAGCCAGTTCGTCAACTAGCGCACCTGACTTTGACCTTGACGTCTGGACGGTCTTAGTGATGTGCTTAAGTTATGGGTGCCATATTAGATTTGTAATTTAATTATACATCTTCATACTGATTTTCAACGTTCTATAACCGCAAATATATGTAAAAGTCAACGATATTTCCCGATGAAATAAAGCCAAAGAATAACAAATAATAGAGGTTAGAGTGAACAGGGAAATAAGGGTTTAGATTATTTGGCAATTGTTGCATGATGATGAAGTTGCAAACCTAAATACATTTTCGTCCACAGATAGGATTTCAACACAAAATTTTCGTTATTCAACGCATTTTTGGGAACAATTTCAAAGAAGGGTGTACTATTCGTAATTAAACAGATTAGAGAATCAGAGGATAAAACATAGTTTTAATCAACTTAAAACTTGTACATATTTCAAGAATAATGCATTGCTAAACAAAAGTAAATATTATTACAGATGATTAAAAATAACAACAGGTGAATTCCAAATTTAAATATAGTACATTCTCCCCCACTATCAGTTCACCACGCGTAGTCTTGAAGGTAACTTGGAGGCTGTCTGTTTCTTTGAGGCCTACTTACAGAAACACCAACATCAGACTCTTCAGGCGAGTTGTTAGGTTGAGACTGAGTTTCGTTCGACTCACTTGTGACTATATCTTGCATTCGATTTTCTGTTTGAATATCTTGAAGGTGTGATTCAGCAGCAGGAGACAGATTGCGGACATTTACAGAAGTTTCTCGACCGTCTGGTAAGCGGACATAAGCATATCCTGGGTTTGCATGAATAAGTTCTACTTGGCGTACCAATGGATCGTATTTGCTCGATCTCTCGAAGTTCTTTAACAATACAGGCCCTGGAGCTGTTAACCATGTAGGCATTGAACACCCGTTACCAGATTTCCTATTATGTTTAAACATTCTCTCATGTGGTGTGCAATTAGTGCTAGTGCAAAGTAAAGACCTAATGGAATGTAATGCTTCTTGAATAACCGTTTCCCATCTAGTTACGGGCAGGTTCTGAGACTTTAAGGCAAGAGTTATGGTTTTCCAAATTATACCATTATATCTCTCACACTGTCCATTTCCTTGGGGGTTGTATGGAGTGGTATGACTTGTTGCAATTCCATGTGAATGCAAGAAAGATGTTACGTCTTTCGAGAGAAATGACGTGCCACGATCTGAATGGATATAAGATGGTATTCCAAAAATAGCAAATAGCTGTTTTAAGCTTTGAATTACTACTGATGATGTAATTTCAGAACATTGGAAGGCAAAAGGAAAGCGTGAAAACTCGTCAACAACAGTAAGGAGGTAACGGTTTCGAGTAGTTGATGGCAATGGACCTTTAAAGTCAATGTTTAAACGCTCAAAAGGAGCCGTTGCTTTAATTAACGTACCTTCAAATTTGCAAAATTTAGGCTTAAGTTGAGCACAAATAGAACAAGCGGCCGTCATCTTCCGTATTTCTTCCAAAGTACATGCAATGTTCTTGGATCGAACCCAATGATACATTCTCGTAACCCCAGGGTGGCAGAGAGAGCGGTGAACTTCTTCAAGATTGAAAGATCCTCCTAACGCTGAGGTTACTCGAGAGAGGGCATCTGGGACTACATTTTCTTTTCCTGATCGATATACGATATCATATTTAAAACATGAAAGTTCTAAACGCCATCTCTGAATCTTTTCATTTTTAATTTTTCCTCTGACTCTATTGTCAAACATAAACGACACAGACTTTTGGTCGGTTATTAAAGTGAATGGTCTGCCTATCAAATAATGCCTCCATTTTTTAAGAGATTCTACAATAGCCTGGGCTTCTTTCTCTATACTTGGATGCAGTTGTTCAGATTTTGACAATGTGCGGGAGAAAAAGGCAACAGGTCTACCATTTTGTGAAAGAGAGGCTGCAATAGTTTTCTCTGAAGCATCTGTTTCTACCGTGAATGGAACACCTTCTTCTATGGGCATTTTTAGAGCCAAAGAAATATCGGTTTTGAGATCATCAAACGTTTTAGCTGACTCTTCTGACAAGGGGAATTGTTAACTTTCAACTAACGGGCGTATTTTCTCAGAGAAACGAGGAATAAAGTTGGAATAGTGTGCAAACATACCCATCGCTCGACGAAGGGCTGCAGCATTCTCTGGGACTGGGAGATCAATCAATGGTTTAAGACGTTCCGGATCAGGCTGAATCTTGTGGTCGGATATGACATAACCTAGGAGACGAATAGATTGAGTAGAAAATACACATTTGTTCTTATTCAATGTTAAGTTGTACTTCTTGGCAGCTTTCATGAAGTTTTCTAAATGCATATCATGAGCTTCTTGAGTTTCTCCGCAAACAGTAATGTCGTCCAGATATGCGAAAGTATTCTTTAGATTCTCCTGTTTAATTATGAAGTCCATTACACGCTGAAATACAGCAACACCGTTCGTTACTCCAAAAGGTACTCGATTAAACTGGTAAAGTCCTCCACATGCTTCGAAAGCAGTAAATTTCTTATCTTCATCAGCAATCGGGAGTTGATAGTAGGCACTTTGAAGATCTATTGTGCTGAAGAATTTGTATCTAGAGACCTCGTTTACTATTTTATCAATTCTAGGTAACGGGTATGCATCCAGCATGGTGAAACGATTGATAGTTTGAGAATAATCAACTACCATGCGCTTCTTATGATTTTCGTTCTTCGTTACTAACACCTGTGCTCTCCAAGGTGAGACACTAGTTTCAATAACTCCCTCAGATAGCAGTTTCTGAATATCTGCTTCAATGAATTTTTCATCCTCAAGACTATGCCGACGAGATTTTATGGATATGGGTGCACAGTTGGGTGACAAGTTACTGAATAATCTAACAGGTTGAATACAGGCTGAGGCTAAACTACAAATCTTAAGTGATTTCTTGTTACCACCAAACAGTACTTCTAGGCTTTCGTAGTTTTTCAAAACATCATGACCTATTATGATATCTGTGCATAATTGATCAAGAACAAGGAGTTTAACATTGCTATGGACATTTCCCAAAATTTTTAAATCAACTCTACAAAAGGATTTTATGTGGGATTGAAAAGAAGCAGATGCCATTGAAACATTTACATCAATAGGAAATTCTCTCAAGTTACATACCTGAATAATATTTTTACTTATGAAACTCTCAGAACTCCCAGTATCCACTAAAGCATTCATTTCCTCTCCATTCAGTTGTACTTTGATAATAGACTTTACTAGAGAGGACGGAACAGCAGCGTTGAGACTATTAAGAAAAAGGTTGTTAGACAGAGAAGTACCGGTAGTATTATTATTCGCTCTTGGATTTGATTGGATGTTGCTTCTGCAAACTTTGGAAAAATGTCCAGTTTTTCCACACTTGTGACATACAACGTTCTTTGCAGGACACAATTCTCGGCGATGTCTGTTTGCCCCGCAAAAATAACATTTTTGAGTTTGGACTGCAGAAAGGGTCCCTTCAATTTTGTTTACTTTATTTTCAGGATTCTCTGTTTTGTCTTTGCTTGTACCGATAACAAGATTTACAGGATGAATTGCAGGATTTATAAACGATTCAGCATGTTTCTGAGCCATTTCAAGACTACGTGCTTGATTTAACGCATCTTCAAGTGAAAGTGTTTTATTCTCCAATAGCCTTTGACGAATCTCGCTTGACAGTATTCCACCAATAAACGCATCCCGAATATAGTCATCCCGGTTCTGTTCAGCATTGACTTGTTTGAATTTGCAATCTTTGCTTAGTTTAAATAAAGCTTGAATGTACTCATCAACAGTTTCGTTAGACTTCTGTTGTCTTGTAGCAAGTTTATGTCTCGCAAATACCTCGTTTGTTGGTTTAATGAATAGAGGTGTTAAAGTACTTAAAGCATCTTCATAAGTTTTGCATAATGATATACATTCATAGATTCTTGGAGACACATAATTTATCAGGAGTTTAAGTTTACCTTCATCTGTGTTTGTCCATTTTAAAGTTTCTATTTCAGCAACAAAATTCTCAAATGTAGCAATCCAGTGTAGCCACAGTTGGGAACTTGCAGTATCATTAGGATCAGCATCAAATTTTGTTGGTTTCAGTAAGTTTTCCATTATACAGTACACTATTAAAACATTAACTCAGAAGGATGTTAAGTTGATTAAATTGTACTATTCGTAATTAAACAGATTAGAGAATCAGAGGATAAAACATAGTTTTAATCAACTTAAAACTTGTACATATTTCAAGAATAATGCATTGCTAAACAAAAGTAAATATTATTACAGATGGTTAAAAATAACAACAGGTGAATTCCAAATTTAAATATAGTACAAAGGGAGAGTTTTAATTTTTCAAGGAAATTCCCTGGAGCTATATTTTTATCTTAAAACTCCGGTGATCTCCGGGGAAATCCGGTGACTTGGCAACTCTATCTTAACTTAAAGTACTTTCCAGTACTGATTGTAACTGATACAAGTACTTTTTAGTCCTGTTACAAATACTGATTATTTTGTATCAATGGTTTATGTCTTGGATGTGTAGGCCTATATCAATAATTATGGATGTTCTTGGATGTGTAGGCCTATATCAATAATTATGAATGTAAGGGACACGTCAATGATGTATTCAATTTGGTATACCGGTATCCGCGCTAGTCACGAATACAGTTTTTTGTTTTGTATTCCCTAATGAGATATCCCCCCCCTTGACAAAGTTCTATCTATGCCACTGTTTGTGTCATTGTTGTCAGTTACTGAAGTTTGAGTTAGGTACATGCAGAGAATGTGGTGAAAAGGCCTGATAATCAGCTGAGTTCATCAACCCCTAAATTGTTAAAGGCCCAATAAATTGGTGGCGGAATCATAATTGATAATGTGAACGGACTGTGAAGTAAATTAGGTTTTTTTTTGTTTCAAACCATGACATAGAAATTTGTGATACAACCCTTACTTTTGATGACATGGACCAAAACCATGACATGGGCCAAATGGTTTTGATCAGATTGCTCCGAATCTCAGTAGTATCTGATCAATTTGTTGTAGTGTCATTGCCATGTTGAATACAATACCAAGTTTCAATCATACAAACTAGTTGTTATTTTACTTACGTCGTCAATCTAAGTTTGTTTGTGATGAACGCGTTTCGGCGCTAGACCATCATCAGCATCCATACACTGTATACTAAATTATTCATGAGATCTGTGTTGCGTAGGCCTATTAGCAAACTGCGTCATGTTGTTAAAAAACGAATATTTACACACATTAAGAACATACACACGACTAACAAAAATACTATTATTAAACCTTGTGCGCATGGGTAAGGGAGCCGGCTCGGAACTTTTTATTTTGTGGTCCCCAGGTGCAAAAAACACCATTTTCAAATTGTTATATATGTATATATTTATATATACATATGTGTCCGTAAGCACGATAACTCTTGTAAAAAAGGTCCGATCTCAATAAAATTTGGTACAAATGTGTAAAGTACCATTTGTTTGAACGAGTTCGAAAACCAGACGAATCGCACCATCCAAAGGGGGGTTTGGGGGGGTTTGTACCCCAAAAATGTTTTTTTGGGGTTTTCACTCTTAATTTTTATTTAAATCAAATTTTAATTTATACCATCAAATTCAGCTTAAAAAACAAACAATTTGTTATTTTGATCATTGCTCTACGTGAATTGGTTACTGAGATATTGCAAGTGCTAAACACAGTACGTTGTCTAATGCTATTCTTATGAAAAAAAAATATTATATCTCGCTTATTTATGAATATAAACTGACGAAACTTGGTATATGGTGGCTTCATTTGGTTGTGGTTTGTTGTTGTTTGCACAAAAAACAAAATTTTCACATATGGTTCCCCTAGCAGCAAACCTATGTACTCGGTCCCCATGTTATTCTTATAGAGAATAATTAAAATGTTATATGTAGCTTATTTATAAATGTATATGAATGAAACTTGGTATGTGACTTTCCTTAGATGAGTTCTATCGATATTTTCATAAAAATCCATTATTTTGTATTCCTTGTTTCAGAAAACCTGCGTATTCATCCCCAATGTTATTCTTATGGAGAATAATTAAAATTGTATTTATCGCTTATTTTTGAATATATTTTTATGAAACTAGTAAGCGGCTTTATGTGATATTAAAACATTGGAAATTTGCTGAGTACGCAGGTTTGCTGCGACGGGGGTATTTTTTTAAATATGTTGTTTCAGGCTGTCACTAATGGCACAAAACAAACCTAAAGAAGGTTAGTTTGCTAATCAGAGCAACTTGCAGTTTTAGAGTCCAAGCAACATCTCACAGAGTATTATGATAGTGGATATTACAATCGAACACTTATTTTAAAAATCTATAAATACTGTGGTTCAAAAGCACATGTATACAATAATTTTGTAGATACCGACATTAGTGCCACAGAGCAAAGAACTCTTTCTTAATCTAGCCTGAATGTTTGCAGAGTTGTATCGAGGGGTGTTACAGCAGCTCGAAGAAGGTGTTGTTCCTGCACCTCAGAGGGATGTATGACACTCACTCGCTCGTCAAACAGTTTCAGCATATGAAAGAAGAATTGAATGAAAAGGTATGATCAGACTATGTTAAAACATGGAATGTGAGAGCTGTTAGATATTGGACAGCAGAAGTCCGGGGCTATAGAATAGACAAGGTGGGCTAGCTCTTATGGCGGCAGGAATTGGAACCAGGCGCCGGAGGAACGGGGGGACTGTGACGTCTACGCGGTGCCACCGCTCTCGGCCGGCACTGCGCTCTTACCGTACCTCTGGTATAACAATCACCACTAACACGGCTCCAAACTTGGACAATTGATGAAAAATAAGTGTATAGATGAACTTCTCCATATTATGTTAACAAGGACTTGTAACAAAGACCAATTCCAAAATTATCGTAATTAATCAAAACCAATGTTTTGGTTAAACAAATATATTGAAATACGCTTATAATTTCTGTTTTTTGATAGGTTTAAATTTAAAGTATCAAATTCCGTATTTTTAAAACGCTTATAATTCAGATATAACCTAAAATAGGTGCCTAAAAAATTTCTCTTTTTCTCTGTGTTATAAACCTATTTTGTAATAATTTAGCGAGAAAGAAACAAAGAAAGAATAGTTTTTCAGTCTATAAATATACAAAATACAAAATTAAAGCCTTTGCATCTTAAAGTAAGTGCATCACACAGTTCTCACTTTTGAGGAGTTTTCATTTAAGCATTTTTGGTCACTATTTATTTTAGAGATGTGCGAGTACAGGTTTTTTAAGTCGAGTCGAGTAAATGGCAAAAGATTCGAGTCGAGTATACAAATAAAAAAAACACATAGGTCGAGTTGAATTGGATCAAAACGGTGTATAGGGTTCCATTTATAAATGTTGTCATTAAAATTTGCTTTTTTTAATTATTATAACCTGAAAATAATAATAGTAAGTAAAATAAATGGATTCCTGCTTCATTGGAAAAAGGTAAGTACATTTATCTCAAAATAAATCATACCAGAGTTATTACAAAACATTTTGCCATGAAGATAAAATAATTTTAATCTTTTGGTATTAAGGTTGTTATAGCCTATATGGTATTAATTAACAGTTTCATTAACAAATAATGTCAGTTTTTTATTTTATTTCCTTCTTCCCCTATAGGGAAGAAGCTATTACCGTAGGTCTCATGGTAAGGCTTAAGCCCGAGACCATGATAACTTTTCATTTTGAGGTCCCCAGATGCCAAAAACACCATTCGTTCAAATTTTTATATATGTGTCCGTAAGCACAATAACTCTCGTAAAAAAGGTCAGATCTTAATGAAATTTGGTACAAACGTGTAAAGTACCATTTATTTGAACGAGTTTGAAAACCAGACGAATCGCACCATCCAAAGGGGAGGTTTTGGGGGGTTTTATACCCCAAAAAATTTTTTTTGGGGTTTCCACATGTGATTTTTATTTAACTCAAATTTTAATTTTTACCATTTAATTCAGCATACAAAAACAAACAATTTGGTATTTTGATCATTGCTTTATGTCAATTGGTTCTGAGATATTGAAAGTGCTAAACACAGTATGTTGTCTAATGTTATTCTTATGGAGAAAAAAAATGTATATCTCGCTTATGAACATTGACGAAATTTGGTATATGGCTCCATCTGGTTGTGGTTTATTGTTGTTTAAAAAAAAAAAAAAATGTTTCGCCTATGGTTCCCATAGCAGCAAACCTAGGTATTCGGTCCCCATGTTATTCTTGTGTAAAATAATTAAAATGTTATATATATATATATATCGCTTATTTATGAATGTATTGGATGAAACTTGGTATGTGACTTCACTAAGTTGAGTTCTATTAATATTTGTATAAAAACCCATTATTTTGTGTTCCTTGTTGCAGCAAACCTGCGTACTCATCCCCGATGTTATTCTTATGGAGAATAATTAATATTTTAAATATCGTTTGTTTGAGGATATATTTCTTATGAATCCTGTTAAGTTTTTAATGTGTTATGTTATATCTTAATTGGAAATTCGCTAAGTATACAGGTTTGCTGCAACGGGGGTATTTATTTATCCTATGTTTTGTATATTATGTCTAGGCCTAAGCTACATCTTTCTACTAATGGAGAAAATTAAATTAAATTACATCATAAATGAATGTAAAAGATCTAGTAGCTCTCGGTTGGTGGGATCTATCGTTGATGGAAGTGGTGGGTTGGTCGACGACCCACTAATGAAAGCGAACGTTTTTAACTCGTTTTTCACTGAGGTTGGTCAACGTCTTTCTGCTAAAGTTGAAACCAAAAACCAATTTGTTCATTGTCCACATTCTGTATGTCCTTCATTTTTTATGAGACCAACTGTTGAGAATGAAGTTTTAGCTACTCTCTGAAGTTTATCTCTGAAGAGTAGTAGGTCATCAGGATTTGATGGGTTTTCATCTTGCCTGTTCAAAGAATGTTCTGACCTTTTGGTTGTTCCATTGACGCACATGATTAATCTTTCACTTGAGTCAGGCGTTTTCCCAGATGCCCTGAAACTCGCTCTTGTCAAGCCCATTCTAAAAAAGGGAGACTCCAAGCAATGTGGAAACTATAGACCCATTTCAATTATATCCACCTTTTCTAAAGTTATTGAGAAAATTGTTCTCCAGAGGTTGTTATGTTTCCTGGAGGCGAATAATATTTTATTTCGCAACCAATTCGGGTTTAGGAAAGGGAAAGGCACATTGAACGCTATGTTTTTTCTGGTTGATGCAATTGTTAAGATCCTGGATGAAGGAAGACATGCTTTAGGTATATTTCTGGATCTTAGCAAGGCATTTGATGTTGTAAACCACAATCTTCTCATTCGGAAAATGTTTAACCTTGGGGTAAGAGGTGTGGCCTTGGACTGGTTTAGATCATACCTTGAGAACCGGAAACAAAGTGTGGAGATGCCATACTGTGACCAAAGGAAATGCATTAGGAAGCTCTATTCTAATAAATTGGCAGTAGCTATGGGAGTCCCTCAAGGGTCGGTATTAGGTCCTGTTCTTTTTCTTCTATTTATTAACAATATTGACAGTAGTATAAATAATGGTAAATTATGTATCTTCGCTGACACATCTCTAGTTGTTACTGGTCATAAAACGAAGGATTTAGAGGTGTCTGCATTTGTTCAGTCAAATTCCCTTCTTCAATGGTTAAATGAGAATGGTCTTTTTGTAAATACTGACAAGACAGGGATGATTGATTTTCAAATTCGTAATCGGACAGACAGCGTTTCGAATCTGCTAATTTCCGAAAATACTGTTTCATCTACTGATACAGTAAATTTTCTTGGTCTTTTGATTGATTCGAGATTAAGTTTTTCTGACCACATCAGTAAATTGGCTGGTAAACTCAGTTCGATAATTTATGGAATACGTAAATTATCATTTTACACTAATTCTGATGTACTGCTCACAGCTTACTATGGTTGCTTTTATCCTCATCTCATTTACGCTGTACCTATTTGGGGATCGGAAAAGGCTAGTATGAGATACATCTTTACTCTCCAAAAGAAGATAATCAGAATTGTTTTTGGACTCAAGCGGCTTCAATCTTGTAAGGAGACTTTTCGTCAGTGTGGCCTGTTGACATTTCCTTCCATATATATTTTTGAAACACTAATATTTTTTAGTAAAAACCGTGGGCTTTTTGAGTCCAGAATCTCTACGGTATATTCTCTTCGCCAAGGTTTAAATCTCCCAATTCCAAAACATAAAACTACATTTTTTTAAAACAATGTTTATTATTGCTCTGTCAAACTTTTTAATGCGTTGCCTGATTGCCTCAAGGTGGAGATGCCACATGATGAATTTAGGAAGAATCTTAAGACCTATTTGTTGAGAGGAGCGTTTTACAGTGTCCATGACTACATAAGGAATTTATGATTTAGAAGTGTTGACTATTTTGTTGTTGTAAGAGGTACATTTTTTAAATGACTCATGCCAATGCTTGTACAAGTTTTAAGGCAATAAAGGAATTATTGATTGATTGATTGATTGATTGATTGAGGCCTATAAGTTAAAATAAACTTGATTTTAATATTTAAAAGGCCTATTAAAAACAAAAAACATTATCCTACTTACTTATCACACAAAATGTATTTACTTACTTATCTTAGCATTAATTTTAACACTAATAGTCCTAATAATAACAATCAGTTATTAACAACATGAAGATATGATTGAAAGTGCCTGGCAAATCAATTGATGGAATTGAGGCCATGTCTTAAATAGAGTTTTAAAATATTTTACAAATTATTTAAAAAATCATTAATGAAACTTAAACAAGGCCAAAACAAATCACTTGTCTTTAAAAACAGCTCAATGCCAAAGGACAGTTAATGGATTGACTCAATTTCAATTATTATGGAACAAAAAATAAGAACAAACTTCTTATGCTTACCTATTAGACTTCATTATAGATATGTTTTTGATATTTTACTTTAAAAAATGACAAGGTTAGGTTAACCTTATAGTGAACTATACAGACAGTGTTCATACAAATCAATCGGAAGGTCCTGGTAAATCCTCTATTTTGGTGTTAAGAGTAACACAAATTTATAAGCCACAACTTATTTATTAATAAAACACTAAAATCCACATCACAACTCTTTAACACCTCAAATGCGTTCACACTCAATTTGAATTTACAGACGACGCGCGGCCGCGGACGACCCTTGGTAGTGCGGGTAAACGGCGGGAGTAAACTCGCTTGCAACTTACGAGTTTCAGTAAAACCTCGAGTTTCAGTGCCGAACTCGGCTCAATCTCGAAATTTTGAGTACTCACACATCTCTAATTTATTTGTATGCTTACTTTCGCATTTTTGTTGAGGTGCCTTATTATAATAACATTTGTTAACCGAGCTTAAAGCTTAAAGGCTTCTGAGCACATATTTGGATATTGTTAGCGAATTCCCCCTATAAGAAAGACACTATTACCGTAGTCGGCATGGTAAGTCCTAGACCCGACATCATGATAAATTTTCGTTTTGAGGTCCCCAGATGCCAAAAACACCACTCATTCAAAACTGTACATATTTATATCTCTGTGGATGCGACAACTTTCATAAAAATTGTCCGATTTTGATGACATTTGATGCAAATATGTAAAGCAACATTTAGATTTTAATTTTTAAAACCAGTCAGATTGCCCTAATGGGTATTCTGGGGGGGGGGGGTTGTACCCCAAAAAATAGGTTGTTTTAAAATTGTTTACAGATAACCTTTTATAAAATCTAATTTTAGTTTTCACCATTGGATTTAGCTTAATAAAGTAGCACTAAAGAAGTGCTAGGATTTTATAGTTCTTTGTGTAAGACTGCATTACTTTTCATAAATTCACGAGTCAGCATGATTAGAGAGTGGTAAGAGAATTTTACAGGGGTCTGTTTTGGATATTTTACTCTAAAATAAAAAAATAAAAAACACAATTATAGCTGTAAAATACCATTTGATAGAGCTTTAAATAACAAAATATTTGTATTTTGAATAATGTACCTAGGTTAAGTGGTTACTCAGAAAAAAATGGATGTACTTATGGGAAATAATTTTGTTTTTACAGTTAATTTTAGTGAAAAATAAATTTAAGTTTTCTAGTTACTCTCTGTTGTGAAGAATAAATGTGAGTAGTTAGGTAAATATGGCACTATAATCTAAATGACTGTCAATAAGCACATGTTTTCACAGGGCTACCTGACTGTGTGGGCCCAGTTGAAGCACAGCTACGCTCGAGCACTGCTCCTTCTGTTCCACATCTCTCACATTCTCGTGGTCAACCATCCCTCTGCTACTCTGGACATCAGTTATATTCATCTCTTCCGGGCCTTGGACACAATCAGGTACCACCAATCATGGCATGGTTAATTATTCGTGCATTGTTAGATGTTATTACCTCTTTTAAGTTTCATATTATTTCTGTCACACTTGTTCTGTTTTGGTATTAAATTTTCTAAATCAGTACTTGCTTAACTTTTATTTTCATATCCATGTGCACAAAGTAGCAGAAGTTTAATAGACTTGGAATTAATCAAACATGCAGGGTTAATAAGCTCAGATAATAATTTCCAAGTTAAGATTTTTTACAGTGGACGAGGCTTGTGCTGGTAAATAACCAAATTAAGTTTCCCTTACACTTTGTAATAATACTGAGGCTAAAAGACACTCACACACATTAGGCAGAGTCCAGAACATATTTCCACCATATCCACAAATACAAATTAATTTGGACTTGGGATTTATGAAAATTTGATTTGGTTTTTAATGGGAAAAGTGAAGGTAATATCAATCGGTTTAAATTCAGTTTGTCATTCAAAGTCATTTCTTAATTGACAGTTAATACAATTTGTTCGTCACACACTAATAATTGAATTGGTCAATGACAAAAGGGTTGGGTTGAATGTAGGATAATTATTATAATAATTTGCAGGGTGAAGTTGGCGCCCGTGTTGAGTGAGGTGTTGGGCAAGGTCTCGGGGGTGAGTTCGGACTGGGCCGCGAACGGGAGGTTCTGTTCCCCTCGCGTCCTGTGGTTCTTCGAGAATTGCCCTCCAGCCTTCAGGAAGGGCATTGCGAGGTACAGTAACATTTGAATAGTAATAATGTTAATGAAACAAAGTTTCAAATAAAAAATTAGTTTGCATTGTGAGAAGGTGCTTAGCATTTTTACCTCTCCAAGTTCTGCTGTTTTACATGCATTAATTTTACATCCAGGGTTTTTTTTACCTTTTTTGGGCCTACAAATTTTGAATATTTAAACCTATAAAAAGGGGGTTAGGCTTTTCCAATTGTTTTGCCCACGTACTTATCCAGCTGTTTATAGAAAAGAAAGGAACGTCCCCACGGACATTTGAACTAAATCAGACTTGTAACAAATGGAACAGTTTTACAGCTTTTTCTAGAAAAATTGTGAAACTTGTTTTTAAATAATTTAAATAATACTTGTTTTAGGGATATTATCATTGTAATTTTTAAGTGAATTGTTTTTACCACCCATGGTAAAAATTAGTATGCTAACATCGCTGTTTGCGCTTATCAGGGTTGAAATCAGTTTCGCATTGGACTTAACCATTTCTGAATTTAGTCTGGTCTCTTTATGTTTTGTTTTGCTGAGCTAAGTTTCTGTCTTGACTGTCAGAGAGATGTTGATGGACCTCTCAATACATCTTCACAACAATCGTATGCAAACACTGTATTAGAAGTCATTTGTTTCAGTAAACTCGGTTTCAATCCTACCGAAGAAGACCAGAAAAGAGTGAAGCATGAATTAGAAGATATTGTCTACAATTTACTTCGCAAAAGTCGTGTCATTACCAATATCAGGTAAAAACAAACTATATAAATTACTATTGTTAGCATAGGTTTGAAGAACTATTTATGGAAAATTATCCTTTCAATAATTAATAGATCCCAGTGATGAAGTTTGGCACAGATGACCCTTAAAAAATTATCAAAACTACAATATTCAGAATGATTTACAATAATTACAATTACAACACTTACAACATTACAACGTAGATATTTTTTAAAAGTATAAATTGACATTTTAATGTTATTTATGAATTTATTGTTGAAACTAGCTGCCATCATACCCGATTTCACCCAGGAATAAAACCTGTAGTGTGTGCTGCATTCTGTGGTTAACCCGTGGAACTACTACGAATCATAATCAGTTGTTTTAGTTTTCATCAGCTCAAACCAAAGTGTATGTCCATAAGAATAACACTGGATTGGAACCTTGACTCCCCAGGAAAATCTTAAAATCCTTTCATAGTGGTTTAACCTATGTAAGATAAATTGTTTTTTTTTCTTCTATGTTATGGAAAGAGTATGTGCCGAATGTCATGTTTGTATGTGTAGAGTTTGGCCTGGGGTATGATCGATTTTTCGTATTTATAGGTACTAGCGATCGCCCAGAGGTTGATATTCGACCAATAGTAATTCCATATAAACCCAAAGCGACATAAACAAATAATAACTCCGTGAATGTTTTGCCATATTCTGCGTGAGCAGTTAAATAAAATGCATTTGAACCAGTGTCCTTATGCTGAACTTCACGAATAACCTCTATTTCCCTCTCCCCTCTCCCTCACCCAAAGGTTTATTTTTTTAATGGAGTTAAAACGGATTAGAGAAGAGTGTTACCATTCCAGAAGTCAGTAGTATGTTATTTTACATTAGTCCTAAAACATCTGTTCTTGCTGTTGTTGTGCTAACATTTGTTATTATATCAGTTGTCAAATATAAAATTCAATTGATTACTATTCTTCCATAAGATTAACATTGAAACTTTGAAAGCCTTTGGGGCGTAGCCCTGAGGACCGATGTAAATTAAAATAGGTTTCTGCTCATCTACAGGACAATACCTTTCTAAAGGTATGTGAGAATTTCTCCCACATTGTGCACAAGCTGAGAAAAATACCCCCGTAGCAGCAAACCTGCGTAGTCAGCGAATTTCCAAATGGTCAAATTTATTGCGTTGCAAATTAACATTTCAAAATCACTAATTGCGAGGTTCACAAAATCAAAGGATTTTATAAAAATTCTGAATAATTATGTCACGCATGTTTATAATACCGGTGGTCATATTATCTTAAGAATGATTATATTTTTATTCTATGTACGCCTAACCAAGACGTGATTAAAATGGCGCAGTGTTTTATTACGCTACAGCTAGCTAACAGCTGTGCGATTACAATCATCATTGTTAACTCCGGCTCTGCGGGATTGTTTGAAATTATGAATAAACGTCAGTAGAAAGCATATCATTTTGTAATTGTATGCTATCAAATTGTTAAAGCAGTGATGGAAGAAAAATGCATTGACGACCCTCATCCATCTTCTGCTTCTGAAACCTTCTGTTTGACCTTCGACCTTCTGTCCAATGCATATATATGCCACATAAAACCAAATACCAAGTTTCATCAATATACATTCATAAATAAACGATTTATGACATTTTTATTATTGTCCATAAGAATAACATGGCGGCTGAGTATGCAGGTTTGCAAGGAACACAAAAATGGAGTTTTATACAAATATGGAGTTTTATATATAACTCAAGTAGGTAAAGCCACATCTAAATTTTATTAATTTACTAGCTGACGTACCCGTTCTTCGCACAGGGGTTTTCTCTACCCGTTCTTTAGTCAATGCAATTTCCATTTTAGTTAGCTTGAAACAGCTGTTCTTGCTTCTGATCTTTAAGCTGTCAAATCGAATTGTCCACAGCTGTTCGCATTACAGTTTATGAATGTTTACTTTCTTCTGAAATGTAAACATTGAAACTTAGGACTTCACGGGGCATAACCCGAGGGGATTTTAAGGAAGTGAATAGGCCTATGTGTTGCATGGGTTCAAGATCTACCTATGTGTAAAGTTTCAGCCCAGTCGGTTCAGTAGTTTTTGCGTTCACCCGGAACATCAGACAGACAGACAGACAGAAACCACCTCTTCTTTATAATATTATAGATGTTCATAATTAAGGGAGATAACATGTTACTTATTTTCCATAAGAATAACATGGGGACTGAGTACGCAGGTTTGCTGCTACGGGAACTATAGGCAAAAAAAAATGTTTTTTAGGGTTGATCAGTCTGGTTTTCGAACTTCAAGTCACAAATACTGCTTTACACGTTTATACCAAATTTCGTCAAAATCAAATTATTTACGAGAGTTATCGTGCTCACGGACACACACACACACACACACACACACACACATATATATATATATATATATATATATATATATATATATATATATATATATATATATATATATATATATGTATACAGTTTTGAACGAATGGTGTTTTTGGCATCTGGGGACCTCAAAACGAAATGTTATCATGGTCCCGGGCCTAGGTCTTACCATGTCGACTATGGTAATAGCTTATTTCCTATAGGGGAAATTCGCCAAAAAGAGGGACAGTTTTGTGCTTGCCTATTAATATAAAGATAAAGCGATATAAAGTGAGCGAAGTGAACAAGCTCATATTGAAAATGAACGAGTATTAGAAATAAAAAAAATTCAATGCCTCTTCTGCGGAATCAAACATTGAGCCATGCTCGGTTCCCCCGGTACTTAATATAAAGATAGATAATATTTGATTTACAAAGTTTGCCAATGCCTTGAGGCTGAAAATAATGTGATATAATCTGATTGCAGCCAAATAGAAAATTTGTAATTGAATGTGTGAATTTCATGTGTGTTTTTCTTATTTGTATACAAGATTAATAATACGTTGTCTGAATTCTGCTTTGATGTGGACCTAATGTTTTTACCCCCCTAACCCATTCATATATCTTTTTCATATTTTTGTACAAATTCAGTTGCATTTATTATAAGTTATACACTTTGCAAAACTACTTATAATTTTCAAGAAAATTAGCATCACTAAGCATGGTTAAATATTCTGGTTTTTATGGTTAAAGAGATTTCCAAATAAATTAAATATTAAACAATTTGTTAAACAAAGAAATTTTGCTAGACTCAAAAGTGGGGTTTGCAAATAAAATAGTTGCCTTAATACAATTAAAGCAATCAAAACCAGTTCAATATTAAAATACCCCGTAGCAGCAAACCTGCGTACTCAGCGAATTTCCAATAGATATATAAATGTCTTAATACTACATAAACTTACCAAGTTTCATAAAAATATATTCACAAATAAGCGATATATACAATTTTTATTATTCTCCATAAGAATAACATTGGGGCTGAGTACACAGGTTTGCTGCAACAAGGACCACAAAAAATAGGTTTTTATGCTAATATCAATATAACTCAACTAGGTGAAATCATATACCAGATTTTATCAAATTATGTTCAATAATTAAGGGAGACATAGCATTTAATTATTAGCCATAAGAATAACATGGGGCTGAGTACGCAGGTTTGCTGCTACGGGTGCCTTTGGCAAAATATAATTTTTTTGAGCAAATATCAATAGACCACAACCAGATGAAGCAATATACCAAGTTTCGTCAGTATACGTTCATAAATAAGCGAGATATAAAATTTTTCTTTTCCTCCATAAGAATAACATTAGACAACGTACTGTGTTTAGCACTTTCAATATCTCGATAACCAATAGACGTAGAGAAATGATGAAAATACCAAATTGTGTGTTTTTTTAAGCTGAATCCAATGATAAAAACTAAAATTTGATTTTTTCAAAAATTACATGTAAAGTATTAAAAAAAATTTTGGGGTACAAAACCCCCCCAAAATACCCCTTTGGATAGAGCGATCTGGCTGGTTTTCGAACTTAAAGTCATAAATGTTGCTTTACACGTTTCTACCAAATTTCATCAAAATTGGATCATTTTTACGAGAGTTATCGTGCTCACGGACACATATATATACAGTTTCGAACGAATGGTGTTTTTGGGGTCTGGGGACCTCAAAACGAAAAGTTATCATGGTCCCGGGCCTAGGTCTTACCATGCCGACTACGGTAATAGCTTCTTCTCTATAGGGGAAATTCGCTAAAAGTCTTCATGTGCTGTACAAAACTTTTTTTGGGTGGGGGTTGCAACTTGCACAACCACTATTAAATCGTAATAGTGGGGCTTGGCCACACATGTTTAAGAACTGCTATGGTAAGACATCAAGTGTTTTACTTATAATCTGTTTATTTCAGCACAAATTCATTGTTTTCCATCCCTCGCAATGTGGAGTATTTATTCATGGTGTTTGAACCGGATCCAACCAAAGAGTGGATTCCTTACCTTGTCAACTCAATGGTTGACTTATGTCGAAATCCTAATTTGGGTAAGTCTGTGTTTAATTCATTTTTAATTCATTAAGTTTTTGTTTATTTATTCAAAACCAAATACAAATTTTACGATTCATGTATTATTGTACAATAGCTGCTAAAGTCTCATAATAAAACATATTTTAACATATTGTTTTGTCTGTAGCTCACATAAGAACTGTTTTTTACTCACAATACTCAGCAGTATTTCTCACTTACCAGGGCCGTTTTTACCTGAGGGCCCATGAGGCCTGGCATGGCAGTGTTTTAATTTTGGTCTGAAAAAATCGATTCCTGCTAAACTGACAGTTCAACTGACAATAATACAAATAGTCTTAAGTTTAAAAAGGTTTACCTTCAAACAAAGAATCAAACTCTAAAATTATTCACTAATTTTAAATTATAATACCCCCGTTACAGCAAACCTGCGTACTCAGCGAATTTCCAATGCATATATATGTATCTTAATACCACATAAAGCCACATACCAAGTTTCATCAATATACATTCATAAATAAACGATTTATGACATTTTAATTATTCTCCATAAGAATAACATCGCGGCTGAGTATGCAGGTTTGCTGAAGCAAGGAACACAAAAAATGGGGTTTATACAAATATCAATATAACACATGTAGGTAAAGCCACATACCAAATTTCATTACTTTATTTTCATAATTAAGGGAGATAACACGTTACTTATTCTCCATAAGAATAACATGGGGCTGAGTACGCAGGTTTGCTGCTACAGGAGCCTTTGGCAAAAATTGTTTTTTTGAGCAAATATCAATGGACCACAACCAGATGAAGTCGTGTACCAAGTTTCGTCAGTATACGTTCATAAATAAGCGAGATATAACATTTTTCTTATCCTCCATAAGAATAACATTAGACAACGTACTGTGTTTAGCACTTTCAATATCTCGGGAACCAATTAACGTAGAGAAATGATCAAAATACCAAATTGTGTGTTTTTTAAGCTGAATCCAATGGAAAAAACTAAAATTTGACTATTTCCAAATTTATATGTAAAGAATTCGCAAAACCCATTTTTGGGGTACAAAACCCCCCCAAAATACCCCTTCCGATAGAGCGATCTGGCTGGTTTTCGAACGTAAAGTCATAAATGTTGCTTTACACGTTTATACCAAATTTCATCAAAATCGGATAATTTTTACGAGAGTTATCGTGCTCACGGACACATATATATATATATACACAGTTTCGAACGAATGGTGTTTTTGGGGTCTGGAGACCTCAAAACGAAAAGTTATCATGGTCCCAGGCCTAGGTCTTACCATGCCGGCTACGGTAATAGCTTCTTCCCTATAGGGGAAATTCGCTAAAACCGTATTGCGGATTCAATAGATTTGCCCTAATCCAGTAACAGGAACAGGTATGATTTGAATTATATAACAAGTGACGGTGTTATAGAGAATCTTGTTTTGCTTAGTGTTATAACCTTAGAAGCAAAAGTATATAATACAATACTAATATAACACTTATATAACCTTCTAATCTTGTTTTGGTGTAGATTGCCATTCAATTATTTTAAACAGAAACTTAATACTTTCCTCTTTAACAATGTTTTTTATGACGTAAAGGCTTTTCTAGATTTTAGGGGTAATTTTGGTTAAGAACTATTATTTTCTTGGATAATTATGTTTTTATTTTTATTATGATCACTGTATTTGTTATTATTGTTTATAACAATGATTGCCATGATCAGACGATATCCATTACACAATGTAACTTGTGTTCAAAGACAAATAAAGATATTATTATTATTAAACTAGTGGATTGATGACGACAAGGTATATAACCTTATTTTTTAAGAAAAACTAGTGTACTCAAGCTATACTTTTGTTAAAATCATTTTGTTATTTATTGTGTGGATTTCATTCATTGTTTAACTGGCCATAATTTTCATACTTGCTTTTTAGCCTACCTATTTTTAATTGTTTTTATGTAACCAATTGTTTTTATTATAGGTATTTGATCTATGATAATTTTTATGATTGGACTGTGATAATATAATTAATAGGCGCTTAGCACGCTTTTTGTCAACTGTTGCTTGAAACATCAAAATTATAATACAAATTAAAAATAGGCCTAACCAGACTGTTTAGTTTTAAGTAGCCTATTGAAAATTTGATATGATATTAGAATCTTGACGAAATCCATTGCATTAATGTATCGTTTAAAGGGCTGCAGTTTCATAACTAACTGTCCTGCAAAACAATCAAATTAATATATCAAACTATCGTAATCAATATATCAATAGTAGAAACTATCAAAATAAATTATTCAATATTTTAAAAATGCAATATTTATATACATATGATTATAATTGTAATGTTTATGTTTGTATCTTGTTTACATTTTTATAAAATAAAATAAAATAAAATGTCTAACGAACAATTAACTATCGTGATTTAGCCCAAAATGTTTTGACAAATACAGAAACCTGCTTTAAATGATTTCAAGAGAAGGAACTTATTCCAAAAAATCCCAAATGCGAGATATGTCTAGATGAAATAAAGAGGAAAATGGGTTGAGAAAACCCAGTGAACTTGTTGTATGTTGGTTTTGATGTTTTATTTAAGTGTTATCAAATTTTTCATGTTACAGTTTTTGATATGTTAGCTAAATTTTATTAGGTTTCTTGTTGTTTTAGTTATATGTTATTAAGTTAGATTTATTTAAAATAAAAAAAGTTTCTTGTTTTTTGCTTATATAATATTTTTATTTATAATTTAAATTTTTTTTAAATATCAATCAAATCTGTTGCAATTAATATATCGATATTTACTATCGACATATCGATTACGATATATTAATTAGATTGTTTTGCGGGACAGTTATGAAACTGTAGCCGTTTAAAGACAGAATAAATTACTATTCATTGACTATTGTATTGCTTATTTCAAATGTGTTATTCAATGTCTAGGACTTGAGCAAAATCACTGCAGCTTTGGGTATGAAAGCCTATCGGATCCTCACAACATCACGCTTGGTAATTTCATATGATTTCTCTTAAAACATATATTCTAGATAACAACCTTCATATGTCTAGTTCTCTTTTAATAAGTTTTAAAATAAAATGTGTTACTGCTTGTTTAAAAATACTATTTATTTATTTATTTTTTTATATATTTTTATATTTTTTAAAAAACCTTAACTGCCCGTCACCATAGGCTATTGACCTGTGCGGTGAACTAAAGACAGCTAGGTACCGTAACGGGCAAGCCATAGGTGACCGCTCATAATATTACAGGTGTCAGCCGGGACCGGGATTGAACCGACCACATCTGACTTGCCAGTCATTCTTTACCTCTGAGCTACCACGTCCGGTATTATTATTATTATTTTTGGAAGAGGTGAAAAATGCTTTATTTACACACATATCTAGCCTATTGTGTGGGGGTGTAGATAACCCACTAAAAACCTCCTGTACTCTTTCAGGCCTAACCTGGGAACATTTTGTCACATTGCATCTATCAGGATAAGATACTTGTTACTTAGACACAACCTAGGGGCTATCTCCTTTTTGGCCAAAAAGAATGACTTGTTAAGATCTAGCCTTTGTTCAGGTCCAGGTCTGTCTTCAAATCAAATCAATTCTTTGAGTGGAGGATGCCCTAGGTTAGTTGTGACATGCAATCCTACTTGCCCTCACCCTCCATCATGCAGGCTGAGCCCCGACAGTCCAAGATGTCTTGTAGCGTGCAAATGTTTACTGTACCAAATCTTGTAGACCTTATTAAATTTCTCGTACTGAAAATCTGTTCTTTTGGAAGTGAGATGTCATATATTCGGTCGGCATTATTAAAGTTATTGGGGTTTACTCAATTTCTACCAGTATGTAACATAGCTTAGAATCGTCTTAAAATTGTATGTGGCTTTCTAGTTTTTCATTATTGAATGCAGTTAATGCAAATTGATTGTTATAGCAGTTAAATTAAAATCATTAATGGTATGTAACAATGTTTTACAGAACAACAGTTTGAAGCATTCCTTCAAGTACATATAGATGAAGCGGTTAGTCCCAATGGGTTCGACGACAACACTGGCCGCCACGCAACTTTAGTCAATCCTTTTGAGGTAATAATGGTTTTCAGAACTAAACACTTATTTAAACTTGTCTAATGATCTAAAACTATAATCAGGATTATGTCAAACTTTGGACCTCAAAAGTAAAATTTTATAGTGCAGTTGTGTGATTATCTAGATTTGTAACCCTTTGTGTTTCTGTTATAATAACAGCTTGAGCAACAAGAACTACTTCCTTAACTAATCTCAGATGGTCATTTTGTAAAAGGTATGTTTACGACATATGTTGCAGACCCCGCCACTAGGTGTGCTGCTAGAAGCTGCCAATGCTTTGTATAATGTGGTAGTAAAGGACAGCACCACTTCTGCCCCAGTCCTGTCCACATTGCACGACCTTCTGGATACTGACATCAAGTTCAGTGAGGCGAGATGTAGCAAAGTACTGCCTCTAGCCATCTCTACCTATCAGGAGAACTTGCCCGCCAACTATACCAAGGAGTATCATCTCAACAAGGTAAGTTGCCAACACTAAACACTAGGGGTCTGTTGGTCCCCAAATTTGTCGGGTCGGGTCGGGCAAGGGGAAGGCCCGAGAGATCGGGTCGAGTCAACATTTGTTACGACATAAAAAAAGATACGACGTAAAAATAGATTTGTTTTGGCCAAGATCGGGTCGGGTCAAAACCTGGTCAGGCCAAATATAGAATAATTATTTAATTAAAAAAAAAACACTCTCATGTTATATTTATAAGTTATTTATAAGTATTTATAAGCTGGTGAAATAAAATGTTTATATCAAAATTAAAATAAATAAAATCAAGTTGAATTGAATGAAAATAATATTCATGAAGTATTTAAGAATGTTCACTACGTTTAAGTTCAATGATACAGCAGAGAGCAGAGCAATTGCCACTAGCCAGTCATCTGACAACAAAACACACACATGCAACAGTGAAAAAAAACAAAGTCAAAAGGAAGATTATTTATCCAGAGGTACTAGTTTAGTTACATTAATTAGTATTGTCCTTTTTGTTGTTCATTAACTAATTGTATGTGACAAAAGAATACTTCTTTGATCGTCTGTTTCGGTATCAGTAGGTGAGTCATCAGAGAGGACATATTTGTTATAATTTGAGGAAAATTAGAAAACAATAAACTACTTTTTTATAAGTCAAGATTTGGGTTTTGAAAAGTGGTACTTCGTGCCGATAAGGAACAATGTCAACAGTTTCAACAGTTATGAGGATTGAGAAGAATGTCGTCATAAAAATTATTACCAGGCCTATTATATCATCTGACCTACCCAATTTTGGCCCGAAACCCGAACACCAGGATTAAAAACCCGACTCGACCCAAACTTAAAAAGTCTGGCCTGAGACCCCTACTAAACACATAGTACTACATGACAAATTCTACTGGGCACTGATATCAAGTTGTTATATTTATTACTTTATATATTATGTTAAAGGTGTTAAGGTGTATACATTTGTTATTATTTATCACAAAGTATAAAAACACAATGAATATAAAAGTAAAGTTTGTAATGTTTAAAATAGCAGAGCAAGTTTGTTGAACCAAGTAGGGTGATGGTGATTATGTGGGGCTTGCGAGATAGGGACGACAACATTGACTGAATGTAAGACATCTTTGTAATCTATTTTCCTGTTCAACGGTGAGCTGCAGACAAGCCATGTTTGGCTTTTGTAGCTGGTAGACTAAATTACATGCTATAACAATTCTAATATTTTGTTAAAATAAATATATAAAAAAACAAGGTAAGTTGCCAATACCCTAGTCACTAGTAATCTACCCAACTTATCTTACTGAACTCCTCTTTGCTAACTATTTGTTCCTATTAGGTCAGATTTATGAAACCCTAATCCCTTAAAACCTTATCTTTAGTGAACCCATTTGTTGATCTTGTATCATTTGAAAAATAGATTTGATCTTAATGATAGTATTTTGATCAAACATGATATAAAACTCAACTCCTATCGAAGTTTACCAATAAATCTTTAAAAATATTTAAAGCAGTCAAACAGGCAGACATTTTATGAATCTAAAAAACACCACATGACTGCAGCTGTGACATGCAACTGCTGAAGTGTGTTGTGTTATAATTTATAGATTGTTTTTTGTTTGGATAACTAATTTGTTTAAAATAATTTTAATTTGTATTTTTGTGTTGTTTGTTAAGGATTGATGGAAAGCCTCATAGGAATGGTGGTTCTTCCCCTTCTGAGTTTTACTTTCAGATTAGTCATGATGCTTTAGTAGACCAAAATTTACAGGCTATTATTTTGCAACATAAATATTACTTGTCAGGTAATACAATTTATTGATTTATTAGGGCCGTTTTCCTCTGAAACCCAGTGAGTCAAGAAAATAAGTGGTTTCATCTATATATTGCCGTAATACAAGAGGACAATTTAGGATTACTTCATTAAATCCTGAACGCGATAATTCCACTGATTACCTTGCTCACACACGTGGTATGATGTGTAGGTGTCGCTGGCACTCGGCGTATTCGGAGAAAACGCGAGAGGTCCGCTAGTGGAGAGCTACATCAGACAATTGGAGCGCGAGTGTGAACGTCACTGGAAGAACGGAAGACAGATGTGCGAAGTGCTCAGCATGACCGGTAACCCCTGCACCAAGCCACTTCACAAGGGGGGCAGTGGTGAAGTGTCTTCCCACCCTCTGGACACGAGGTACAAATGATCCATCACACTTGAAGCGGTTATGGCTTTGTGATTATTGTTTAATGTATTTGTCAGTTTTCAGTGTTTTGTTAATGTTAAACCATGTTATCCTTGTGATTTTTTTTCTGTTGTCTCGTTTCTCCGAGTGTAATTTTTTTACTATATTATATACTTAAATGGAATGAAGTGTTTGTTTTAATTATTGTTTTTATTAGCGAATTTCCCTTATTGGGAAGAACAGTTCTTTAAGTTTTCAACAGGAGTACGCCTTTATAGGGTAATATCATAGAAAAATTAACCAGGTATAGAAGTGTCACGTAATGCTAAAATTTGCTAACACAAAATTGGTAATTCAACCGGCCAGATCATACAAGGCGCTGCGAGCAAAATCGGCCAAGCGACGTTGCTATCTGTGCGCTCCAGCCGGTAGGGAAAAATTCCCTCGCCCTGCTTGGCTCTTGTCGTGTTGAATGCCGTGTTTACGCGCTCAACTATCTTCGCATTATCTACTTCTCTGGTTAGTTTTCTATTCAATGATGCTAAAGATTTTGTCTCAATGTTAATTTATCGATTTACCAACTTTAAAAATACATTTAAAATCTTTTGGGTTACCGGTATGTTTAATGTTGACTGACGATTTCTTTAAATATTTTTTAGTTCGAGTATAGTTTTAGTGTATGGGTTTCGTGTCAATAATAAGATTAAAAGTTTAAGCTCTGTCTGTATGTTTTATAAACATACCCTGATTTATAAATGAAGGGTTACAGAAAATAAGTAAAATCATAATTTTAAAAGTATACTATGTTTCACGATTAAATTGTAGTGCATTTTATAACTGAATTTATTATTTTACACTAACTTTCCTTCGTGAATAGCTAATTTGTTCAGATTATTTATAGTAAATTTGTATGGCATCGGCTGCTAACATTTCAACATGTTATATACATTTTCAAATTAAATCGTGCTTAATTAAAGTAGGCTAAGTCCTGCTTAGAAATTCCCTTTTAATGTAAAAGAAACTTTATTTAAAAATCAGTTTATTTTTAATTTGTAAGAATTTTAAAAAGCAAGTAATTTATTGTGTAAACGAACGGAACAACAGAGGAAACCGTTTCTATTGATAAAATAAATATTGAAAATAGACTTTACGTATCATATTATGTCGCGGTAAGAAGTGCATCGTGATAAGTGCACATCTCCACCAAAAAGCAGCATTCACAATTAATTGTGGTGCGATTTTGTAGTTGATACGGCATTTTGGACAAAAACAATACAATTGTACAGACAATCTCCACGAAGGCTGAGTTCAAATAGGAATCAACGAATCATTCTTTTATTTTCAAATTAAAACTCTATTCATCAAAATACTACGGAAATACTACAAAACACATGACTAAATTTTGCTATCATAACTAATCAATACCCCCATCGCAGCAAACCTGCGTACCCAGAGAATTTCCAATGCATAATATTTGTCTTAATACCACATAAATCCGCATACCAAGTTTCATAAAAACATATTCATATATAAGCGATTTTAATTATTCTCCATAAGAATAACATTGGTAATGAGTACGTTGGTTTGGTGAAACAAGGAAGACAAACAATTGTTTTTGATGCAAATATAAATATAATTTAACTAGGCGAAGCCACATACCAAGTTTCATCAATATTCAATCATAAATAAGCGCTATATAACATTTGTTGTGATTCTCCATAAGAATAACAGGGGGGCTGAGTAAGCAGGGTTGCTGCAACAAGGAACAAAAAAAATGGGTTTTTATGCAATTATCAGTATAACTCAAATCGAGTGAAGCTATATACCAAGTTTTATTAATTTATGTTCATAATTAAGGGAGACATTACATTTTACTTATTCTCCATAAGAATAACATGGGGGCTGAGTACACAGGTTTGCTGCTACGGGAATAATCAACAAAAAATAAATTTGTTGTGCAAATATCAATATACCAGTACTACGTGAAGCCACATACCAAGTTTCATCAACATACATTCATAAATAATCGAGATATCAAATTTTATTTATTCTCCATAAGGATAACATTGGACAACGTACTGTGTTTAGCACTTTGAATATCTCAGCAACGGTTGAGCGTAATCACAATTTAAAAACCAAAATGATTGTTTTGTGGAACTGAACAGATTGGTAAAAGCAAATGTGAAGTTTTAAAATAACCTTTGAAAAAGCCAAAAACCTTTTTCCCATAAGATTTGAAGATTTTATGAGTAGGTTTTTTGGATTTTCTCCGCAACCATTTAACCTAGGTTAATAATTCAAAATACTATCATGGTCAATACCAAAATTAAGCTTTTAAAAAATTGTAGGGTGAAAAATGCAAAAAACTGATTTTTGGAAAATTTAAAACCCCCATAAACCCCCTTTCCCATGGTCCGATTTTCCTGGTTTTCGAACTTAAAGTCATGAATGTCATTTTACACATTTGTGCCAAATTTCATCGAAATCGGACGTTTTTTACTCATGTTATCACATTCATGGACACACACACACACACACATATATATATATAAATTTGAACGAACAGTGTTTTTGTCATCTGGGGACCTCAAAACAAAAAATTGTCATGGTCTCGGGCTTAAGTCTTAGCATGAGACCTACGGTAATAGCTTCTTCCCTATAGGGGAAATTCGCTAAAATGATAGCAAATGTTAGATATGCGTTCCGTTTTTCAGTCATAGTTTAGTTAATTTTATTCCGATTTTCAATGTTGAAGCAGATATGGATTTATAATTACATTTTCTAACTATTTGCATTCTAGAAAGTTTTTTTTTTAATTTCTATTTTTTCATATATTTGAGGTTAAAAGTTTTCAGTGGCCGTCATTTTTAAACAGAAATATTTTATGACAAAATATTTTTTCCTAAAAAAGAACCAACCAAGAAGAGTATCTAACCAAAATTTTGTTAAATTTGGTCAAGCCGTTTTAAAAATATAAATTGTCTAGTGAAAATCAAATACAAACATACAGACATTAAACGAAAAGAAATAGACCCCCGGTTATATGATGAAATACGTTCATTTTGACATAGGGAACAATATCCTAAAGTTAGCAACATTAATTTGGAATCACTCTGTATATAGCATTTTATGTATTCTCCTTAAGAATAACATTAAAGGCTGAGTACGCAGGTTTGCTGCATCAAGAAAGATAAACAATATGTTTTTGTGCAATTATCAATATAGCTTAACCTGGTGAAGCTATATATCAAGTTTTATTAATTTATGTTCATAACTAAGGGAGATATAAAACTTCACTTATTCTCCATAAGAATAACATTAGGCTGAGTATGCAGATTTGCTGCTTCGGGGACAATAACAAAAATTATTTGTGCAAATATCAATATACCAGTACTAGGTGAAGCCACAGGCCAAGTTTCATCAATATACATTCATAAATAATCGAGATATCAATTTTGAATTATTCTCTATAAGGATAACATTGGACAACATACTGTGTTTAGCACTTTGAATATCTCTGCAACGGTTTTGGACGTAGAATCACAATTAAACATCAAAATGATTGTTTTGTGGAGCTGAACTGATTGGTAAAACAGCCCCTGCCTGTGTTTTTGTGTGTTTTATTTATCCTGTTTAGTTGTAACAACACGTATCATGCTACTAAAATGATTATTTAGTAAAATTAACTGATGAAAAGCTAAAAACCTTTTTCCCACAAGATTAACATGGGAAATTTTATGAACATGTTTTCTTGGATACTCTCCACAACCACTTAACGTAGGATAATGATTCAAAATACTATATTATTTATTTTTTAAGCTCTATAAAATGGTCAAAACCAAAATTGAGTGTTTTACAAGTTTTAGGGTGAAAAATCCGAAAAACCGGTTTTTAGGTAATTGGAAACCCCCATAAAACCCAATGGGGGGATTTATGGTCAGATTTTTCAGGGTTTCAAACTTAAAGTCATGAATGTTGCTTCATTTCTTTGTATCAAATTTAATCGAAATCGGATATTTTTTCAACAGTTATCGTGTTAACGGACACATATCGATTCCAAAAATCTAGTTCATGTACAGCCTAGTACAGCCTTAAGTTGTTTAAATATAGGTTTTGCAAAATTTTACATAAATTGCAGTTGTTTAAGCGGCTTACGCGGGCGGCTCACCAAAAGTGTTGTTTCACTATAGACTCTTTCACTTGTGTAGCTTGTCAAGAACACAGCAATTTTGTGATAGAAACTTTCCTTGTTCTCATCCATAAGCAGTGTAAGTGGATGTCTAACGATTTGAAGAACATCGCGTTAGGTAAACTAAAAATGTTGCAGAATGTTTAATGGTGGTTTTGATATAATATAGTGTGTTTGGTTTCACGCCGGTCCTTTACTTTACAATATGTTTCCACATCCATTAACAGTGCAAGTGGCTATCTAATTATTTTAGGAACATCTCATCCATAAACAGTTTAAGTGGATATCTAACAATTTTGAGAACAGCACATTAGGTAAACTAAATATTTTGAGAAATGTTTTGTGGTGGTTTCGTTAACAGTGGCTTCGTTTATTTCGCTCCAGCCGTTTAAACAAATTTAAGAGTGTTTAAAAAAATGTGTAGCACCTAATACAATGAAGGAATAGTGATAGGCCTAGTTATGGTCAGAAAATACCGAGCGGTATAACACTGGCAGATTAAACACGGTAAGTTCTGCAATATATTTAGCTAGTGTGTTATTAAAATCTTTAAATTATGTTATGTTATTTTTAGGTTATGTTAGGTCTATACAGGTTCAGTCAATTTCCCGGTGGAAATAGATATTTTTGTAGGATATAAAATAACTAGTACTGCTACGGAGATGCTGCCCTTACTGCCCATGTTGATGGGCTCAATGTAATGAACTGCTATATAAAAATATGTTTTTCTATTTATGCTGAAACCTTCCGAAATTGGTTATTTTAATATAAACAGGTTAACACTAGGTAAATTAACCTGTTTATAAAGACTGCTTAATGTATGTATGAAATGCGATTTTTTGTATATAGGGTGGATTTGTTAATGTTTAATGACCTTGGTTTTAAAGCATAACTAACCATCTTTTCATTTCATAATCATTATTTGATAATGCAATTACGGTACCCATTATTTAGATTAAAGTTGCATATATTTTTTTCCCTCGGCGACGCAAACGATGAGGGATCCGTCCAAGCGACTATTGTGTCCTACGTGCACGAGAGCGATCTAGCGATTGAGTTGGAAAGTTAGCCAGTCACCAAAATTGTTAACAGCTGTTTGGTGTAACTAACTGAATTTTGATCAAATCAATGGGAAATCAGAAGGCCAGTGGGACAGAGCCCTTAGGTCAGATTAAAAACTTTCTTTTATGAAAACCTTGTCCTGTCATTATCGAACACAACAGAAAAAGAATTATTCAATTTGGTTCACTCATGTATTTTTTGTCATATATAATTTTAGTTTGCACCATTGAATTCAGCTTACAAAAACAAACAATTTGGTATTCTGACCATCACTCTACGTCAATTGGTTACCAAGATATTGAAAGTGCTAAACGTCCAATGCTAATCTTATGGAGAATAAGTCAAATGTTTTATCTCGCTTATTAATGAACATATATTGATGAAACTTGTTATGTGGCTTCATTTGTTTAGAGTTTATTTGTATTTACATTCAAAACCCATTTTTTGTGGTCCCCATGTCTGCAAACCTGCGTTCTCAGCAGCTATAATGTTATTCTCATGGAAAATAAGAAACATTATATCTTGCTTGTTTATGAACATAAATTGGTAAAAATTGGAATGTTGCTTTATGTTATGGTGATCTATTTTATTTGTATAAAAACCAGATTTTTGTTGTTCTTGATGCAGCAAACCTGCATACTCAGTCCCAATGTTTTTCTTATGGAGAAATAAAATGTCATATTTCACTTATTTATGAGTATGCTTTGATAAAGTTGGTAAGTGATTGCATGACGTAGTGAAGTACCATTTGAAATTCTCTGAGTATACAGGTTTGCTGCAATGGGGGTATTTTATTGTTAATCATCATTGCAATTTACGGAATTTAAAAGGTTGAATTTGTCTAATGCAGTTCATGTTTTATCCTTCTGTTATAATAACATTCCAGAAATGTAATAAATATTAGATCAGTTTGAAACAAGATTTTTGCACATCCTCCACTTCCTGTGCATACAACGGGAAAGTGATCTCCACTGCCACTGCCACACAGCCACAGCCACACGTTTATCAGATCAGTGTACCGCCCCGTGCCTTACCGCCTACCGATTCCGTGGCCCTGGCGGATGCGACCGAGCTTGCTCCCTGCGGGAATTCGGGAATCCCGCGCTGCCCGACTTGGCAACAAGGCACCGCTAACTCAGACTTGAACGACGTGACAGCGCCTGCATTTCCATGATACCCCTGTACGCTTATTCCCTACTTCGTGACACTTCTGTACCTGGTTTATTTTTCTATGGTAATATGGTTTAAACAGGTGTCATGTTACTAACTATCTTTCATCTTACAATATAACATTTACATGTTAAAGTAATCCTCAGTACAGTATAATGGTGTTTGGGTTAGATATTTTTAAAATTTAAATTGATTAATTTCACTAATATTTTTCATTTCCACTAACAAGTGAAACAGGACTACTATTAGCCAAACAGCTCTTCTAGGCACACTAACTGTTGTACACTCCTTTTCACCTGTGCAATGCCGGTTACCGAGTTAATTTTACAAATTGTCATTACCTAGATAGGACTCTAATGACTGTTTCATTTTAAAAAATCAACACGTTTGTTTTTACACAGCACTAATTAAACTAAAAGTTTATTTTTATAACGTTTTTAACATGTAAAATAAATATTCCACAGAATAATAGTAACACCCCAAAAATTATTGATGGAACTATTGTCTTTTGTCAAGAAAAAAGGACTATTATGAAAATTTAACCTAAAGTGGTGGAAAGGAAGACTTACATTCAAAATAATTACCCATCAAGCCGTTTGCCACAGCGGGAAAATTGTGCCTAATAGCAGCCGCAGTCAACGTGTTTATTTTTCTTTCCTTTTCGCCCCTTGTAATTTTGCGCCCTAGGCACGCCCTTGTTTGGCCTAGTGGGAAATATGGTACTGGGTATATGATCAACCTTCTTCCCAAATTTTGTCTCAATCAATCCAGTATCTACTTGATATCATAAGAATAATGTTATAGTTTTAAATGCCAGTGGAGAGGAGCCCACTGGTTGGTCATGTATCAATCTTACGTGTATTAGCTGCCACTGTTGGATTTAGGCTAAATCGGTCTATTAGATTATGTGTGATGGTATATAAAAGCCCTGGAAGATTTTTAAACCATAAGTAAGCTTGTTTGATTCTGGTGTATCACTGCTTAATTTCAGCTTAATTTATTCAATAAATACTAACACCTATAAGATTGAAATGGGAATTTAAAGGCTAGGGGGGAGGCGGATCCTTAAAGGTTTTTTAGATCACAAGCAAGTCTATATTTGCCTGTAGTGTACAGCTATCTTCCTACTAAAATTCAGTTCAAACGGTTTAGTAAATACTGATGTCCATAAGATTAACATGAGAACTTTGAAAGCCAGTGGGGCAGAATCCCAAATGACTTTAGATCACGAGCAAGTCTATATCCGCCTTTAGTGTAACAGCTATCTTCCTACCAAATTTCAGCTCAAACGGTTCAGTAAATACTAATGTCAATAAGATCAACATGAGAATTTTGAAGCTGTTTTTCTTAATATCTGTAGACTTATTTATTTATAATTAAAAATACCACTCACAAACATTTTTTGAAATCTTTAGTTTGAGACGTTATTAATAATTTTTTTACCATAAATAAATAAGATATCGTGCTTCCCGTTTAACATAAGTTCTTATGGAGTACAAATTCAATAGCTGATGTCTCCAACATTCTTTACAAGATCAAACCTGACCTCAAGTTTACTACTTATTAAAAATTTCAGTTGTATTAAAATGCAATTAGCAAAGATTTTAAATCATTGATACACATAAAGTGAAACATGGTTACAGGGGAGTGACCAAAATAGTTGTTTAACTAAAATTGTCAACTTTTGGTACGACAAAAATTTGTTTGACAACATTTGATTTTACTCCATTAACCCATTGGCGTAGACATACGAGCTGGTCTCGTGCCTTACTTGTAATTTTATTAACCTGTGAATTGGAGTATAAATTGGTGTTTTTAAATGGATTAATGGCGTATTTTAATTAAAATATTGGTTTCTTTCAGTTTAGAGAGTCACATTGGCACACACACAGTAGACATAAGTAAAAATTAGCAAAATCAGTGTTGACCATGTGCAAGTCTCAAAGAATTAACCGATCCCGTCAACTTCCAAGCAAACCTGCCACCGTTTGTTTTACTTGGGCCCTCCCACCAACATTACCACAGACCGGTTAAACTCATTGAGAGTTGCACAACTGGTCAGTTTTGGTCGTATGCGGGAATCGAACCCACGAACATCGTATCACCACCTGGCCAAGGTGTTTCCACGACGTAGCCAACTCAGCTAACACGACCAAAGGCCTGGCGGCAATATTAAGGTTTTTCAGTCAGTCCGCGCCCCTAGCGGATAGAACCGTAGACACCCGCGGTCATTAGTTACATATTTTGCTACTAGAGTGCAGCACCAATCAATTCCCGTTATAGGCTACTGACAGTAGAATAAAATTACTGTCTCAGCGGGTTAAAACTAAAATCTGTGTTGGCAATTGTCTTCGTCTTACTGTACGAAGATAACCTTAATGACCAGTAAGGGCAGGGGTGCAGGGAAGCATACCCCCTCCACCGTTCACATGTTGGTCATTGAGACAGCAAAATAAAATCTATCAATAAACTCAGCTGTATATAACAATCACATTAAAACAAAAAAATCACGTCTTCCAAAATGGTAAAAGTAAGCAAGGATTATGGTGAGGGTAACTTCTCCTTTTCTCCTTAAGTTGCTTAGAGTTCAATAGATTTCCCTACAGTTCAATACCTCCTGACATAATACAATATTCACTTAAGCTATGCTAAACAAAATAATAATCTTAATATATCAAAATGAATCCCTATTTCCCTTGGTCACGCCATAACTTGAGAATGAGTGCACCAAATTGAATAATTCTTTTTTGTTGTGTTCATTATTGTCAGGACAAGGTTTTTATAAAGGAAAATTTGTAATCCGACCTAAGGGCTCTGTCCCACTGGCCTTCAAAGTTCATTTTATTTTATCGTTAGTTAGTTACACCAAACAGCTGTTAACAAGGATTATATCTAAACGTACTTGAAAGGCATAAACATATGTTCATTACGGAAATAACAAATCTACTTAAATGGCAACTGGGAGGTGGGTGAGCGAAGCAAACAAGCTCATCTTTAAAATGAACGAGGATTTGTCATAAAACAAATTCAATGCCATTAGGACAGGAGAACGTCTGTCAGGCCAGCTAACCCAAACCAGTTCATATAAATGGCATGCCCAAACCAGATTTGAATTGAAAAACCTTTAGTACATAAATTACAATTTTAGCTGTGACTGTTTACCTGCATTCTGTATTCAAACTGCTGGTAAGTCTTCAAAATATTTTATTTTTTTAGCGTTGTTAGTGTTAGCCTACTTTTTGTTTGGCTATTGTTAATTTATGTAAGTACAATCAACTCCCGATTATCCGGGAGCGGGTTAATCGTGCTGCGGTTTAACCGGGGTCACGAAAGGTTTATTTTTATTGGTACCCTTCTAAACATAAATAGAGCAATAATAATAATTTATTTTGCTAAATTATTTCCAGAATCATATTTAATGTACTTTCTTTATCAGAATAAATATTATACAAACAATTTAGTAAACACAACATAATCTGAGAGTCTGTCATTTGGCTAATGAGCCATGGGCATGTGATGGGGAGCGATGACCTTGACACTGCACGGACGGTCGGACGCGGACCTCTAAAAATAGATACATCTCAAAACAAACACCCTTCCCGCCGCTGTTCACCCTCAGCGACGGATAGACGGTCAGACGCAGACGTCTAAAAATAGAAACATCTCAAAACAATCACCTTTCCCGCCTCATGAGGGTTTTCCCCCAGTGCGGAATTAATTAGCATACTGTTCGGTGTAGTTTAGAGAGTTTGGTGTTTAGAGATTTTTAACTTATTATATATCATTCGGCGATTTGGATAGTATTTCCTGCTATCAACCATTGCTAGTATTACCTGACTGTATTACCTGACTGTTGCTAGTCTTTATTGACTGTATGTAGATGGTATTAAATTTAAAGATTTTCAAATGTATTTAATTTACATAAATATATCTTAAATGACATTAAAACACAATATTGTAGTATACTAATATTGATAACCCTTTATTATATTCGTAATATTCAATTTATTGAATCCCTTTGTTTTAACCGTGGATTTGGGTTATCCGTGACCCTCCAACCAGTCATTACCCCGGATAATCGGGAGTTGACTGTAGTAGGAAAGCAGTTCAGCTGTGTTTGGTAGACAACATTACCCAGAGGAGTCACAATTAGTTTTAGAGTGGTTTTACTTGGCATAGCCATAACAGTAGTAGGGTAGTATTTTATCCAAGCCAGAAAAAACCTTATTTTTTAAAAGGATTTTCGGTAATTAATTGCAGTGTACGTATTCAATATAAATAAATGTGTGGGTCTAAATCCCTTGAAATGAATATAAACAATTATTAATTTTGACAATTTAGTATGTTGAGTGGGTAGTGAAAGTAGATGTAAGATAGTATTTGATTGATATTGTATAATATAGCAAAATTAAAAATAACACAAGGTAACATATTATACATGTTATGGGGACAAATAAATTATACGGCACATTTAACAAGAAAATTTAATATTAAATAACATATTATGGGGAATTTATCGATAATCATGTGGAAAATAAATAATATATGAGGGAAATTATCACTAAATAATGAATGATATGACCTGTAACACAATAAACGTATTTGCTGGGATTATTTTGCAACTAAAATTTTTTCAACTTTTGTATCCCAGTGTGATTTTCATAATAAGCTCCTGTCCCCAGGTGTCACAAAAATGCGTAGCGTGCTATGCAGAACCGGATTCTAGATACAAAAACAAGTCAAAAACGTAAAGTAATATTTTTTCGATTTTGGCTTAGTTTAGCTATAATCCGCCATTTTGTATTTGTTTGAAAATAATTAATAATTCAAAAACCCTTGGAGATATTTTTACGAAACGGTATAAACTTTAAGTTTTATGTTATTAAAATTTTCCAAAAGTATTTGTTGTCAAACTTATCAAATTTCCAAATGGCAGCCATTTAAAGATTTCAAAGTCAATTTCCATGGAAACTAGCAGCTAAAACAAAATTTTACAAGGCATCAAATTTAAAGCTCTTTTCAATCCAAATCCAATGACACTTTATTGTAAAAATCGATTAATAAATAAACAAGTTATGGTTATTTTCAATAATAAATTTCTAAATGGCGGTCATTTAAAAAATTTCAAAGTCAAATTCTATGAAAACTAGCAACTAAAACATCATTTTACAAGACATCAAATTCACTGTACACTGGTCAAGTACACTGAGGAATTTGACTTTGAAATTTTTTAATGACCGCCATTTTGAAATTTATTATAAAAATTTACCAAAACTTTTTTATTTATTAATCGATTTTTACAATAAAAGTGCCATTGGATTTGTTTTAAAACGATCATTAAATTTGATGTCTTGTAAAATTTTGTTTTAGCTGCTAGTTTTCATGGAATTTGACTTTTTGAAATCTTTAAATGGCCGCCACTTTGAAATTTTACATGTTTGGCAACAAATATTTTTGGAAAATTTTAATAACATAAAACTTAAAGTTTAAACCAAGTTTCATACAAATATCTCCAAGGGTTTTAGAATTATTAATTATTTTCAAAAAAATACAAAATAGTGATATATAAAAATACAAAATTTTAATAACATAAAACTTAAAGTTTATACCGTTTCGTACAAATGTCTCCAAGGGTTTTTGAATTATTAATTATTTTCAAACAAATACAAAATGGCGGATTACAGCTAAACTAAGCCAAAATCGAAAACAATGTTACTACACATTTTCAACTTGTTTTTGTATGTAGAATCCAGTTCTGCATAGCATGCTATGCATTTTTGTGACACCCTGTATGTTTTGCTGGTGTGCGTCACTTGATTCAATTTTTTTTTTCTATTCAATCAAAATATTATCTTCTAAATCCTACAATTTATTTTATGTTTTTGGTATCATTTGATACAAAAAGATTGCAAACCAATCCAGGACCGACGACACGTATACGGGACACTCAGGCCAAATCCAGTGGACCGACGACACGTATACGGGACGCCGTCACCGTTCAGTTAAATGACTTGCCACGTCCATACGGTACACTATATCGATCTGAAGCCTATATATCGGTCTATAGGAATGTGTGACACGTATGCGTGTCGCTCGGACCCGGGGTTCGACCTCAATTTTTTTTTACAGATTTTCAAAGTTGACCATCCTGTCTGCCCCTATGATGCCTGTAGCGTTTGTTTACTTACTCATTCCTCGTGGTGTTTTTGATTGTGTGACACATTGAAACTATTGTACTTTACTTTTTAGTGAATTTTTAGTCATGCAAAGTTTGAAAACTCACATCACGTATGTGAGACAGTCGGTCTATCGCAAAAAATGTCTTATACAATTTTACTATAGACCGACGTCACACATATGTGACGCAATAAAAATGCTAAAATAGCATTGAAATAATATTTTATTGCTACTTTTAAGAGTAAATATATATTATACTTCAAAACATATAAAAATACTAAAAAACAAATTTTGGTCTCTGGGTTACAAATGGTCACAATGACTTGGTCTGTGGTGAGAGTTTCGTCTATTAGGTTTGGTCTGCTGGGAACTCCTGGCAACCCGAATTCCGAACCGTCGGTAGCCAACATGTTAAGGGATATTTTTCTAATTGTATGAATGTTTTGCTGAAGTATGAAATTAAATAATATGATTAAGTTGTGATTGCTGGCAACATACGCTACCTGATGTCAATCAGTTGAACAAAACATGATGTAATTCTGACCATTCCTTGTCACAATTTATTTTCGCAGCAATATAGCAATAATTGTGTATACGATGTTTCATCACTCATTGGAATGAATCTTAGACAACATTACCCAGTGCAGTATGCGATTGCTGCAATTTTTGGTTCCAATCTCTATTCCCAGACAATCTTTTTATAATTGTTAGGTTGTTTTCTTTTTCGTTAAAAATTGTTATTTTGTGTTTATTGTAGTTGCAAGTAATCATAAGAAGGCCCCTGATTCGATAACCAGGCAATTTTATGTGATACTTTTGAGGTTTTTGGGCCTTGCCTGTTAATGGAGTAAATAAATTAATGTAAAGTGTTCCTTAAACCTTTGGCCCCATAACAAGTTGTACCATTTAGTTTTGGAACATTTATGACATACGGTATGTGTGGTATTAATTTATGGAACCAGTTATTTGTTTCCTTATTAATTTAAAATAATTACACTCAATTCCAAATTTCATGTTTACAATTAACAAGAAAATTGAGTACAACTTGGAAGAGGTTTTCAGTCATGGTTTAGCTAACAATTATTGATATGTAAATTTTTACAGTCGCATGGATCTGCCTGTAATGGAGCATTGCAGTGGTGTGCGTTACATCTCGGCATGTGATTGTGGGAGGTGAGGAAAATACTGAATGTCACTGCATCATTATCTTTAAGGTTAGGTTTACAAGGGAAAAGTTCTTGTCTTGGGGGTTTCATTGGAAAAAGTTGGGATACGCACCATTAGCACAGCAAAAAATAAGATACTTATACACACATTAAATAATAATTAATAATTTCTTTGCAGTTGAATTACTGCAGCCTTGCATACAGTTAATTTAAGTAGATAGGGTCTCAAATATACTTTTTACATTCTATATTTTGCCTGTGAAATCACATTCAGAATCACCAGATTTGTCCATCCGATCCATTATCTTTATAATTCTTCTTACTACAGTAGACGCTCTTTTATCCGGCATGTTTGGGACCACGCCCATGCCGGTAAATCGATTTTTCCGGATAATAGAACTTTTTAGTTATTATTGGGAATACAGTAATCTGATAGTCTGTCATCTCACTACAGTAATGAGCTGTGGTCGCGTGCGTTGGTTGACCTTGGCACTGCTCCGGAACACCTGCATTTGTGGACGGATAGACATACAGACAGACGGGCGGACAGACAGCCGGGCGGAAGTTGGCGTCTAAAAATTAATAGGTTGAATACAGTAGTGTACTGAGCAAAGTTTACGAACATCACTGAACGTTACTGCTTGAGACGTAAACAAACAACAGGTGACTAAGAAAAAGGCGGGAACAGTCCAGCGCAGTCGCAGTACGAAACGGAAACGACCGAAAATACCTGGAAAAACCCGGGTCGCCTGGTGCCGGTTAATAGAATGTGCCGGTTCATAGAATGCCGGATAAAAGAGCGTCTACTGTATACATGTTTTTGAACACCCAACATTTCATTAATTCTAAATAAATTTTTCTTTTGGAGAAACTTCATAATGAGGGAAAGAACCAGGTTAAACTTCTCTTTAATATTTTTATGGATTCAAAGTTTAGTAGACACCCTCTTAACTGTCCTCGCTTTAACCGCCCGATGGATTAACCACCCTCTTTCCAGGAAATAACTCACGTTAGCCGCCGCTGCCGACGTCCCAACTGTGCCGTAAAAAATATTCAGGTCACAACAATTCGATCATATGTTTCCATACTTAGCAAGCATAGTTAGCATAGGTACCTATTTTTGAACTGTTATATAAGTTTTATAATTTGTAGTGCTTAATATGACAATACCCAGGTATTATTCGTTTTAACCGCCCTTTAACTTATCCGATCCGGGGCTCGGTCCCATGGAGGACAGTTATCTACTGTAATATCTTCTCAGTTCTGAAGGATAAAATTTTCTACTTCATGACTCCACAAAACTGTAATGAAATTATTTTTAGTTTCTTTTAACTGAAATAATAATGACGCAATAATAGAGCCCTGTGTTACTAACTGTCAGTAACTGTTAATGCAGGAAGCAAGGTCCGAGAGAGGACCCGTTCTCCGTGAGGGCAGCCAACTGCGACTTCTACCAGCTACTGAGTGTCGAGTGTGGCTGCGACATGTTGGACCGCATCGAGTTCCCTGTCTTCCAGCCCAGCACCCAGGATTACAGGTGAGCAGTCGTACCTGGCAAATGTTTGAAAATACTAATGAATCAATCCAATATTGATTTATACTAAATAAAAGTAAACAAATTCTTAACAAAGATTAACCCCAGTGGTATTCCTGATGGTATATTAGAGTCTCTAAGAAGTACACCTTACCATCTCTCTACAATATACCACACCCCTTGGTGATGAAGCAGCCTATGGATCACTGAGTTTTAGCAGAAAGTGGTTTAAATTACCTGCTTCTGTTGAGTGATCCTCATTTGGTATTAAAATTCATTGTTGTAGCCTGAACTGTGCGTATTAGACTTAAATAGGTACATAACTTGCTGTCAACAGTTCAAATTGTAGAGATTAATCCACTACATGTTTCACCGTAAATACGGCATTTTCAAGTGGTACATATACAAAGAACGTATTGAACTTAAAACATAATCACACCATGACTGAACCAAACAATGGTTTACATATACTGAACGTCTGCCGCAAAGAAAATAAATTGGACTCCCTAGAGCAGTTTGAAATTTACAAAAATTTCAAAGGTAAAGACAGACATAATTTTATATTAATGAGAAACTGAACTTCAAGTCTGATTCAATATTTATCACCATCATTGCCCACAAAAAAAAAGACAAGAGCACGACAACCTTTGTCATACCGATAACGGGAGAGGGGTAGGAGTAGTAACCTAGGGGGAAGATTCAGTCTGCTTCTTACCGGTACTGAGGCGTGATTGAAAACATGCATGTGGTAGGCCTACTCAAATCAAATCAAATCAAATAATTCTTTATTCGTCAACTGTACAATTGTTACAGATGAATAGTGTCAAAAAATCGTTTATTTTAAAAATAAACCATACTTATAAACTAATTATTTAATTTACATGTCATTCTTTATCGTAGCTAATTCTTCAAAGGAGTATAGGGGATGATCAATCAAAAACTGTTTTAGTTTTTTGACAAATTTTGAAAGATTTTGGACTGTCTTTATGTCATCTGGAATGTGCTTAAAAAATTGTATGCCTCTATAATTAACTTTTTTTTAAACAACTCAAGTCTATGGGAATCAAAAATTAAATAACTTCTTGTGTTGTATTCTAGATTTCTAGCTTCCATCTGAGGGATGTTGTGTTCTTTTACATATTTCACAGTGTTAAACACATGCTGAGAAAAAACTGTAAGAATCTCTAGTTCCTTAAATTTTGTCTTAACCGAGTCTTTATTTCTAAGTCCAAGGATAATTCTAATAGCTTTTTTTGCATTTAAAAAATTGATTTCAAGTTCTTTTTTGAGGTTGCTCCATAAATGCTAACCCCATAAGATATGTATGAGTCTATGAGATCTGTATATCCTGTGGTGGTACTAAGTCTCCTCTTAACTTTGGGTCCATGCAGTTTGCCTACAGCTACAGTCGACCCTCCTGAATTATTTGCTAATCTTTCTCCAGATTGTCATCCAATAAAGGCAAAATGTCAAAAGTTTTCTCTTGATGAAACAAAATTTATTGAAAGTGAAGTAAGTAAACTCTTATTTGATGAAATCATTGGAAAGTAATTCCCCATGGAGGGCTCAAGCCCTAGTTACCAAAAGTGAGAATCACAAAAGACGTTTAGCGATTGATTATTCCCAGACCTAGATTACCAATTACCAATTTACTAAATACCTAGATATACCGGTTCACTAATCTTGATGCTTATCCATTGCCAAATATTGAAAATCACGTTACAAAGGTTTCTCAGTATCAGGTATTCGGCACAATTGACGTGAATATGAAAAGAAGTATACAGCTTTTGAAGCAGGGGGAAAATGATACCATTTTAACCCATTAAGGAAGCAGTAATATCTGTCTCTGCAGGATTGGTGGCAGCAATTAATTTGTACAAAAATTCAATAGTTTGGTTTTAGACTTATAAATTCGTTAATTTTTACAATAGAACAATGCAATTTGAAACATTATTTTAAGGAATTGTTTGTCTATCATATAATAATAAGTTTGTAATAAAAAAAATATATATATTTTTTTTCCAAAAACATACGTAAAAAAAGTAAACAACAAATTAAAATTCAAAAGTATTTATTTTTTTTATTACTAAAAAGAGTTTCACATGGTTAAGATACACTTTATTTGAAAGTAAATATCAAAATGAGCGTAGAAAATAATTTTTAGCAAGATATGTCACATAATAAAGTGAATATAAAAAAAGTTTATGGGCTTACCATTGTTGTTTTAGGAGGATTTCTGATGTCCCTCAAGTGTTTCCATAGCAACATGATAAAAAAATACCCTTCACATTATTACACTTTTTACACAGTTTATGTTAGGCCCTAACTATTTACATCTATGTACATTGTTCACTTTTCTTCTTCTTCTTAGAAATTCTGTAAGGTGTGGAAAGCCTTGAAGCAATTCTCCAGATGCAGCGGCACTTGGCATTGCTCGCACAACCACCTGGTTTCAGCTCTTTTTTATGCTGTGTGCAGACTTTGCAAGCTCTAGCTGGGAACCTTTTACAGGCAGTTGGTGTTATCTGAATCGGAAAATGTGCCCATTGCTTTGTTAGGGTACTAGGCTTAGGGTTTACCTCAGAGTCACATTCAGGGTTAGGCCTAGCCAGATCAGTGTTGTCGTCATAGACATTGGGACAGTCACCAGCTGGTCCTGAATCAACCACGAAAATGTTTGGTTTACTAATTTTACTAAAAGTGTTATTTGTAAATATACTAAACCTACCGAGTTCATTCTCAACATCAGAAGGCAAAACAGTTTCATCGTCTGTGTCAACATAACCTACTTCAACTGGGTGTTCATTACCGAACGATTTTCGCGATTGTGTAATTATTTCATCACTCAAACTCCCGTCACAATCGTAGTCCTCTTCACAATCACTATTTAGTAGCCTTTCAACATCATAAACAGTCAAGTTTTCACGATCCATAATGTTTATTTCATAAAAACATCGCGTAAACAATAAACAATAACAGACGTTCACTGACACTAAACATATGACAGAAACTCTCAGTTGGGAAAACAAAATAAATCGCAAACTACAGGTTTACCAACGGCTAAAACTGAAGTATTATTACAGATAGTTTCGTAAATATGCCGTGCAAAGACCTACCAGCGCATTCTGTTCGATTTTCGGTGAACTACGTGAGCAAATGAAGGTCAAATATAGACCACGTAACCAGCGCGTGACTTGGCGTTTGGTCCCGAGCCGCCGCCACGTAACCAGCGCGTGTGTTTGCGCCAATGGGTTAACAGAATACCGTTTGGAGTTACCAGTGGAGAAAATCTCAAAGGTATTTTTGCATATCTTAACGACCTAACAGTTTGTGGTCAAAATCAAGAAGAGCATGATGAAAATCTTAAGCAGTTCATTGCAGCAGCTAACAAGTATGGGCTGACCCTGAATCAAGAAAAATGCTCCTACTCAAAAAGGTCTATAAGATTGATGGGATATCTCATTGAGAATAATACCATTAAACCAGATCCTGAGAGACTTGAACCATAGCTGAACCTGCCAGTTCCTAACAATTCTGACTTGCTAAGGCCAGCGGTTGGGATGTTGGCTCATTATTCAAGATGGGTGCCTCGTTTTTCTGAGATTAGTTATATGCAAAACATTCCCAGTTCCTCCAGACGTTGCTTCTGACTACGAAAAACTTAAACAAGAGATAGCTCAGTCTGCTGTTAGCAGTATTGAGGATTCTGTCCCTTTAGTAGTTGAAACTGATGCATCGGAAAATGCTCTTGCAGCATCCCCGAGTCAAATGGGTCATCCGGTTGCTTTTTTTCACAGTCCTTATCAGATAGCGAAAAGAAACACTCAATATTAGAAAAATAAGCTGCAGCTATTGTCGAGGCAGTTAGAAAATGGAGGCACTTCTTTAATTGGACGTCATTTCAAGATAGTGGCAGATCAAAGATCAGTATCCTTCATTTTTTATCAAAAACACAGCAGCAAAATTAAGAATGAGAAACTTCATTGGTGGAGGCTCAAACTGTCTTGTTTTATTTTCGACACTGTTTACAGACCTGGTTGTCAAAATACAGTTGCTGACACTTTTACTCGACTCTGTAGCTCAATGATGAATCAAAGTTTATTTGACTTACACAAATCATTATGTCATCCAGGTGTAACTCGAATGGCACTTTGGGTCCGAACGCATAATCTTCCTTATTCGATTGAGGATGTTAAGAAAATGACTGCAGCTGCCCGGTGTGCTCTGAAATAAAACCAAATTTATTGAAAAACTCAAGTGGACATCTTATCAAAGCCTTAGCACCGTTTGAGAGGCTAAACATGGATTTTAAAGGGCCGATTCCTTCAGCAACGAAAAACAATTACATTTTAACCATTGTAGATGAATATTCACATTACCCATTTGCACTCCCCTGCCCTGACATGTCTTCTAAAACCATAATAAAGCATCTTTACAAACTTTTCAGCGTTTTCGGAACACCATCATACATACACACACATCAGGGTACCAGTTTCATATCAGAAGAACTCAAATCATTCTTTAATAATTTAGGAATAGCAACTAGTCGATCAAGTCCGTACAATCCACGTGGAAATGGGGAAGTAGAGAGGTTCAATGGGATTATATAGAATACCGTACAACTGGCACTCAAATCACAACAGATGAAGATCACTCAATGGGAAAATGTACTGGATGAAGCCTTCACTGCATTAGATCCCTTCTATGCAAAGCGACCAATTGTACTCCCCATGAAAGGATGTTCAGACATCAAAGAAGATCGAGTAACGGAGATGCGATCCCAACTTGGCTGACTATGCCAGGAAAGGTGTTTATGAAAAAGCAAGTAAGGAACAGTAGATGCAACCCTATGGTTGAGGAGGTTGAAGTGCTTAAAGTAAATCCAAAGTATTCGCTAATCTGTACTAATGAAGGAAAAGAGTCAATTGTGAATTTAAGGCACTTAGCACCAAGAGGAGATGTGTGTCTTCAACAGATTGAAATACCAAATCATTACGATGAAATTGAAGACCAAGTCACCAATCACACAATTCTAGAGGGATTCCAACAGCTAGAACCTGATACCACACCATTACCATTATCCTCACATCATCCTAGTCCAGATTCATGTCAATCACCATCCCAAAGTCCTTCATCAAATACAAGTCTTCCTGAGGATGGCCAACCTCAGAGGGCAGCTAGGGAACAACCACACAGACCAATCAGACAAGAGACTACCCATTAAGTACACAGACTATCAAATTTACTAGAGGGGAAGAATGTGGTGATATTTGGAATTCCAGCTGACTTATTGTAATGTAATATGTTTACTTGAAATTGTTTATCTATTATTTTGTGTTATGTATGTTTTACTTAGGAAAGTTTTGCTAACTAAAACCTAGTTTATTCTGTAAAGGTTTATTACAATAATAATAATAATATTAATCAGCTAGTACAGCATAAATAACCAAAGTCTAAAATAAACACTTACTTCTAAATTAATTCATAGACTGAGATTCAAGGTCTGAAGGCATAATTTGTTGTATTAAAACAAGTATATTTTTTTAATAACATATTTGGAAACACAGTTGGCTCTATACAACCAACTAATCAATGTTTGTTTAGTACTTAAGTAGTTTTTTTTTTGCAAAGCTATAATATTATAAATAAGAGGTGGTTTCTGTCTGCCTGTCTGTCTGTCTGTCTGTCTGTCCATCTGTCTGTCTGATGTTCTGGGTGAACGTGAAAACTACTGAACCGACTGGGCTGAAACTTTACGCAAAGGTAGATCTTAAACCCATGCTACACATAGGCCTATTCACTTCCTTAAAATCCCCTCGGGCTACGCCCCTAAATTTCAATAACGCCCTAAGTTTCAATGTTTACATTTCAGAAGAAAGTAAACATTCAGAAACTGTGATGCGAACAGCTGTGGATACTTCCATTTGACAGCTTAAAGAGCAGAAGCAAGAACAGCTGTTTCAAGCTAACTAAATGCAAATTGCATTGACTAAAGAACGGGTAAAGAAAACACCTGTGCGAAGAACGGGTACATCATCTAGTAGCCTATAGAAATGACCCAGGCACATCCCTAAGTTGCACTAATAATAAATGTAGGCCTACTTGATTATTCTCTAACTGTTGAAACAAGGCAAACAAATATTTAGGTTTTCTTAACAACTTTTGATCAGCTTACCATAAAAGACATTAGGTTAGTTTACTTTTCCTGAAATGGTTTGAAACTGGCTTGAAATGGTTGTGGTACTGAGAGCCATATTTTTTACAAAGGGCCAGTTTTTTTCTCAGTGATGCCGTTAGATATTTCATTACTTTTGTGACCTTCATATATTTTATATCTTGCATTGGAAATAATTTTTATCGCTCGTAGCAGACTTGTATTTAACGGACAATGCCTGGTGATGCCTCGCGTAATAGGTTTTTAAATTTTTTAATATAATCTTTCTAAACAAACTGAACAAAAAACGGCCATTGGTTGGTTGGTAGAATCAGACACACTATGTATTAGCGTCACTGATTGGAGCCGCATGATCACATGACCTATCCGAGCAGTGTGTAGTGGAACTATGAATATCCTGATTCTCTTTAAATATTGTACTGCTGAGTCATATGAGGCTTATGTAGTGTACGGTATCACTAACATTGCATCGTTTTTGACATATTGTGTCGTTCACATATTACAGGGTTCCTTAATATATGTGTCTCGATTCCAAAACTAGCACTCAAAAACAGTACAGTAGAAACTCGCTAAGACGACCCTCGATAAGACGAAAACCTCGATAATGAGTCTGATTTTCTAATCCCCGTGAATCTCCCATTACACTCAATGTTATAAATACCTCTATAACACGACTCATTTTCAAATAAATACCTCGATAGCACGTCTTTTTGTCATTTCATATTACTAATAAATAAACCTCCATAGCGCGTCTTTTCAAATAACTGGACCTCTATAGCACGACTCCCACCTCAATTACACGATTTTTTGGGTAGGCGAACCTTTATTTCACGACTAACCTCAATAGCGCGCCATTTTGCGTTACGGAACCTTTATAGCACGACTCAACCTTTCTCACGCATAGTTCCCACGGTTAGATCGGATGTTTTGAAGTAAACAACAACGCCTTGGGCTCAGGTCTCAACCGGAAAACCCCTGCTTCCCTATCTTCCCTCCCCTATCGGCCTTTCCTTATCTATCACGGGTCAGTTCAGTATTTCACAATAGGTTAAGGTACTGTATTTTGAGCTTATTAACTCTCTACTTTAGTGAACGGAGTCGGTTGATTTTGTTCTTACTGCCGTAAGTTCTGCATAGTATTTTATTGAATAAGAAAACTTATCACAGTAGTAGGCCAACAATAAACAATTTACGGTAACATTGATTTTCTAAAATGAATATTACAGCCTAATTATAAACTTTACCAGGCCTATTGTTTTCAATCAATTTTAATACTTGTTTTAATTACTGTAATTGTATTGTTATATGGCAATCAAAAAGAAGTTTGTTTTACTTGTACGTGTGTTCTTTTATTTATGACTGATTTATACAGTAATTTCTGGTTAAAACAAAATCAGAAATGTTTAATAAAAAATGTTCTTGGTATAGCAAAAAGTCTGTGCCCTCGATAGCACGTCTTGTTGTGAAAACAACCTTGATAGCACGACCTTCAATTACAAGTGCACCTCGATAAGAAGACTATTTTAGAGATCCCCTTGAGAGTCGTGTTATCGAGGTTCTACTGTATGAGTAAGATTTATCTTTTTTATTTGCCGATGCAATTTGAAATATCAAAATGGACGATATATATCACTTCTCAAATACACCATCGAAATGTTGTATCGCACTTTGTCATATCGCAAGAATGCAAAATGATACGATAGGTATCGGACATCGCTCACTTCCAGCCAGTAGGAGCTCATTCATTGTACGAGTAATTGTCTACATTCACAGATCGTATTTCTGCCTCTAAATTTAGACTCGGCAACTTTGAGGTTACAATACTATGTTTACATGAATTTATATAATTCTTGATAGTTTTTTTTGCACAATGGAGAATTTTTCTGTAGAAATAACTTTATCGACACATTGTTGAATTTTCTTTAGCCGTAATTTGATGTGACTGATCTTTCTGCAAGCCCTTGCTTTCTTTCCGTGACAATGTCACACTGTCACCCGTTGTTTGTCATGGGGGTTTATTTAATTGCATATATAACTTTCATCAATATATGCAATGCAAGACGAGATCCATTGTTTGTTGCAGGGCTGCTCAGCTGTTCTCTTCTCAAGGTGGCCGCAAAGACAGCGGACACGCAAGCAGTAAGGAGCTGGGCACCCAGCCCGGCAACACACAAGGGCTCAGTCTCGGTGAGACCATACCTACTGCATCTTGATTTTATTGGTTGCATTTAATTTGTGTTATGAGCCTTAAAAAATAAATAATCTATGGTACTGGCCGGTCATTTTGTTTTAGCTCGTAACTTTTAAGTGCTTGACTCAGATTGTTACTATTGTAATTCTTAGGATTCAGATTTTATCAAGACTCATCAATATTTAAATTTTATACTATCATAATTAACTTATTAATTTACTGGTAGTAATCAAACACCAACCTCCCCTGTTCAAAATAAAAATTCTAAAAGACTTAGTTTTAAATTTCTTAAAACCAAATGCCAAATGTTTAGAAAATAACGAATCAATGGTATATACTTTATCTAAAACTTTAAAAAAAATTTCAGATTGGTTGATTTTGTTTATATATTTACATTTTAAGATATTCACACTGATTCATTGAAAACTTTAGCTCTGAAAGTACTGACTTTTATACATCGGCAATGATATGCTTTTCGGAATAATTTAGCATTTCCAGAATTAAATCATTGATTTACCCCCACCAAAATCTTTCGGTACTGTTTCCATTGTACAAAGTGTTTTGATTTGTTTTTATTGCAAGATTTTATAACAGCTCATTGTTATACATAATTGCTTTACATTGTTAGTTTTTGATTGGCTTTGACAATAAACAATTTATGAACAGTGGAAGGGTAACTTCCTCCCATCCCTTGGTTTACTAGCTGGCCATCAAGTTATCATTACAGTAGTTGAGATTTCTTGGTGTTTAACTGTACAATGGAATGAAATTAGTAAACACTTGATCCTTAACAATCACAAAACCTTTACAATACATTTACATTGTAAAGTTTATGTGTTTGTTAACACATTCGTTGCTGAAAATTTATATTAAGACCTAACACAGGTGCTAAACATTTTTATTTCATACATTCTTTCCTTTTATGTTCAAAAGTCGGGAATAAGTGTCATAATTTATATTCAAGACTCCTATCGATGGTTTTTAGGCGTAAATATTTATTGGTCGCTGGCGGACCCTCAGCACTGCTCACAAAAAACAGCACAAAAACTATCAAACACCTTCGCCGCACCGTAGTCCCGCGATTTTGCAAATGACACAGTTTAGTTTTCTTTATAACCTATTGACGAAAAATGAACTATTTACACTATATACGTGAACCACACTGACATACTATATACATAAACACGTAATAGCGCACTGCCCCGCTGGCGACCAAGCCGCACCCCCTAAATGCGAACGAACGGCACTGTACTATGCACACACACTCTAGGATGAATGCGGTAGCAGATTAACCTTCCTCTCCGAGTGGCTGAACCACACTGAGTACACGAGCACGAAATGGCGCGCTGCCCTGCCGGCGACCAAGCCGCACCCAAGCGGCAACTCTTGTAGACTGTCGGCGGACCAGCCGCATTGAATGCATCGAAACCAAGTAATAATTAAAAATAATAATAATAATTAAAATTACTGTATAAATCAGTCATAAATAAAAGAACACACGTACAAGTAAAACAAACTTCTTTTTGAATAATTGAATGTACGTAACTACGCTATGTATTGTATTGTGTTTACTAATTTTATTCCATTGTACAGTTATAAACACCAAGAAATGTCAACTACTGTAATGATATCTTGATGGCCAGCTAGTAAACGAAACATTTCAGTCTTTACAGGTACGCATTCTGTTTGGCATTCACAACAGTTTTGTAGAGCTTTACAAATGTCCACAGCCTACGTGTCAGTGCACTCTGTTGGGGAGAACAGTGATCTGCTGCTGGGTGAGAGTCACGTGGGCACGAGTCACCAGCGTGCTTCTGCTACATCGCCCACGGAAAACCACCAGATAGTCATACAGGTGTCTGACCTTGATCTGGACAACAGCAAAGGTAGTACATCCTACCTTGTGTTTACTAAATATTCTACCAAGTACAATTTATTACTGCTATTTTCTTAACAGAATGAACAAAGTCAGCAACAAATTACAATAAATATCTCATGTTTAACTTATTATTATATATTTACTTATTACTCAAAATAAAATAAACATTATTTAACTAAATATTAATTGACTTTTATAATTATTTTACCTTCTCTGAGCTTATAAACTTGTTTGTGGAGTCTTAAATTACTCTGCATCTAATGTGTAATGTATTAATTGATCTAGCATTTATCTGGTTTTTACATTATTGTAATTCAATCAGTTGGCAACAGCATAAATCATGCCATGTATCAGGTGATCAGCCCATTGGTCCGATATCGTATGATCCAAATAAAGCAATATGATTGGCGGAGTGATTCCTTTTCAGCAATTCTCTATACAATACCTAGCGTCTGTCCACTATCAAACTTCTGACCTAATAGTCTGCGCTCCGCCGGTCATTGTTAAACTAAAATGTAGTGTACTTGTGTTGGTATTCCTGGTAAAGAAACACGTGAAACCACCGTACCACCTAAAGACATTACATAATGATCTCCACGTTTTAGGGATTTTGTTAAATAATTTGATTTCTCTGTGTTATATCTCTTAGCGTTTTTTGTATTTTTCGCTAGGTGAAATCTAAGTCTTTCTTAATTTCTAGTTTATTAGTTGTGTACATTTTTCAAAAACATGCATTCTGATAAAACTATTTACTTTGCCTTAATCCATTTACATATTGCCTATGGTGTTTGCATCTATGGATCAACAAACAAAATTAATATGGACAAAATATTACTCCAACAAAAAAGGGCTTTAAGAATAATGTTGAATCTGAAACAACTGACTCAGAATTTCAGAATTACAGATATTTACAATATTCAGCATATACATTTATGAGACAATACAATTTATCTTAAATAACAATAGAGTTGCAATAGGTAATACTGCTCACACATACAACACCAGATCACACCGGATGGTGGAACAGCATAGGCTGGAATTATTATTAGTATTATTAAAAGAATTTCTTGATTTTTGTTCGACAATTTTCGACCCATAAAACTTTTATTTTGTATACATATTTGATATCAATGAAAAGCTCTTACCGTCTAGATGTGCCTTTTGGGGGTTTGAAAAGTATCCAACTTCAGGGCTCTGCCTCATTGGCTCTTAAAGTTCCTATGTTAATATTATGGAGTTATATTTTATTTAGTCAAACAGCTGATTATAATGTAAACAGTTCAAAACATCTGACTCTGTGCCTGCGAGATTCCTGTGCGGAGAACGGGACCCCATCTAGTTTTAAAAAGAAAACTACTTTTAAAAGAAAAGTTCCTCGACTGCCTGCCACAAACTATAATACCCCCGTAGCAGCAAACCTGCATACTCTGTGAATTTCCAATGCATATATATTTATCATAATACCACATAAAGACATATACCAAGTTTCATAAATATACATTCATAAATAAGCGATTTATCACATTTGAATTATTCCCCATAAGAAAAACATGGCGGCTGAGTATGCAGGTTTGCTGGAACAAGGAACACAAAAAATTGGTTTTTATACAAATATGAATATAACTCAACTAGGTAAAGCCACATGCCAAGTTTTATTAATTTATGTTCATAGTTAACGGAGATAACATTTTACTTATTTTCTATAAAAATAACATGGGGGCTGAATACGTAGGTTTGCTGCTACGGGAACTATCGGCAAAAAAAGTGTTTTTTACAAATATCAATAGACCACAACGATATGAAGCAATATATACCAAGTTTTGTCAGGATAAGTTGATAAATAAGTGAGATATACAATTTTTCTTATTCTCCATAAGAATAACATTGGACAACGTACTGTGTTTAGCACTTTCAATATCTCTGTAACCAATTGACGTAGAGCAATGATCAAAACACCAATTTTTTTTTAAGCTGAATTCAATGGTGAAATTAAAATTTGAGTTGCTAAAATCTTCTTTGTAAAAAACTCAAAAACCCATTTTTGGGGTACAAACCCCCCCTAAAATATTCCTTCGGATAAAGCAATCTGGCTGGTTTCCGATCTTAGTCATAAATGTTGCTTTACATGTTCATACCAAATTTCATCAAAATTGGACCATTTTTACGAGAGTTATCGCACTCACGGACCCCCATATATATATTATATTTATACTGTTTTGAACGGATGGCGTTTTTGGCATCTGGGAACCTGAAAACGAAAAGTTATCATGGTCCCGGGCCTAGGTCTTATGATACCGTCTACGGTAATAGCTTCTTCCCTATAGGGGAAATTCGCTAAAACAAGAGAAATACCCCCGTCGCAGCAAACCTGCATACTCAGCGAATTTCCAAAGCATTTATATGTTTCTCACTCCTACATAAAGCCACTTTCCACGTTTCACAAAAATACGTTTATAAATGAGTGATTTATAACATTTTATTTATTCTCTATAAGAATAACATTAGGACTGAGTACGCAGGTTTGCTGCAACGAGGAAGATAAGAAATGAGTTTTTATGCAATTATCAATATAACTGAACCAGGTGAAGCTACATTACCAAGATTTATTAATTTATGTTCATAATTAATTAAGGGAGATATAAAACTTTACATATTCTCCATAACAATAACATTAGGGCTGAGTATGCAGGTTTGCTGCTACGGGGATAATCAACAACAAATTTATTTTTTGTGCAAATATCAATAGACCAGTACAACATGAAGCCACATCCTAAGTTTCATCAATATACATTCATAAATAATCGAGATATAAAATTGTATTTATTCTCCATAAGGATAAAATTGGACAACGTACTGTGTTTAGCACTTTGAATATCTCTGCAACGGTTGGACGTAGAATCACAATTTAAACACCAAAATGATTGTTTTGTGGAGCTGAAGTGACTGGTAAAAGCAAATGTTAAGATTAAAGTAAAATTAACTGAGGAAAAGCCAAAAACCTTTTTCCCATAAGATTAACATGGGAGATTTTATGAGCAGGTTTTTGGATTTTTCCGCAACCACTTAACCTAGGTTAATAATTCAAAATACTACATTATTTGTTTTTTTAAGCTCTATAACATGGTCAAAACCAAAATTAAGTGTTTTAAAAGTTTTAGGGTGAAAAATGCAAAAAACTGATTTTTGGAAAATTTAAAACCCCCATAAACCGCCCTTCCCATGGTCCGATTTTTCTGGTTTTGAACTTAAACTCATAAATGTCACTTTACACATTTGAGCCAAATTTGATCGAAATCGGACATTTTTTACTCAAGTTATTGCATTCACGGACACACACACACACACACACACACACACACACACACACACACACACACACACACACACACACACTCACACTCACGCACACACACATATAAATTTGAACGAATAGTGTTTTTAGCTTCTGGGGACCTCAAAACAAAAAGTTATCATGGTCTCGGGCTTAAGTCTCACCATGAGACCTACGGTAATAGCTTCTTCCCTATAGGGGAAATTCGCTAAAACCACAAAAAGTTTTAAATTTAGTAAAAATATTTTTAATTGAATCAATCTTTTATTCCATTCCAGAATTTTGCCCTTAAAATTAAAAAAAATTGGACTAAATTGAAGAAAGTTGATAGTATGGGTTAGTTTTAGTATATTTTGACAATTGAGTTTTACATGTAGCAGTTATTTGTTTATGCGTTACTGTACCAATTGTTAAATTAAATCTTACTTTCTAGAAAAAAATGTATTACCCTATTTCATGTACCAGGTTGTACATTTTAAGAAATAAAGATCTTTTGATTTGATTTGATTTATTTTGTTGTCACATAAAATATATGTTGTTGAATTGTTCTAAATTACCTTGTAGAGCGGGATATCGAATTTTCTATGCTTATATACTATTAAGTATTAAGTTAATTATTAATTATTATACTAAGATTGGCAAATTTGATTCGTTCATTCCCGCTCTGTAATCTTACATCAGTAGTATGTACTGCAATCTGCAGTGAATCTGATGAACCAACCCAATTAATAAACAAATTTTTAAAATTAATCATTCTAATTTATATGTAACCTTCAACTGAGCTAGTTTTTGTTTGGGGGGGGATTTCTAAGTCTGGTACTCACCAACCATATACTAGAACAAACGTCTTGGTGAGAAAATCTAAGGAAATGTATTTTATTTTGTTATAAAACCTCTCCTAAGGGCATGTCAAATTATTTAGCAGTCAAATTACATCAATTGTGAAAAATACCACTACTTTACCAGCTTTGCAATTTTACTTTGTTTTTTGAACTGAAATCAAATTAACACACATAGCTCTTCTTCCCAGCTATTAAACCATAATATTAACATTAGAACTGTATAGGTCAGTGGTGCAGATAACAACAGCATTACTCTAACTTTTCCTTTAGCACTAAGTGGAATGATCTTGTCAAATGTCAACCTTATACCTACTCAAGAAGTGGGATTTAGTACTGAGTCAATTGAGTCAGTGAGGGCTTTCCTGGTTTTATATAGTGCATAACATACTTCCACAACCTTAAGGAGTTTTGTCTTTTCTTTGCAACTGTAGACAAGAGTTTGGTCCGCCAGCCCAGCACCACGGAGTATCTGCCGGGCATGCTCCACTCGGAGTCCCCCGGCAGCTTGTTGCCGCAGTTTCCGTCGTGGTCCCTGGTCTGCCTCGGGCCCTCGAGCCTCTACTCACACAACCTGGGCCTGCAGGACCAACAGCAGGCTGGCATGCTGGCTTCGGCTTACCTGCTACCTTGGGACGTCATTGTCCGGTACTTCCACACACATGTAACGTTTTGTTAACAGTTTAGTTTAAGGCGTTCAGTTTCATAATCCTTCACCGACAAACCAATACCATCACTATTGTGCAAAGTGTGATTAGTCATTCTTGTAACAATTATTTAAAAGATTTCATGCAGTACAATTTTAAAAACCCAACCACTGACCACAATTAGAACCTGTGTTTGATGGATCTACAGCCAATTATAGTTCTCTTAAAATTGGCATAATAGCTAATAGGTACTTAAGTATTAAAGTACATTGTAGTGCATTATAGGAATTATATTTGCAGGTTTGTCTGTGAACTGAAGGGTTGAAGTAAATGAACGTCTATAATTTATCAGTAAATGCAAGTAATTTCTCAAACTACTGGAATAGCTGCCTTTCCTTGCCACTCAATTAAATATATGAGGAATGGTCAAATAAACATTAAAGATTAAAGTGTAAGGAAGTGTTTTAGGGAGGGAAAACCCCATAAAACCCAAACAGCCCATCAAGGGAAATTTTACTACAAAGTTGTCCTTTAGACAATATACCCCAGGTAATTTCCCTGAGGGAAATGTACTGGGGGAAAGAGCACAGTGCCAGGGCCCGGTACTGGGTCCTTTCCCCCACCCCTACAGGGAAAATCGCCCATGCGGGGTGTCGGGGGCTCAGCACGCCCATCCGACAGACCTGGGGGCTCAACACGCCCATCCAGACCACCGGGAGCTCAACACGCCCATCCGGTGGGTCGGGCCGCTAGGTGGTGATTATGGGCTTTCTCTGTGCAGCCTCCTTTTATGCATGGGGATTTTCCCTGTAGGGGTGGGGGAAAGGACCCAGTACTGGGCCCTGGCACTGTGCTCTTTCCCCCAGTACATTTCCCTCAGGGAAATTACCTGGGGTATATTGTCTAAAGGACAACTTTGTAGTAAAATTTCCCTTGATGGGCTGTTTGGGTTTTATGGGGTTTTCCCTCCCTAAAACACTTCCTTACACTCCCCTCTTTCTTTGCTAACTTTTTTTTTTTTTTTTTTTTTTTTTTGTACTGGGGGAAAGAGCACAGTGCCAGGGCCCGGTACTGGGTCCTTTCCCCCACCCCTACAGGGAAAATCGCCCATGCGGGGTGTCGGGGGCTCAGCACGCCCATCCGACGGACCTGGGGGCTCAACACGCCCATCCAGACCACCGGGAGCTCAACACGCCCATCCGGTGGGTCGGGCCGCTAGGGCCCAACTGACTGGCTTTCTCTGTGCAGCCTCCTTTTATGCATGGGGATTTTCCCTGTAGGGGTGGGGGAAAGGACCCAGTACCGGGCCCTGGCACTGTGCTCTTTCCCCCAGTACATTTCCCTCAGGGAAATTACCTGGGGTATATTGTCTAAAGGACAACTTTGTAGTAAAATGTCCCTTGATGGGCTGTTTGGGTTTTATGGGGTTTTCCCTCCCTAAAACACTTCCTTACAAAAGAAATCCGATTGTGCTTTCAAGGGTGAGCAGTAGGATCTCCTGCTCAAACTCAAGCAGATGTTCTTCTCATGATTCTGAATTTACATCACCCCTCATAACTTACTGTGTATACTGTGTTGTCATTGCAATAGTCATAATTTATGTAATGTCTGGAACTTCGTTTCTGGTATGCTGTATTTTGTTAATGTATCAACAGTTGTTAAAAATACACAATTCTATTGAGTTATATTCTTTTATAAGATTCACATTGAAGCTTCAAAGTCCAGTGGGGCGAAGCCCTAAAGACGGATGAAAATTATGAGGAAATTTATAGAATCTACATCTTGACCCCTTCTAATTGACACATCGAGCAAAAAAATCAGTTCAGTGGCCTCTTGATCTTGCTCTTTGAAAAAACAATATATAGGATAATAAGATTAATAGTTTTCAATATGTTAAACAAAATAAAAATCAATTTCAAGCATAAATGAAGAATATCTCTATTATTGAAACTAGTGTTATAAATAAAAAATTGATGGTAAGTGTAAATTGAATTGAAATTAAGACCATATAACTGAAATATTTTTTTTATTGAAGCATAATATGTTCTGATTCAGATTGGAGCAAACTCAGAAAGACCGGTTCTGGCCTACAGTTGGAGAACAGACCAGTTCAGGTCGAATGAAGCCAGGGCAATCTACTGGACTATGCAAAGGGAGGAAGAACAAAGGTGGAAAAGGTCAGTTGTGTGTAGCCATTGTGTGTGTTTGTAAAACTTGTGTTTGCCTGGATTAAAGGATCAATTCAAAATGTTTGAATTTAATGACTTAAGTGTTGTTAGGTGTAGGGGTGAGTGATGTATCGAAAAGCATCGAAATTTCGATTTGATTCGATTCGATGCTGTAGTAATCGAGATAGTGATACATCGAAAGTGTTCAGGAGAGCTACTCCCGCCTTTTATCCGCGCTACAAAGGGCATGGAGAATGTTTACAATGTAACGGCTCAGCATATTCACTAGAACCGTAAACTGATACTGGTAAGAGAAATCATCGAACTTCACTGATGCCAATCACTGATACTTCACAATCACCGTGTTGGTTTTCACTGATACCACAGAGTAACTATGATGTCCATCACTACTACGCAGTGATGTTACCTGGTACAATTCGGTGTTGCCAGACGTACGATATTTGCACTATAAGTCCACTGTGATATCGTACATTGTAACGAATACACTATTGTTTTTAACTATTAAATACTAGTTTAAATTAGTATCGATTAATATTTTCGTAGTTTTTAATTCCTAAAGTTGTGATAGTGAATTATTTGAATAACGTTATACCTTTACAAAACTATTCCTAGAGTGGGTAAAATAGTATTTTGTATAAATACAGTAGTTTTACTGGCATGGTACGATGGTGGTATTTTATATCTGGTAAAACTGTCCACATCGCCACTTGTTAGTGAATTTCCTATGGAAAGTGAATTATTAGTATGACCCGCACGGTGAAACTTAAGGCCGGGACCACCATAGAAGTTCCTAACGTGACCTCCTGAACACGTTTTGGGGTCGTTCAAAATTATATATATATATTTGTGTTTACACTCTAGCGGTCCCATTTTTAATCCGATTTGCTTGAAATTTGGTAGGAACATTCCTTTTTATAATCAGTTGGACAAGTCCGTTGGGCAAAAGAATCGGAAAACTTTAAACCCCTTTTTTGAGGATTAGTCTTTCAAATTTTGAGTTTTTGGGACTAGATATACAATTAATGCATGTAAAAAGATGGGAATTAGTGAGGCAAAACTTTTAAGCCCTCTCTCGCCATTCTAGCATAAATATTTATAGAGTTATTAAAGAAAATATGTATCGACCGAACACAGTACGTTGTCTTATAGAGATTTTACATTACAAAAGCCTGTTATTCATATGTTGATGTACTTTTATCATCCCCAGCAACCTCACGCCTAATTTCAAGCCTGACTGAACCTTCTCCTAACCTTATAATGCGTAAAATTGTACAGTAGAACCTCGATAGTTCGGCACTTTGTGGACTAAAGGGGTGTCGAACTATTGAAATGTCGAACTATAGGGAGTATATGGAACATTTTAACACAGGGAGTATTATGAGCAAAAAACAATAGCGTATCTCGAAAGAATCAAAAACGTGTTTAACTCCTGCAGCGTCTCGAGTGAACTGACTTGACCTACTTACTGGGATGGGTGGGGAAAGGGGTGGGGAAGACGGGGTAGGGGGTAGGAAGAATAAGTTATTTATAGAAAAGGCGGTAGCGCACGTTCCCGAAAACAATAAGCGGGCTCCCATCACTGCCTGGCGAACCCTTCAAGGACACAATCGGTCGCCGCTACTGTCATGTCATGTCATCACGGCCCGTGTCAAAGTATACAGACTGTCGAACTATCAAGTGTCGAACTATCGAAGTTCTACTGTATTCCCAGCATTGCAGGTAAATGAAACCAGGAGCATCAGAACAGCCAAAAAATCAATGTTTTCATATTTCAATAAAAATTGGTATAAATGTATGTTTTTACACTGATTTTGAGTTTTAAAAGTTTATTACGTGGAAATTCACTTCCCTCACGTCAGCGTGCTGCGTGCGAACTTGTTATTAAACTTTGGTGCTCGTTTGTATTTGTCCGTCCTTTGCAACCTAAGCAAATACAATTACAAATACAATTAGGTTATGCATTTTTATTGCAAACGTTTTTGAAATGATGGATTAAGATATAATGGAAGAATAATTAATTGATCAAATCAGAAAATTATTACTAGACTTTGGCCAAAATGGTAGATTATCCATGTTGGTCATAAAAATTGGTGTTTAGGCTGAGTTTTAATCATTGAAACATGTCGCATTGCATCGATTTGAATCTAAATTCTTTGAATCGCATCGTTGCATTGAAGCAAAATTAAATCGCTACATCGCACACCCCTAGAGGTGCCACCTATAATATTAATATTTTAATTTTTGTCTTTACTACTGTATTTACTGCAAAGTGTGGACCTTGATGCATGCATCCGGCAGTATGTACGTACCATACTGTGAAAAATATTGCTGACATTTTGTATGATCTGTTGAACCAAATTTATTCTCAACAAACCTTTAAATATACTTGTTTTACAATTAATTCATGACTTAAATATCATAACAAATTACAAAGTGTAAAAAAGTATTAATTATATTCGCAGACAACCCTACAGAACTTTAAATAGTAAGCAGAGCAATTCCTTAAGAACTTGAATGACGGATACAATTTTAAGTTTAAAAGTTTGTAGGTTATTTAATTGTTTACTAACAAAATTATATGCCTAATATCTTAAGCAGAAATCTTTAAACAATTTGAAAGCTTTTATAAATGACGTTTAACGTTTTTCCACAAAATCTCACTAGTTGATTAATTTCCTATCAGTTATTAATATGCTGCGAAGTTATCCAATATTTTACAACAACTGAAATTCAATAAAACCACTTTGCCAGGAAGAGAGAACAACTACTAATAACACAGAACACCTGAAATTCATAAAATATAAAACTTATCAAAAATAACGCATTACAAATAGTTAAAAATGAATACCCCTATAAATGGCTGTTATTAGTTTTCACAAACCCAAAAATTAAATCAGAAGAATAACGTATTAAAGATTTTAAAAAGTCAACATTTTAGAATATTGTTCTTTTTACCCTCCAATCTAGTTATAAGATACAGTAGACTCTCAGAAATCCGAATCACACTTCTCCGGACTCTGGATTATTTGGACCGATGCTCTGAGTTAAAAAAAATTGTTGCAAATAAAAACGGAACTTTACAGATTAGCGCCTTAAGATTACACGTGATTATCCCACATTGCACAAATGCCATGAAGTTTGCATTGTCAGGCGCTCTGTGTTTCTGTTTGTCTACTGTCCAATGATCTCACTAATCATACCATTTTGCTGTTATGGTCAATAGATCTGTCAGAGTTCAACGTGAAGATATTTGTGGGCGTGGAGTACGAGTGCCCGAGAGGTCACAGGTTCATGTGTTCGGCCCCGGACAAGGTCCTCAAGACATCGGGCTCTGGTCTGGTCAAGGACAACGGCAACAGAGTCACCAGCTGCGACATGCCCCTCTACTTCCCTTGTCCTTGCAGGTACGTTTCTTGTCATTCAGTTAAATTATACTTAATCTGTAGGTTGGCCTTTAGCTTTAAATAAGATATCATAATATCGGGTGGGGGTTTGGCTTGCCATATTTCCCATTATTTAGGGTAGCCATATTTCCCATTATTTTAGGCTTTTGACAGTGTATCGTCGGTTTCCGGAAATGTCCCATTTTTTCCAATCAACAAAAATTATATGTAATACAAACAAATATTTTATAATAGTTTTTTAAGAATTCACATTGACAATGTTTGTAAGAAATTTGCTTTAATTTAATTAAGTCCAGTTTTTTCACTGATAACCAGTCTTCCCACCTGTACAGGAGCAGCAAGCCGCTGACAGCCCAGCTGATGCGGGTGCACGTTGTGACTCCCAAGGCCCCTGTCCATGTCACCCTCAACCCGCGGGTGCAGCCTGCACCCCCACCCTGCCCTACCTTCGTTACCGGGTCTCAGGAACCCATCAAACTGTCTCAGAGTGCTTATTGGGTTCTGCGTCTACCGTATCCTTTCTGTTAGCGCTTTTAACTTTAAAAGTAAATACATTTTGACAGCTGTTTTGTTTATTGGGTGCTAGACACTGTTTAAAAATTTAGCTATCTATAGTTTTTGGATTATAGGAAACATGTTCTGTACATTCTGACATGTAAATGATAAGCACACTTGAAAGGAACTATGGATCATATATTTGTCCAAGAAGAATTTACACTTATTCATGGTTGAATAGCCTCCAAAGCTGATAAACATAAAATAAGATTACTTTACCTCCGTATTCAGCTTTAAAACAATCCAAATGATGGACGACCACGGTTTCTGAAGTTAAAATACTTCCATCATCAGGTTGAGTTCAATTTTACAAAAGAGTTCACATTTGTCTGTCGTCAAAAGTTAAATTGTACACAAAACACACACTGCAATACGAACAAAAAACATTCGGCCGGTAGGTGATCGCCGATTCTTTTGTAAAATTGAGTTCAACCTGATGATGGAAGTATTTTAACTTCCGAAACCGCAGTCGTCCATTTGGATTGTTTTAAAGCTGAAGATGAAGGTTAAATAGCCTTATTTTATTAAGAATTTACAATTAATGATTGGTTATATTATACTTTGATCTGGTAAAATGTTGAATAATCCTATATATTACGCAAGGGGTTTTTTCTTCACAGTCAGAACTCGGTAGCGGCTAGACGGATTAACCTTCCAGGTGTCAAATTAAAGGTAATTTTTACTTAGATGTGCCAGTATGTGTCAGAATTTTAAGAAAGGGCATCACTTAAATACAGTAAAGCAGTGGCGGATTTAAGCAATTACCGCCTAAGGGCTGTTAGGAAATTTGCCGCCCTCCCCCCCCCCGCTATATAATCTTTGTCCTTTTCGCCGCCCAGGTTTACCCACATGTTATATATATCTTGTTTGGTTATTTGTGATAGTATCTAAAGAAGTTATGAATTAACTGAATGAATAAGTTTAAGAAATTTCTTTTATTTCCTAGTTGAAAAATCCAGTAAAATAATGTATAATTGACATGATTCACATTAACACAGTTTAATATTCAATATAACCTACTCCAATGACAATCAGCCCTAGAGACAAATGTTGGTGTTAAAAGCAGTAAAGCAGTGCTAGTGCTACTTTTAATAACAAGAAAATCCTTCAACAAAGGCCTAAAAATCCCTTCTTATACTTAATAAAAACATTAATTTTTACACCAACTCATTGACTACTGAAAATTATAATAAATAACCTATAAATAAGATATGATGACACTGTAGCGTCATTAGCCTCAAAATTCGGACTATTTTAATCCTGAATTAGCGCTTTTCAATACAGTTTTTCAGTCATTTTTTAATTTATACTTTTATACAAAGAATTTTTTATATGTTTTAGACGATCAAAATATAAAATTAATTGATGTAGGCCTAATCTTCATAAAACTCTACACATTTTCAAACACTTCTTCTAGTTTCACCTCCATGATATTGTAGATCCAATGAATTAAAATATAATACTACAGGAGTCACTACTCTCTGACAAATAACCTTCATAAAGCGTGCCGTCATATTTGGTATTTTGTCCTGTTGAGGTGTCAACTTGTTGGTGGGACGGTGTCATTCGACGTACAAGGCGGCTTGTTTTCAACACTATTTCCAAAGCTATAATAAAAGGGTGTTTTAATTTAACTCAAATCATAACTTTGCTTTGAGATAAACAATAAAATTACGTATAAAATATGTCTTAAGATTATAAAGTTAAGTTTACCATCATGATTTGCCTAAAATGCGGCACAATATTAATTTAAAGACTTCAATTATCACGGTTTTTCAATTAATGAAATGGGAGATTTTGACACCGTCCCACCCAAAAAATATATATAGAGGCCTGGAGTAAAACACTGCAGCCTACATGCTGACCACCATTTTGACCCTCTGTCAACTATGCTCCCATGGCAACAACCAATCAAATCCTTTCCTTACAAATTATGTTATTCTTTATTTGTCTTTGGTCAGATGTTTTGTTTAAAAAAATATCCTCCAGAATGAACGATTATGTGTGGTAGCCTTTGATGGTAAGTATAAGACGGCCAGTGTTGCCACTTTTAGAGTAATTACTCTTTTTAGGCTAATTTTACTGGTCTTAGGGTAATTTTAGGGTAATGGAGTTTTTAGGGTAATTTTAGGGTAAAATCTAGAGACCCTTATAATTTAAATTTAAATGTTTTGGCAATGTAAAATGTTTTTTCAGGAATTAAAACATTTACATAAAGTGCTGGGTAAATTAAAAGTACTATAAAAGATATATAACTTGCATGTACATCGTATATCCTATTGAGTATTAGACTAGAGATGCTTGTAATCACAAAGGACACAAAGTTTAATTTTCGAACAGATAAAATTGAGGCACATTATGTTATGTGTCCAAAATTGGGCATAATATAATAATATAGAATACCCTAAACAGTAAAAATATATCGGGTTAATTTGGTTAAATATAGGTTGTTAGATTTACAGCGCTGTTGTAGAAATTATTTTGACTGAAGATTGTCTCTATTTTGACACATATTTGTATGAAGGAGCTAAATTGTATTTTATGCCTGTGAAATCCCCATAGTGAGCCCATGGGTGAGCCACGTGAGCGCACATACAAACATTACAACAAGGCATAACATGTGTAAATTTGTGTGATGTGGTGTTATATTGCAATGAAACCTATTGATCTAATCAAATAGTAATAAGATGACAAACCTTATTATAAAAAAATAACATTAACACATTTGTACAACTGAAATAAGTTTATAAAACAACAAAGTACAAAGTACTCCCAGTCCTGACAACTGTTAATGACATTTATCAGCAAGTTTCTATTATCAGTGATACCAGCACATTAAGTATAGATAGCACTGAATAAAAATATTACAACAGATTATTTATTTGAATTTTTTAATACATATTTCGTTTTATGTGTACCAAAGACGAGTAATAAATGCTATGCTACCTTACTTTGTATGCCTTAATCATGTTTTAAAACCAATCTCGAGTGTATTTTAAGCGTTTATAGAAGAAAATCAACTTTTAGGGTAATTTACAAAAGAATTAGGGTAATTTAGGGTAATTTCACCACACGTTTAGGGTAAAATTTCATCTACCTTGTGGCAACACTGAAGACGGCTGAAATAACTTTCTTTGTCACCTTGAGTTTGAAAATGAAATGACAATATCATTGTAGTCTAAATTTTGTTATTGTCATCTCAAATTCGATTGTTGCAATATTTCTCATCCGTGTGCCTTGGTCATTATTGATATTGTGTAACAAATAATTGTAATGCTATGCAAATGTATAGGTAAACTTGGAAGTCCGTGAGTTGGACCATAGATTAAGAATACCACAAGGAGTATGTTTAATCTATGGTTGGACGTAGTCATAGTGGCGCAGTGCCTGATGTAGTTCGTGGCTTGCCGCCCTTTCTCTGTAGCGTAATCGTGTTGTCGCTAGTACGGATGAATGACAAATTAATTATGACTGCTTTGAGGAACTTCAGTGTGAGGGTTACATTACATTACATTACATACATTAGTCTCAGTAGTATTAGTCTAAGTACCTTTACCTTTAAAAAGGCGGCACACCGTCATTGTAATCAGTTTTCGTCAAAATGTTCCCCGTTTCAACATTTCTTTTCTAAACATCTTATTAATTTTCTGTAAATTTGCCGCCCCTAAAAACTTGCCGCCCTGGGCTACAGCCCCTATAGCCCCCCCCCCTAAATCCGCCACTGCAGTAAAGGGCTGAATTTTCAAATCAGTGGGGCTATCCGACGGCAAAATTCTAAACTACGTGTTGATTGAAAGTACATTATCCACATTATTCTCAGATGCTATCATCCGTTTTCTTATGTTTTTTTACAACTGAAGTAACCTTTCGTTGGGTACAAACTTGCTCGGGTTCTTGCAACAGGACAACTAGTAGGTACTTAATCTTCTTTACACAATTTTGGTAGCAAATTCAGCTCTTCATTCTTCATTTCATATTGTCATATTGTTATCAAGGGCGGTTCCAGAGAAGAGGCCATTGGGGCCATGCCCCCCCCCCCCCCCCGAGAGTTTGGAAAAGATGTTTTTCTAACAGAAATTAAGTAGGCTAATACAACTTTTATGAACTAGCGATCATTTCCTATAAAAACAAACCATCAAAAAATCATTTTGCAACAGAGTATTTAGCCAGTGCTCAATTCCAGAACTCAATCGAATCAGAACCACTAATGTATTGACAAAGATGATTGGCAACACTGGCAGTGTCGATTCCTCCATCTGAAATTCTCCTATCTCCTGTCCCCTCCCGTTGCAGGAACAAGGACTATAGGCCTTTGCGCATGAGCCAAAAATGAACGACTCTTGTTCCTTTGATTCTGTTCTACAAGTCAGATTACTGACTGATGCACGATTTGGGCTCGAACTGGACTAATAATAATGCAACACCAACCAACACTCAACTCAACAGTACCATTCCCAAGCATATTAATAGAGGTGCACCACAGATGCGTTCAAATATTTATGAAGTTATTAAAGTAATTATTTTGTTCGTTTATCCTCAATTTGTATCTTATAGAAAACATTTATTCATGGCTTATTTTAAATTTCTTTGGCAGTAAATAGGTCTATGTCTTTCAAAACATTAATCTATATGACTATGACATTTTATTCATAGTTATATTTTGATATTTTGTAATCTGTTTGTTGTTAAGCAAGAAATATTTATTAGTTGTCAAGCATTGCAACTTGCACTGGCCATTGTAAAATATAATTATAAGGCATAAACCACACAGTAATTATCATGCTAGGTTTCACATGACTATAAAACAAGGTTTCGGAATGCTCGTACATCAACTCAACACAACTTAACCCTCTTCCTCCCACGACATTTTTCACGTGACTGTTTAAATTGCTTCTACAGCTTGCCCTCTTTTCACAGATAGGGCAAATAAACTTGTTATTTTCCATATTTATGCATCTCTCCAAACTTCAAACTACAATTTGTATTTACTACTCGTTTTGTACTATACCACTCTTTCTTTACCGTTTAAGCAAGCGATTAGCGAGTGAGTGAGTAGTTAGAACTTGAACTGAACAATTTGTTAATTTTACTTGTAGATCAGAATCAGTTCATTTCTGGCGTATGCGCATAGGCCAGGCCTAGTCCTTGTTCCTGCGACGAAAGGGTCGCCTCCCGCCAGACGGCCATGGCCAGTCTCAAAACTCACAGTAGGCGCAAAATGGTGTGTACCTTCACAACATAATTAAAAGTAGCAATTATTGCACCTCACATTCGGGAGGTCTTGGGTTTTATCCCAGGCCGGCCATTCTGAGAAGAGTTGTACGGTTTCTCATCTCACTTGGACAAATACCAGAATGGTTCCCAAAAAAGGGCCGTACCCCGCCAGAAAGGGAAAGATAGGACTCAGGCCTACCTTACCTGGTTAAAGGATTTCCCCATAAATTAACTATTTTGCTATAAATTACAATACATAGTAAAACATTGTCACGGAATAAATATTATTAAAAAAGTTAAGTCTTGGCTAAGGGCAAGAATGTAAGAAACATGGCTCACGGGTCTTTGCTTGCTTCACGTTCACAGAGACCTTGAAGTGAACACAGAAACAATCATTGAGATATTTGCGAAAACGGGTGCCAGATGACTTGACTTTGTTTTATAAAGACTTATATACACAATTTGGCAGTTCTCACAGTTTAATAGTTATTTTATTGTAAGCTATATTAATAACCCTTGTTTCTTAAACAATATGTTTTCTTTCAAGTATCAAGTTTACAATTAAGAACATTATAATATTATAACTTATTAGTTTTTATTTATTGCTGTACCGCGTAGGCCTTACGAAAATTTTATATTCGATTCATATAAATAATGATATGCTATATTTATTAAATAGTATATTATGATGTTTTATATTTGCTTCATAAAATATATAAAATAATTCCCGAGGTAGGCTGATGGGCTTCTTGTTACTTTGGGTTCTGCTCTCAATAAAGTTTGAGTATAAATTGCAGCAGTAATTATTGAATTTTTCTATGAGCTCATAAACCACCCTTGCAGACTCTTAAGACTGAAACTAACTTGACCCTAAGCAAAATGGCCCCCTCCGAAAATCATTCCTGGAACCGCCCTTGATTGCTATCACCTAACATCAAATTAGATGACTGGGGAGTTAGATTATGTTTTTCTACTGAAGTTCAGTGAATTAAAAATCTATAATTTGTTAATTTAATTTCCACCCTTGGTGTTATTTTTAATTTGTGGTGTTATTTCCTTATCTTTCAATCAGTTATGTGTATGTGGGAGATCAAGGACCATACTTGCCACCCAAGGATCCCATTCCTGCCAACTACGGGCGCTTATTGGCTGGAATGTACGGCATTTCCGAGATCACTGACAACAAACAATAACTTTGTTGTCCCCATCTCAATTACGTCTCAATTTACTCATTTAGACTCTTTTTTTTTTTCAAATCCAATGTATCTGTCAATATTATGGTTATTGATCTCATTCTTCTTTTTATAGGAATTTCTCTCATATTTATGCTATAATTTGAGTCAAGTTAGAAGTGTTTTAGTGTATAAATAATCACATCTCCTACTTTGTGATCTTCGCAACAGCTGATTATATTCAATAAGCTGCACAAAACACAAGGTAAGAATGATTCTTGTATGTCAAAATTTGTATTATAATACTGGCTGGGTCTTGAATACCCAGTACTGATTACAAATCAAAATTATTATAAAAGCAGGTGCTTTTCAAATTAAAATTTATAAAAAGACTTACACGTAAGTAAATTATTTGTTTGTCATAACAAAAATTCAATTTGACTAGTTAATTATACTTGATGTAAGGAAGTAATGTTCTCGTACCTCTGAACAATTAAATTATTTTGCTATTTATAAATTTTAGCTTGTCGATGTGGGCCAATTATATATATTTTTATGTCAGTAATTAAATGACATATATTGGGAAGATGCAAATAACACAGTAACGGTACCATGGTTTGTACATACTAAGGTTGGGATTCTTTGCTGTTAGAGATTTGTAAAGTTCGTTAAATTACTATGATATAATAATTGGTTGTTAAGCACTATTATAACTGTGTTATAATAGATATCTCAGCTTTATTAAATTTACAGGACACTGTCAAGGTAAAATTTGACAAGACAACACATTAACATTATATGACAATTAACACGAGATAGCCTATTTGCCTTTTTTTTTAATTGTGTTGCTGTTTCCAAACTTAATGAGTATTTTTAAGACAAAACAATCAAGTAAGACTCTATCAAGCTTAGTGTAAGAACTAGGGGTCTGCGGTACCAAAAATTTTAGATCGGTACGGTTCGGTAAAATATGTTGTACTTCGGTTCTCGGTACAAATTCGGTACGGTGTAATGTACCGTCATATATAATATTTGTATTTATCATTAAAAATGTTGAGTAATACTTAAGACCATAAACAATTATTAACATTTAATCAATTAAAATACAAATAACTATACTATGGATGCAAATATTTTTAAAAACCTACCACTTTGGAGTATTGCATTTTAATGTTTTGATTATTATTATTAATATAAACTCTTGAAATATTCATGGTAAATTCATTAAAATACTACTTGAAGGTCAATCTATTGCATAGTTTGCTTAACTCTCCAGTTAATTTGGCTCCGTCACCTTAAAGATAATTAATTATTAACCTCATCAAAATATAAATTTAGTTTGTAGATAATTTTTAGATGAACTTTCTAAAACCACACAAGATAATCTAACATATAACAGATATATTTATGTACAAATTTTACAAGACCATAAAACAATTGCAAATTTATGCTACCATTTGAAATGTATTATGTTAGTGGTTATTTTTTAATTAATTTTCAACCATTTTTAAAAACCATTTTTTATATAATTTAAAATAAATTTCACTAGTATACTTAAATAACAATAATACATAAATAAAAGCAGTTTAATTTGAATTCATAATGGTAATGGATAAAGAACGTAATAAAAAGATATTATTCCTTTTCTCACTCAAGGAATGATGTTGGACAGACAAGTGATGTATTGCTAATGACCGAACCCCTCGACCCTCACCCATCACGCTTTCCTAGTCCAAATTACCAAACCGATGACGGGAATTAGTTTTGTACCGTATCGGTACCGTTTTTTCGGTGCACCGCAGACCCCTAGTAAGAACATCAGTCATCGAGAATACTGGCAGAATACCTGATTCATTTTTATTAGCATTTTTCTTTAAGTGTAACTCAAGACTGTGTGCAGTTATATTTTTCACCAAGACTGAATTAAGGTAGTAAGTTTCAGTTATATTAATGTGTATTGTGTAATTTGTGACAGACATTTTACATTTTGAGTTTCATGGTACATTTTTACTTTTCTTAACCTTTTTTGCTTTTTTAATATTTTTACTTGATTTTAAATTTAATGTTTGAGTAGATGTGCAAAGGGTTATCTTATTTTAAATTAGAATTGGTTTATATTTATAAAATAACAAATGTAATAACATATGTATTTTAATTGTTTTGTATACATTTAAAAAGGAATATTTTGGATGGTTTGGACAAATTTCTTGTGGATTTCACTTTTTCTTTCTAAATATGATCCATGAATTGGATTTTGAAGTACGAACTTGGTTAGCAAAAGACCAACAACTAACTTAAAGCCATGAATATGCCATAGCAAAGACCATGCTGTCTTCTTTTTAGCTATTTATACTAAAAACTACTTGTGTTGGTTTTGCAAGTTAAGTGATTTACAATAAATGAAAATGATTGTTTTTCTGCATAAACTTTTGATATTGTGTTCAGCAGTTGTGTTTTATCTGAATTTAATTCAAAACAAGACAAGTTTGTCCAAAAGACAAGTTTGTGTTTGGAGTGATTATTGTTTGATATTTCTTTGTGTTAGAACAGAGTATTAATAACATACAATTTTTTGTTTTAACATAATTTGAACATTTAGTTTTAATATGTCTGTTTGTAATTCTTTGTTTTGTTCACAAACATGCTTAATAATGTAAACTTTATAAATGCAGCAAATAAATTATGTTTTTCTCATTTATTTGGTGTGAAATGTTTTTGAATCGATCCCATTTGTATTATTTTAACTAAAATATTATTAACAACTAAGGTAGATGTACCGGTACTGACAGTATAAGAAATGAAGTGAACAACTTGTCTATACAGTAGAGTCCCGCTAATCCGAACCCCGCTATTCCGAAAATCCGCCTATTCCGAACTCGAGTTTGGGAATTACTTAAATTAAGAAGACATTAGTTTTTTTGTAAAATACGTGTAAACTGTACATGTATAGTTATACAAAGAAGTTAAAAATAAATCTTATTAGATAATTTGCTGCTGTTTTTGAATCCCACATTTTTTTATAATCATAAGCACAAAGTTCTATGCACTTATCTAAAAAAAAGGAAGTAAAATGATAAAAGTCGGCGATCACATAGTCCTCGTCAGGAGATATGTCACTGTCACTCATTTTAGAAAGTATTTAAACTGAATGTACTTTTATAAACACAACTTACAACTTAAAATAAAAACAAAATGTGCCAGTGTAAAACAACGAGATATATTTATCTCGGTGTAAACAACAAAGTTAGCAAATCATCTTATTCTTAGACACCACAACATGATGCTTATAACCTCAACAAAACAACTCGTTCTACAAAAAAACGGCAAAGAATATATCAATACTGACTACACAATGATACTCCACAACTATCTGGCTTCCATGTATCGCAAAGGTAGCTCATTTATTTGGATAATTTATGTAGCCAATAAGATTATTTCGCTGACGTCCAAAATATTGGAAGTCGGAGTTTTTCACACATTTTGCAAACGTCCAATATATTTCACCGCAGAGTTTTTGGCAAAAACAGTGTCGTCCAAAATCGGATGTCGGAGTGCAAAGGAAACACATTCGAATTTCGTGTTCCTGTTCCTGACACCCGTTATATCTTTCAATTAATTTAGTCAAACATTAAAATGATGGTGTAAAGTCATTCATAAATGGGTTCTTATTCCATTCAGCAACAGTTAGACGTTTATTAAATGATTTATTTATATACAAATGCTAATAAAATGAACTCACGAGCCGGGCCTAATGGGGTTTTCACTGTTAGTCAGTATTACATAGAGCTTCCTTACCTAAAAACCATAGTTAAATACTACTGATTTGTTTTTAAACAGTAAAGAAATAATAGCAGTTCTTTCCAACAATATAATTATGTGTTTTAATTTAAAGAAAACATAATTATAAGTTAGATAAATGAGGACTGACAGCTAGGGGAACCCTGTCAGCTACCGGCACAACTACCTTATACATTTTAAAAAGGGTTATTGGTAATTTTTATATTCCCTATAAGAATAACATTGGACAACGTGCTGGTGTTAACTGCTGAATGAAAATTTCAACTTTCTCCTTAACCATTAGAATAATAATTCAAAATACTAATTTGTTTAGTTTTTTAAGCTATTTTTATTGGTGGTAACTAAATTGTATGTTTTTATAAAACATTTAAAACACTGAACTATGGGATATTTTAAACCCTATAATTTCTGAAATTTTATTAGAGACCTAATACGGTTACAGTTGTCTGCTATTTATTTAATGTAATTCAAATAAAAAGCTGACATTGTAATTTACTTTTTAACTACATTTTATACCTGGATGAAACCGGGCTAATAACAGCTAGTTTTAAATCAAATCGTTAAAGCCATTTTTGAGAAATTCTGATTTTGATATATTTTAGTGGTTTTGGAGGGATAGTTACCCTTAAAAATCATTTGGAGATATTGTGGATTGGTACCCAGGATTGCATCTAGACAAACAGCGCCCCTAGGCACACAAGCTGTTGCGCCCCCTAAAGCAATTAAAAATCCGTCGTCCGTCGTCCGGCGTATTAGGTCATCCCAATGGCAGTACTGGCTACCTTGTTCTATGGATTATGGTGCTACCTATTAACGCTTTGTAGAAATACCGTACGCCCAACTATGTTGTGATGCAGCACAAAGCCATTCAGCGTCATTTTTATTGGTTAGCCGAGATTTTAAAATTTGACTGCGCCCAGTCAACTTGATAACTAACTTTTCATTGCGCCCCTTATAATTTTGCGCCCTAGGCACGTACCTAATTGGCCTAGTGGGAAATGCAGTACCGGTACTACATTACCTACATACTAAATTAAATCAAAATCAGCCTCTTGGTGTGGTCTTGAGGTCTGTTCACATCCAAACAGATAAGATGGACAGACAACAACAAAAATAACAAAAATAAAATACTATTTTAGATTCAGGGAGCACCAAAACTAATATTTCCACTGTTTAAACTGAAATTTAAAAATGTTGAAAACAATATACTTTCCTCATATACTATACGTAGGGGGAGGAAGGATATATATATACAGGATATAAACCAGCATAACATGAGTGGAGGCTCAACACCCATACACAGTCTAGTGGTTACCCCGCATCAAATCATGCGTATTAAAATATATTCAAATATATATATTAAAATGGCAAAATAATATGCATAATTTGATGCGGGGTAACCACTAGACTGTGTATGGGTGTTGAGCCTCCACTCATGTTATGCTGGTTTATATCCTGTAATATTTCGGCCAGAGTGTGGAGCTTTATGTAGTGTGTGTTGGCTTTATGTTGTGAAGGCGAGTGTTTTGCTTAGAAACCCAAAGAGGTAAAAGAGCAATATTAGTTTGCCTTGCCAATTGTAAACTTACAATTTAAGGCAGAGATAATATTTTAAAATACCATTGGTTGAGTCTCTAGACAGGCACGGATAAATTGTACATGATAGCTAAGATAATACACAGATAGACAGATAACTAATAAGTTGTTATTAAACTTTGCTTGATATTGTACAACATGTTTTCTAGTTGTTCTTCACATGTGAGCAGGGGCGGACCCAAGGGGGGGCGGTCGCCCCCTCCCCAACCTAAAAAATATTGTGTTTTGTTTTATTATTTAGGCCTAAGATGAATGTGTGAATACATCATAATGAAAATGTAAGTAGCAAAAGCCTCACGAAATCCGATTTTTCGGTTGCGAGAGTCAAATTTTGCCGCTCCTGTCTACATTGTTACATTCAAATTAAAACTACTGTACCTAAACGTTCGATAAATCGAATAAAATATAGACAGGTTAGATTCTAAACTTTTATTTGAATATATAACATATTACTTAGATCCATTTATTTGACCTAAAAACGTCTTACAGAAACATGGATATTCCTTGAATATCGCAAAGTTGTTTTGCCAGTTGACAAGCCAAAAATCAGTGTTTTCAACATGGTCTTCGATGTAAATTTTAACCGCAAACAGAAAAGGTTGGTACCATTGTATTTGTTGGTTATTTTTAGCGAATTTCCCCTATAGGGAATTAGCGAATTTCCCCTATAGGGAAGAAGCTATTACCGTAGTCGGCATGGTAAGACCTAGGCCCGGGACCATGATAACTTTTCGTTTTGAGGTCCCCAGACCCCAAAAACACCATTCGTTCGAAACTGTATATATATATATATATATCTATATACATATATATATATATATATATATATATGTGTCCGTGAGCACGATAACTCTCGTAAAAATTATCCAATTTTGATGAAATTCGGTATGAATGTGTAAAGCAACATTTATGACTTTAAGTTCGAAAACCAGCTAGATCGCTTTATCCGAAAGGGTATTTTAGGGGGGTCCATTGTTAGGTAATAAATATCCAGTAGCTAGGTTAGAAGCTAAAATTGCCTCGAATTATACGTAATGAAATAAGAGGAAACACAGATTAAATTGCGTACAAACGGAAGTTCACACGCCAAGTATTTCATTTTGAAAATGTGGTACTACGAAATTTTCATTTTTCGAGTCGTTGACCATGGCTGTCAGCCTCATTCCTCATTGTATCTTCGCATTGCACAGTTCAGTATTGCAGATTTCAAATAAGTTTTGTAAATAGAAGTTTTTTGCGTGTGTAACAACTAAAATGAATAATTAATTTAATTTAGGCATCTACTTGTTCTTAACCGCCTAAAGATGACCTAGAAAAACTTGAATGCCTAAATATTTAATATTAGCGAATTTCCCCTATAGGGAAGAAGCTATTACCGTAGTCGGCATGGTAAGACCTAGGCCCGGGACCATGATAACTTTTCGTTTTGAGGTCCCCAGACCCCAAAAACACCATTCGTTCGAAACTGTATATATATATGTGTCCGTGAGCACGATAACTCTCATAAAAATTATCCGATTTTGATGAAATTTGGTATAAACGTGTAAAGCAACATTTATGACTTTAAGTTCGAAAACCAGCCAGATCGCTCTATCCAAAGGGGTATTTTGGGGGGGTTTTGTACCCCAAAAATGGGTTTTTTGAATTCTTTACATATAATTTTGGAAATAGTCAAATTTTAGTTTTTTCCATTGAATTCAGCTTAAAAAAAACACACAATTCGGTATTTTGATCATTTCTCTACGTCAATTGGTTACCGAGATATTGAAAGTGCTAAACACAGTACGTTGTCTAATGTTATTCTTATGGAGGAAAATAAAAATTTTATATCAAGCTTATTTATGAACATATACTGACGAAACTTGGTATACGGCTTCATCTGGTTGTGAACCATTGATATTTGCTAAAAAAAACAATTTTTTGCCAAAGGCTCCCGTAGCAGCAAACCTGCGTACTCAGCCCCATGTTATTCTTATGGAGAATAAGTAACGTGTTATCTCCCTTAATTATGAAAATAAATTAATGAAATTTGGTATGTGACTTCACCTAGTTGAGTCATATTGATATTAGCATTAAAACCCACCCTTTTTTGTGTTCCTTGCTTCAGCAAACCTGCATACTCTGCCGCCATGTTATTCTTATGGAGAATAATTAAAATGTCATAAATTGTTTATTTATGAATGTATATTGATGAAAATTGGTATGTAGCTTTATGTGGTATTAAGATAAATATATATATGCATTGGAAATTCGCTAAGTACGCAGGTTTGCTGCTACGGGGGTATTTTTATTTACAGTCGGGCGAAGCAGAAATAAAGTTATTTTGTTCAGTATGTTTAGAAAGTTATAATTGCTTTTTTCCTTGAGTACAAGGTTATTAATATATTATTTTAACTTTAGTTTAATTCGTTGAATAATTTATATAGTTTTAAAATGAATAATGGGTGTCCCAGTTGTTACCATAATGGGGGGGGGGGCTACTCCGCCCCCCCAAACATGACCTCTAGATCCGCCCCTGCATGTGAGTGGCTGAGCGTTACTCTGGTTACTCTTGGTCTTGGTATTATCAACCGGAACAGTTTTTTCAAGTAAAGGGAAGTTGGGTACACTGATATTATAAAGATAAAGAAGCAGATTGTGTGTCATAAAAACTATGGATTTTAATATTTAACCTCTCATTAGAAACCCAAAATGGTATAGATTGTCAAATAATTATGAAAGTTTAATATATGTTATAATTTATGGGGGGAAATAATGAAATATTGAATTATAAGAAAAACATTATTAATGTGTAAAAAATACAATTTTGTAATCTCTTTCGCAATATATAATGAGATAAATGTTTATCTTTGTACAACTAAATACCCCTGTCGCAGCAAATCTGCATACTCAGCGAATTTCCAATGAATATATAACGTAACACATTAAAACACTTAACAGGATTCATAAGAAATATATTCACAAACAAGCGATATTTAAAATATTAATTATTCTCTATAACAATAACATTGGGGATGAGTACGCAGGTTTGCTGCAACAAGGATCTCAAAATAATGGGTTTTTATGCAAATATCAATAGAACTCATCTTAGGGAAGTCACATACCAAGTTTCATCCATATACATTCATAAATAAGCGATGTATAACGTTTTAATTATTTTCCATAATATTAACATAAGGACCAAGTACCTAGAGTTGCTGTTATGGGAACCATAGGCGAAATTTTTTTGTGCAAAAAACAATAAACCACAACCAGATGAAGCCATATACCAAATTTCGTCAGTTTATGTTCATAAATAAGCGAGATATACAATTTTTATTTTTCTCCATAAGAATAACATTAGACAACGTACTGTGTTTAGCACTTTCAATATTTCAGTAACCAATTGACGTGGAGCAATGATCAAAATACCAATTTTTTTGCTTAATTCAATGGTAAAAATTAAAATTTGATTAAAATAAAAATTACATGTGGAAACCCCAAAAACCCCTCTTCGGATGATGCGATTCGTCTGGTTTTCAAACTAGTTCAAATAAATGGTACTTTACATATTTGTACCAAATTTCATTAAGATCGGACCATTTTTACCTGAGTTATCGTGCTTACGGACACATATATATACATATATACAAATTTCAACGATGGTGTTTTTGGCAACTGCGGACCTCAAAATGAAAAGTTATCATGGTCTCGGGCTTAAGTGTTACCATGAGACCTACGGTAATAGCTTCTTCCCTATAGGGGAAATTCGCTTAAAGGTTGATTTTTGTACAACTAAACCTATCTGTAGTTCCACTCTACGTATTTTAATGTTTAACCCCTTGTTGAAAAACGTTGATTAATTTATGTAGATTATGAAATAATTATGAAACTCTGATATATATTTTGTAATCAATGGTAAAAAACATAAAATAATAAATTATAAGAAATACATTATAAATTTGTAAAGCAATTTATTGTTTTTTCCAGTCAACATATTTGCCTTTGTAGTAACAGTTTTGTAGCTAACGCTGCTTATCGATTTATAGGGAATTCTTCAAGAAAATCACATCTATTGTGGTCAATTTCCCAGTTTTCGAACTATAGGTAATCACTTAAAACAACCTCAAAATTTGTAATCTATCTTTGGCAAATATATAAGAGTGTTATTAGAAGGAATTTTTGTACAACAAAATCTGGAGTTCGTTAAACCGATTTTACTATGCAGCCTCTCATTGAAAACACTTAGTTGTGTAGACTGTTTAATAATTATGAACTAATTGACATTTTTATAATTAATGGTACAAAATTACAATATTCCCTTTTAAATTAATTCTTTGAAAATGAATTTAAAAAATAAACATCTGTTTTTCCCATCCAGCTTTGGCTCAGTTTGATTAGTATTAAAATTTTGTTTTTAGAAGTTTACCTAATAAAATTTTGTAGGAAATTTTCTGAGCTTCAAGAAGATCATGCACCTATTAACATTCATAATACTAGCTAAATAACATTCATAATACAAAGTACTGTAAAAATGAACTAGGCATTTCTTTACCGTTGTACTTGACTTCTTACCTATTCGCTGACCAAAATTAATTATTGCTTACCATTGAAATAATCACACAATCACTATAATCAAATTTAGCAATTAGTATTAGAATAATGTACAAGTTCATGATATATTTTTCTAGAGACCATTGTATTTTTTGTTACAACAGACTTTGTTGCTAGTAATAATCAGTGTAATATAAATTTTGATAAAAGTTATATTAGCTGGTTTTGCTGCAATAGTGTAAACATAGTTTTATAGCAAGGTCCATACATCAAACTATATAAGCACTGGAACGTGCGCTGCTTGCTCTGAAAACGGTTCGCCGGCCAGCTGGTTGCCAGCTTGGTTTGGGGCAGAAGCCGGGGCGTGCATTGCATCTGTATATTGTTTACCCTCTCACAGTTGTTATTTGATGTTTTAAACCTTAATTTAATTAATGGAGTTACCTTTTGCATTTATTTTTTGCATAATAATGTTCTACTACCAATAATTTCATGTCACAGAGTTAATAAATTATCCGTTATAAAGGATAAAACAACGCATTATCGTCATTTTACCATAAATCTTGGGATAGTTATTGTGTGAAAGGAGATGAAACGACTAAAAACAAACAAGATATAATCTTATTATTTTTCTACTGTATATATCCTCTTATAATACTAAATTTTAAAATATATAGTTGAAACATAATATTTTGTATTTTCATATTCAAAAATATACCAACTATATTTTTTGGCAAAAAGCAAAAGAATATTGTCTCAACTACACTCAAAACTAGATCTAATTATTTTTGATATATCTACTGTAATAAACATACTACTCAAACACATTTTACAGTATTCTTTGCCTGGCAAACGTTACGTTACGTAGTGTTTGTTATTGGAACGTTTTAGTATGATAGTTTCTTTAATACGTTGATCTCATATGAATGTTTAATTTTGTTAGCTTTGTCATAAACTGCTATGAATTATCTAATAAGGAATATGTCAGGGATAAAATACTTATAAAACCTTAAATTTATTTTAAAATCCTTTACTACAGTACCGGTGCACAATAACACTAAACTGAAGAATCTTAATTTATTTTTTATGACTGCGCTCGCCTTCTGCTCAGCAAAACTGTAACACATTATGCTGTAAAAACGTTTCCCTGTTATTTTTACCAATGTTACCGGTAGTTCTGTTAGTTCAACGGAGTTCAGAGTTTTTAACAAAATGTTTGTACCAATCTTCACCAAAACCTCTTTTAGTATTGTGATATTTAAAAACACTTCCTACAATTACAATCTTCCTGCAAACTAAAGAGATCACATTTTGGGTGTTCATTCCATTGGGTGACTAAACTAATAACGAGTACATCAATTTGAAATGGTCTTTTGGGAAGCTAAATAACATTCATAATACAAAGTACTGTAAAAATGAACTAGGCATTTCTTTACCGTTATACTTGACTTCTTACCTATTCGCTGACCAAAATTAATTATTGCTTACCATTGAAATTATTGTCCTACATTTTGGAATAATATGTAGTATAATGTCCAAGACACTGAGCTGTTAAGTTTCACCGCACAGAGAAATTCAAATTCGAGGAACTTAAACTGTAATAAATAAAAATTAGTAATAAAACTAACTATTGCAACTGCAGAACTGTAATAAACTACATTAAATCCAACCCTAAAATATTCAAAGAAAATTATAATAGTGTGTATATTTGTTGGCTGAACCAACAATACCTTATGGTTTTATTTAATTTTTAACTTTCCTGTAAAATGATATTCCACTGTCTTTTCTATATGTGGAAGTGCAGTTGTATGCAGAACAATACCTCACCATGATTAGTCTAAATAAGTAATAGTGTGAAATATCCCCGTCGCAGCAAACCTGCGTACTCAGCAAATTTCCAATGCATATATATGTGACTCACTACTACATGGAGCTATTTACCAAGTTTCACAAAAATACATCCATAAATAAGTGATATAAAGCATTTTATTTATTCTCCATAAGAATAACATTAGGGTTGGGGACGCATGTTTGCTGCGCAACGAGGAAGATAAGTAATGTGTTTTTTTTGCAATTATCAATACAACTGAACCAGGTGAAGCTACATACCAAGTTCTCTTAATGTAGGTTCATAATTAAGGGAGATATACAACTTTACTTATTCTCCATATGAATAACATGGGGGCCGAGTATGCAGGTTTGCTGCTACGGGGAATATCAACAAAAAACTTGTTTTTGTGCTAATATTAATACCACAACTAGTTGAAGCCACATACCAAGTTTCATCAATATACATTCATAAATAATCAAGATATAGAATTTTATTTATTCTCCATAAGGATAACATTGGACAACGTAGTGTGTTTAGCACTTTGAATATCTCTGCAACGGTTGGACGTAGAACAACGATTAAAACACCAAAATGTTTGTTATGTTGAGCTAAACACATTAATAAACATAAATGTGAAGTTTTTAGTAAAACTATCTGAGAAAAATCTAAAAACCCTTTTCCCATAAGATTAACATCGGACACGTTTTTTTGGATTTTCTCCTCAACCACTTAACCTAGGTTAATGATTTAAGGTACTAAATTATTTGTTTTTTAAGCTCTAAAAAATGGCTATAACCAAAATTGAATGTTTTTAACATTTTGTGGTCAAATTTGCAAAAAACCGATTTTTAGAAAAATTGTAAACCCCCTTCCAGTGCGATCGATCTGGTTTTCGAACTTAAAAGTCATAAATGTTACTCTCCACATTTGTGCCAAATTTCTTCAAAATCGGGTGTTTCTTTAAAAAGTTATCGCGGTAACGGACACACACACACACACACACACACACACACACACACACACACACACACACATATATTTAAATATATATATATATATATATATATATATATATATATATATACATATGCATATATATATAAATTTGAACTAATAGTGTTTATTTTGGCATCTGGGGACCTCAAAACGAAAAGTTATGATGGTCTCGGGCTTAATTAAGTCTTACCATGCCACCTACGGTAATAGCTTCTTCCCTATAGGAGAAATTCGCTAAAAAATGAAAATTGTCAATAAAAGGTTGCTTGGCCGAGTACCAAACAACCTTTCCCAAGCCCAGTGCGCGCTAGAGGCTACTAGGCCTCTAGCCCCTTCACAATATGGCGGGCGCCTGGCGTGCCGGACCGTTTTCGAGTCTCGCCGCCCGCCTGAGCAGGGAGCGCGTTCCAGTGTTTATATAGTTCGATGGGTCCATACACTTTGTACAGGTTTGCGATTCTATTTATTTAAGGTTTTCTAGTTAACCGAAAGAGACCTTGTAAAAACAGCTGTAATGTAAGGTGATCACCAATCCAATCTGCAGTGTTGCTGGAAACACGATATTTATTGCACGCGTACCGTATTTTATACATCACTGTACTTACATCATTTAACTGCTTACATTCTATGATCAGCTGTTATTTTATGATACTAATATATTGTTTTGATTTATTTGTATTATTAGATTAATGGATTAAGAGTTTAAATTTTCTTTCTGCATGGCTAGTGACAATTTAAAAGTAGCTGTACCATTATTTATTATGCCTTAAGGTTGGCAACACTTTACAGTTGTTGTAGAATTATGCAGCAGCTGGACGCCCTCGTCGTAAGACGTCTTTGCTGAGAACATTACTCTCAACAAAATAAAAATACCTGGTCTGAAAGCTCTACGAACCTTGGTTTTATAGTTAATAGTGTAAACGTGGTTTTATAGTCATTACTATCTTCACTCAATATTTCAATCTTGTCGTCTGCTACCAGCTGATCGTGGATTGGTACCATTGAGTGAGTGAAGTGAGAAGTGAGGAAGGTGGAAGGTGGAAAGGAGGTAGGAGGTGCGAGAAACTCGAGAACAACGAATGAGAGAGTGGCAAGTCCGAGTGGAGGGAGTTTGACAGTTTGACTGAACGACTGAACTTCTGTACTCCTGGACTGCAGCCGAAGTGGAGGGAGGGAAGGATACTGGGAGAAATAAATCGAAATTGGAAATTGTTCCAGACCGGGATCAACCTTCACCTTCACCTAGATCTGCAACAGTGCATGCACACGTAGCCTTCACAAAACAAGGGGAAAGTTGGCTACTATTAACCTTCGCAGCAGGAATCCTTGTTAGTTTAATCTTGATTAGATTTCTCCAAATTACAAAGTAACTTATTTTGCGGTAAGATGTCAGGTGTTGGTCGTGTTTTCATTTACGGAGGGAAAGGTGCTCTAGGGGCGGCATGTGTTTCACATTTCAAAGCTCAAAATTGGGTGAGTAAACAAATTTAATAACTTATAATTAAAGTGTTATAAGTTCTAGTAAAATCAGTATAGACTAGGCCTAAACAGATCTGATTCATGGACAGATAGATTTGGGGTTAAAATCCCATTTAATGCAATTAATTATTTCCACAACTTTGATGATAGGCCTACACTCTTCTAAAAACAGTGGCATTGGTTTGTAAGAAAATTATCCCCTGGTCTGAAGCGGGTTTATGATGCTGTTACAGAAAAAAACATAATTTAAAGTGCAGGAAAAAGTGAGCTAGGCCAATCAACATAATTGCTGTGGCTATGCAGTGTTAACACGTTCGCTGCGGCGAGCGCCATGTGGCGCTCGGCAGAACAACGTCGCGCTCTGAGAGCGCCACAAGGCGCTCTGTCTACATGCAAGTTCCATTTGGTCTCGTGCTGGCAGCACTTTGGTGAGGACGGGTATTTTATGTCAGCGTTTTAGCTAGGAATGCGAGCTTTATTTTGGTGTAGGTTGGTAGTAAATTTCCCCGTAAAATTCCCGTTCATAAGGGACAAAAAACCAGTTTTTGCCCCATATTTCTGGGATATTCTCCCTGTAATTGACATTACAAGGGAAATGGCTAGTACCCAGGCAGTGCTGCTACCTGTGGGTGTTTCAGCGAACTACGTCCAGTCTCGTGGAAATGCAGCACATCACCGCACTGCTGTTTTGTGATTCATCAGACCGAAATAATTGAATTCGTCTGTGCCAATCTAGTTCGCTGCCGTGCTCGGCGTACGCCCGCCATTGGTGGGCCGCAGCGAACGTGTTAAGAATCCACTGGAATAGGCCTACTGCAGCTGATGTTAGCCAAGGCCCTACTTGTTACAAAATGATAAACAGGATGTTTCAGAACAACTTACCGATATATTAGGGCATTGTTCCAGGGCCAAAAGCAATTGTAAATAAATTGTCCGAAAGTCCCCAGTTACTTTAACATAGCCGCCATTTTTATTTATTGTTTTACTTAACTTATTAATTTTTTAATATAAACCGGTTAAGTTAACCCTTTGAGCGCTATGGACCGATATATTGTGTTTTGAATCTGTTATCAATAAACACTGTTACTGCTTCATAAGCGATTGTACCGTTATGTGCTCAGTCTGCAGTCTGAGTCCGACATGTGGTGAAATCTGGTAGACAAACTGAACTGCCTCGTCCAGCGTCTAGGCTCTAATACCACCTAGTTCGCTACAGCTGCTAATCTGATCAGTGGCTCAGCAGTCAAAGAGTCAAAGGCGTTACCTTACTGTACAATACTGATATTGTACACAATCTAAACCTAAAGTACGTTTAGTGAACTCAAATTTCCTCTAGTAATATGTTTCTTTCGACCATCCTTTCTGTGATTTAGGTTATGTTTTAGAAAAACATGCTATGTAGGTAATACCGGTAAAAAGCAATGGGGTAATGGTGGTGTGACCAAACTGCATTATGTGTAATTATGAAGTGGATGTGACTCACTAGAAGGGTTTTTGTATAACCAATGTCTCCAGGGACAGTAACTCATTGTCCTATGTCAATATAAAATTACCATTTTTGATCGTCGACTTAATGATTGTTATCATTTTATTTAATTTGTAGTCATTGTATCATTTTTATTTCAATTAATTATTTTCTAATTTTTTGACTGATCTGAATTAAGTTTCTTTTTGACTAATTTGAAATGTTTTACGTTAGAATTAGTCTTGTTTGTATTTCTTATATATTATCCTGAAAAAATATATTTATTTTTATAAAAAAATGTTAGTTGTTAAGACTTTTGAATAAAACTAGGTACTTAGTTTCCAAAATATTTTTACTTGACATTCCATCTCAATTAGTTCAATTTAAGATAAGTTAAAGCTACAAAAAAATTGCGAGTCATTTGAAATACTTGGGGATATATACCTTACCGCCATTACCCACACCCTTGGGGTGATACCGGTTAGTGTAAGGGTCTAATTTTAATTTTTTTTTAAACCTTGCAGTAGTGTTATAATAATAAGTATTTACTGGTTAAAGTTGATATCCTGACCTATTTTTTAGTGTAAACATTTTATTTTTATTTCAGCTGGTATCAGGGTTTTCATGAAAGTCGCTTAACCTACGGGGGTTCCCCGTTCTCCCCTACGTGGCTAATGTCTTTCACAACAATGTAATATAGGGGCCGCATACTACAAAAACTTATACAATGTGGTTAATATTCATGCAATCTTCTTACATAAGGTGTCGATGGGCGTAGTGAAACTGCCCCGACATTTTGGATACTTTTGAAACGATGAAACTGCCCCGCTCATTAAAGAGGATTAGGAAGGGTTGCCTTGCAAGACTAGAAATGCTGAAATTGCCCCGAGCGCCCGGCCAGGTAGTCGCTATGGGACTGGGGAAAAAAAGGGAATTATTTTTTCCCTGCGCCCTGTTAGTGACTGCAGTCTTCTAAAACTGCCATCGACTGCTTTTCCTGTCAAACCCATTAACATGCGGTAACATCCTTAACATTATTTTCTAAAGTAGGGCCTAAATAGCCAGTGATAGACATCATTTTTCTTCTCTTATTTGTTTAGTCAAAATATTATACAATCTTGGCCCTTAATATTCGGTGATTTTTAAACAAGTTATATTAGGTTTCGGAAAAAAAATTTAAATTTTATCTTAGTTTATTTCTGTAAGTGGAAATATGGTTTGGTTTGCGACTTTCTTTTTTATTTGCCAATTGCTCCTGAGTTCCTAAGTTTAAACACAGATTGTATCACTATATTGTTTTTAAAGCCCAAAGAAGCGGTAGTTTATCAGCTAGTAATTCCTGATATTGGTGGCAGTTATTAGAAGACTGCAGTCACTGACAGGACACAGGAACAAAAATAATTCCCTTTTTCCCCAGACCCGTAGCGGCTACCTGGCCGGGCGCTCGGGGCAATTTCAGCATTTCTGGTCTGGCGAGGCGACCCTTCTTGGGTCCTCTTTAATGAGCAGGGCAGTTTCATAATTTGAAACCTACCTGAAATATCGGGGCAGTTTCATCGTCCCCGGTGTCGATAGATTTGTAATAAAAATAAAAATATCTAAAACAAACTATCCTTGTAAAATATAATTTTTGTAATTAGCCATTTTCTAAGTTATTTAAAAAAATAAAATTAAAACAACAGCCATTTTGTCTTTGGTCATCAGAAAATATTCATTATTTTTTATAGCTTTGCCTAGTTATTATAAAAGTGTATTCAAAGTCCCAGTACAACCTTAAAACTGGTCTATAGCCTACCAGTTTTGAGGCTGACATTGGGTACCTACAGCAAATGAATTTGTCATTACATATGGTAATTCTTTTGGCTGTCCATTATGACAAACTTCCCTCTCACCTTAGGGCCCTCCATTTGCAGTGGCTGGGGACGGAAACTCCGGGTTTGGTCCCCAACCTGAGAATGTTTGGTTCGTGGCTGTTATAGAGAGCCATGCATTGCTCCGAAAATACGTAGCTCCGATAGGCATTACTCTGAAAATATTTTCGGAACAGTGAATTCCGGAATACTGCTTTCGGAGTAGTACATTTTCGGAGCAATGCTTTTCGGAGTTACGCATTTCGGACTAATGACTTAAAAAATAATGTTCGGAGTACTGCCTTACAGAGTTACGCATTTTTGGATTAATGTCACACACACGATTTTATCGCTCCGAAATGAACTGCTCCCAAAAGCAATACCCCGAATAAAATAAATAACTTTATGTACAACTAATAATTAAGACAAATATTTTGATAACTCAATTGTTACAATCGGTTCAGAATTGTTAAAAAAAAATACGATTAATATGTAAGATTATTTGTTTTTTTAAATAAGTAACACACACACACATCAGTAAGCACGGTAATGGTGTAGGATAATAAAGACAATTAGATATTTATTGGCACCTACATCAATAAGCCAATTTAGGCCTCCTTATGGATATGACAAAGATCCTGCATGTCAACATTCGTGGGTGGGGCAAGGTAGTCTCTTTTTACTGACCAATGTCGCCATTTAAAATCCTCCTGATCCCTTTTGACCCCTCCAAATGAAAATGTACCACAAATGCATTGCTCCGAAAACATTTTTGGAACAGTGCATTTCGGAACACTGCTTTCGGAGTAGTGAATTTTCGGAGTAATGCTTTTTGGAGTTATGCATTTTGAACTAATGCCTTCGAAAGTTCATATTTATTTCGGAGTACTGCCTTTCGGAGCTGTGCATTTTCGGAACAATGCCACGCACCGGCTGTTGTACGTGGATACCCTGTCAGTTGAGTTGGCCAGTTGGAGGGCAGAGCGGGTCCTGTTTGAGCCTGATCACAGCTGTCACAGGAGCACGGGAGTTGGCCCTCTGCAAGGTCAATTTGGCTGCCTATCCCATCCCACCCTTTCCTTTCCTGTCATATCCTATTCCTCCGGTAACCTGCGCAAAGTTCCCGCTTGTGGAAGAGGTGCCTAGCAGCTATGCTGGGGTTTCCTAATCCAACAGCAATGAATGAATGAATGAAATGGGTGTATACAAAATTTCAACTTGGTTTAAGCTTAACCGTTTTTTATGAAAAAATTAATACGTGAAAAAAACAAATGGCAGCTGTATGAGTTACTGGGGACTTTTGGACAGTTTAAATATGATATTAACATTTGCTTTTGGCCCTGGAACAATGCCCTAAAATATTGGTAAGTTGTGCTTAAACAGCCTATATTGTTAAAATAGCCTTTTAGGCCTATTTTAGCTTAAGTTATATGTAAGTTGGTCTGTATGTAAACTAAAATGAGGCCTTTGTGTTTTTAGTCTAGCCCTATTCGTTATTTTCTTGAAGGCCTAGAGTGAAAAAATATTTTACTATCAATATTCATGTCATTCATATTTTTAAATTTGTTCTTCAATTATTGGTACGGTAATTAGTCCCTACTATCTATGGTTATTAATTTTTATTCCAGTTTGGAAATGCTAGCCAATAGGCCTTCTAAAAGAGGATATTTTTTGTTTAAAAAAAATGCATTACAATATAATAAAGTAAGCCGATTAAGGAGGCCGATTAAGTTATAGCATAGTCCTGGGTAAGGTTGATTAACCGTGAATAAAGTAATGACATGTCCATTTTAATCCCTATTTATTAGTTGTGTAAAAGTATTAGCTTATAGTGTAATGTGAAAAATGCTTTCTATAATTACCGTTACGAAAGAGAGGGCTTACGTAATTAACAAAGTAACTAAGGCTAACTTAATTATTCCAACCACAGAACTGATCAACAAATTGAACATTTTTTCCAAAATAAACTGCGGTATGTTAAACCCTTGCTAATCTGAAAATCCGCTTAGTCTGAACACAATTTTCGGTCATGTAAAAAAATGTCAAGTACAGTAATATAAGTTAAAATCTAAAAGGAAAAAATTATCTTAGAGTACAAAAATTGCATACCGGTAAGCAACGTTTCATTAACATTTGAAAAAATTTCATTTATACTTAGTAATTTAGTGTAATGTGAAGTGTAAAACAAGATTTTTAATGATTTTCAATAGTAATTATTTAGAAGAAGGCATGGAATGAAGGATGGAAACAAATGATTAATACATCTCTGGGCTAATGTCGAGTACCTCACAAATTCACCACACTGTTCATCGTAGACACATGCAATCAGATCTTTGGCCGAAAGGATTATTGGTGACAATTTGTAGATTTGAGTGGTCTTCAAATGTGTCAGAGTTTGACACCACATAACATCTAACAATAAATCTTCTGAAATCGGGACAAACCTATGAAAACTGCTTGTTCCAATAATCTGTTGACAGGAATCTAAAAGGGGTTTTTATCTGATAATTTGTGGTCACTTTTTCTTTCCTTTAGAGATTTACAAACATTACCCAACAGAGAAAATTTAACTTTTAAAGCAATTTACGAAAGTTTGGTTTGAAATATTACCAAACAAGGTTAAATCAGTAAAAAAATAAATTAGTTTCTGTATTTTACTAAAAAGGCTATATTATAAATGAAGCTGTAGGCTATATATATATATGTAATTTAAAATATGTTTGAGATCAAATTATATCAATAAACATATAATTATTTAGAGGCTTCATTGATATAATTCTTGCATTATGCTTTCTTTTTGTGTTTTTCCCCATTTTTGAAGCATTATACACCTTTAACCAAGCAAATATAATAAACTAGTAAGGATTTTATTTACCATAAACCTCCCCAAAAACACTGCAAGTTAAGTGAATTTCAGATTTTTAACTCCAGTCCCATTGGAGATATCATTCCTTAAACATTGGAAAAACTGACAAATTTCAAATTTTAAGAAGTCATAAAAACCAAGAATACATTTAGTAGGAATTATATTTGTTCTAGTTGGCCTACTTCTAGGTACCTTCACACCACATAAAGAGACTAATTGTTTATACATTTAGTACTCCTCTTCACAGAAAATATTGTTTGAAAACGGAAATTTGTTAAATATTAGCGTTAAAATTCAGGTAAATTGTTATCATATTAGGAGTGGAAATAAATCAAATGCACTAATGGTAAGTTTTTAACTTAAAAAAATACCTCAAAATGGTGTTTGTTTGATCTTTAGTCATTTAGTTTTTGAGTTATTGATAAAATCTGGAATGTTTGCATTGACTGAACTTCGCCCGCAAGACCAAAGAAAAACTAGCTGCCATTTAAAAACTATCAAATAAAATTTTCCTCACTTGTTTTTTTTACATCTAAAAAGAGTAAAAATCAGTGTACAAATAAATACCCCCGTAGCAGCAAACCTGCGTACTCAGCGAATTTCCAATGCATATATATGTATCTTAATACCACATAAAGCCACATACCAAGTTTCATCAATATACATTCATAAATAAACGATTTGTAACATTTTAATTATTCTCCATAAGAATAACATGGCGGATGAGTATGCAGGTTTGCTGAAGGAAGGAAAACAAAAAATGGGGTTTTATACAAATATCAATATAACTCATTTAGGTAAAGCCACATACCAAATTTCATTAATTTATTTTCATAATTAAGGGAGATAACACGTTACTTATTCTCCATAAGAATAACATGGGGCTGAGTACGCAGGTTTGCTGCTACGGGAGCCTTTGGCAAAAAATTGTTTTTTTTAGCAAATATCAATGGTTCACAACCAGATGAAGCCGTATACCAAGTTTTGTCAGTATATGTTCATAAATAAGCGAGATATAAAATTTTTCTTTTCCTCCATAAGAATAACATTAGACAACGTACTGTGTTTAGCACTTTCAATATCTCGGTAACCAATTGACGTAGAGAAATGATCAAAATACCAAATTGTGTGTTTTTTTAAGCTGAATTAAATGGTAAAAACCAAAGTTTGACTATTTCCAAAATTATATGTAAAAAATTCAAAAAACCCATTTTTGGGGTACAAAACCCCCCCAAAATACCCCTTCGGATGGAGCGATCTGGCTAGTTTTCGAACTTAAAGTCATAAATGTTGCTTTACACGTTTATACCAAATTTCATCAAAATCGGATAATTTTACGAGAGTTATCGTGCTCACGGACACATATATATATATATATATATATATATATATATATATATAGATATATATATATATATATACAGTTTCGAACGAATGGTGTTTTTGGGGTCTGGGGACCTCAAAACGAAAAGTTATCATGGTCCCGGGCCTAGGTCTTACCATGCCGACTACGGTAATAGCTTCTTCCCTATAGGGGAAATTCGCTAAAAATAATAAATACCCCCGTAGCAGCAAACCTGCGTACTCAGCGAATTTCCAATGCATATATATGTATATTAATACCACATAAAGCCACATACCAAGTTTCATCAATATACATTCATAAATAAACGATTTATGACATTTTAATTATTCTCCATAAGAATAACATGGCAGCTGAGTATGCAGGTTTGCTGAAGCAAGGAACACAAAAAATGGGGTTTTATACAAATATCAATACAACTCATGTAGGTAAAGCCACATACCAAATTTCATTAATTTATTTTCATAATGAAGGCAGATAACACGTTACTTATTCTCCATAAGAATAACATGGGGCTGAGTACGCAGGTTTGCTGCTACGGGAGCCTTGGGTAAAAAATTGTCTTTTTGAGCAAATATCAATGGTCCACAACCAGATGAAGCCGTATACCAAGTTTCGTCAGTATACGTTGATAAATAGGCGAGATATAAAATTTTTCTTTTCCTCCATAAGAATAACATTATACAACGTACTGTGTTTAGCACTTTCAATATCTCGGTAACCAATTGACGTAGAGAAATGATCAAAATACCAAATTGTGTGTTTTTTTAAGCTAAATCCAATGGTGAAAACTAAAATTTGAATATTTCCAAAATTATATGTGAAAAATTCGAAAAACCCATTTTTGGGGTACTAAACCCCCCCAAAATACCCCTTCGGGTAGAGCGATCTGGCTGGTTTTCGAACTTAAAGTCATAAATGTTGCTTTACACGTTTATACCAAATTTCATCAAAATCGGATCATTTTTACGAGAGTTATCGTGCTCACGGACACATATATATATATATATATATATATATATATATATATATATATATATATATATATAGATATATATATATAGATATATACAGTATCGAACGAATGGTGTTTTTGGGGTCTGGGGACCTCAAAACGAAAAGTTATCATGGTCCCGGGCCTAGGTCTAACCATGCCGACTACGGTAATAGCTTCTTCCCTATAGGGGAAATTCGCTAAAATCTGAAACAATCTCAAGCAATCAACTTTGATTTATTTTGGACCACTTGGTATGGATTGACCCCCCATTATTATCTGTATAGCTACAGATATTAGGTAATTTTATATTAGGTCTATGTATATTGTATACTTTGAGTTGTAAATATTATTGACTGTAGGTCCAGGATTTGCTCGTTCCCAAACTTTGTCATTCTGTTTGAACCAATTGCTAGCTAAATGTTTATTTATTTATATGTTATTGTTTTTTACCTCCTAGTCCAGATTGATATATTAGGAAATCTCCACAAGTTAAACTTAGTTTGCCAAAAACTGTAGATATAAGTTATGACACAATTAGTTAGGCTATCCTGTATTCCTTTTCCAGTGGGTTGGATCCATCGACTTGAAAGAGAATGACCAAGCTGACTTCAATGTAGTTGTGAAACCTGAAGATGGATGGCAAGAACAGGTAATAATTATTATAGTTAAATTAAGTTAATTATCAGTATCTCATTTTACTATTTTAATATCTCTTATTACCAAATTAAATCTTAGTGAAGAAGAATCAAGCTAAAAAGTTTACTGTAGCTAAAAGTATTAATACCCCCGTCGCAGCAAACCTGCATACTCAGCGAATTTCCAATGAATATATAACATAACACATTATAACACTTAACAGGATTCATAAGAAATGTATTCACAAACAAGCGATATTTAAAATATTAATTATTCTCTATAAGAATAACATTGGGGATGTACGCAGGTTTGCTGCAACAAGGAACACAAAATAATGGGTTTTTATGCAAATATCAATAGAACTCATCTTAGTGAAGTCACATACCAAGTTTCATCCATATACATTCATAAATAAGCGATATATAACATTTTAAGTATTTTCCATAAGAATAACATGGGGACCGAGTACCTAGGTTTGCTGCTACAGGAGCCATAGGCGAAAAATTGTTTTTTGTGCAAACAACAATAAACCATAACCAGATCAAGCCATCTACCAAATTTCGCCAGTTTATGTTCATAAATAAGCGAGATATACAATTTTCCTTTTTCTCCATAAGAATAACATTAGACAACGTACTGTGTTTAGCACTTTCAATATCTCGGTAACCAATTGACGTAGAGCAATGATCAAAATACCAAATTGTTTGTGTTTTAAAGCTGAATTCAATGGTATAAATTAAAATTTGATTTAAATTAAAATTAAATGTGAAAACCCCAAAAACCTCATTTTTGGGGTACAAAACCCCCCAAAAACCCCCCTTCGGATGGTGCGATTCATCTGGTTTTCGAACTCGTTCAAATAAATGGTACTTTGCACATTTGTACCAAATTTCATTAAGATCGGACCTTTTTTACGAGAGTTATCGTGCTTACGGACACATATATATATATATATATAAATATATATATATATATATATACATATATAAAAATTTGAACGAATGGTGTTTTTGGCATCTGGGGACCTCAAAATGAAAAGTTATCATGGTCTCGGGCTTAAGTCTTACCATGAGACCTACGGTAATAGCTTCTTCCCTATAGGGGAAATTCGCTAAAAAGAAAAATGCCAGCTGTAAGCAAAAATAATTTAAGCCCAAGAATCAGCTGATGGTTAGTAGATTTAGAATACAATACTTTTGCTATAAGTAAGATTACAATTACTCAGAAAAGCTGATATAAGCAGATGACATGTCACTATTATATTACTCATCCTCATCCTAAATTTGTGCTGATACACAACTTTTCTTTTTTAACCCTTTCATTGCTAAGCTTCTGAAAGGAGTAGTTGAATCTGTGATGTTTAGTTGATTTTTTAAACGTCTTTGATGCCCGAACAGTTAAAATTTAAAAAAATCGTGCTTCCGGTGGACACACACAGTAAAGGATTAGTAAAAAGTAGCTAAACACCTGATCAGATTGCAACTCACAAAGAATCCACCCATCCCGTCAGCATGGATCCGAGCCGTCCACCGTTTGCTTAAGGTCCCACCCTCCCCTCAACTCTGTCACAGACAGGTGAACTTTCTATGAGTTGCACATAAAAACCACCGACTGTGATGGGATTCGAACCCTCAATCTAAGTGTTACCCCCGGCCGGGAAGGTAAAGCCTTTGACCGCACAGCCACTAATCAGACTAGCAGCTGTAGCAGACCAGGGGTATAAGAGCCTAGGCGCTGGTCGAGGTAGTTCTGTTAGTGTCTACTAGGTTACACCACATGTCAGACACAGTCTGCAAACTGAGCTCGTTGCAGTACAATCACTTATGCAGCAGTAACAATATTTATTGGTGGCAGATTTAAAAGCTTATTTATCGGTCCTTAGCACTGGAAGGGTTAATTGTATCCACCTAAGAACTATTAATTGGAAAAAGGAGTGGCGTCCTAAATTTTTTTTTCAAAATCTCAACTGCCCGTTGCTATCGGCCCAATAGGCCTGGTGCAACAAATCTAAAGGCAGCGAGTTACTGTAACAGCATAAGTTATTCGGGCAAGCCAGTGGTGCTGCTTATGAAAAGGTATCAGCTGTCAGCCAGGATTGAACCTATATGCTTAATTACATTTGACTTACGAGGCTAGGGCTCTACCTCTGAGCTGCCACGTCTATTATTAATTCCCCCCCTTCTATGGTCTATTCCCTGACACAGTAAAGGTTCTGCTGTGTGAGGTGGTTTTTTAGAAGTATTTTATGTTTTTAAAAGTTTTCTTCCTGCCTAATATGAGCCGGAAATGAGTTATACAGTCTGAGACCCAAATAAAAGGAACCACACTCAAAAAGAGCAAGTCTGTGTATAGAGTACTGTAAGAGATTGTTGCTCAAGGTGCTGACTACCACCTTCACTCTGGCTCAGCCTGCATAACAAAATCGCCTGATAAATTTCTAAACAAGGAAAGGTTAACATTTTAAATTTGTTTAACACAGTATCTGCATGATTCTCTTAGGCCAATTTGCAAAATATTTGAATGCACGTTCCTTCTTTTTAAAATTGATACCTAAAGAGTTTGATGAGTATTGTACAAAAAACCACCCCATATCTCAGGTGCATATTTTTGTGATCATTAGTTTACAACAGCACTTCATGTTTGGTAACCTTGGAGACTACACACAGAAGATAACTGGAAGAAGTATGTTTTGTTACAAGCTCTGGATATGACATCCTAAGGTTTTAATCTAATGTCATGGAAATTTGGCATCTTTAAATACTGTAATCTCTTCTGTTGCACTGAATTCAATCTATTATACTAATTCCCTAAGGAATTTCTTGTGTACAGCAAAGCTCTTTTATTTATGAACCGATTTTGATGATTGAGGTGTCAAATTAAAGGGATTTCTCTGTAGAAGTCATGGAATAACTTTTGTCTCCCTCAGTTCAATGTGCTTCGCCCCATTGGACTTTAAAGTTTCCATGTTATTCTTATGAGCAATATGTTTAATAGATCAGAAACAGATGTAGTTGCAGCAACAATTTTAATCAGCTGTTCATTCCTGAATTCTTTGTGCGAGGTACGGATAATCAGCTAGTTTTGTTTTAATTATTTATTTGTTTGTTGAAAGAAAAGTGAACTGAGATTTTCAGTATTTAATCTTAATCTGTAAAGAAAACTTCCATATTTCTCTTTTATATATATTTATTACATTAGACCACTATTTGAGAAAACTGAAAATGTTCTGATGAACAAATAAATAGCTGCTGACAAATTAATCAAATTTGTCAGCAGTAGAAGCTATTTCAAATAAGTAATCGAGAAACACATTTAATTAGTTTACCATTGTTAACAAATTATTTGGCTGGCCAGTTATAATTAGTATATTATCAATCAAATGGGGTGTAAGCGACTGATGCACAAGTTGGTAGAGGAAGAAGGGGCCCTGGGGGATGTTTTAGCTCGGCAATCTGCTGCTATATGGCGAGATATGTTGTGGGTCTAAAAAAATTATTATTAAGCAATCCCATTGGTTGTATTAATTATACATTGTATTAATTGTGTGTCTGTGTGTGTGTGTGTGTGTGTGTGTGTGTGTGTGTGTTTCTCTGTGTGTGTCTGTGTGTGTGTGTCTGTGTGTGTGTGTCTGTGTGTTTGTCTGTGTGTGTCTGTGTGTCTGTGTGTCTCTGTGTCTCTGTGTCTGTCTCTGTGTCTCTGTGTCTGTGTGTCTGTGTGTGTGTGTGTGTGTGTGTGTACTGCCTTCTGTTTATCTGTTGAGAGATCCCAAAGGATAACTTATAGTGAGTGTTGCCCAAAATTAGGGAAAAATTAATAGATTCTAATTATGCTTTGTGTTTAATGCAAGACCGATGGTTTTCCCATTCATGACAGAACGTTCAACTTACACGTTTGGTGTCTGTAGGAGTCAGCTGTGTTGAGCCAAGTAGCCAGCAGTCTGCAGGGAGCCAAGCTGGATGCAGTCATCTGTGTGGCGGGCGGATGGGCCGGCGGAAACGCTGCAAGCAAAGGTCTGCATCTTATTAAACAAACTGGAATTCTGGTTCAAGTAAATTGGCAATTTGAGAGTCAATAAGAATAGTCAAAATTGTTTATGTTTAAATTGGCTCTGAATCTTTTATGTTTAAATTGGCTCTGAATCTGATCTGAAAAAAATTCCTCAACCTAATAACCTAATTTCCTTATCTTGTTTATTTTTAGTAATTTTAAAAATGCTTAAAAATAAGTTAATTTTCTTATGCACTTATTCAGAAAATCAAATGGACAGTATTAGTAGTTGAGAGCCAGTCAATGTTAAAACTTATTAGCCAATTTCCCCTATAGGGAAGAAGCTATTACACTGCAAGTAGGACGGGAAGACCTAAGCCCGAGACATGAAACATGAGACAGTAGTTAGCAAGTTCCAGAATTAACCAATTCCATTGTCTCATTAGCTCATATGGCTGTAAACAAAATAAAATCCAATGGTTGTGATTTTTATATTGTGATTTATAAAGCAATTGATGAAGTTCTAACAAAAACCCATTAAAAATACAGTGGAACCTCGATAACTCGAACCTCAGGGGGAACAGCAAAAATTCGAGCTATCGAATATTTCGAAATATCGAGGTTCGACTTATCAAGGTGATTTTCCACAGACTTACACTTATTGAGGGTCACGGTAACACAATAAATGGATCATGGAAGGGTATAGTCCTTACATAAGTTCGAGCTATGTATAAAAAATAATCATACTTTATAATAATAATTATTAAAATTAAAATAGATTTGAACAATTTTAAATGTTAAAATAAGCCCGGAAATATATTGTAAAGCTTCTTTGGTAAACGTAGTAGAGGATGAAATACTTTCTTCAGTGAAAATATTGTAGAGGAGGAAAGTAAACAAATAATGACTCACAGTTTGGTATTTTGGGAATGTTTTTCCCGTTCGACCACTTCTTGTCTTATTTTCTAGACTTTTTTGCTCACTTCTTATCACCTGCCCCAAACAAATCCCTCGCGCTTACGGAAGTCAGTTCTAACCAACTACGCATCAATTTCATTTAGCTGAACATTAATGTACTGTAGGCTACTAAAATAATTTGCAAAACTAAAAGGGAACAAAACATGATAAAAATTAAAATTGCAGAGCATTGTTGGAATTAGAGTAAAGCAGTAGGACACTTTTTTTGTTTTAAAATTGTCGACAGTGTTCACTGGTGATCCAAACTGCTTCCCGATGTCACTGTTTTTATTTGCTGTGTCAATAGCCTCAAATAGTCTTGAACTCCTCCTTATGGGGTAGAGTTTTGCCAATACATTTTACCAAACTGCAAACACTTTGTAAAAAACAACCTAAAAACTACGTTTCACGTACTACATTCAGAACCTCTGAACTCACACTAACGACTAAGAACACAAATCTAATCAAATAAAAACAATTTATTTAAAATATATATATATATAATTTACAACAATATGAGACTGTTCCTTATTTATGAAATGAAATCCTCACATAGGTGAAACCTGTGCGTGAGGATGAGTGTGTTGATATGCGTGTTGCTCATCAACATAAATTTGTCGGCTGTTTTACCGACACCATGAGCAACCGGAAAAGAGATTTAGTGGGGAGGGAGGGTTGAAATTTCCGGCTGCAAAGTCACTGGAGGTTTGGTGAATCAACAACTTTGACTTATAGAGGTTCTCTAGTCAATACTTCGACTTATAAAGGTATGGCAATCGTACATATTCGAGTTATAGAGGTTCCTACAGCTTAAAACTTCGACTTATAGAGGTGTGGCAACAGGTTAAGAATACTGCAAAAATTTGAGTTATCGAGGTCTTTCCTGTTAACCCGACTTATAGAGGTAAAATAACATAGCATTAGGTAGGCAAGTTCAATGGGAATGACAAAAATTCTAGTTATCAGGGAATTCGACTTATTGAGGTTCGAGTTATCGAGGTTCCACTGTACCATGAAAAATGGTAATAAAAAACTGGCTGGCATTAAACTTATATTCCTGTTTTTATCCTATGCTAATATTTCGATCAATCACACTGGTCATCATCAAGCCAATAAGAAATTATAGAATAAAAACGGAAATGAGGCAGGACTCGCAGAAGTGTTTACACTGTGGGTGATTTGTTTCGATGCAACAGCTGATCCCATATACACATCAAGAGTCAACTCGCAAGGCGACTTTCGAAGAGCTCTGGACACTGTCGGAGAGCTGACTCTCGGCGCCGTTTACACGACGCATTTTACTAGCACAAACTCTCTGAGAGTAAAAAACTCTCACTTGTATACCGGCCTTTAGTGATTTGTATACTGTGATTAGCAATCCAAGAACTTGAAATAAACATTATATCTTGCATGAAAAAAGGTAACTAAAAACTGGCTGGCATGCAAGTGCTGTTCTTTATTCTATGGCAGAATCAAAATGGCGTCACAGCTTATGACCTATTGACTACCAAAGGTTTTGGAAATTTATTCTCTCAGTGATGGCTTCAGTTTATCATGTTAGCAGTTTTATTGTCTTTGTTTAGGGGCTATAGGTTTTTCCCACTCCATCAATCAAAGCTATTTTACAAAGCCTCTTTTAGCAAATTTTCCCTATAGGGAAGAAGCTATTACCGTAGTCGGCATGGTAAGACCTAGGCCCGGGACCATGATAACTTTTCGTTTTGAGGTCCCCAGACCCCAAAAACACCATTCGTTTGAAACTGTATATATATATATATATTTATATGTGTCCGTGGGTGCGATAACTCTCGTAAAAAAGGTCCGATTTTTATGAAACTTGGTACAAACGTGTAAAGCAGCATTTATGACTTTAAGTTCGAAAACCAGACAGATCGACCTATCCGAAGGGGTATTTTGGGGGGGTTTTGTACCCCAAAAATGGGTTTTTTGGGTTTTTTACACATAAGTTTTGAAAAAGTGAAATTTTATTTGTTTCCATTAGAATCAGCTTAAAAAGACGCACAATTTGGTGCTTTAACCATTGCTCTACGTCAATTGGTTACTGAGATATTGAAAGTGCTAAACACAGTACGTTGTCCAATGCTATTCTTATGTAGGATAAGAAAAATTGTATATCTCGCTTATTTATCAACTTATCCTGACGAAACTTGGTATATTGCTTCATTTCATTGTGGTCTATTGATATTTGCACAAAAACCCATTTTTTGGGCCGATAGTTCCCGCAGCAGCAAACCTGCATACTCAGCCCCATGTTATTCTTATGGAGAATAAGTAACATGTTATCTCCCTTAGTTATGAACATAATTTAATAAAATTTGGTATGTGGCTTTACCTAGTTGAGTTATATTGATATTTGTATAACAACCCATTTTTAGTGTTCCTTATTTCAGCAAACCTGCATACTCAGCTGCCATGTTATTCTTATGGAGAATAATTAAAATGTCATAAATCGTTTATTTATGAATGTATATTGATGAAACTTGGTATGTGGCTTTAGGTGGTATTAAGATAATATTATATGCATTGAAAATTCGCTGAGTATGCAGGTTTGCTGCTACGGGGGTATTTATACTAGTCAACTGTTGCATTAGAAGTTTTAGTAAATAACTGACTGAATAAAATACCTCTATTGTATGAGATTGTAAGAATGTAGCTTTGGTACCGTGTGGGCCGGTGCCCTGAGGTTAAATGTCTGATCTTATATGTTAATGTATTCATTGACAACAGTAGGTAAAACTGCATGGAGGGTAGTAGCTTTCCCTCAGTCTCTTGCCAACAAGGCATCTCTGGAAAAAGGATCTTTAGAAATTATGATTGGACATTTTTTTAATTTGTAAAATGCTAGTGTATTTGAATCCAATATTGGGAGATAAGGGTTTGTATTGACTGATGTAGAATCTCAGTAATACCACTATCTTAATATGACTGTGAAGATGTTTTAAACTGTGATAACAGCTTATCAAATGTCCTAAAAGATGTTTTCATTGGTTGACATCAAAGGAGCTACTGTTATTGCACCAGTGTATCTGTGGGACTTGGAAACAAATGTAACTTTATTTTAGATAGTTATTAATAATGGGTGAATTTTTATGGTTTAGTTCTCAGACACACTTGGGATTCCTCATAATAACATTAGCCATTGATGAATGAAAATTGGGTCCATACAAAATGTTAATATGTACAAACATCTCACATTTTTGTATGTGCCTAGAGATATACTCATTCACAATAGGTTTATTACCTTTTCTTAGTTTGATATATTGTTACCAAATTTTGTAACACAGGTAGGACTTCTCACTCTCGTTACCAATTTACAAATTTACTCATTGATAAATTTACATGAGTGAAATTGTTATTTATTTACAGATTGTCAATATGAACAATACTTAAAACTAGTTAAAAGCTAAACAAATTAAATACATATTGTTAACAAATCAACTGGCCCAGTTTCCATTAAAATATTCATCTAAGGAGTAAAATGACATTGTTAAAAACCATTCATTTTGTTTTTTCCCTAGATTTAAATGGCACAGAAATAGTTTTAAATATTTAGGAATTTATTAAATATTTTCGGCCCAATATATTGAGGTGAAGTTTCGTACAATGATAATCTATGGGTAACAGGCTTGATACTATTCTTATATCTACTGTCATATACAAGATCTGTTTGGCTTTCCCTGAAGTGGACAAGTTGTTATATATTAATTAAAACTAGTTAAAAGCTAAACAAATTAAATACATATTGTTAACAAATCAACTGGCCCAGTTTCTATTAAAATATTCATCTAAGGAGTAAAATGACATTGTTAAAAACCATTCATTTTGTTTTTTCCCTGGATTTCAATGGCACAGAAATAGTTTTAAATATTTAGGAATTTATTAAATATTTTTGGCCCAATATATTGAGGTGAAGTTTCGTACAATGATAATCTGTGGGTAACAGGCTTGATACTATTCTTATATCTACTGTCATATACATGATCTGTTTGGCTTTCCCTGAAGTGGTCAAGTTGTTATATATTAAAAAACCTATTTCTAAGATGAACTGGTCATATAAAGTCGAAATTTAGAATTTTTTAAAATACCTCGGCATGAATTTCTGGGAAGTAATTTAGCAATGGTTTGCATAGCTTTCTTTTGAAGTTTAAACATCTTTTTGGAGTGGCACGCATTTCCCCAGACAAGAATTCTGTATGATATTAAAGAAGAAAAATAAGAATGATAAATTGTTAATTGAGTATTTATGTCTGAACTGGAGCAATAATTCAAAGAGAGAAAATGCCTGAACACAGCTTTTTTCCTAATTTGTCAATGTGAGGAAACGAGTTAAGATTTTTGTTTATATGAATTATGGTGTGTTATTTATGTGTATTTCTTATTTTGTTAAATACATTGCTCCATATTTTTCCATTGATTTGACGAAAAAGTATTTTTTAAGACGGCTTCCTTGTACAGATTTATAATTAAATTATCTTGATGGTATTCTGGATGAAACACATTTAGCACATGTAGGAAGAAGATGCAGCCTCTCTCAAGTCATGCAAAATGAAGAGGGGATGAGGGGGAGAGGTTACTCCTCTGCTGCCATACACAACCGTTGGTGGGAAAAACTTAATGAAGGGCTAATATTCTATTTGTTTAGTAAGACAGTAACAGTAATAACCGTTGCAAGTTATTTTATCCCACATTTTGCACCAATTATTTTCTAAATAGTTAATATTTGGTACATTATTTTACAGTAACAGTTGCAGTGTAACACGGAAATAAAGCTCCTATAGAGCATGGTTGTCTTTGGGAAAATTTATAAATTCTTTAATAATAGGAAATTCTTGTAAACTGAATTCCTCCATTATTTTATGAATGCAATTCAATGACTGAGGTCATAAAATAATTGCCCTCACCTGTATTTTTGTAAATTAGTTTCCAATTTTGGCAACTTCTATTGTAATGCATACAAGCCGCCTTCAAAGTTTCCTATTTGCCCATAAAGATAACATGGAGATATCAATTAATGGCATTCTAAAATAATTGTTGGTAAAATGAAACATAGTTTTACAGCATTCAAATTCAAATTCAAAATATCCTTTATTCATTTATATACAATGTATACATAAATGGCGTCAACATTTACAACAATCTAAAACTAATTACAGATTGATACAAAACTCGTCATTTTACTTCTGTTGATTTAAAATCATTTTTCCAAAACTCACTAAAACTGTAAAGAGCTCCCTCAATTAGAAACAACTTTAGACTCTTCTTAAATGTCGTAGCATTTATTTGTTTCTTTATTGTCATTGGCAGCTGATTAAAAAATTGTATACTTATATAAGTTGGTTTTTTCGGAATATTTCTTTAAAATGTCTTTCAACTTGAAAATCATATCTGTTTCTTGTTTTGTAATTATGATTGCTAACATTTTTAGGCAATGTGCTTGATATATTATTTATATGTAGTACTGTTTTATAAATATAGAGGCTATACACTGTCATAATTCCTAATTCAGAGAAATGATCCCTACAATGTTCATCATGCCTAAGATTTAACATGGTTCTAATAGATTTTTTTTGAAGGTGTAAAATTCTATTTAAGTTACAAATTGATGCAGCCCCATATACTTCAATCCCATAAGAAATATGAGAATGAATTAATGCAAAATAAGTTGTTTTTATTGTATGTTTATGACATAAAGTAGATAATCTTTTTAAATCAAAAATATTAGAACTAATTTTAGCACAAATTTTATCTATATGGCCAGTCCAACTAAGATTATTATCCAAAACTAATCCAAGAAAAGTTGTATTTTCATTAAGACTAAGAGAAAGTTGCTGATTGTTCAATTTATTATAAGATTTTTATTTCTACAAGAAAATTTCATCAGGGTTGTTTTATTGTCATTGAGTAACAGATTTAGGCTATTAAGTTAATCATTGACTGTTTTAATTGCAATATCAGCATCATTAAAAATTGCATTATCATTGCTGTTTGAAATTGTTAAATTAATATCATCTGCAAATATACAAAATTTACTATTTAATGTTAATTTAGAAAGACAATTTGGTAGTTTACCTAAATAACAAAGAAACAGAAATGGGCCAAGCACAGACCCTTGTGGGACTGAATATTTTACCATTCGAGTTTTGGGCCTAATTTTTAGAATTTTGTTCTCATCAATATGAGAAATTTCAACATATTGTTGTCGGTCAGTTAAGTATGATTGTATCAAGGCCAGGTCTTTGCCAGTTATTCCAAAACTAGATAGTTTTTCTAATAAAATAGGATGTGAAACACTTTCAAATGCCTTGGTCAGGTCTAAACATGCAGTTACAGTGTGGTCACCTCTATCTAATTTATTTATGATGTTTTCAACAAAAGATACTATGGCAGTTATGGTGGATCTATTCTTTCTAAAACCATGTTCTTCACTATCTAGTAAATTATTATTTTCAAAGTAATCAGCCAACTGAACTAACATACATTTCTCAAAAAATTTAGAAAACGAAGGTAGAATTGAAACAGGCCTATAATTTACTGGATCTTTATTTGTTCCTGTTAGCGAATTTCCCCTATAGGGAAGAAGCTATTACCGTAGGTCTCATGGTAAGACTTAAGCCCGAGACCATGATAACTTTTCATTTTGAGGTCCCCAGATGCCAAAAACACCATTCGTTCAAATTTTTATATATGTATATATATATATATATATATTTATATATATATATATTTATATATATATATATTTATATATATATATATATATATGTGTGTGTCCGTAAGCACGATAACTCTCGTAAAAAAGGTCCGATCTTAATGAAATTTGGTACAAATGTGCAAAGTACCATTTATTTGAACGAGTTCGAAAACCAGATGAATCGCACCATCCGAAGGGGGGTTTTTGGGGGGTTTTGTACCCCAAAAATGAGGTTTTTGGGGTTTTCACATTTAATTTTAATTTAAATCAAATTTTAATTTATACCATTTAATTCAGCTTAAAAAAACAAACAATTTGGTATTTTGATCATTGCTCTACGTCAATTGGTTACCGAGATATTGAAAGTGCTAAACACAGTACGTTGTCTAATGTTATTCTTATGGAGAAAAGGGAAAATTGTATATCTCGCTTATTTATGAACATAAACTGGCGAAATTTGGTATATGGCTTGATCTGGTTATGGTTTATTGTTGTTTGCACAAAAAAACAATTTTTCGCCTATGGCTCCTGTAGCAGCAAACCTAGGTACTCGGTCCCCATGTTATTCTTATGGAAAATACTTAAAATGTTATATATCGCTTATTTATGAATGTATATGGATGAAACTTGGTATGTGACTTCACTAAGATGAGTTCTATTGATATTTGCATAAAAACCCATTATTTTGTGTGCCTTGTTGCAGCAAACCTGCGTACTCATCCCCAATGTTATTCTTATGGAGAATAATTAATATTTTAAATATCGCTTGTTTGTGATTACATTTCTTATGAATCCTGTTAAGTGTTATAATGTGTTATGTTATATATTCATTGGAAATTCGCTGAGTATGCAGGTTTGCTGCGACGGGGATATTTTATAAAGTGGAATAATTTTTGATACTTTTAACTGTGAAGGAAAAACACCAGAAATAAGACAAGAATTTATAACATGATTTAGAGGTTTAAGTATTGCCCATTTAGCATCTTTAATTATTTTAGTTGGAATTTCATCAAATCCTGAGGACCATTTACTTTGTATTGTATTTATTATTTTTATCAGTTGCTTTTCAGAAATAGTATTGAATCTAAACTTTTGTGTTTGCTTATTTTTGTCAGGTAATTGTGGTGTAATACTTTTGCTATGATTTATTTTTGGAATGATTAGGTTTTCAACTGTGTCCGCATAAAAATTATTTAAAATATCAACAACTTTATATGGATTAAAGACACACTTTCCACTATGGTTCAAAACAATTGGAGCATTCAAGTGTTCATTATTCTTCTTACCAAGTTCAGTCCTAACCAATTGCCATGCAGTTTTTGGAACATTATCGGATTTGCTTATTTTCATATTAAAATATTTCTTTTTCTTTTGAACAATAAGGCTTTTATATTTTCTTTTTTGCTGCTTTAAGTTAATTTTTACCAAACGGTTACTACTTTTCCTTTTATATTTATAATCATCTATTAGTTTAATTCTCTCATTTTTTACCTCTGAATCAATCCAATTCCTACTATTGGGTTTAGAGCGAATATTTACTGCAGGGAAATTTTCATCAAAATAAAACTTAATTACATTGTAAAAATATGAAAACTTATTTTCAATTGGTGTTTGATACAGTTCAGCCCAGTTTTCATTCTCCAAGTCATTTATAAACTTAGTTATTTGAGTTTTTTTGAAAATTCTTTTTGACTGCCACAATCTTTTGTTATTATTACTTTTTTGACTTTTTACAAAATCCACTACTTCAAAAAGTTGCCCATCATGATCGGAAAGAGCTGTTACCAAGCACATTACCTTTACATATTTCTTATCAATATTTGTTATAAAATTATCTATTGCTGTTTCATTTATGTCAGTAACTCGGGTAGGTATGTCCACAGTGTAATACATATTATGTATCCCTAGCAAATTAACAAAATCTTTTTTCTTTTTATCTTCAGCCAAAACATCAGTATTAAAGTCACCTCCAATACATACATTACTAGTCATACCTGTTAAAAAACTTATTAATTTATCTAAATTATGTAAAAAACCGTCTGCATTTTTTGACGGTGTCCTGTAAACCCCAGCAACAATAATCTTAACACCATTTAATTTAATTTCAACTGCACAAGTTTCAAACATTTTTTCAACATTTAAGTTAACCAACAAGTTATTTGTAATCTGTTTACACTGAATACCATTAGCTGCCATAATTAAAACACCCCCACCCCCAATCTCACTCCTAACATAATAATTAACAACTTTATAACCATTTAATTCAAAATTGTTAATTTCTGCTAATGTTAACTTATTTTCGGAAAAAATAATAATATCTGGTTTCAGCTCCTCGACAGTAATTACTAAGGAATCAATCCTACTACTTAAACATTGAATATTCTGATGGAAAATGGATAAATTACTACCTTTACAGTTTACAGAGTTAGCAATTATACTATCTTTTTTTGAGTGTTTCTTTTTCTTAAAAAATACTTCCTATTATTTGTTTGACTATTTACAATACTTTTATTTTCCTCCAAGCCTTGAGTCTCAACAGCTTTTGTTTTTTGATGATTTACAGCAGCCTTACTACTAACAGGAGTTTCAAAACCTAGGAACATTCATTCTTGTTATGAGATAAATATAAATACACTAAATACCGTACTGAAATGGCAGAAGTAACTTTATAGTGCTAACTCTCAACCACATGGAACACCTAGGAGTAAGTTAATTTCTCTCACGCATTTAAGGGTAATCGGAACATATGAACATTAGTTGTGCCTCTTACAAAATTCAAGATATGATTTAAATTCAGAATTTGCTCCTCTGTGTGTTTCATTCAAGGGTTGCTAGAATATGCTGCTTAATTGTTTATTGGTTTTCGGCTAATGACTTCTCCGCAATACTGACATGCCTGGGTAGCTCAGTTTATATTGTACTGAAGTCACAGGATCGATCCCTGTCGGTGCGCTAAACTGTTTGCCATAGAGAAATATTCACGATTAAATGAGCTGTTGTCATAGTAATTGGTTGGCAACGGTAGGAATGGGGGAATTTAAATTAATCTTTTGACCTCACAAATCAAACAGACAATAGCGGGCAAAATCCATTGTGATCATTAAAAAGTACAATGAGAATGACCAACTGATATTGCATATTAGTCATTGTCATTGTCTATGGGCTCAACCAGTGGTGCGAGGCCCTTGTTACTGTCCAGGTCCAAGTTGGTGACCGATTTGTTTGCTTATATGAGGCTTTTGTATGTGGTTCTGGTTCTGTAAGTCCTAGGCGCCTATGTAGTCTATGCTTAAATCCGGCCCTGCTATGTTGTATGATTGACAAACAAGGTGTAGATAAAATGGTTAAAAAAATATTGCACATATATACAGTAGAACCTCGATAACACGACTCTCAAGGGGATCTCTAAAATAGTCTTCTTATCGAGGTGCACTTGTAATTGAGGGTCGTACTATCAAGGTGGTTTTCACAACAAGACGTGTTATCGAGGTCACAGACTTTTTGACCAAGCAAATTTGTTATGAAACATTTCTTATAAGTTGTGTTTTAAGTAGAAAATTACTGTATAAATCAGTCATAGATAAAAAAATACACGTACAAGTAAAACAAAATTCTTTATTATTGTCACATAAAAATACAATTACAGTAATTAAAACAAGTATTAAAATTGATTGAAGAATAATAGGCCTAGTAAAGTTTATAATTAGGCTGCAATATTCATTTTACAAAATTCATGTTACCGTAAATTGTTCATTGTAGGCCTACTACTGTGATAAGTTTTCTTACTCAATATAATACTATGCAGAACTTACGGCAGTAAGGAAAAAAATCAACCGACTCAGTTCACTAAAGTATTGAGTTAATAAGCTCAACATACAGTACCTTAACCTATTGTGAAAAACTGATATGACCCGTGATAGACAAGGAAAGGCCGGAATGGGAAGGGGGTGGGGAAGGGGTTTTCCTGTTGAGACCTGAGCCCAAGACGTTGTTGTTTACTTCAAAACATCCGTTCTAACCGTGGGAACTATGCGTGAGAAAGGTTTAGTCGTGCTATAAAGGTTCCGTAACGCAAAACGGCGCGCTATTGAGGTTGGAGTCGTGTAATAAAGGTTCACTTACCCAAAGAAGCGTGTTATTGAGGTGGGTGTCGTGCTATAGAGGTTCAGTTATTTGAAAAGACGCGCTATAGAGGTTTATTTATTAGTAATATGAATTTACAAAAAGACGTGCTATCGAGGTATTTATTTGAAAATGAGTCGTGTTATAGAGGTATTTATAACATTGAGCGTTATGGGAGATTCACGGGGATTAGAAAATCAGACTCATTATCGAGGTTTTTGTCTTATCGAGGGTCGTCGTAGCGAGGTTCTACTGTATTCCATTATTTCTGCCCATTTACCATTGCTAGGTAAACTATCAATGCTAGGTAAACTAGCAATGCTAGGTAAACCATCGCCTAGCTAGACAATTTCCAATATTTCATTTACTCCTCTTATGCCGGACATTGAAGTAGGAGGTACAAACCAAAATGAAGTCACAGCCTTGAACAAATAATCCATGGTTGGTGGTGTGTTGCAGAGTTTGTTAAGAACAGCGACCTGATGTGGCGGCAGAGTGTGTGGTCGTCGGTGATCGCGGCGTCCGTGGCAGCTCAGCACCTCAAGGAGGGAGGGCTCGTCTCCCTGCCCGGTGCCAAACCTGCTCTGGGGCCGACCCCCGGCATGATTGGATATGGAATGGCCAAGGTAGTTGTGATGAAAATGACACATTCAGATGCAACTCCGACGGTTCTAGTTTATCTGTTTTTAAAATTAAATTTTTTAGTAAAGTTGATTAACTTCAATACTTTAGTAGGCTACTTTAATGCTATTAATTGATGAGGGAACGAAGTGGAGGAATCAATGTATTAATAGACAATGATTCGTTGTTCGCCAGTGTGTGTGTGTGTTTGAAATGCAATAATGTGAAAACGGCTGCACGGATCGTTTTCAGATTTTACACTTACAAATGTGTTCCAGTACACTTCACGTTTCCCGTTCAAAAATGGAACACATCCGTTTTACCGTTTGTTATTAATTAACATTTTAAAGTAAACAAATTTCATAAGGTAAAGCATTGGAAAAATTACTGTTTGTAAAGTACGAGATAGTAATAAAATTTAGTTTGGTAATTGCAAGAAAACAAAAAAAAATCAAATAAAATGTTGAACGTTTTAGTTAATTCAATTTAACAAAGGTTTTTGAAATTTATAGATTAAAAAACTAATATCTGTTTTTATAAATAAAGATAATGTTTAACAAAGAGTAAGTTAGTAGTTTATCTGATAGGTTGCAGCAGCCAATTTTGTATTTACTTCTGCCAGCTGTGGTCGTTTGTCAGTTTATGATATTTAAATACAAATAGGAAATTATCATAGCAAACCTGCGTACTCAGCAAATTCACAATTTATATACAACTAACTGCATAGGCAACTTTCTCTGTTATTTGTTGTTAAAGCATTCACACCTCCAATGTAATAAGGCGATTTTCTTGATATAATAAAAATACAAATTTATTGATTGAGCCAAGTGTATTCGTTTTTCGTGTATTACCAGTAACTTTCATTTACATTTTCTGTGTTCGCTCATCCAATTACGGGCATTTTTTAGCGTACCCCTTGTAATATCAAGAGACATTTAGGGAGGTCCCAAAGGTAAATTGGCGACGCAGGCTTCCAAGTTTAGATATTATTTAGCAACTGGCTCTTTACCTTAGTGTAGTAAAAATATGATAGGAACTTTTTTAAGCTCTTTACTTACTGTTAAGAGCTGTACTTCAAAAAGTAATCAAACTAGGCAAAACTAGCCTAGATAGCTAAACTAGCTCAGGAAAAAATCCATTTAGATAAACAAAATATACTTGAGTAAATTCTCACTTTGTTATACAAGACAATTAGTTTTTTTTGTACAATAGGTCCAATTAATACTTTCTAAAAGCTAATTAAAGGGCCCCTAGTAATGATTTAATGATGTATTACAATTTCAGTTTTCACCATTATCATGGTTTTTAAGTTAATTTAGATAAAAATAATAAATATAAATACATTATTGAGAAATCTATCAAACAGTTGGATTCAAAATGTTAATTGTGGTTGTTTACCAATTCATCTCTACTGGAGCCCAGACCTTGTCGATCAAAACATTATAAAACTATGGAGAAAAACTTAATCAGTACCCTAAACGATAATTTTAAACATCAACACATAAAACTCCTCAAGATTGATATTTTATAGATCGGTTTAATCAAAACACAATACATTTATTTCAATGAACAATTTAAGCAAAATGAACCCTATAGAAGAAATCTTACATAATGGGATATGGTAAAATATTAGGCAAATAATCATTAAAATGAAACTTTTTTTGAACAAAACAAACATGTCTCTCCTAATAAAAGCCTGCGGTTTATTGGACTGGGGAGAATTTTGGTACGTAAGGAACCTAGCAGGCAGTCAAATCAGGCAAGACAATATTTAAAACCTAACGTATTCGCTAAAGCAGTCTGTAAAGCAAGCATTCATTAAAACTCAATAGATTTGATTGTACACAAAACATATTGTTTATGTTGCTAATCTCTGGACTTTGTTTGTCTAGGTCCGGCAGATGAGGAAAATTGACTGTTATATACCGCTCCCACACTAAAAATCATTTGATATTTTGTTAATTGCAGGCTGCAGTTCACCAGCTGACTAAGAGCCTGGCCGCGGAGAACAGTGGCCTGCCAGCCAACTGCCTGTCCGTGGCCACTCTGCCCGTTACCCTGGACACGCCCATGAATCGCAAGTGGATGGCTGACGCCGACAAGTCTACCTGGACCCCGCTGGAGTTTGTGGCAGAGTAGGCCCACAACTTACCTTGTGTAGACTAGTTTAAACGAGGGAGTCAGTAATTTTATAATTTGTTCATCAACCAGGATATCGTGACTGTACACTCTGAGTTGAAAATTAACTTGGTTAATTGCTTTGATACAAATTCCTACATTTGTTTGTAATAAACAATATTCTCTATGATGTAATGAGAGGAATGACTATTATATTAAGTTCGCAGACTGTGTGTGTGTAATATTCTTGGGTTGGTTTTGAAACAAATTTGTTAATCTGGGTAACTTTTCCATACAAGTTAAAAGATTTTTGAGGAACTTGGTTGTCTATTTACTCCAATAATTGAACTACTTTAAGCAATAGTAAAAAGTGAGTGGACCCTCTTGTTTGAAGTTGTGCAATGTTTTTCTGGTGTTACAACATTTAAGTTGAATTACCCTGTTCAAATAGGTTCTTTTAACATTATTGTAATACCAAAATTCTTTCTAACTAATGTATTATTACACATTGACATATCAATAAAAAGAAATCAGTTAAGTAGTCCCTCTTGGTAGTTGTTGTATTGCTCACCAAAATAATCTATGATGCTCTTATAGTATTTATGATTACTACATTTTTTGTGGTACAATTGATACTTTTTTGTTTCAGTTTATTTTTCCGATGGAGCAAGGGTCAAGACAGACCTCCCAATGGCAGCTTGGTTCACCTTGTGACCAAGAACCACCAGACCGAACTGATCTACGTGTAAAATTTGGATCTGAACCAACGTCAAAGGACCAATCGACCAATTTTTATCTCTGCATTTATGATGATATTTTTAGAGGTTTATTTTTTGTATTGATTGTTTTAGAGCTTCTTATATTTTATGGTGTTGTTAGCAATAAAAAATAAGTTACTTATAAATGATTTTTCCTTTACTCCACCTTACCTTACCTTACCTTTAGCCAAAACAAGTCTAGTTTATGGTGTTAGCTATAGACACGAGGGTGAACTTTGTCGAAAAAAGTCTGTTAGAGGACCAAATTTTACTATTAGAAGACCACAATATCAAGCTTTACTTAAAGATGGACTTATCAAGAATTGAAAAGACTTTGATAGAAGAATGTAGGTGAAATAGGATCAAGCTTTACCAAAAGAAGGGCTTATTTTGAAACAGTGTCTACCCTAAAGAAAATTTGCAAAAAGGGGGTATGCTTAAAGGGCATACATAATAAGGGTGTTGAGATAAAAAGTAATTTTAACAAGAAATTTTCCTGAGCTACAACGGGCTTATACAATGAGACAAGCCTTCCAAATAACCATTAAGTTAGAAAACCTGTTTTGTCACTTGAAGATTATTTGAAAGTGCTCGCTCCTATTTTTTCCTATTGATTGTCAGTGACTGCAGGAAGATTTTTTTGCCCAAAATGGTGCAAATACCAGATGTAGTATAAAATTTATCACACAATTACTCGGTCCATCAAAATTACACCTTCAGTTTAATAGAATTTTTTCCATTTTGGGCAAGGTTAATTAATTAAATTGTAATCACCTCGGGCTTCTTAAGTACCTCTATTCAAAAAGTACATTCCATGGCAGGAACATAAGGTTAGTAAAAGACTAGCTGGAAAATATAAATTTACTGTAGAAATAATTTACAAAATAAGGATAAAATAAAATCACAGATGAGCTATCAGCTAAGCGTAGATGTTCCAGTTGGCGCCGTCCTCGGGTTGAAGGCTGTTGGTGACAAGGAGGATAACATCCACCACCCACCAGATGCCGACACCTTCAACCACAATGCAACACCACCATTAGCATTTCAGTATATAGTATATGCTACGTTTAGATTTTCTAGACAAACTACACTGACATTGGAAAAATCCTGTCACAGACATGTAAGTCTGCCTTAACTTTTAGTAGGAAATTATAATAATTAAAAGTAAAAGTTTACTTCAAATAATACATTTATTTATTTTTATTGTGGAAAAGGAATTTTAGTAAGAAAATAATCAGTACAAAGATGCCATTTTTACAAACACTGTAACAGGTTAACATGCATTTTTTTAGACAGTTTCTTTTTTCAATCAGAAGAATTATGTGACAACATTTTAAACCAGATTGGCTGGAAATTTGTTTGGTGATTTGCCTTTTTATAAACATAGTATATTATTAAAGCTTTATCAAACTTTGTCTGACTCGGAATTGATTTCCATGACTTTCCAAGTCTTGAAACTGCATAGGTAGGTAGCTAGGTACATAATGAGAAAAAGTAATTACCTCCAAGAGTAAGTAGTTTACCCACGGCCGTGCCGGTTTGACCCAGGCAAAACCTGTAACAAGCTCAAATAACTGAAGGTTTTAGTGTATATATATATATATATATATATATATATATATATATATATATATATTATATATTAGAGATGTGCGAGTACAGGTTTTTTAAGTCGAGTTGAGAAAATGGCAAAAGATTTGAATCTCGAGTTCGAGTCGAGTATACAAATAAAACAAACACATAGGTTGAGTTGAATTGGATCAAAACAGTGTATAGGCTTTCATTTATACATTTTGCTCTTAAAATATACTTTTCTAGTCACTATGACCTGAAAATAACAATAGTAGGTAAAATAAATGGATTCCTGCTTCATTGAAAAAAGGTAAGTACATTTAACTGAAAATAAATCATACCAAAGTAATTGCATAACATCTTGCCATGAAGATAAAATACTTGTAGTCTGTTGGTATTAAGGTTGTTGTTACAGCCTGTATGGTATTAATTAAAAGTTTCATTACAAAATAATCCCAGTTTTTTATTTCATCCTTTTTATTTATCCTATGTTTTGTATATTATTTTTAGGCCTAAGATACATCTTTCTACGAATGGAGAAAATAAAATTACATTTAGGCCTATAAGTTAAAATAAACTTTATTTTAATATTTAAAAGGCCTATTACATGGTAAAACATTAGCCTACTTACTTACCACACAAAATGTATTTACTAACATATCTTAGCATTAATTTTAACTAACACTTAACACGTTCGCTGCGCATGGCCTGATATCGGGACATCCTTGCATCATTTCACACGCTCGTGTCCACATATCGGGACATGCCTGTTTTGAAACTAAACCAGTCAGTCTGAGCTGAGCACTTGGTCGATTCACGTGATGTGTTGTGAGCGTAGTGTTGCCGGGCAGCGTCAGTTTCCGGAGTCAGTTTCCGGATCCGGCGTCTGTCTCGATTGGCCTTGGCTGCGCGCGCACGCCGCACGGCCGGAAACGGTTTCCCACTCATTATTGTAACTAAACCAGTTAGTGTGAGCCCATCACTTGTTCGAGGCAGGTGATTTACTGTCTGTGTGTAGTGCGGGTCACGTTGTGTTGTCGAGCGGCGTTACTTTTCGTATCGGCCGCATATTTTGTGCGTTTTTTGGCACACTGTTCTGCTTATTTTGAGTTGTGTTCCTGTGGCGTTATATATTTGTTTATAATGTAAATATTGTATATAAGTTATAGTGATAAGAATATTTATCAGTATAGTACGTTTTTGCCAAATAATAACATTGTGACTGTCATTTCATGTGATTGTAACTATGTGTGTATACGCAACGGGTGCTACGGTCCCGAAATCGACCGGACCTTTATGACGTCATTAGCGGCTAAACTAAAGTTCTGGAATGCTTTTAAACCACATGGTCGGTCTTCTATTCGTCATAGGAAAGTAAATCAACAATACAAATTTGTCAGCATCCGCGAAAAATTCAAAATTTTTCGTGCACAGCGAACGTGTTAATCGTCCTAATAAGAACAATCAGTTAGTAACAACATGAAGATATGTTTGAAAGTGCCTGGTAAATCAATTGATGAAATTGAAGCCATGTCTTGGAAAGAGTTTTAAAATATTACAATTTATTTAAAAAATCATTAATGAAAAAGGCCAAAACAAATCACTTGTCTTTAAAAACAGCTCAATGCCAAAGGACAGTTGAGCCTAAAATTAATGGACTCAATTTCAATTATTAATTATCATGGAACAAAAAACAAGCACAAACCTCTTAAGCTTACCTATTAGATTTCATTACAGATATGTTTTGATATTTTACTTTAAAAAATGACAAGGTTAGGTTAACTTAAAAGTGGACTATACAGACAGTGTTCATACAACTCAATCTGAAGGTCCTGGTAAATTCTCCATTTTGGTATAAAGAGTAACAAAAATTTATAAGCCACAACCTACTTATTTATTAATAAAACACTAAAATACACATCACAACTCTTAACACCTCAAATGCGTTCACACTCAATTTGAATTTACAGGCCACGCAGCGGCCGCGGGTAAATGGCGGAAGTAAACTCGCTCAAAACTTTCGAGTTTCAGTAAAACCTCGAGTTTCAGAGCCGAACTCGGCTCGAACTCTAAATTTTGAGTACTCGCACATCTCTATTATATATATAAATTTGGTTTTTGGTTCAAATTTAAGATGTACTAGTCCTAAAATGAATGCCATGTATATAGTTTTCATGAACTACATTCTAACTTTGTTATTATTGCTTTAATTTATAGTTTGGTTAAGGAAATTTTATATTTGTAGATAAATTAACAAATTATAAAATTAACTCACTACTCCTTCCATTTGGCATTTTAGGCAAATTTATTGGACGATCAAGTTTGTATTTTTAGTCAATGCTCGTATGAATTCCCAAAAAACCCAAGAATTCCTTCTTAAGTGTAAAACCCTTTTATTCACTGGTTTAATTTTGAAAATATAAATATCAATAATAAACAGTAGTAGTCCAGGAGCAAACTGCACATATCCAACTTCCGTGGGATTTTTTTGTGAAGGGAAGGTGCGACTATATGGAATCTTTTTATTACAAGCCACATAATGGTTGAGTAGGAGCACTCTGGAAAGAGTTATTATTAATGTAATGAGTAAATGTCAAACATGGCGGCCATCTTGGAATTATGACGTCATAAAAAATAAACAGTGCAATTTGAAGGTAAACACCCGGTACCACACTATTATATGACAGTTAGCTCCTGGACTAAAGGCTATATAACCTTTTCAGCCGACCTGAACATAAAGGTTACAGTAGGCATAATTTGACTGGAGGATTAAGCCTAAATCAAGTTCTATAGGCCATGACATTCTCACCTGTGAGAATATGCTGAGATATTCCCAATTAGAAGAAGAAGTCAGAAGAAGGTGCTAGGTACTAAAGTTCACTAGCAATCTTCGTTGAGAATTAACTCCTTCAATTAACCCCTGAGGCTTTTCGTAATTTATAGTTTGATTTAGCTAATATTTTCAGCTAATAGGTCTAAAATCATGCCTTTTAAGTTAACATAAATTGTTTGACCACTCTTCTAACAAAATTAATTAATATATCTGCTTACCTGTCCATGCCCAGGAATCCCAGTAAGATGCTGTACATAAGGGTGGTTACAAAGTAGTGGCCTCTGTACCTACACAACAGTTTTGGGCTTGTTAAAATCACGAACATTATTGAAAAATACTCGGTAATAATGCAAAGTGTTTATTGAGAGGGGGGAATATGAGAAACTGAGCGGATATAATGGGGTTAATAGAAGAGTGGGTCTAGACAGAATACCCCCGTCGCAGCAAACCTGCGTACTCAGCAAATTTCTAATGCATATATATGTGACTCACTACTACATAGAGCTATTTACCAAGTTTCACAAAAATACATCTATAAATAAGTGATTTATAGCATTTTATTTATTCTCCATAAGAATAACATTAGGGTTGAGGACACAGGTTTGCTGCAACGAGGAAGATAAGTGATATGTTTTTTTGCAATTATCAATATAACTGAACCAGGTGAAGCTACATACCAAGTTCTCTTAATGTAGGTTCATAATTAAGGGAGATATACAACTTTACTTATTCTCCACATGAATAACATGGGGCCGAGTATGCAGGTGTGCTGCTAAGGGGACTATCAACAAAAAACTTGTTTTTTTGTGCTAATATATCAATATACCACAACTAGTTGAAGCCACATACCAAGTTTCATCAATATACATTCATAAATAATCGAGATACAGAATTTTATTTATTCTCCATAAGGATAACATTGGACAACGTACTGTGTTTAGCACTTTGAATATCTCTGCAACGGTTGGACGTAGAACAACGATTAAAACACCAAAATGTTTGTTTTGTTGAGCTAAACACATTAATAAACAGAAATGTGAAGTTTTTAGTAAAACTATCTGAGAAAAATCTAAAAACCCTGTCTAAATCTAATCCTGTATATATATATATATACAGGGTGTTGAAAAAAAACCTTCAGGACTTTGGGATATGATCACTTACATAAAAACTAAAGAAAAAGTTCCTATTAACACATGTCCTAAAATGCTCGGTTTTCCGTATATCCATCTGTATGTGTTTTTTACATTACCAATTATATCTCACGAACCACTAATCGTATAAACTTCAAGCTTGGTACGTGGATGACTATTAACAAGACCTATTTAGGTATGTAGTATCAAGTTTCTACTTTATACTATTTCAAAATGGTGGCCATTTTTAGATTTTAAAACTTAATATCTTAAAAACCGTAAATTTTATAAACAATTTTACAAGAGACAAAAAAGTTGTTCAATTTTATCTTCTAAACAATGGTATGAAGATTATTAAGATCGGGCCATAAATAACTGATTTATTGCAATTTGTTTAATAGAATACATGCTTATTTGCTATAATTGCTACAAAATAAGCATGTACTCTACTAAACAAATTGCAATAAATCAGTTGTTTATGGCCCGATCTTAATAATCTTTATACTATTTTTTAGAAGATAAAATTGCACAACTTTTTTGTGTCTTGTACATTTTTTCGTAAAATTTATGATTTTTAAGATACTAAGCTTTAAAATCTAAAAATGGCCGCCATTTTGAAATGGTACAAAATAGAAACTTGATACTACTACATACCTAAATAGGTCTTGTTAATAGTCATCCACGTGCCAAGTTTGAAGTTTATACGAATAGTGGTTCATGAGATATAATTGGTCATGTAAAAAACTCATACAGACGGATATACGGAAAACCGAGCATTTTAGGACATGTGTTAATGGGAACGTTTTTCTTATTTTTTATGTAAGTGATCATATCCCGAAGTCCTGAAGGTTTTTTTTCAACACCCTGTATATACATATATATAAATTTGAACGAATAGTGTTTTTGGTATCTGGGGACCTCAAAACGAAAAGTTATCGTCTCAGGCTTAAGTCTTACCATGCCACCTACGGTAATAGCTTCTTCCCTGTAGGGGAAATTCGCTAATAAAGCATCACTGACAGGACTTAAGGAAAGGAGGTAAAACACACACACACACACACACACACACACTCACACACACACACACACACACACACACACACACACACACACACACACACACACACACACACACACACACACACACACACACACACACACACACACACACACACACACACACACACACACACATATATATATATATATAAAGTAATACTTAATAATATTTCAAAATTAGCAATAACATTATATGCGAGGCATGTTTTTAACCCTAGTCGTGGCCATCCGACCAATTTGGTCGGATTTTTATGTCGCCTAGGGTGGCCACCGGCCAAATTGGTCTAAATAGGTCGGATATGGCTGAAAATTTTGCAACGTTAAAAAACCAATAGTAAACTCAAAAGTGATCAATATAAATAAAACATTCGAAAGATCACATTCTGAACTTGCATTTTATTACATAAATGAACCGTGTAGCAGCTGTAAATGTTACGACGGTTAGAAATCGAATGAATTTTTGGCGCAACACAATTGCTGCAGCCGACGCTCTGACAATGGCAAAACACTGTATTTTTGAAATGATCCAGCTCAGGTTATTTTTCTCGCAGGAAGATGCGGTTGGTAGCAATGCACAACTAAAGAGGAGCGTTTTATGTTGGAATTGATTTTTAGAATGAAATATTGATTGAACAGGTTATATGATTTTATGAAAACAGGTGTTTCTCTGGTTTTTTTGTGGAATGGCCAATCCGACCAACTTGGTCAGATCAGAAAATCGCGTTTATATGCAGTGTATGTTATAGTTACTAGTCAAATAATATGTTATTTTTAAGAGGAAGAAATGTAGAGTAATTTAGTTTTGCCGTTGGCAGCACTGTTTGCCCTTGGCTTCATCACCAAGGTTTCATTACGTCACATTTTAGCCTAATCGGCAACTGCACAGCTGTTTACGAAGTCTCAGTCAGTTTGTTTGGCTCGCTCCAAACTGGACTGTATTTGGTATCGCTGTAAACAGCAGATTTCAGGCTTTCTTCCTATGATGTCTCGATGTTTTGTATTATTCTGTGGTGGTGTTATTGACATCTGAAATGTGCAAAGTCCAGACCAAAATTGCGCGCTATGTTATTGTTTGACCGTTGTCAGTTGTGTAAGAGTGTTTTAGTTATTTATTTAGCCGAATTTACGCAAAAATGGATAGTAGTGACATTCGGGGTACTCTCGAAGAAAGTATTAGTGACATTGATGATGATTTAGAGGGTGATATAGGCAGTGATATTGAGGTGAACAACTTTCCTGATGTGTCGCAGGTGTCGTAGGCTAATATGATTATTTATCTGGTAGGCCTAGTTGTGAGTTATCTATTTATATGTATATTTCTATGTTTTCTTTAGAATACTGTGAAATCTTTTTTTTTTCAAACACGCAAAAATAGCAAAACATTATTTTATTTACATTTATTTATAAGTGATAAAAATTTTTCATTATCAACTTTATGTATTTTTTGGATTCCTTACTTCCTTAGCTTTACAAATATATATATATATATATATATATATATCATTATTAGTATATACATATATTACATGACTTATTTACAACAAAAACTAACACTGTACAGTTTACACATATTTCGGGTTTCCGTTTATTATTATATTACGTCCCTAAAACTTAAAAAAAAATTCTTTCCCCAACATGTTATATATTTCTATGTAGGGAATTAGATTGTTTACAAAGTGTATATAATGAATTTTCCATACAAAATCTGTAGACAAAATTTCACCGAGGCTGTTTTTGAAATTTCTAAAAAAAATATATTTTTGTATTTATTTTTTCACTTTATCGAGAAAAAACATTTTCTAGATCTTTTTTATTTTAGTATTTCTAGATTCTCCTGTTCTTTTAGATCAAAATGAATATGAGGTTGGCTAGGTTTACTTCTACGGTTGAATTTATACGAATTTTCAAAAAAAGGTCTGCAAAATCGCCAAATCTGCTTGGCCATTTCCCACTTCAACATTAGGCCACTGCTAGGGTTAAAGTAAGAACCGTTTTTGAATTCCGCCGTTGTAGCGCGGCGGTTGGCATTCCTGCATGCAGCGCTGTGTACCTGCATCTATTGGCAAGCCTGGGACGCAACTACAACAAAAATCTATCAGGTTTTAATTTGTTTGTCGCATTCAAAATGGTGCCGCAGACTGAGGACCCCGCCGACTGAGAAGACGCGATTCAATTTCTAAGTGTTAATGGTGTGAAAGCAGCGGTGAGAGTAGTGGAAGTGTATAGAAAGAACAAAATAAGCAATAGAATTGCATGCAAATGAGATAGGCATGTCAAGACGGCCACATGAATGTTCATGACGCAGAACAAAGTGGGCGACCCTCTGCCATTACTGAAGGTTTGGTGTATAAAGTTTATCAAAACATGAAAGTGAACAGACGGTTTAAATTTCATCGCTATCTTATGAGTTTTCTTTAGTGTTAAGTGTGTGTTAGTGTTAATTGAGACCGAAGACTAAATTATTGAAAGTTGTGCTCAAGTTTCAAAAATATTGACTGAGGTGCACAAAACCAAGATTTTAGGAAATGCGTTGATTTCCTTTAACCTTCTGGAGGAAAGGTGATAATTTTTCACAGGTGTCGAACACTTTGCTATGCAATTCGCTAATCTACTGATGAATTTTAGCTGCTTTCACACAGTTATCACTTAGAAATGGCATCGCAGCGCGACTTCATAGGCGGCGGCGCCGTTTTGAATGCTCACAAATAAATGAAAATCAGGTTGATTTTTACCGTCATTGCGTCCCAGGCTTGCAAATAAATGCAGGTACACAGCGCAACATGCAGGAATGCCAACCACAGCGCTACAACAGGTGGAATTCAAATACTTAGCCTACTTTAAAAACACGCCTCAAAAATTACAATTAGAGTTTCGAAACAATTAATTTTAATCAAAATAAGGACAGTATAAGCAAACAGATAATCGGCCAAAACAGTGATTTATTGAAGTTTATAAGTTGAAAACCCCGACCGAAACTGTTTTATCAGTCGGATATGATTACCCAGGAGCACTATATCTGCTGAAAATGGCAATCTAATCTCGTTTCACTGTCTGAAAATGGCAATACGACTGCCACTTTATAGGGTAAAAAACAGCTGGACTGTGTTTTGTAGGGCAAATTGATACCCTGACTAACTTTTCAAGGTTTTTGAGGATACTAGCATTTCTCAATCACAAATTCACAGTGTATTATGAAAATACCCCTGCAAACCTGCATACTCAGCGAATTTCAAATGGTACTTCACTACCTCACGAAACCACTTACCAACTTTCATCAAAGCATACTCATAAAGAAGCGAGATATGACTTTTTATTTATTCTCTAAAAGAAAAACATTATGACTGATTATGCAGGTTTGCTGCATCAAGGCATCTGGGGGCCTCAAAGCAAAAAGTTATCATAGTCCTGGGCCTAAGTCCAGGGCCGTACTCAGGTTTCACGGGCCCCTGGGCAGGCCTGGTGGTGGGCCCTTGTTGTAAATAGTAATAGTAATAGCAAATAGTAATAATAAGCTAATGGGTAATAACTTCTTCTCTAAAGGGGAAATTCGCTAAAAAGGATAACAATCACACAAAACCAGAAAAGCTGCATGGACATAATTGTTGACACCCAAGAGACACATTTATACAATATACACTGCATTCTCTATAGGCCTACTGCTCTTTCAGTTAATGAAAATATTATGTTTAAGTAAATATCAAAGGCTGATGGGTCAAAGACCTGAGGATAAAGGTTGATACACCATAACCCTCCCAAGTAAAAGAGTTTTACTATGCTGTACGGCAAATAAGACTGGGGAATCATTGCTTTTGGATTCAATTTTCAACAAATTCTTTCTTGGTATTTTCAAACATCACCTGTAGGGTTTCCTACTAAAATTTCAAGCTCCTAATCTTAAGGGGCATGGCTACGAAATGATGAGAGAATTTAATTTGTTTTTTTTTGTTTTAAGGTGTATATAGACCAGTTGCATTTTCTACGTTTTTAATGGGAATGGTACAAACCCTGGACCAATTACTATGGTTGGTATTTTCTTAGAAAGCATTAGACAATTAAAAGCTGAATGGCATCTAGATCCACTATCAAAACATCATTTGGATTCCTACAATCTAAATTCTATTTGGCCTTTTTGGAAAAAAAATCTACATGATAATTGTTTTTGGCTTTAAACTTTTGTCATACTTAACACAGGGAAATCCATCCTTATAAAATAATCTTGGGCCATGACATTCGATTCCTGGCAGAACAACACAAGAGACTTTGGCTCTCTCTACATCTTCATATCGGTTATTACCAAACTGAAACAAAAAATTCAGGTTAGATACAGCATTTACAAACCTCGAAGCTGGCCTAACTTTAAGTCAAAAAACTTTTACAAAATATGTTATAAGTTATGTATGACATGTAAGAAGAAATTACAAAAACACTACATTCACAATATAATTAATTAACTCCATTATTATAACCTAATTAATGTAAACGAATGCTACCATGACGTGTTGTCATAGAAGTACCAATAATAGCCTATTGGTTTACCAATTCAAATTGACTTGCCTTTAAAATATCTTATTCACAACCAATTCCCAAATTCTACACAGGTTTTTTTCCAAACTCTCTGCCGAAACCTTTAAGAATTTGTCCTGTGGTCAAACAAAATTATAAAGGCTAAGTAAACTTAGGGCATACATTTTCACAATAACGATTGTGATAATATCTGGTCGATTTTCACAATTGTTCTCCATACAAATTGAAATTGCTCAGCCATGGCAAACTTTTTTATACCTTTGAAATATTTTCATTATCAAGATACTTAATAAGCATTACAAAATTCAAATGGCCCCAATTTTGAGATAGTGAAAGTTGTAAACATTTAATTAAATAGGCTTGCCTAATTAGCAGTAAACAAGTTAACACATGTGCCAAGTTTCAAGTCAGTACCTTCAGAGATTCCTAAGATAATAAATAGGCTATTGATTAACACATTCACTGCTGAAAAAATAAGTATATACGATTTCCTATGGCGCATTATTACGCAATCGCGACAAAAAAAACAACGAAAAAGTCATGGAATCCAGCAACGGCAAACCTCTAAATTCCCCCTCTAAGCAGTAGAGGGGGAAACATGCTGGTGTACTAGACATGTCGCTTCGGCTCGTAGTTTTTGTGGTTTTCGCGAGTATTATCGTGAGTTTGTAGTCAATTGTCGTTTCACAGTGTGGTGAATAATTTAAGTGTGTTTTCTCGCGATAATCAAGTTGGTTAAATTGCTTGTGTGTCTTTGTCTCACGTAAATTTTTATAATTAGGTGATAAGGTTAAGAGCTGAGTAAGACAGGTCAAGGTCACGTGGGTCACATCTCTGTCCAGTGCTGCCATCTGGTTCGTCGCGATGTCACCACCGCCACTGCCACCACAAGACAGCACAGCTGTACGTACACGCTTTCAAAGTGTCAGTGACTACCAAGCATTGGATAAAAAACTGGATGTGATTATCACGCAACTTGGTGAAAAAAGTCGGATAGTACTGCAACTAAAGGAGACATTGTCAACATTAAAAATGATTTGCAACTGTTTAAGGATGACATTATGCGTACTACAGTCATATGTTTTGATGAGTTGAGGAGAGTTAAACTTCAAGAGACTGACACAAAGTCTAAGGAACATGACGGGTCCATTGATATGTTAAGGTGTGAAAACGCGAAACTAAAAGATGAAGTGGGTATTTTGAAGAAAAACTTAACAATGCAGATCAATATCCAGGGAGTGCCAGAGAGTCTCGATGAGAACACTTTAGATTTAGTTATTAGAGTCACCTCTGTTCTGAATTTTAATCTTCAGCCATCAATGGTCAACGCCAGTCATCGCTTAGCCCCAACAGAAACGACAATATCCCTAGGAGCATTATTGTCAAGTTTTGCCGACGAATGGATATGGAGGAGATGCGTCATAGAGCTATCAAGAAGAGGGGATTTTCTGTATTTAACCTCGGATTCTCCATGTTATTTATGTAAATCTGACCATGACGCGTGAAACGCGCATTTTGTGGGCCGAGACTCGCAAGTTCAAGTATGAAAATCGTTATAAATTTGCGTGGATAACGAGCAATGGCAAAATATTCCTACGTAAGTGTGAGAAGGACTGCCTGATATTAATCGAGGATAAAGCTGACTTTCCCCGCATTGCGCCGCCTTCAAAAGCTCCAATGTCAAGCGCCATCGCTCCTGCCGCTGTAGCTGCCGCTTCTCATCCCACCCCCTCGGCCGATAGTTAACCTCTCTCGTCTTCAACAGATGTTTTCTATAGGAAGTCTACCCTGTGAATCTGTATACCATCTGGTAGTTTTGAACCAACAATTGCATGTTATTTATTTCTTAAATATATTTATTACTTACTGCATGTATGGTAAGGTTTTTGCACGTTATAGAATGTATTGTAGTTTTAACCCTGTATAATTATCTAAGGCCATTTCAGCATTTTGCCATCAGTCCTAAAATGAGAATTTTGTCTGGATATTGTGTTTGATTTTAGGTGCTAGTAATTAACAGTCAAAATGTAAATATTTTCTATCAAAATGTAAGAGGCCTTAGAACAAAGACATTGCCATTTAGATTAGGAATTAGTGAAAATAATTTTGAAATTATAGCAGTAACTGAAACATAGTTAAAAGATTCTATTTATAATTCTGAATTGTTTCCAACTGGTTATGATATTTATAGAAAGGACCGAATGGGTCTTAATGTAATGGGTGGAGGTGTATTACTGGCAAATGATCAAATAAAATCCACTCGATTGTATGATTTAGAAAACGAGGGTGAAAATATATGGTTGAATTTAACGTTTTCAGTAAAAACTTTGATAATTTTGGGCTTAGTTTATTTTCCACCAAACTCTGCAGCCACAGTTTATAAGGCATTTTTTGATAAACTTGATGCTTTCAATTTTAATAACGAACAGATCATTATTTTAGGGGACTTCAATCTGCATATTTATGGACAGAACTTTGATATGGCTTCTGGGGGAGTGATTTGTGAACAGCTGTTGTTTTTTTGCAAATTGCATGACCTTGTTCTAAAAATTAATGTATTTAATTGTAATGGTAGGACCCTAGACGTAGTTTTAACTAATATTGATAACTAAGGTTACGTGTACACCAGATCCGGGATACAAGCATATTCGGGAGCCAATCAGAAGCTCGGAACTGGGATGGTAGCCGGGATAGAAGCAGTGGGCAAGGGTCAGATCTAGGATCAGATCCAGAATTGTTCCTGGATGTAATCAAAGGAGGTTGCTATGGTCATTTATCATCTGATTAAACAAAAATCGAATCATGTGTTTAGAACCATGTAGGCTTAATTACTCTTTTCTATTTACATTGAAGTATTTACTGAATAATTGATTTACAAATATACTTACAGCCTTCATTAATGAAATGGGTACTTTGGTATACGGATGCCACTATTTTTGGAGGTTAATTTTTACCGGATACAAAGGATAACTACATAATTCGAAAAAACGTACTTTTATTGACTTACTGTAAAAGTTTTACATAATTCTGATGAGCGGTCTATGTGTTGTGCCTCCCAAAAGGCAGCGATGTCCGCTAGGATCGTGTTGAATGCGTCGCCGCCGCTAGCAGCCACACCCGATCGCAACATGTACTCCGCCAAATATACAGCGCGCTGCGGCAGTTATGTTAGGATGGGTTATCCTAAAAATACGTACGGTTTCCACTTCATTTCGAGGTAAATCCCACACGAAAAGAACGTCACTCATTATGAAAACAAATGTAACGTAGTGCACGGCAATAAATCACTCATGACACTGACCCAGATACAGACAGGCGGTGACAGGTGATGCGCGCGCTCCGGTCAATGACCTGACCTTGGCCTATTTGGAGGGGGTTTGGCGGCCGGAAGTATGACTCATCAGGTATCATTCGATTTGTAACAAAACAAGGAAAGTCCTACAATCATTTTTATGATAACCCATCCTAACATAACTGCCGCAGCGCGCTGTATAAGGGTGGCATCCGTATAATACCAAAGTACCCCTAGGGTCCCCTAGTTTATGTATACGTTTTGTAATTATAATTTAATGTTTTATGTAAAATGGGGAATGACTTGCGACGGAAGTAAAGTTTATGTGGAAATAATATAAATGTCATTGATCGTATAGCTATAAATATTTGTTGTTATTTTACTTTATTTCTTAAATAAATGCCTATTTGAAGGTTATAACCTAAGTTACTGTTTAAACCGTGATATTCTTTGAAGTTAAATATATTTTTCTATGTGAAAACTGTGTATAGGTTATTAGGCCTTTATCAGGCCAATACATTTTACATAATCTCATTATGTTATAAATTTATTTTATGGTAAGTAGCCATAAACCAAGGATAAAATGTAGGTAAAAACCGCCCAACCTATCTTACCAGAAACCATAACTTACTGTTGACGCCGATTACGGGAGTGTTGGAGGGGGTTATTGTTTAGGCCCTCGTCCTCAACCCTTCAGTCGTCTGTCTAACTACAACCTAGTGGCATCTCGGAGGCTCACGATCAGATTTATTTTCAGACTAGATTAATTTCATTCAGATTTCGTTCATTTATTTACGTCCAGTTTTAGGTATTGTTTCACCTTTTGATTTGCTAACTGACAATAAATTCAGTGATCTACAACAAGAGCTTAATTTACAGAACCTAATTTGCATAAAAAGTACGGTACGTAGTTGCGCCACCACAGTTACTTTTCATGTTCATAAAAAAATAACTGTTATCAGTTGTTGAAATCTTTCTATTGAAAATAGCTCAACTTCATCACAAGATTCATCTCTTTTTTTATATAAAAGAAACATATTACAAAATAGAAAGATTACAATAGGCTACTTTTAACAACGTTTACAATTAATGCAAAATAGTTCATAACATGATTTAAAACCAATGAGTTTACGTATTTTGTATTTGATTTGAAACAAATATTTCCAAACAGCTGACTAAAATTATAACAGGTGAGTATATTGGCTGCTATCCCCACTTGTATTCCGGCATAGATCTAGGGTCAGATCCAGAATTAAAGCTACCATCCCGGGTACCAACCACACCCTTAACACATTCGCTGCGACAAATTAATTTAATAATTTACCTATGTGCTAAACAATTTTTTTTTCATAAAATTTTACCTTTCATGTTGAAAAGTCGGGAATAGGTGTCAAAATCGAAATTGCAGACTCCGATCGATGTTTTTTTGGCAAAAAAATTCAGAGGTCGCCGGCGGACCCTCCGCACTTGACATCGAAATTTACATGTAATTTTACATAATACATACCGCACCCCAACCACCGAGGCGCGAGACGCGACCGGATCCATTTTCACACAGTACCGGTACGTAAACTACTAAATATATAGCCAAAACAAAATATATACACTCCGCATATACATATACATATCCATACACATATACATAACACACCCCACCCGCCGAGGTGCGAGACGCGACCGCTTCCATTTTCACACAGTACCGGCACGTAAACTACTAAATATATACGTAAACTACTAAATATATGTCCAAAACAAAATATATACACTTCGCATATACATATACATATACATACCGCACCCCACCCGCCGAGACGCGAACGAACGGCACGGCCGCTCGCCGAGGTGCGAACGAACGTCACGGCCGCGCGCCGAGGTGCGAGACGCGACTGGATTCATTTTCACACAGTACCGGCACGTAAACTACTAAATATATGGCCAAAACAAAATATATACACTCCGCATATACAAAATATATAATATACAAAATACATATATAAAATCTATCTGTGGCGGACCGGCCGCACCGCCAAAACGAGAACCAATGGAACTGGAGTATGCACACACACCCTAGAGCCAATGCGGTATCGTATCAAGGTTCTTCTGCTAACTGCTAAACCACACTGAATCCATAAACATGACATGGCGCGGGGCCCTGCCGGCGGCCCCCTACTACTATCGCGGCGGCATCTGGGGTCTGCCGGCGGACCCGCCGCACTGAATGTGTTAACCCTCTACCTTAACGGTATGAACATACCCTTAAGCGTGCAAGAGGAATATCCCATCATGAGAATAGATAACTATCATCCTCCATAAAGCATTACGTTTGAAGTATTATTAATGTTAATGTTGGTCTCTCTGGAAGTAAGAAAAAGTCTTATAATTTTAGATATGTTGATTATTTAAGACTATATAATTCTATAACAAATATTAATTACGATTCTGTAACAGAGTGTTCGAATGTTGATCTGGCAGTAGACAACTTTTATACATGTTTGTACTCTATTCTTGAAAGTAAAAAACATAAATACCCAATTTGGTTTTCTTATGGTTCAATTAAACTAATAAAAATTAAGAAAAAGTAAGGAAGAGACTTAAGAAAAATAACATACAGGGCTTGAATGAAGAGTAGGCCTAAAGACGTAAGTTCTCAGTGAAAACGCAGTATAAAATTAGATTAATTAAATTACATGCGTGATATTGAGAATACTATTATAGAGAATCCCACTTCATTCTGGAGTATTATGAAGAGGCTGAGGTCGAGTGATAATCATTCCACGGCATGACTCTGGACAGGGAGAGGGTGGAGGGAGGTGCTGCGATTGCCGAGGCATTTGCTGCATACTTCCAGTCTGTTTACGTTCCCTCTAATCTTGATGGCGAGGAGTTGCACCGCAAGGCTGTCAGTTCGCTAGTCCACCCATACATTGGTTGTCTTTCTTTAAATAATATTACTGAAGCTGAACTGCTTTTAACATTTAAAATCTTAAATCCAAGCACTCTGTTGGTCCTGATCGAGTCCCTTCCTTCATTTTCAAGGGTTGCGTGGAATTTCTAATCAGACCTCTCCTTAAGATTTTCAATTTATCTGTGAGGAGCTAATATTTTCCGTGTCATTGGAAGCTGTTAAAGGTTGTTCCCATTCGTAAAAAGGGGAAGAGGAATGAAAGGAATGATATGCAAAATTTCAGACCTGTTACCATTTTAACCACACCTGCTAAGCTGTTTGAATCAGTATTATATAAAAGAATTTTTCATCATGTGAAGAACTTCATAACCCTATATCAGCATGGTTTTTATCCATAAAGGTCCATTAATACTAATCTTCTGAACTTCTCCGACTTTTGCATTTCCTCTTTAGACAAAGGTGGACAGGTTGATTTGGTGTACACCGATTTTGAAAAATCATTCAATAGAGTCAGTCATCTTAAACTGTTATCGAAACTTAGTTATCTTGGATTTTCTAGTCAGGGGTTAAAATTGTTCTCTTCTTACTTACACGATAGGAAACAGTTAGTTAATTTCCAGGGGAATTCTTCTTCTGAGTTTGTTGTTTCTTTGGGTATGCCGCAGGGCTCTAACTTTGGGTCTTTAATGTTTCTGATATTCGTTAATGACATCGTTGACTGCGTACTAAATAGTAGAGTTCTACCATATGCTGATGATTTGAAAATCTTTAAGGAAATTGACAAAGTTAATGATTGTCACCTTCTTCAGGAGGATCTGGATCGACTGGTGGTATGGAATAATGATGGTTTAAAATTTCACGCAGATAAATGTTTTGTTATTAGGTTCACTAAACGCACTCAGAAATTAACAACTCAAATTCGAAAATTTTGACGAAAACAATACTTTCTCCATATACTATGTATAGAGGGAATATACATACTTATGTACTTTCAATATTCTGTGAATGGAGTGTGATTGCAATTTAGATCTAAAATTACTGACCTTGGTGTTACTATAGATAGCAAATTTTCCTTTGCTGACCACATTATTTAATCTTGTAGATCAGCCTATTGCACTCTTGGCTTTATTTTCAGATCAGGCAGTTTTTTAAGCAGCATTTCTTTATTTTCAGATCAGGCAGTTTTTTAAACAGCATTTTCGGACTAAAACTTTTATGTTTTGCCTTGATAAGGTCTAGACTGGAGTTTGGAGCTGTTGTGTGGCACCTTAATCATGCTTATCTTATTGATATGATCGAACAGATTCAAATAAAGTTTCTTAGGTATTTGTTTTTTAGGAAGTTTGGCTACTATACTTATGACGTATCTTACCCTATTTTGTTTGATCTGTTCGAAATGGATAGTTTGAGGATATGACGTGATACTGGAATGCTACTTTCACTTTCTCCCTCTATACATAGTATATGGAGAAAGTATTGTTTTCGTCAAAATTTTCGAATTTGAGTTGTTAGTGGAAATATTCGTTTTGGTGCTCCCTGAACCCAAAAAAGTGGTTTTTACGTGATGTCTGTGTGTGTGTGTGTGTGTGTGTGTGTGTGTGTGTGCGCGCGTGCATGTGTGTGTGTGTGTGTGTGTGTGTGTGTGTGTGTGTGTGTGTGTGTGTATGTGACAGAGCTAGAGCCCTAACCAATGGGCCGATTTTTTTGAAATTTGGTATGTAGATACTAATCCACGATATCTCCAGGCGTTTTGTTTCATTTTTTGAATTTTTGATTTTGAAGGGTAATTATTCCCTAAAAACCGCCAAAAACATGAAAAATCAAAATTTCTCAAAAACGGCTCTAACGATTTTGATTAAACTTTATTCGTTTGTAGAACCTTAGTTTTCCAACAAAATTACACTACCCGCATTCCTGTAAAAATTCGGGTTCAGAAATTACAGGACTTAAAACATCAAAAATTCAGTTTTTTTGATTTTTCATAAAAATACATAAATATAAAAAAATATTACTATTCACCATTAAAAAGAGCTCAAAAAACTAAATAATTTAGTATTTCGAATTACTATTCTACGATTGCTGGTTTCCGAGAAAATTTAAATTTTCATTTTGCGGTAAACGCAGTACGTTGTCCAATGTTAATCTTATGGTGAATACAAAAATTACTATTTCTCTCTTATTTACTGATAAATTTCATTCAAACTTGATATGCTTGTCAATTTAGCATTGACCAACAGAAAAAATTCGAAATATGTTGCCCCTTAATAACCCTGGGGGGGAATAGGGGGCATTTCCCCTCTTAAAACCACGTGTGTTGAGCGATGGATTCTGCAGTGCCTCCTAAGTAGGGATTTGGGTGGATGTTTTTTAAAACAACTTGTTTACAATATTTTCTGTACATTCGACCGTGCTTTGTATTCTATATTTAGTAAATAAAAAGTAATTTATTCGTTAAAGTTGGGCTAAAAGGGAGAAAGTATGTGTCAGTTTCCTGATACCGTTTATTTCTTCATAAATTAACAAATGGCAGGGTCGACGAAGTTGAGCTCTTATCGCGGTTAGCTTTCCTTGTGCCCTGTCCTTCGTCCAGCAGAGTCCGCGCATTGTTTAGTCCACATTTCTCACGTAACGACCTGGGTGCCCAGGCACCTGTTAATATTAGGATGAGGTAGTTAATGCCCTTCCTCAAGATGTGGACATGTTTTTCTCGACCTTCGCCTTTTACAAAAAATCAATTGCATGTTAATAGTTTTATGTCACAGTACCTGTATTAAATATTTTTCTATCCTATTTATTTATAAATTTCTGTATTGTAATAATCTTGCTTATAACGGAGTTTGCACATTGTGTTACGATGATTAATGTTTGCTTGTAGAGCATGATTAGCACTTTTAGTAGTAACATATTTACTGTGTTCATTATGATATTTCATGCAATTAAGTTTACACTCAATGTATGAACAATAGTGACTAGTGCAACAGTGTGTTTCCAATTTTGTATTTATATTTAGTTATATATGCTACAATATAATTGGATTTGTTCTGTTTTGTAGCATTTAAAATTAAATAAATAAATAAACATTGCCGCGTGGCGGGAACACGCCCCCTCGCGTGCCCCGCAGCTAACGTGTTAAATGGGAGTTGTGTGGTTTTGCTTGGTTTTAATTACTTAGACACCTTGTTATGTACCTTGTTCTAAAGAACTAATGCTAGGAAAAGAAATTGTGATGAGAGCTTTTGCACGCCTCCTCTAATGCTCTTTGAGCCTAAAGTATAATTTTTGTCTTCCTATTTCACTAACAGATTTGACATTCCAGCGTTATCATGAAATATGTATACCAATAATTATAACATTTTCGTAATCTATACAAAGCCCTACATATCCATACTGGCTATAGGTATTGGTTTTTACATCAGTTGACAACAACGATACAATTTTTCACCATAAGAAGTTGATTCAAATCTTTTCCTCTTTATAATACATACAAGAAAATACCATACTCAAACATAAATACAATATTTTAATACAGAAATATTTCCATTAATAAAACTGGATTAGATCTACAGTACAGTAGTAGTTTTTCAATTACCTTTAAACAGCCATAACCAAGTTCTGTCTTTGCCGTGTCATTATCCTTGTGATCCACAAGCTCTTCACAATCCAGAAATTCCATAGGTCTAAACAAAAAATGTTTATTAGATCTGTAGGCTTACTTCACATTTTGTTATCGTTACATGATAGTCAAAATGATAATAAAGAACTGATTACTGATTCCTTAGTACACGAGGAGGTTTCTTGAAAATCTCACATTGCTTTTTGGGATTTTTTTAATGTGTTTCCATTTCAAAGTGCTAATGAAAAAATAAATTAAATATTGCAAAAATGTAATTATTAGTTTGCAACTTAGAAACAAAAATTAAATGATGAGCTACTGAACAAATTAATGCAGTAATAAATTTCAGAGCCTTAAGGAACATAGTTTTACTTCACACAATTTGTAATTAATTTCAGTTAGGCCTACGTGTTTAAAAACTATTAGATCAAAATCATAAAAACAAGTGGTGACAAGGTAGCTAGATAATCCACAATACACTGGATGAAACAATTTAATATGCTACAGCTATATTGCTATATACATAAGAATAAATAGGTCATATATCAGCTGATTATATTTCAATTCATCATGTTTGTTTACTTTTCTTTTCTTATTGTATTTGTTCAAATATCTTCAAAATGTATTTTTAATTTATTAAAACTAGTTTATTACATTAATCAAATACGTGCAATTATTATTCAAATATAAAACAATTGGCAACGACTAAATACCACTTCAATCATTAAACCAAAAGTATGGATCCAGACCAGTTAAAAGAAATTATACAAGTAATTTCAGAGAGCCAAAAAAATCTTATCGAAGGAGTTGTTACTAGGATGATGGAAAAATTAAGAATTCCTCACTCAGAACCAACTGCAGTAAGTAACATTCCACCTTTTGAAGAATTCAATCCCATAACAGAAAATTTCAAAAATTACCTAGAAAGATTTGAGAATTATCTAACTATACAGAATGTTAAAGATGTAGAGAAAAAAATCTCAGTTATTAAGTGTATCAATTGGATCAGTTAACTATAACAATCTATCTACCTTGCTTGGACCAGATAATGCTATTAAGAACCTTAATTATCAAACATTATGCCAATCTTTCGGTGACATGCTAGGTATCACCCCATAGAAATTCAGTAGTACATCAACATTATTTCTTGAGTACATACCAGAAACACAATGAAACCATTCCAGAATATATAGCTTCACTTAAAAAAAATCTCACTGGATGTGAATTTAATGTACAATGTGAATTTTCAAAGTCAATTTCAGTTAGGGCCTAAAGACATTTTCTTGCGAGTACAGTTTATTAGAGGCTTAAAGAATGTTTGGATTTGTGAGCAAATTCTTCAAATGGATGGTACTTCATTCAAAGAGGTATTAATAAAGGCAACTACTCTCGAAGCTTCCCATCTTGAGGTACAAGCACTAAACAAGCGTCAGGTAACAAATACTTCACCTTGTGATGTAGATATCAATAAAGTCTCGAAACAATCTAACTTAGGATTAGTTATAGAAATCGATCACAAGCTAGTCAAGTTCAAGGTGCTAATCATGTACAACATAGAACTATACCTAAATGTAGGATTAATGATGCACAATTGGGGATTGATAACCTATGCTTAAGATGTGGCCACAATACTCATCATGCTTCTGATTGCCAAGCAGATAAATCATCATTACACTGCAAGACTTGTTCTCGACAAGGTCACGTGTCCAAAGTACATCTTTAATTAGGGAGAAGTTTCCTAGAAACCACAATTCTCTCATATCATCAGGCTCATCAACTAAATATGGTTTTAATTAGGCCTATGTAAATCATGACATCTATGACAACACTCAATCTATGAAAAGCATTAATTCTCAAAAATCTATTGTTACCGTACATATAAATAACAAACCAATGCAGTTTGAAGTAGATTCCGGAGCAGGGCATACCCTCATCTCAGAGACCGATTTCAAAAATTTAAATCTAAATACTGTTATGACACCTGCAGATATTTTCTTTAGGGCTTACACAAATTAAATTTTCTGTCCTAAAGGGAAAGTACAGGTTCAAGTAGCTTACAGGGGACTCAATCAGACGAAGAACTTTTCATAGTACCTGATGGTCATCCAGCTGTACTCGATAGAATATGGATAGACATTTAGGAATAAATCTCCAGGAAATTGACATACTTTTCAAAAATGATATATTTTCCAGTTCATCAAATCCGGTTCATTCAATTGATAATGTACTTAACGAGTTTTCTAGCGTTATTGAACAGAAAATCGGTTGTCTTCCAAATCATAAAGTTACCTTAAAATTGCATGACAATGCTACGCCTGTGAACACTAAGGAACGAAATGTTCCATTTGCACTTCGGTCCCAAGTCGAAGAAGAACTCAATAATCTGGAATCTGCAGGAATAATTTTGAGAACAGATGTAAGCGACTGTGGTTCGCCTCTTGTGGTAATCCCAAAAGGTAACAGTACGGTTTGCTTATGTGTAGATTACAAAACCGGTATAAATGATCGACTCGTCTCAGCTAATTTTCCCATCAAACATATTCCAGACATTCCTTCATAATTTACGAAACTCTAGTGTATTTTATAAGTTAGATGTCTATAAAGCTTACTTACACATACCAGTTAACGAAGAAAGTAGTAAGGTTCAAACAATCACTACCCACAGATACGTACTCGATACGTGGATTAAGTTTTAGTATCAAAACGGCACCAGCGGAATTTAACCATATTTTAAGTCAAATATTACAAGGACTTCCCAAAGTAGAAGAATATTACGACGATATAATTGTGCATGGTACAACAAAAGAAGAGTGTTTTCAAAACTCAAAAGCTGCCTTCAGCGTCGTCAAGAAAACTACATACATATAAACAAGGACAAATGTGTATTCTTTTGTGAAACGATTGAATACCTAGGATATGGTATCCAACATAACAAAGTATCTAAGTCTCCAGACAAGGTTTGAGCAGTCAACAAAATGCCCCGCCCAAGAAATGTAGATGAAGTTCGTAGATTTCTTGGCATGGTAACGTACTACGCACAATTTATTCCAGACTTGTATACTAAATCTGAAGCTCTTCGAGAACTTCTGCAGAAGAACCAAAAATTTCATTGGTCAGCAAGATGCGAAAAAGCTTTCGTGTCTCAAAGAAGAAATTACCTCTGACAGAGTTTTGGTTCCATATGATCCACATTAACCAATCGTACTGACGTGTGACGCTACTCCAACCGGCATTGCCGCTGTTATGAGTCATATAATTGATGACAAGGAACGGCTGATCGCATACGCTTCAAGATCACTGACACCAGCAGAGAAATACTATAGCCAGTTAGATCGAGAAGCCCTAGCAATTTTCTTCGGGGTAAGCCACTTCTACAATTATTTGTTTGGTTTTCATTTAGAACTAGTCACAGACAATGCCCCACTAACCAGGATTTTTCATGAAAAGAAAACACTTCCTCCTATGACATATAGTCGACTTCTGAGATATGCATCTTTCCTATCAGGTTTCGACTACTCTGTCCGCTTCAAGAAGGGGGAAACTAATGAAAATGTAGACTGTCTATCCAGAGCACCAATTAATCAAGAATCCAACTCGATGGATGTACTAATCAACAACGAAGTCAATTTGCTTCACTCTAATACATTGTTTGGTATACCATCAGATATTCTGACACCTGAAGTTCTAGCTAGAGAAACAGAAAGTGATGAAGAACTGAAGAAAATTAAACTGGATCTTCTTACTAACTCTGAAGAATCACCAAACATACTTTCAGATGGACTTCTTTTCAAAGATAACTGTGCTGCCATACCAAAAAGTCTCCAAGCTCATATTCTTGAACAACATTTTACCCAAATTGGAATTACCAAAATGAAACAACTGGCAAGGAGATGTGTATACCGGTATGGAATCGATAAAGCTATTGAAAACATAGTTCAGTCCTGCGAACACTGCGCACTTACCAAAAATCAACCTTCAAAAGCTCCATCACACCCATGGTCAGAACCTGAAACCAACTGGGAACGTATCCATGTTGATTATTCAGGACTATTCAACAACAGTTATTTTCTTGTGTGTGTTGATGCAAAATCAAAATGGTTAGATGTCAAAACCATTTTGAATCTACCTACGACTTCAACCACTATTGCACTTCTCGACAACATATTTTCGTTTCACAGTTATCCCGAAGTTATGGTATCGGACAATGCTTCCATTTTCGTTAGTTCCGAATTTAAGAACTATTGTAAGAAGAATGGTATTTTTAAAAAACTAATTGCCCCAGGTGATGCTGCAACAAACGGGTTGGCTGAACGAATGGTACAGACACTGAAAAAGCCGTTGAAAGCAATGGAGAAAGATCCAGGAAACATACTGACTAAAGTAGAAGACTTTCTACTCCAGTACAGAGCCACACCACTCTCAAATGGACTATCTCCTGCAGAACAGTATCTTAACCGGAAGACTCAAATTCGATTAGATGCAATCAAACTTTATCACCCATCAGAAAACGAAAAGTCAAACTCTTGTGTAAAAACATTTCATGTGGGGGAGTGTTCTATGCCGGGATTACTCAAACAATAAATCCACCTGGATATTTGGGGAAATCGTCCAGAAGTTAGGAGTTCTGCATTATATTGTTAAACTTGAATCCGGCAGAACAATCAAACGACACATTGATCAGTTGAGATCAACTAAAGTCAAAAGGGTCAATTTCCAATCAGAGTCATTTTCACCAATCTGTAAATACAACAAGTAAAAATCAAAGTATACACTTTAATATTCCCAACCTTCGACAACCTCCTACTGTTGCAGCATCATCTGAAGACAAGACAGTACATCTTATCTGATGAACTAGATTCTTTACCATCAAGAGAACTAACTTCTGGTAATGAACAAGAACAAACTGTTGATAACGAGCAAATGTTTGAAGATAGGCAAGAAATTATACCAGATGAACGCAAAACTCCTGAACCTCTACCTTTCCAATTGCGTCAATCGAAACAACAAAAGAAAGTACCAACTTACTTTCAGTCTTTTGTTTCAAAGTAAATGCTAATCAAGTGGGGAAGACTGTTATATCCATATGAATAAATAGGTCATATAACAGCTGATTATATTTCAATTCATCATGTTTGTTTACTTTTACTTTTCTTATTGTATTTGTTCAAATATCTACAAAATGGAGTTTCAATTTATTAAAACTAGTTTATTACATTAACCAAATGCGGGCAATTATTATTTAAATATAAAAATATATATATGCAACATTTTCTAAAAAAAGCTTCAGCTTTAGCTAAGTTCATTGAAAAGTAGCACTATTGTAGCATCGCTGCTCCCCAACACTGCCAGTTATAAACACAGCTAAGTTACAACTCATCAGAAACACAATTTTTTCCAGAGACACACTTTATACTAGGTACCTATATTAAACTTGGCCTTATAGGTTTTTAATAATTCAAGGCACTCCCTGGCAAAAATACAAATGTATCGACAGATTAAAAACGAGTTTGCACGCAGCACGCTGACGTGAGGAAAGTGAATTTCCACATAAAAACTTTTAAAACTCAAAATCAGTGTAAAAACATACATTTGTCCAATTTGTATTGAAATCTGAAAACATTGATTTTTTTTGGCTGTTCTGATACTCCTGGTTTCATTTACTTGCAAAGCTGGGAATACAATTTTGCGCATTATAAGGTTAGGAGAAGGTCCAGACAGGCCTGAAAGTAGGCGTGAGGTTGCTGGGGGTCTTAAAAGTACTCTAACAAAGGAATAACAGGCTTTTCTAGTGTAAAATCCCCATAAGACAACGTACTGTGTTTAGCCGATACACATTTTCTTTAATAACTCGGTAAATATTTATGCTAGAATGACGAGAGAGGGCTTAAAACTTTTGCCTCTCTAATTCTCATCTTTTTACATGCATTAATTTTACATCTGGGGCTTTTCTGACCCTTTTTTGGCCCAAAAACTCGAAATTTGAAAGATTAATCCCCAAAAAATGGGTTTAGAGTTTTCCGATTGTTTTGCCCAACGAAGTTGTCCAACAGATTATAAAAAGGAATGTCCCTACCAAATTTGAAGTAAATCGGACAAAAGATGTGACCGCTAGAGTGCATACACACACACGTATATATATATATATATATATATATATATATACACATACATATACATATATATAAAATTTTGAACGACCCCCCAAAACATGTTCAGGGGGTCACGTTAGGAACTTCTATGGTGGTCCCGGGCTTAAGTTTCACCGTGCAGGTCATGCTAATAGTTCACTTTCCAAAGTAAATTCACTAATAAAATTTAAACCTAAAGCAATTCTTGCCTTTATTCACTTGATGAAATTTAGGTTAATGATCCTAAATCGTCACGTAACTAACCATGCTCTTGACCCCACAGACCTACCTGTTTACTATATTATTTTAACAGCTTGATGGCTTATTCTTCTTGCCTAGCTCATTTTTAATCTCTCTAGTTTTAACGCTTTTAATTAGGCCTACTGTAAGCCTTTACATCTGCGCTGTTTCGTTGATTTCAGCGAATTTCCCCTATAGGGAAGAAGCTATTACCGTAGGTCTCATGGTAAGACTTAAGCCCGAGACCATGATAACTTTTCATTTTGAGGTCCCCAGATGCCAAAAACACCATTCGTTCAAATTTGTATACATGTATGTATATATATATGTCCGTAAGCACGATAACTCTCGTAAAAAAGGTCCGATCTTAATGAAATTTGGTACAAATGTGTAAAGTACCATTTATCTGAACGAGTTCGAAAATCACACCATCCGAAGGGGGTTTGGGGGGTTTTGTACCCCAAAAATGGTTTTTTTTGGGGTTTCCACATGTAATTTTTATTTAAACCAAATTTTGTTATTTACCATTGAATACAACATAAAAAAACAAACAATTTGGTATTTTGATCATTGCTCTACGTCAATTGGTTACTGAGATATTGAAAGTGCTAAACACAGTACGTTGTCTAGTGTTATTCTTATAGAGAAAAAGAAAAATTGTATACCTCGCTTATTTATGAACATAAACTGACGAAATTTGGTATATGACTTCATCTGGTTGTGGTTTATTGTTGTTTGCACAAAAAACATTTTTCGCCCATGGTTCCTGTAGCAGCAAACCTAGGTACTTGGTCCCCTGATGGTGATTGGTGATGTTATATATCACTTATTTATGAATGAATATGGATGAAACTTGGTATGTGACTTCACTAAGATGAGTTCTATTGATATTTGCATAAAAACCCATTATTTTGTGTTCCTTGATGCAGCAAACCTGTGTACTCATCCCCAATGTTATTCTTATGGAGAATAATTGATATTTTAAATATCACTTGTTTGTGAATATATTTCTTATGAATCCTGTTAAGTGTTTTAATGTGTTATGCTATATATTCATTGGAAATTCGCTGAGTATGCAGGTTTGCTGCGACGGGGGTATTTTTTAAATAGTTGAACCCTGAAAATTTAAATCTCTAAAAAACATACTTATAGAAAGTATCGATAGTGATAAAAGGTAACATAACAGATAATCAGATGTGCAACTCAAAAATACTTCATCCATCCCGGGCATCAGCTTGGAACTGTGCCGACCACAGTTTATTGAGGTCCACTCTCATATTCAGCTTTCAAATCAAATCAAATAAAACTTTATTCATAAATGTACGTGGTACAATAATAGCATCATCAATGGCTTAATTATATACAAACTTTCAGTTTTATTATCATTATACTGTACACGAATGCTAGTTGTACTACACACATTTTAAGATATTAGAAAAAAAACAACAAAAAGAACTATTTAAACAAAACAAAAAAATCCACTCTGAGATTATATATGGGATTTTTTCTAATAGTAGTAGGATCAGTTGTTCTGGTTAAATAAAAAAAATCATCAAAGAAGTAAATACCCCCGTCTCAGCAAACCTGCATACTCAGCGAATTTCCAATGAATATATAACATAACACATTAAAACAATTAACAGGATTCATAAGAAATGTATTCACAAACAAGTGATATTTAAAATATTAATTATTCTCTTATTAATTATATCTTAAGTGTTGTAAGACGTCTTTTATTACATCCCGTAAGTAATAACAACACGTAATATGCTAATAAAAAAGTTGTTTAATTATTCTCTATAAGAATAACATTGGGGATGAGTACACAGGTTTGCTGCAACAAGGCTCACAAAATAATGGGTTTTTATGCAAATATCAATAGAAATATCATGCCCAAGTTGTTGACGTTAATCTCACAGTTCCTAAATATGATTCAACTGGGGTATTCATGTTTACTCGATCTATAAACTTAAGTTCTTTGTCTGTCTTTAAACGTCTGTTATATGATGAATCATGGGATGTTGTTATGTCTGCGGGTAGTGTTAATGAAATATTTGACTCATTTTTTTGTGTTATGGAACATTATATCAATTTGGCATTCCCATATAAGAAAATTAAAATCCTAAGGAATCAATCAAGTACAAAAATTAAGTTAGATGGCAATTTGTTGAAGATGAAAGAGGAGCTATTTCAACAATATATTGCAACTAGAGATCTACCTTCATCACATCCACTGCGGATATCATACAAGAAGTTTAAATTAGATTATAGGTCTTCAATTAAAGCTGCCAAGTCATTAAAGGTAAAATACCTAATTGAGAATGCCAAATACAAATCAAAAGCTATGTGGGATATCATAAATGAATGTAAAAGATCTAGTAGCTCTCGGTTGGTGGGATCTATCGTTGATGGAAGTGGTGGGTTGGTCGACGACCCACTAATGAAAGCGAACGTTTTTAACTCGTTTTTCACTGAGGTTGGTCAACGTCTTTCTGCTAGAGTTGAAACCAAAAACCAATTTGTTCCTTGTCCACATTCTGTATGTCCTTCATTTTTTATGAGTCCAACTGTTGAGAATGAAGTTTTAGCTAAAATAAAATCTCTGAAGAGTAGTAGGTCATCAGGATTTGATGGGTTTTCATATTGCCTGTTGAAAGAATGTTCTGACCTTTTGGTTGTTCCATTGACGCACATGATTAATCTTTCACTTGAGTCAGGCGTTTTCCCAGATGCCCTGAAACTCGCTCTTGTCAAGCCCATTCTAAAAAAGGGAGACTCCAAGCAATGTGGAAACTATAGACCCATTTCAATTATATCCACCTTTTCTAAAGTTATTGAGAAAATTGTTCTCCAGAGGTTGTTATGTTTCCTGGAGGCGAATAATATTTTATTTCGCAACCAATTCGGGTTTAGGAAAGGGAAAGGCACATTGAACGCTATGTTTTTTCTGGTTGATGCAATTGTTAAGACCCTGGATGAAGGAAGACATGCTTTAGGTATATTTCTGGATCTTAGCAAGGCATTTGATGTTGTAAACCACAATCTTCTCATTCGGAAAATGTTTAACCTTGGGGTAAGAGGTGTGGCCTTGGACTGGTTTAGATCATACCTTGAGAACCGGAAACAAAGTGTGGAGATGCCATACTGTGACCAAAGGAAATGCATTAGGAAGCTCTATTCTAATAAATTGGCAGTAGCTATGGGAGTTCCTCAAGGGTCGGTATTAGGTCCTGTTCTTTTTCTTCTATTTATTAACAATATTGACAGTAGTATAAATAATGGTAAATTATGTATCTTTGCTGACGACACATCTCTAGTTGTTACTGGTCATAAAACGAAGGATTTAGAGGTGTCTGCATTTGTTCAGTCAAATTCCCTTCTTCAATGGTTAAATGAGAATGGTCTTTTTGTAAATACTGACAAGACAGGGATGATTGATTTTCAAATTCGTAATCGGACAGACAGCGTTTCGAATCTGCTAATTTCCGACAATACTGTTTCATCTACTGATACAGTAAATTTTCTTGGTCTTTTGATTGATTTGAGATTAAGTTTTTCTGACCACATCAGTAAATTGGCTGGTAAACTCAGTTCGATAATTTATGGAATACGTAAATTATCATTTTACACTAATTCTGATGTACTGCTCACAGCTTACTATGGTTGCTTTTATCCTTATCTCGTTTACGCTGTACCCATTTGGGGATCGGAAAAGGCTAGTATGAGATACATCTTTACTCTCCAAAAGAAGATAATCAGAATTGTTTTTGGACTCGAGCGGCTTCAATCTTGTAAGGAGACTTTTCGTCAGTGTGGCCTGTTGACATTTCCTTCCATATATATTTTTGAAACACTAATATTTTTTAGGAAAAACCGTGGGCTTTTTGAGTCCAGAATCTCTACGGCATATTCTCTTCGCCAAAGTTTAAATCTCCCTATTCCAAAACATAAAACTACATTTTTTAAAAACAATGTTTATTATTGCTCTGTCAAACTTTTTAATGCGTTGCCTGATTGCCTCAAGGTGGAGATGCCACATGATGAATTTAGGAAGAATCTTAAGACCTATTTGTTGAGAGGAGCGTTTTACAGTGTCCATGACTACATAAGGAATTTATAATTTAAAAGTGTTGACTATTTTGTTGTTGTAAGAGGTACATTTTTTAAATGACTCATGCCAATGCTTGTACAAGTTTTAAGGCAATAAAGGAATTATTGATTGATTGATTGATTGATTGATTGAACTCATCTTAGTGAAGTCACATACCAAGTTTCATCAATATATTCATAAATAAGCGATATATAACATTTTAAGTATTTTCCATAAGAATAACATGGGGACCAAGTACCTAGGTTTGCTGCTACAGGAACCATAGGAGAAAAATTGTTTTTTTTTGTGCAAACAACAATAAACCACAACCAGATCAAGCCATATACCAAATTTTAACAGTTTATGTTCTTAAATAAGCGAGATATACAATTTTTCTTTTTCTCCATAAGAATAACATTAGACAACGTACTGTGTTTAGCACTTTCAATATCTCGGTAACCAAATGACGTAGAGCAATGATCAAAATAGCAAATTGTTTGTTTTTTTTAAGCTGAATTTAATTATATAAATTAATTATAATTAATTAATTAATTAATTTTTAACATGTGAAAACCCCAAAAAACACATTTTTGGGGTACAAAACCCCCCTTTGGATGGTGTAATTCATCTGGTTTTCACACTCGTTCAAATAAATGGTACTTTACACATTTGTACCAAATTTCATTAAGATCGGACCTTTTTTACAAGAGTTATCGTGCTTACGGACACACACACACACACATATATAATATATATATATATATATATATATATTGAATATTTCTGATTGATTAGGGCTGCTGATAATAATAATAATATTAACATTTTAAAAAACAAACACCCTTTTTTAAGATCTTTATTATTTTATTATTTTTTGACTGACATGTTTCGGCAATGATGCCATTTTCAAAGTCAATATAACCTCACAAAATGTTGTATAAGTAAAAAAACATCTGTATAAAATAAATTAATCTAATCATATGGTCCTAAATCAAAATTAATTTGTTTTATATAAATGTATATATACTATATTAAATATATCTATTTCTTTTGTCCTCTTATTTGTTTGATTTTATCATATAAGGAATGCTGCTGTTTTATTTGCATACTATTTAGCATGTTTGGTGCATCTTTTTTGTAGTTAAAATAGATATGCATTTCTTCTTTAACGTTTAGTTTTTCCGATCTCCTTTCATATTCAAGAATGTTTAAATTTTCTTCTAAATTTTTGTAGTTATGATCATCTACTAAATTCAGGTCATAACTACAAAAATTTAGAAGAAAATTTAAACATTCTTGAATATGAAAGGAGATCGGAAAAACTAAACGTTAAAGAAGAAATGCATATCTATTTTAACTACAAAAAAGATGCACCAAACATGCTAAATAGTATGCAAATAAAACAGCAGCATTCCTTATATGATAAAATCAAACAAATAAGAGGACAAAAGAAATAGATATATTTAATATAGTATATATACATTTATATAAAACAAATTAATTTTGATTTAGGACCATATGATTAGATTAATTTATTTTATACAGATGTTTTTTTACTTATACAACATTTTGTGAGGTTATATTGACTTTGAAAATGGCATCATTGCCGAAACATGTCAGTCAAAAAATAATAAAATAATAAAGATCTTAAAAAAGGGTGTTTGTTTTTTAAAATGTTAATATTATTATATATATATATATATATATATATATATATATATATATACACATATATATAAAACAACAACAGAAGGATTTAGAAGAAAAAATATATATATATACATATATAACAATTTTAACGAATGGTGTTTTTCGCATCTGGGGACCTCAAAATGAAAAGTTATCATGATCTTGGGCTTAAGTCTTACCATGAGACCTATGGTAATAGCTTCTTCCCTATAGGGGAAATTCGCTAAAAGACAAATTTAGTAAATAATCTTTCAATTGATTTTTGAAAGTTTTCATACTTGTTTCACTTCTAAAAATGTTTGAGGTAAATGATAAAGGAATTTAGTTTTTTCTTAAAAAATTCTAAATTGCGGTGATCAAGTTTACGATTTGGCCGTGTGCTATATGTGTGGAGACCATTTTGTATTATTGAATTTGAAAACTGTTTAACATGGTAAACAGTTTCAAGAACAACCAAACCATATAAAGGTACTTAAAATGCCTAATTCCGGGAAGAGATGTTTTACAGATTCAGTACTCTTCATTTTTAGCATTATTGCTACTGATCTTTTTTGTTGTAAAAGTAACCCATCTAAATTATTTGTTGTAGTAGCTCCATAAATGCAAATTCCGTAGGATGAATGTGAATGAATGAGAGAAAAATATATTGTCTTTAATGTTCCCAAACTACTAAAATCAGACATCTGTTTTAGAGCAAAAATATTGGAAGACATTTTGTTGCAAACATGTGTTAGCCTACATGGTTATCCCAACTTAGATTTTCATCTATTATCAATCCTAGAAATGTTGTATACTGAACTTGCCCAAGAGCATCCTATTTCGCTATCGTATTTTTTAATTTTTGTTCACTTTACCGAAAAAATATTTTCCTAGATCTTTTTTATTTGAGTATTTCTAGATTCTCCTGTTCTTTCCGATCAAAATGAATATGAGATTGGCTAGGTTTACTTCTACAGTTGAATTTATACGAATTTTCAAAAAAGGTCTACAAAATCGCCAAATCTGCTTTGCCATTTCCCACTTCAACATTAGGCCACACTGCTAAACAAACATTACAAACATTAAATCCCCATGCTTTTCTTATGGGTGTTGTTTTCATTAGGACTATTTCTCGTTTGCTGGTAACTTTTTAGAAATACTGCTACCTATTTTTCCTGTGTCCCTGGGATCAAGACCTATAATTTGAGCCGTCTCCCATCATCCTGCAACTTGCCAAACTTCCACAATTTTGATTTAAAAATTTTGCTTACAGAATTATACATAAAGAATAGTGGCTTGAAGGGGCCATAGCCCTAACCTTTCTCTAATATCCTTTCGGCCTTATCTGATTTTTTTACTCTTTAAATATTGATGAAAATGAAACAGTAAAATACCCCTGTCACAGCAACCCTGCATACTCAGCGAATTTCCAATGGAGATATAAATGTCTTAATACTACATAAAGCCACTTACCAAGTTTCATAAAAATATATTCACAAATAAGCGATAGGCTTATATGCAATTTTAATTATTCTTCATAAGAATAACATTGGGGCTGAGTACCCAGGTTTGCTGCAACAAGGAACACAATAAATGAGTTTTTACACTAATATCAATAGAACTTAACTAGGTGAAGTCGTATACCAGTTTTTATTCATTTGTGTTCATAATTAAGAGAGACCTAGCATTTAATTATTCTCCATAAGAATAACATGGGGGAGGGGTGAGTACACAGGTTTGTTGCTATGGGAACCTTTGGCAAAAAATTGGTTTTTTGAGTAAATATCAATAGCCCACATTCATACGAAGCCGTATACCAAGTTTCGTCAGTGTATACGTTCATACATAAGCGAGATATAAAATTTGTCTTTTCCTCCATAAGAATAACATTAGACAACGTACTGTGTTTAGCACTTTCAATATCTCGGTAACCAATTGACATAGAGGAATGATCAAAATACCAAATTGTGTGTTTTTTAAGCTGAATCCAATGGTAAAACCTAATATTTGACTATTTCAAAAATTGTATAGGCCTATAAAAATTTCAAAAAACCCATTTTTGGGGTACAAAACGCCCCCAAAATAGCCCTTTGGAAGGAGCGATCTGGCTGGTTTTCGAACTTAGTCATAAATGTTGCTTTACACGTTCATACCAAATTTCATCAAAATCGGATCATTTTTACGAGAGTTATCGAGCTCACGGACATATATATATATATATATATATATATATAACTATATATATATATATATATATATATATATATATATATATATATACAGTTTCGAACGAATGGTGTTTAAGGGGTCTGGGGACCTCAAAACAAAAAGTTATCATGGTACCGGGCCTAGGTCTTACCATGCCGACTACGGTAATAGCTTCTTCCCTATAGGGGAAATTCGCTAAAAGGGAAGACATAGGCCTTTGTCAGTTTGTAAATAAAGGAGACTCTTAATCACATGTTTTGATATAAAAAAGCAGGCTTTTTAAACCCCCATGCTTTTCTTATGGGGGATGTTTTACGTTATTTTTCGTTTGCTGGAAATTACTGCTATTTTTCCCAGTCCCTGGGATCAAGACCTTTAATTTGAGTCTTCTCCCATCATCCTGCAATTTGCCAAACTCCCACAATTTTGACTTAAAAATTTTGCTTACAGAATTATATATAAAGATGTCAATTTCAGCCTACGGCATAATGCAATAGGCGTAGGACAATAAGCATATATTCAACATTTATAGACATGAATATTCACAAATAGGCTGTGTGAGAACAACTTAATACCCAAATTATTTGACGTTAAGTTGGTAGCCTACTACACAAAAATGCTAAATACCTGAAAGCCCCCAACTTTAGCAGATTACACATTACATACGTAAGGGTTAAATTAATCAATACATAATTAATCATTTAACTCTACACAATTTAAGTAACATAAGCATATGTATGTACTGCCCCTATTTCATTTTAATTAGATAGGTGAGCTACTCACAAATAATTGCATTTTACAAGGGGTCCAAGAGGATGATAGTCCTTTGTGTCCTCTGGAGTTGATGAGTTTTTATGTTGTGCAATGCACTGTTCAACAATAAAAAATAATAAAATAAGTAGTTTAACTAAGTAAAATTTGAAAAATGAACTTATCATTTCACATTCCCAATCAAATTTTGAAATAACTGTAACGAAATGTTTTTGTTTTTAATCTCTAACCTAGAAAAACGTTTCAAACCAGTCATCTGTTTCTGTTTCTACTGTAACTGTCTGTAACTACTTTACTTGACTTGACATCATGAATATAAATTTTTTTTCTTCGTTTCAGCCAAAGGTTTTATGCTTAATTTAATAGGGTCAGAAGTTTCAGTTAAGATTGTTAAGAAACCAGATTTTGATACAATCAGCAGTCGGGTTGTAGTATTTATAATAGATACGGATACTCTAAATCTCTATTGGAGTCAACTGAGGGCGAACACTGAGGCTATTTCGTTCACTATGGTTCACTTGCACCTTGCACCATGTCAGTTGTCACTGAATCATCTGTTCTGCTGTGTTTTGCTTTTGCTACACAAATCGTCTTGCTCTTGCTATAAACTATAAACTACTCCAGCCATTCTGTGTTTTGTTTTTGTGTTGTGTGTTCATACTACATAAACATGGCAGCAATTACAACACCTATTCATGGAACTGGACAAGTAGATTTTAATTTATCTTCTTCATCGCTTGATGACAATATTATCTCCTCAACATCTCAGCAAGAATGTCCACTTTGTTGCAGAGCAAGGAAGATATTTTACTGCAAAACCTGTATTAATAATGGTGATTACATTAGGTCGACTGCTCCTTGTGCAGAAAGGTAGGTCCTATATTCAAATGCTTTAATATAGTGATGTTGAACGGTATTTCAAGCTATACCCTAAAGGTATCTTAAAAATAAAATCATAGTTTATGATATTTAGTTCCTGAGTAAATTTATATCACCTAAAACCAAGCAAGTTAATTTAAATCTAGGCTACTTGTTCAGCTTACTTAGGCCTAAATTATTAGTTTCTCACACAAGGATAGCTTAGTCCTAGTAAAACTCTGAATGCACTGTTATAATTGATACAGTGGCAAGAATTGCGATTATTATAGAAGGCCTGCCTGTGCACTTATTACTGGTCTATTTATTTATTTCAGCGGCATGGATGTGGCACAACGGATATAGAACAATTATTTAAAGAAGTGTACTAATTATACCAACAGTAGATTGCTTTAAGTCAAACTTAAGTAGGCCTATATGAGATTAATCAGGGCATGGGACTAAGTTCAAGGCCTATGTCTTGATTGGTTTTAACCCTTTGACTGCCAGCAGCCGATTAGATCGGCGTTACATTACATCGCGAGAACTGCCGACAGCCGATGAGATCGGCGGTAGTCATATGTGCGAGAACTGCCAGGCGCCGATCTCATCGGCATTGATCGTCGTCGCGAGAACTGCGAGCCGGCGATGAGATCGGCTTTTCGTAGAATTCTTGTAGTGAGCGTAATCTTTATAGCAGGTCCTTATATTTTATATCAAATTAGAGATAGAGAGTTGCTGTAATTGGAATACATATTTTATATAGCAACTTAATTTTTTGGCGCATCATTGTCGACATTATACAGCTGGCACTGGCGTGCCAGTCGTCTGCATGGCCGCCGCCAATAAGAAAACAGCTTATTTGTTATTTTCGTGAAATATTTCATCATCCTTTGTTAACTGTGATGTTTGTTTATGCTGTGCGGTATACAATTGGTTTGTTTGCCATGTATTTTAGAGTTCTGTGATGTTATTGTTTTGAGAATTTTAAAAATACGTAGGCCTAGTAATTCTGGTGTTCGAAGTCTTAGTGATTTTTACCTATTCATACAGTTTACTATATTATGAGTAAAAGGCCACACTCTCCGGTGAGTGAAGGGACACTCATTGATCAAGTGATCAATCAGGCTGACATCGATTTTATAGATGAAGAGAGGGGTGGTGATGACGATTCTGCAAATGAAATCCTTTCGTCTGAGTCTAGCGATGTTGTGGATGACACAGATGAGGATCCTGACTTTGACCCAGATCCCAGTCCAAGGCCTCGGTTTTCATTTTTGAATCGCCCTGGATCGTCTCGCGATGGTTTTTTTCCATCGACAAATAACAGTAGGCCTATGATTCAAAGTCATCTAAATGACTCCAGCTCTGAGGATAACCCGGATGACCCGGACAAACCACAAGCTGTACATGAAGTTGGGGCTCTCAGGGGTCGTACAAGAGGACGTGGTTTGGGTAGGCCTACAAGAGGACGAAGTGGAGCCCGAAGTGGAGCCAGAAGAGGAACGAGTCATGGACAAGGAAGACCACCGAGAGCACAACGTCAGCCCAGTCCCGAGAGTAGTGAGTGGGAGGAGGTGGATGAGAATGTCAGGGGATATGAACACTCATTCAATTTCAGTGAAATGTCTGGGCCTAAGCATTGCCCTCCTCGCAATTCCTCTCCCATATCTTATTTTTATCTATTTTTTACTTCAACGCTACTGAACACTTTCGTAACAGAAACTATCCGATATGCCCAGAGTTTCATTCAATCTAGGGGTGAGAATTGTTCACCCAACAGCCGCCTAAACAAATGGATAAACGTATCATTGGCTGAAATAAAAGGATTTATTTCTGTAATACTAAACATGGGCATTATCCGGAAGCCATCAATAGAAATTATTGGTACACCTCTTCTGCACAAAACAGCAAATGGTTTTCCAATATGTTTACTCGTAATCGCTTTCAATTACTTTTGAAGTTTTTCCACATTATTGATGCTAGGAAGTTAGCTCCTATTGGTACAGAAATCTATGATCCATGTGGAAGGTTTCAGACACGAATACCTAGATCATTGCAATCGGCTATTCAAATTGATGTATGTACCAAACAAAAAATTATCCGTGGATGAATCCCTTGTGGCAACCAAAAAAAGAGTTACACTCACCCAGTACATCCAAAAAAAAAAAAACACCATTGTTGGAGAATAAAACTACGGGTACTCTGCGATGCTGTAACAAATTTTTGTGTCCAGTTCTATTGCTACAAGGGGGCGAAATATGAAGATAAAAGTGTTTCAAAGTGTTGTCGATCTTGGATACTCTGTTGTAAAAAAACTAATGGAAATGGGAAACCTCCTGAACAAGGGCTTTCATTTATACTTGGACAATTTCTTCACCTCCAAGGAGTTAGCTCGATTCCTGTATACAAACCAGACATGGGTGACTGGAACTGTGAGACTAGACAGAAGGGGCCTACCCAAACAGTTGATTGGAAGATTCCCTGTAGGTAAAAAAGTGTATGTAAGGAAAGGGCCAATTTTACAGATGGCGTTCCAAGAAAAACCAACTAATAAAAAACAATTTTTTGTTTTATCTACAAATGCTAAGGCTACAAATGTAAGTTACACCATTCGAAGATGTGGAAAAGTTGTAATTAAAAACAAACCTTTCATTGTATATAATACAGCCATGGCATGGGCGGTATCGATGGTATGGACCAAATGCTATACACGTACCTAGATGAAAGACGGGCCCGCAAGCATTGGAAAAAATTGGTGTTTAATATTTTTGGCAGGATGATGCTAAATGCCTATGTGCTGTACAAATTGAATACTGACCATTTCTTACCAAGACTTCAGTTCCAAATATCTGTCATCGAAGCGCTGGCAGAAGAATGGCTGGCTGAAAAAATGTACCACGAGAGGAGAATGGGGGGTGGAGATGCTCCGAGAAATAGGTCATTTGGAGTGGAAAAATTAGAAGTCAAGGAGGAAAAGGAATGCACAGAATGTAGTGGAGAGAAAAACCCTGAAGGCAAAAGGAAACATTCAAGGACTGTGTGTGTTAAGTGCAAGAAAGGACTGCACTTTGACTGCATTCCACTTCACAAATGCAAAGGCCAGTAAAAAAAACAAAAAAAGAAACATAGTGTAAATAGATAGGTTTTATGATTATAAGTGTTTTTTAGTGTGTTTCTGTATGAAAATATATTTTTAGTAAACATTTGCCACAAGTTCATTGCCACAATAGGAGCAAAATGCCATTCGAGGACTTCAGTTTTCAGGACGCTATTGATTTACAAGTAAGTAAATTATATTTTTTTCAAGTTTATTTTTCCAATGTTTATCTTCTAAAACTTAGATTTGTATTTCCATTTTTCCTGAATATCACTGTAGTAATAATGTGCTGAAACAAGAGTTTGCAAACTAATTTACAGCACATCTCAAAAATTGTAATATTCTTACATTTACACACATTTTTGTTTTATTTTTTTATTTATTGTCATAACTTAACAACAATTTGTGTATATGGACTAAATAAAATGCCAATTATGAAAATAATATTGGTTTTAGTGTAAAAAGTTGTTGAAACCATGTTTTATGAATTTATAAATAATAAACGGTATCAGGAAACTGACACATACTTTCTCCCTTTTAGCCAAACTTTAATGACAAAAATATTTGTTATTTACTAAATATAGAATATGAAGTATAGATAAATGTACAGAAAATTTACTAAAATAGTTGTTTTCAGAAATATCCACCCAAATCCCTTTTTGGGAGGCACTATAGAGTCCGTTGCTACACACAGTGGTTTTGAGAGGGGAAATGCCCCCTTGCCCCCCAGAGTTAAATAGCAACACATTTCGAACATCATCTGTTGGTCAATGCTAACTTGACCTGCATATCAAGTTTTAATTAAATCGATCAGTAAATACGAGAGAAATAGTTATTTTTGTATTCCCCATAAGAATAACATTGGACAACGTACTGCGTTTACTGCTAAATGAAAATTTCAATTTTCTCCGCAACTAGCAATCGTAGAATAGTAATTCAAAATACTAATTTATTTATTTTTTTGAGCTCTTTTCAATGGTGAATATTAATCTTTTGCAGCACTTATGATTTTTCATGAAAAATCCAAAAAACTTAATTTTGGATGTTTTAAGTCCTGTAACTTCTGAACCCGAATTTTTCCAGAAATTCGGGTGGTGTCATTTTGTTGGAAACCTAAAGCTCTACAAACCACTAAAGTTTAATCAAAATCGTTAGAGCCGTTTTTGAGAAATTTGGATTTTACATGTTTTTTGGCGATTTTTGGGGGATAATTGCCCTTAAAAATCAAAAATTCAAAAAAATGAAAAAAACGCCTGGAGATATCGTGGATTAGTACCTACATACCAAATTTCATAAAAATCGGTCCATTGGATAGGGCTCTAGCTCTGTACACATCCACACAGACACACACACACACACACACACACACACGGACACACACACACACACACACACACAGACAGACATCACATCAAAAACCACTTTTTTGGGTTCAGGGAGCACCAAAACGAATATTTCCACTAACAACTCAAATTCGAAAATTTTTACGAAAACAATACTTTCTCCATATACTATGTATAGAGGGAGAAAGTAAAAATTAGCCTATCTGTATGAATAAATTTTTTTGGTATTTTTTTTAATTTTATCTAAATACAATAAATTATTATTCTTAAAAATAAACATAGCCTTTTAGTTCTTGTTATTACCTACAAAACAAATAGCCTAAAACAATTATTGATCTATGTCAATTGTAAGAGAAATTATATAATTTATAGTTTGATAATGTAAAATTACACGGTTCATGCCTGGCAGTTCTGAGTGAGCATACAGCTGAGAGTGCTGGCAGTTGGGTTAAACACATGGTTGAGGTTGCTTGGCAGTTTTCATGGAAAAATTGCAAAATTGCTTGGCAGTCAAAGGGTTAACAGACAATACAATCAGTCCTGAAACAGATCCTGGACAGAGTGTGTGTGGTACACACTTAATTAGCGGGATCAGGAATTGTAATTGAAATGTAAATTAAATTGTTCATCGAACCCAAGGCTGCACAGTTCGGACAGTTGAAAGGATTTTGCTGGATTCCTGGTTGGCTGGAGGGAGGGATGTGTTTTTCTTCGCCAGGGTAAACTTTGTGGGCTGCTTTCACGAATTGAATGAGCGGAATCCTGGCAAAGATAACTAAGTTTTAGCTTGGTTAAGTTATAGGTACATTTCTTTATTAGGCTATTTGTTGTAGGCCTAGCATATTTTTAAATTTTAGTTTTTGTTTGTTTGTTACTCGTTAAATGTTTGATTGAAATATATTTGTAAATGATATCATCGCTCTTAAACCCAGTTTTTAAACTGTTTCAACAACATGAGGACTCCAATGGTTGGGTGTTTGTGTTAGCTATTTAGGTTAAAGATATATTTGAAATGTGATTAGGGTATATCGAATGTTTGATTGATGTATCACATCAAGATTCAAGATTCAAGATGTTTATTTTCCATAAGATACATTTGTTCGTACATTGGAAATTGTTTATATGTTAGAAACATTTGTCAATATAGTTTTAAATAGTTCGGATAAATTGCAATTAACTACAAGTTAGTCATGGAAGTGGATTTTATGGGCGGACTTGGGAGGCAAAAAACAAAAACAAAGAAACAATGGAAATGTGAGAAAGGCACAGATTAGTTGGGTCTGTTTTAAAGAATCTTAATTTCAGAGGTGGTTAGTTCAAAAAACTCAGTTAGAGAATAGAACGGGTTTAAAGTTAACCACTTATAAATAACATTTTTAAATTTAACATATTTCATTGTGAGAAAATTTCCAGGCAGTTTATTAAGACATTTCATCCCAAGCGTTCTATGGCTTGATTTGGTTCTTTCCAGTCTAACATACGGAATGTCTAGCTTATTTTTGAACCGTGTATTTCTGCTGTGTACATCAGCTCTAAGTGCATATGATTGGTAATTCTTAAAACTAAATAACAAAATATTATAGATATATAAATTAATAACAGTCAAAATTTCATAGTTAATAAAAATGGGTTTACAGTGTTCTTGTTGGTTTACATTTGCAATTATTCTTAATACTTTCTTTTGAATAACTAGAACTCTTTTTACATGTGCACTGTTACCCCAGAAAATTATTCCATCCATTGATAGATATATCGCATCCGATTATTTGCTGGCCGCTTATGAAACTGTACCCATTAAAAGCTTCATAACTCTCAGACTGCTATTATGCAGTCCACTTACAAACAATAAGGTTATTAGTCTAAGACAATTGGTAATAATATTTTAGGTATTAATTAAGGTATAAAATTATCTCACTCTCTCTTATAGGACAACAGTTTGATTTTATTACAAATATAATCCCCCAGCAGGTGCGGATACAGCGAGGAGGTCATGGGGGTCATGACCCCCCCCAAAAAAAACCCTCAGAACTTCACGAATTTTACCCATTTTTCACCGTAAAGGTTATTGTATTTTGACAATTTAGATATTTTTTCACTCATGACCCCTCCCTAACCGATAGTCTGCATCCGCCCCTGTCCCCCAGCAGATGCAGTAGTCAAGGTTTTTCCACAGCAGTCTCGCGAAAGCCACCTTTGTGTAAAGCCCGCCATATTCACAGGAGAATATATCCTCTACACGTGATCTATCACTCAAAAGTTCTCCCGTCTGTTGTGGATTTTTGCCCCGACATAAACCACCTGGGAGTCAGTTGGCAAAGGTCGAAGGAAACGATAGCGTCGGTGTAATGTTGTCCTCTGTATGGCTGGCTTAGGCTCCTAGCCATTGCAGCTCTTTGCAGGAAATCCCTAGGTAGGCTATTTTAATTTTTTTTGGCTGCTTAAGCTGTCCTTAACAGAGGAGGACTCTTAAAGTTTTAGTTTAGTAGAAACCCATTGGCTTAAAATGACGTACTGGGGCCGTTCATAACTTTTCATTTTTTAAACCTATGAATTAGAATGGACAAAACTGTGTTTTTAAATTGATTAACTTAATGGCGTATTTGAATTAAAGTATTGTTTTCTTTCAGTTTAAAGAGTCACATTGGCACACACACAGTAGACATACCTTAGGCCTAAGTAAAACGTAGCAAAATCAGTGTTGACCATGAAATTTGGTAAAAGAAAATATTTTAAAGCTAAAGTAATTCAGAAATATCCCCGTCGCAACAAACCTGCATACTCAGCGAATTTACAATGGAGATATAATGTCTTAATACTACAAAAAGCCACTTACCAAGTTTCATAAAAATATATTCACAAATAAGCGATATATACAATTTTAATTATTCTCTGTAAGAATAACACTGGGGCTGAGTACGCAGGTTTGCTGCAACAAGGAACACAAAAAATGGGTTTTTATGCTAATATCTATACAACTCAACATAGGTGAAGTTGTATACCAGAATTTCCCCTATAGGGAAGACGCTATTACCGTAGGTCTCATGGTGAGACTTAAGCCCGAGACCATGATAACTTTTTGTTTTGAGGTCCCCAGAAGCCAAAAACACTATTCGTTCAAATTTATATATATGTATATATATATATATCTATATATGTGTCCGTGAATGCGATAACTTGAGTAAAAAACGTCCGATTTCAATGAAATTTGGCTCAAATGTGTAAAGTGAAATTTATGACTTTAAGTTCGAAAACCAGAAAAATCGGACCATAGGAAGGGGGGTTTTGGGGGTTTTTAAATTTTCCAAAAATCAGTTTTTTCTTTTTTTACCCTAACATTTTTAAAACACTTAATTTTGGTTTTGACCATGTTATAGAGCTTAAAAATTCAAATAATATAGTATTTTGAATTATTAACCTGTTAAGTGGTTGCGGAAAAAATCCAAAAAAACCTGCTCATAAAATCTCCCATGTTAATCTTATGGGAAAAAGGTTTTTGGCTTTTTCTCAGTTAATTTTACTTTAATCTTAACATTTGCTTTTGCTAATAACTTCAGCTCCACAAAACAATCATTTTGGTTTTTAAATTGTGATTCTACGTCATTGTGATATCTTGATTACTTATGAATGTATACTGATGAAACTTGGTATGTTGCTTTACCTAGTCGTAGTACAGTAGACTCCCTCTAGTCTGGATACTTCGGGACCGGACCGTCGGCCGGATTACAAAATGGCCGAACTAGTCGGCGTTTATTGTAATTAAGTTTATGTAAAATACCGATTCATAATATCATACCAGTTCTTAAAAAATCTACTTTTAAGATGATCTAAGCAATTAAAAGAGAAAAATAATTCACCCATAAGCTGAACCTAGATGTTTTGTTTATATTTTGGCTTGAAAATATACAACTAAATTGACTGATGTCTACATCTGCTGTGGAAAACCCTCCCGCTGGTGCCATGGCGGTTATCTAAGTTCCATGAGGCCAGTCGGACCATCCGACGGCCGAACCAACCGAGGCCAGACTAAAGGGAGTCTAAGTTACTGTATATTGATATTTGCACAACTGTATATTGATACTTGCACAAACAAAATTTTTTGTTTATTAACCTGGAACAGCAAATCTGCATACTCATCCCTAATATTATTCTTATGGAGAATAAATGAAGTTTGATATCTCCCTTAATTATGAACATAAATTAATACCACTGGGTGTGTAGCTTCACTAATGTTACCCCTATCTTTAAGAAAGGCGACTCTAGCTTGCCTGAATGCTATCGACCCATAGCCATTGTACCGATCCTTGGAAAGATAATAGAATCATGTTTAGTTTTACAGCTTTATGACTACTTTAGTACCAATGACTTGTTGTATAAACATCAATATGGATTTCGACCTAAGCATAACACTGTTTTAGCTATAGAGGCCATTGTAGAGTTTATTGTTAATAGCTTTGAAAAGAAACATATAGTAGCATCCAATTTAATAGACTTGACTAAGGCTTTTGACTGCCTTTCTTTTGATATTCTGTTCGATAAGCTTTCCTTTTATGGTATTAGAAATAAGGAATTGAACTTAATTAAATCCTATCTTTCTGGAAGAAAACAAAAAGTAGTTGTAAACAACAATTACTCGACTTACCTAGATGTCTTTACTGGTGTTCCTCAAGGATCCGTTCTTGGACCTTTTCTGTACTTGATTTTTGTTAATGATATGTATTGTAATGTTCCCAGTTTTTCGGTACTTTACGCCGATGATACAACATTGATATGTTCAGACAATGATTTTGATATTGTCAAACATAGACTTTCGGATGCTCTTATCTCAGCAAAAAAATGGTTTGAGTCGAACAATCTTATAATAAATGAAAACAAAACTGAATTAATTTATTTTGCTCTAAGGGATATTCCTGTTGCCTGTAATGTGAATAGTGATGTAAAACTGTTAGGTTTCACATTGGATAATCGTTTAAACTGGGAACCCCATGTACTTAACCTTTGTAAGAAACTGTCTCGTGTTGTATTTTTGCTTAGAAAACTTAAGTTGTCGGTGAGTTCAGATGTTTTGATAGTAACATATTATGGTCTCTTCCATTCACTTGTTAGCTATGGGATTCGCCTTTGGGGTAGTTCTTCTCATGCATCTAAAGTTTTCATATGGCAAAAAAAGGCCATAAGAGTCTTGGATAATTTAAAAAGTAGACAATCATGCAAAGCAAGTTTTCTGAAACTGAATATCATTACTGTTCCATCTTTATATATTTTAAGTAATTTACTTCATGTCAAACAGAATATTCTTTCTTTTAATTGTCAAAACTCTTATCATAATTATTCAACTAGACAAAGAAACAATCTTGTAACTCCTCATGTAAGACTTTCCAAGACCTTGAATAGTCATATGTACCAACAGCTCAAATTATATAACAAATTACCCTTAGCTATTAGAAACCTACCATACAACAGCTTTAAAAAGGTTCTAAACAACTGGATCAAAAATCAAGTTTTCTACTCAACTGATGAATTCTGGGATTGTAAATTTTTGTAAGTGACCATTGGGCACAAACCTATTATTATGCAAACTTCTGCCTTTTGTATTTAGAATAAGTTTAGGTATTGACTGAAACTTTTACATTGTACATTCTATGTTCTGTGATCTCTTGTTCATATTGTTCATATTGTTTGACGTGTCCTATTGCATTTTTTAAATGCTTAAAGGAAATAAAGAATATTGTCTATTGTCTATTTGTCTATTGTCACTTGAAAGTGTTATATCTGAACGAGGATTTCTAAACTACCATTGAAATTACAGATATACAGAAAAACGTATGCGGCTACTAAGGCTCAAAAAAGAAAAAAAGGAGATTGAACTAGAATGTGAAAAACAGCTTGAGTGGCGACTCCTCAAAATTAAGCTTGTAAGTACCACATAAATCTCTATTTTGGTTTATAATTATTGTTGTTGTGCTGTTTTGTGCTGTGTTTTTAGACTACTTTAAAAAAATTATCTGAATAATATTGACGTAAAGCATACAAATTTTTAGGAGGGAAGGATGTAAACAAATCAATTTGTAATTTGTTAGTTTTAAATTAATTTAATTAGTTTACATGCATTAGAAATTGAATAGGCCTGGAAAAATAGATCAAATTTCAATGTCAACCATCACACACCAAAATAATTTACCAATTAAGTTGAAATTTGGTGAGAAGACTGTACTGTACAAATACACAACAATTTTTAATAGGCCTTTTTTTGTGAGAATACTTTGGGCTCTGCTCCTACTGACCATAATATTTCTCAAGCCAGTCGTCTCATTATAGACTGTCAGTACTATCAATTTAAGTATTTATTAGACAAATAAAAAAAAAAATACTAGGATAATTAATTATACTCTATAGTAAAACAATTGATAATTGTATAACAAACAATCTAAACTGTAATGTACAAATATAATTATCTTATATTTTACAAAGATTATACTCCAATCAACAGCGAACCTGTGACAGGCTGCTAGTTCCTTTATATTAACCCAATAGAAGAAAATCAATACCCCCGTCGCAGCAAACCTGCATACTCAGTGAATTTCCAATGAATATATAACACAACACATTAAAACACTTAACAGGATCCATAAGAAATGTATTCACAAACAAGCGATATTTAAAATATTAATTATTCTCCATAAGAATAACATTGGAGATGAGTACGCAGGTTTGCTGCAACAAGGCATACAAAATAATGGGTTTCTATGCAAATATCAATAGAACTCAGTCACATACCAAGTTTCATCCATATACATTCATAAATAAGCGATATATAACATTTTAAGTATTTTCCATAAGAATAACATGGGGACCGAATACCTAGGTTTGCTGCTACAGGAACCATAGGCGAAAAATTGTTTTTTGTGCAAACAACAATAAACCACAACCAGATCAAGCCATATACCAAATTTCGCCAGTTTATGTTCATAAATAAGCGAGATATACAATTTTTCTTTTCCTCCATAAGAATAACATAAGACAACGTACTGTGTTTAGCACTTTCAATATCTCGGTAACCAATTGACGTAGAGCAATGATCAAAATACCAAATTGTTTGTTTTTTTAAGCTGAATTCAATGGTATAAATTAAAATTTGATTTAAATTAAAATTACATGTAAAAACACCAAACAACACATTTTTGGGGTACAAAACCCCCCAAAAACCCCCCTTCGGATGGTGCGATTCATCTGATTTTCGAACTCGTTCAAATAAATGGTACTTTACACATTTGTACCAAATTTCATTAAGATCGGACCTTTTTTACGAGAGTTATCGTGCTTACGGACACATATATATATATATATATATATATAAAAATATATATATAAATATGTATATATATATAAAAATTTGAACGAATGGTGTTTTTGGCATCTGGGGACCTCAAAATGAAAAGTTATCATGGTCTCGGGCTTTAAGTCTTACCATGAGACCTACGGTAATAGCTTCTTCCTATAGGGGAAATTCGCTAAAAACATTTTAAAATTAATGATTTTGGAATTTGTAGTTGTAGTTACTCTTGGAGAATCTTAATTATTATACTGCAATAACTAAATGCATCTATAGTCTATATATGCACCTCGCCCATGCAATTACCTCGTACGTTGAAGGGTGCCTGTGTAAAACTAAAACTTAGTCACTCATTGTAATATTCTCTATACAACCATTTCCTGTCTATTAAATCATATTCTCTGATGTTCGCTTTTTTCAATCAACATTTCAGTGCAAAATCATAAAGCGTTTAAAGATATTTTTCCTATCGAGAGAGTAATCTAAACAGTGGCGGATCCAGAGGTCAGGTTGGGGGGGAGGGGGTGACCATGAAAAGTTACCCCTCCCCCCCCTCGGATGGTCACTGGCACTCCTCATTATTTATTTCAAAACTATATACAATTTTACAACAAATGAAAGTAAAGATAACATATAATATATCAATAACCTTTACTCAAGAAACTTTTATTACAGGCCTAAATAATAAAATAAATAAATAAATAATAAAAATAATAATTTTTAAGGTTTGGGGGGGGTGATCGCCCGTATGGACCGACCTTAAATGCGACCCCCCCTCTTGGATCCGCGCCTGAATCTAAATTTATAATTAGAGCCCTAATTTTGAGATATGTGTAATCAGATGGGAAACCCGTCAGGCCAAATTTGAAGGTGCTATTGTGGCTTAACTTCAACGCATTGTATGTCTAAATGCTCTTTAGGATTTTTACATGTCGAAAAATTCTCCCAATGTCCTGAATTTCATTAGGGCTTTGCTTCATTGGCCTTAAAAGTTTCATTGTTTATCTAAGTCAGACAATGATTGTATTTCGTAAGGTGATCATATATAGGCTGTAATAATATACAATAAGGTGATGATTTTATATATTTATCTTAAAAATTCATCAGTTCTTCCACAGAATGCGGTGCAGACAAATGTTTTTCGTTTACCATGAATCTTCCCGGGTGTAATCAGGATATTCAGGCCTAATTAACTTGAAATTTGAGGTTGGTGTTTTAATATTTACCGGTAGACAATTTTTTTTGGAAAAATTCAGTATATTTATTGATCTACTTTTAATGTTCATGTCATTACAAATAAACATTACAATAATTAGGCATTTGAAAAAATAAATAATAAGTTTGTTACTAAAATAATATTTATCATTAAAGAACTTGTAGTGGTATTTAAACAAATTTTGTGTGTAATATTAGGCTGATTCATATTCTCTCAACAACTGTGCTAATTTCCTGAGTCCACTTTCTTTGCCCCTTTAATCTGCTGGATGATAAATTCATGTAATTTATATAACTTATCAGAGTTCAGTACCACATATATTTTTGCTGTTAACTGTCAGCTACTGACATAATGACCCAATAAACCATGTTTGGGATCAATACACAAAGTTTGAGTTTGTTAAATTGTAGTATGTGTGTAAACATTTGGAAGTACTGAGATTGTAATATATTACAACTTTTATTTTGTAAAGGCTTTTTTTTAATAAAATCAATTTTTTTAATATATTGGTTTTAAATTAAATGTACGTGAATTTAATTACAATTTTATTTTTGATCTATACATATTATTTCTCAAAGTTATCTTTTGGTAATAGGTGATATATCCCTTCATACTCCATTAAAACCAATAATTTTGAAGATTACCTTCACCGCTGAATGTAAAAAATAAACAAACAATACAAAACCATAAAAGTAATCATTTAATGGGAGAATCATTTATTTATTTTAAACGTACTGGCGGCACTGTCTTGTAACAATGCCAAGTTCAAATAACGCAAAACAGTTGCCACTCATCTATACTATTAACAAATTCTTTTTCTGGCAAAATAAATCGACTTTTGATTTGATTGTTAATCATAAAAGAAAGGTGGTGTCTATCTGTTGTCATCCCGGATCTGTGATCTGTGATAATGCAAAATCTCCCTAAAAAGCTTAGAGTTTGTTATAAAGGTAGAAAATATATTGAAACTACACATAGAATAATAAAAACTACTTAAAACTATTCATAACTAGCTGTTAAGGGTGCGCCGTACCTCCCTTCCGCACGCTCAAATAAGGGGTTTGCATCTCCCTCATTGTAGGCTAAATTGTTAACCAATTAAAAATAATTCGATGTTATTTAATTCAATAAATGTTCATCTAGAGATAATACGATTTAAAAATTGTGATTTTAATTCAAAATAAGTGGTAGGCCATTAGTAATGTTCTCAAATTAAGCGTTTTTCATTATTTTGGAGAAAAGGAACCGTATGATCCCTAGATTGGAATCTGAAAAGTGTGAAATTGCAAATAGTTTGGTAGAAATCTGTAAAATAACAGTGCGATCGAGGAGAACAAAATGGTCTTCAAGCGTAAATATGCATGGCCCTGCTTGTTGGCGGCGCCGGCGCGGCGCTAAACAACAATGAATTCAATCTGGGTAGGGCGCACCCTTAATCCCGTGCTTCGCAACGGGGAAAGAAATTCAGAGTATAACAAATAAGCAGTTATTTGTGCTACATTCTGTAGTTAGCCCATGGAACTACTACGAATCAAGATCAGCTGTTTGTATTTTCATCAGCTCAAACAAAAATGAATGTCCGTAAGAATAACATGGGACCTTGGACGTCCCGCGGGGCAGAGCCCTGAGGACTTTTCAAAACGAAAATAGGCCTATGTGTTAATTTTGGTATACAAGGAAAATTCCTGTAAATTTTCATGCCAATCGGTTCAGTAGTTTTTTGAGTGATTGAGGAACAATAAGCAGACAGACAGAAAGACACACACCATTCCATTTTTATATATTAGTATGATAATAACTATAACTATTTATACTAAAAAATATCATATACACTTTCCCCTTAAGTTTTAATTTTGTTACACGAGGGAAGATTTTTTTCAGCCTCCGATAGGCTATAAATAAAAGACAACTGTATATAAAAAATGATTTTATCACCAAAAGATAGGTACACTTATGCTTACTTTTTGACATAGTCACCGTAACGATGAAGACATTTGTCGTACCTGTGTACTAGATTTTGAAAACCCTCTTCAAAGAATGATGCCGCAAATGAATTGAAGTGTGTCAAGACACCTTGTCTGTATGATCGCACAGCGTAAACACAGACAAGCAGTAGGCGGACAATATTTACATTATGGAACAGCGCATACCATTAAAAAAGTTGGAACACAGATATGACAATGCCTCAATGGTTACGATAACTGTGTCGAAAAGTAGCATAAGAGTACCTATCTTTGGGTAATGATATCATTTGTTTATAGGCACTTGTCTTTTATTTATGGTCTATTGGATGTTGAAACAAAAAACCTCTTATTATTTTTATGGACATCAGTTTGTTTATTGATTACTGTTGCAACAGTCATGGTAAGGTATGTAATATTTTAAAAACGTTTTTGATATTACTACTGTGACATCTCTGAGCAAAAATTGGAGACCAACCAGTATAATATATATTTTCTGTATATATTTATATAGATAATGTACTTAACAACAAAATTTTGGAATCAAATCTTTTTGAAGCCCTTTTTGTATATTGCACACTCTATTGGTTTGTTTAATATATTATTAATTTTAAAACAAAAGATTCAGTATAAGTAATGTCCCCTTTGAGTCCCGCACATGTGAATTGATTGATTCTATCTGTGTTTTGTTATTTTTTTAATACTTTGGACACTTGTCCACTATTTGCTTAAGTTCGTTCTGTCCTCCCCTTAAATTCTGCTACAGACAGGTGAACTATACATGAGTTGCACATACAAACCACGGACTGAGACGGGGTTAGAACCCTCAATCCAAACATTACCCCCTGGCTGAGGGGATAGCGCCTTACACCGTCAGCTAACCTGATCGGCTAGCAGTTATAACAAACCCTCTGTTATTACAAGCTAGGCTCAGACGTGTTGGATTGTTTCTGTCTACCTGTTTAAACCATATGTCGGACTTAGACCGTATGCAGTGCTTCTAACGGTACAATTGCTTAAACCCTAATTAAAAATTTGGTTATGTATCAGATTCAAATGCCAGTATATCAGCACTTGGAACTCAAAGGGTTAAATATGCAAGAAACAAAAATTAACAGATTTTTAAGTTTTGTAAAACACTTTATTTCAAAATGTATTATCAATATGAGCAAGTAGATGAAATGCTGAAGTTTAGTTATTATTGTGTTGGACACATTTGTTAACATATACTCTGTATAAAAGAACTTTTGATTGGTTTGAGCATTTCCACCAACTTTCGTTGGTTGGCCTGAACGTTTTTCTTACAAATCCAATATATACAAATTTTCTATGTCAGTCTATATGAAAGTGCTATATGAGTGCTATATGTTGGATTTTGGCCAGAATCCTTTCTGTACTCAAATTATTAAGGAATCAAACACTGTTTTCTCTTTTGCAATTTTCTCTTTCACTTTATGAAGTGAAATAAAATTAATACAAAAAGGGTACTGAAAGTATAAGTTCCTGCTTGTATAAGTTCCTGTTTTATTCAGCGATTAACTTTACATTAAAAATACTTTTTTCTTCTCTTCTTTAAAACGTTTTGTATTGTTAAGGTAGTGGCTACTAAAGATTGTGGCCGATAGCAAGTTAATTATGCTATTTAGCTGATACATATGCCTTACCTCAGTATATCAGACGTAACACGTTGCCATTGTTTCAGATAAGTGAGATTGATGATCACAAGGATCGGATCAAGCTGCTACGATGTTTGATCAAGAAATCTCAGGAGGAAATCGCTCACAGTAGGTTAACCCCTTAGTCACTGAAGACAAATTGGGTGATTTGAATAAAGCTAAGCGAAAGGTTTTACTAAATGTTAAGTAAATGGGAAAGTTAAATGCTATTTTATTATTCACATCACCCATTATGTTTGCTTTTCAAGGCTCAATAGATGCTTTTAGCCAGCACTGAAACATCTTTCTCTCAATTCGTGAGTTCCTCTTATATTTACCGGTAAAAATAAAAGTTTGTGGCAAATATTCAATTCATAATATTGATGATAGTTGGAAGACGTAACACATTTAACAGTATATACCAGTACTTTTGAGTAAAGTAATTTGAATCTGAATCAGTATTTTTTGTTTATTTCAGAGAAGACAGTGATTGCACAACTGAAGTGTGATAATGAGAAGAGTGTCAGTCAAACATTACCATTGTACAAAGAAAAGGTAAGACATCATAAATCCTCTGGAAAAACCGGCACAGTTCTTATAACATTTATGCGTTATGTTCAGTAATCATCTCATTAAAGTCAGTGTAATATCATTGCAAGCTTGGGTTTTACACCTATGTTGTCAATTTGTGCCAATTTGTTTACTGATGTTTGAGAGGCAAATCCTATAATCACATAATATTTGTATATGGACAGCTGGAATATATAAATGGCAACATCGCAAGGCAAAGGGAGAGGGGAGTGGAGTGGACAGGTACTTGGCATCAAAGCTTGCAACGATTTGTCGCTGCCTATAGCCATCTCAAATTGAATAAAATTGTTTGCATGCACATATAAGGAAATTTGTTCACATCACACACTGTGACTGGCATGCAAATGAATTCCAGACGTAGGAGCAGAGGATTTTTTGTATTTATATAAAATATACAGTGGAAATTAGATGGTTAGAAAGTCTTTAACTAAACATCTTGGCTAAAGTAGATTTTGCTTGAGTTGTGACCCCTCCCCCCCCCCTCTTACTTTGCATTGAATTGTTGTACAGTCAACTCCCGATTATCCGGGGTAATGACCGGTTGGAGGGTCACGGATAACCCAAAACCACGGTTAAAACAAAGGGACTCAATAAATTGAATATTACAAATATAATAAAGGTTTATCAACATTTTTATTAGGGGTGTGCGAGTACTCGAAACTTCGAGTTTTTGACCGAGTATTTTAATACTCAAACTCGAAACTTTGAAAACTACTTGAAAGTTCGAGCGAGTATTTCCCGCCGATTTTCGGACGATCGCTAACGATCGCGATTGGCCAAAACGTGAAGTAACGGCCGCAAAAGACAATCGCATCACATAAAATCGGCCGAAAATAACAACCGCGAACGATTGCGACCGGCCAAAACGCGTAGTAACGGCCGCAAAAAGCGATCGCATCAAGTAAAATCGGCCGAAAATGACGATCGCGAACGATTGCGACCGGCCAAAACGCATAGTTACGGCCACAAAGGCAATGGTATCACGTAAAATCGGCCGAAAATGACGACCGCAAACAATTGCGACCGGCCAAAAGGCGTAGTAACGGCCGCAAAAGGCGATCGTATCACGTAGAATCAGCCAAAAATTACGATCGGAGCGCGTCATTTCAGCCGTAACTAACGATTTCGTTATTTAATATTGATTGTAAGCGATGTCTGGACCAGGTGAAATTGGCCAAATGACAACCGGGCCCTGTTTCATCGGCTGGAAATGAATGTCACACCGTGTTTTGTTTGTCAATACGTTTGTCAGTTTGATTGTACTGGCCAAAACTTTGTATTTCTACTCATGTATTAGTTAGAAACCATGTTTAGATTATCAAATCTAGGATGGTATCCAAATCCCATTACACTATTTTAAACTACCAACTGATGGCAACTACTCGCTCGAAAATACTCGAAACTCAAAAATAATTGGCACTACTCGACTCGACTCGATTTAAAAAATCACTACTCGCACACCCCTAATTTTTATACTGCAATATTTTGTTTTAATGTTATTTAAGATATATTTATGTAGATTAAATACTTTTTAAAATTATTAAATTGTGATAACATCTACGAATAATCAAGATAATAATAGTTAATTCGAGCAATGGTTGATAGCAGTAAATACTATCCAAAACACCAAATGATATTTAATAGGTTAAGAATCTCTAAATACCGAACAGTATGCTTATTAATTCCGCAATGGGGGAAAACCCAATGAGGGTAAACAACGGGGAAGGGTGATTGTTGTGAGATATTTCTATTTTTAGACGTCCGCACCCGACCTTCCGTCTGTCTGTCCGTCTGTCACTGTGGGTGAACAGCAGCGGGAAGGGTGATTGTTTTGAGATGTTTGTATTTTTAGACGTTCGCGTCCGACCGTCCGGCAGTGACAAGGTCATCACTCCCAATCACGCGCCCTTGGCTCATTAGCGAAAGACAGACTCTCAGATTATGTTGTGGTTACTAAATTGTTTGTATAGTATTTATTCTGATAAACAAAGTAAATTAAATATAATTCTGGGGATAATTTAGCAAAATAAATTGTTTCTATTGCTCTATTTATGTTTAGAAGGGGATAAATAAAAATAATAAAAATAAACCTTTCGTGACCCCGGTTAAACTGCAACCCGATTAACCCGCTCCCCGATGATCGGGAGTTGACTGTATTACCAAACACCATTCTGGGCGACAGTGCATGGGAAATATTCAGAATGCCAAATGTGCCGACGAGCAGTTTTATAATAAGTACTCATAAAAGTCAAATTTATTTACTCACCCAAATTTTGATGGGTCAATTAATTTTTAGTCTGGGAAAATATCTTTTAGAGTTGGGAAAAGTTAGGGGATTTCGTCATATTGTTGGTACACTTGGAATTGTTGTATAGAGTTAGAGTTTGGAGTATTTATACAGTCGATTAACCAATATCAATATTAATTATTCGTTACAATTTAAGAATGGGTTTGAAACATTATTTAATACAACTCATAATTAACACATATTGTTTAAAACTTATTTTTAATCAGATGGTTTGGTGGTTGGTCTGAGTGTAAGTGCGTTGTAGGTACAGCGTCTGCAAGGCTTTGTTGTCCACCACAACAACGATGTGGCCAGCAGACGACAGAGGCTGGCTGATGTGCAGCAAGAGCTCAAGAAGGTCATCAGGACCAGGATACACGAGCTGGTCAAGTACATCTTCCCCATATCTATTGTCCAGCCTTCCAAGAGGTCAGAAGCCAAGCGGTTTTAAATTTTATTTTTATTTTTTACAATAACAAAACATTACCACTAACAGGTAATGTTTCATTTCATATTATAAATTGTTTTAGTTGAAAATGTGGAATCTCTTAATTATTATTATATTAATAGGCAAGCACAAACCTGTTCCTCCTTTTTTCTCAGTGTGTGTGTATCGTAGGAGAAATTCACGCATACTGTTAGAAAGCTATTGTTGTGTAGATGAGCAGAACATACTCCCTTATAATTTGCATCGGCCCTCGGGGCTACGCCCTCCAGACTTTTGAAGTTGCAATGTTAATCTTGTGGAAGAACAGTAATTGATTGAATTGTGTGTTTGTCAGCAGTGTTGGTATAACAAATGCTGGCAAATCACCAAGAACAGATTTTTTACGCATAATGTAAATAAAAATACCACCGATTACTGGAACGGCAGCGCATCTGTTATCCGTTTTAACTTCACATTGAAAAAAATAAACCTGGTGGTGTAGGAGGCGGTGGGGAAGGGGAGGGAGTGAGAGGGAAAGAGGAGAGAGAGCTACATGACCCACGAGATATTAAACTAATTCATTTAGAAAGCAATGGTTCAAATGATTGTCTTTAACTGCTAATATAGGATAATGTAATAAAACATTCACGCAAACAGCCATTATTCGTCAAATAATATTTGGTTGAATTTCGACCATAGTTATTTATTATTCAGTCTTCTATTTTAAAATTGTTGGCTTTTCTTCTAGTACGAATATGTATTTTTTAAATTTTATCTTATATTACCGGTAATTCTAAACGGTGATCATGTAATTACCAAATTGTAAATAAAATATTAATTTGTGATCTTTAATCTCTAATTACCTTAAGTATTTCCTTGTTATAATAATGAGTTTTATTTATAATTAAGTATAAATAAAGAACAAATTATTGAATTTAAACTAAATTCATGCCATTAAATACATTTGGAAAAAACTATACGATCAAGTTGTGTTATAAGCCTCAGTTTATGAGGGTTTTTATACACAATGTTTTACTTAACTTATTATTACCATTGACCTATAGTCAATGTTATTACTTCATACTTATTACTTGCATCCATTGTAGCTTAACCCATTGGCTTACCTGAAATTTGCCACCTGACAAACCGTTCAGTTTCCTAAGGAAAATTACATAAATGTAGACTTTTACTAAAACTGTCACTATAGCAACAATTATTGCTCAATTTACTTAATTTTTGCACTAATCTTTAGAGAAATAAATTATCTACAAGAAGAAGATACTTTTGACAGCATTTATGTATGGTAAATATTATATATATATCATATATATATATATATATATATATAGTTTATAAAAAACATAAATTTTAAAAGGAGTTACATGTAAATAACAAAAAAAAAGTTTTAGCCCAACAACTATTATGTACTTGTGGGTTATTTATTTTTTTACGTGAAAATAAAAAATGTTAGTGATACATTTATATTTGACCTAGATATAACATATTTTCCAAAATCATATTTTTCCTAAATTTGACTAAGTTTCCCCAAGGATGGGCATAGGCATAAAAAATACATTCAAACAAAAAATGAAAACAAGTTAAAACAACAAATAAACAAAAAAGAAAAATTTTAAAATAATTTTTTTTTTTTTATAAAAAGTGCTATCCCGAGTATACTCGGGGTTGCACGTCCGGGCTACTTTCGGCGGCCACGAGTATACTCGGGGTTGTGAGCCAATGGGTTAAGGAATAGTCAAATATACAAATATAAAGTACAAACAAAAATTCTCTGAACATTTATCCACAGTATATTGGTGAGAGAATGTGAATTAACAGAATTTAGAGAGTAAAGTGATTTTTGGAGGTATTGCCCAATTTCATTTGACAAGATTCCAAACCTTTGATATTCTAACCTTGATATTTGTGTGGCGTGTTGCAGTCAGGACAGCAGCGGGACCCAGAGTGCCCTCAACGAGGCCGCCACGTTGACCTACATGTGTGGCCGCTGGGTGACGACCGATGTGTCCGGGCAGCGGCACCACTGCATCGTGGCGCCCACACTGCCCGCCTCTGGAGACTACTCCTCCTACAATGACTGGGGTGGGTGGCTTAGGATAAAATGGTGGCACTAGAAGCAATAGGTAAAGTTCAAATAAATCAATATTAAATTGGTGGCTTGCTTCATGTTCTTAATTTTTTTGGGAAAGTTCTGCACTGAGAGAATATGCCCACCAGCTTGTCCGGGATATTTTCTTGGGGTAGCAAGGTTTTCTCAAATCTGCCTGATCTGCTATCTTATTTAAGTATTCAAAATTTATTCCTAAACAATTTATGGTCTCTGACCTGTGTGTTTTGCAGATTTGTGTTTCAGTTTATTGAGCGAAAACAAGTTTCCTAAAGTTTAATTAATTTTACAAAGTTCGGTGTTTTATGGGAACTAGAGTTTTATTTAAGAAGTTGTGATCTGAATTGATGCTAGAAATATTGTTCTAAATAATGTTTGGAGCTTTCTGTGCACAGTTAATTTGCTAATATTAAGGGGAAATATGAATGCAGGCTTAGCGATTGCATTCAAAAATAAATTTCACACTGTTTAACTGAACATGCATTCAAAAATAAATTTCACACTGTTTAACTGAACACCTAGCTTATCAAAGAATGAGAAATGGGGATAGGGAGTTTACAGTTTAATTACTAAGCTAAAATATAATGGAAAACCTGAAAACATAACATGATACTGTACTGCATTTAAGGATCTCTCAAGAATAAATTAAGGTTTATAGTAAATTGATATGTTCCCGCACATGGAATGTGTTCAGGACCACATAACTCATGATAACCTTGTTGAATACACATACAGATGCCAATATAAGGGTTATGGTAAATGATGAAAAGTCAGAGGGGGTCCTACAGAAAGGTTTATTTTTACAAGAGTTGGTGAGGAAGATACAGAGTGCTATGGCCTCGCACTACAGTTAACCATTGATCAAATGTGGACTGCAAGACTTCTCTTGACCAACTAGATTACATAATTCTCATTAGTAATTAGGCTAGATCTACTAGTTAAAATTAAATGATTATTGGAAAATGTAAATCATGTTTCTTAAAATTCTTTTCCTGGCTGTGACTGACAACAATTTGTTTGCAGTGAGTGCCTCGAAAGATGGAGTACCCATGACCAATATTGAGTCAGTGGATCAAAACCAAGCATACAACATCAGTGCAGCCCTCACCTATACATCTCAGCTGGTTAACGTCATAGCTTTCTACCTGGGAATAAAACTGCCCAACAAGCTTTGTTATAGGTAAGTAATTATGTTATAACTATACCTATGTATTATACTCAAAGGTCCCACAAGACTGAAACATCATGAATTTCTCATAGAAAATTATTCAGCAACTGTATCAGTGCTACAGTTACTAAAATGTAGACATCTGCTTATGAGATTTTTAAGGTATAGTGTGCCTTTGAAGTGTGCTATCCTATCCTATACTCTAATATGAGTAAGGTTTGCTTGCTTGCGACGCTGATCTCCAAAACGGCACCAACGGTTTACTTCAAATGTTGGAAATAACTAATTTCTGGGATAAAAATAAGTTCTAGACAGGTCTCATCTCAAGAAAAAATCAAATAATGTAAAAAACTAAAATGAAAATTTAAATAAATTAACATTGGGCTTATGTAGTTAAAAATCAAAATAAAAGAATTGTTACAGCTGTTCATAATCAACCAGGGAACTGTCAAAGTAATACTCGTTGTTTATATAAACAACGAGTATAACAATTATTGTTAATATGTGGTTTCCTGAGAGCAGTGACTAAAACCATTGACTATAGATACTGAAGTTATATTTATAGTCAATGCTAAAACTTTTAAGTGAAGATGGCATGTATAGAGTGGTCATATCAAATTTAAGCAAAGGGACATTGAGCTATAAATAACAACTAGAGTGACCTTAAAAACGCAGGAAAGAGGCAAATTAAATGAGCTATAAAAATATGATAATCATTTGGGGGAAGTGGTGAAATATTACTCCCATACATCTAAACAAACTGACTGGCCTTCCCCGAGCAAAGCTAAATAAAATGCTAATAAAATGCACACTAATGGGCAACACTATAGAGATAACCCTTTGGTCGCTGGAGATGACACCCTCCACTAACGTCAAATACCCCGTCGCAGCAAACCTGCATACTCAGCGAATTTCCAATGAATATATAACATAACACATTAAAACACTTAACAGGATTCATAAGAAATGTATTCACAAACAAGCGATATTTAAAATATTAATTATTCTCCATAAGAATAACATTGGGCATGAGTACGCAGGTTTGCTGCAACAAGGCACACAAAATAATGGGTTTTTATGCAAATATCAATATAACTCATCTTAGTGAAGTGAGATACCAAGTTTCATCCATATACATTCATAAATAAGCGATATATAACATTTTAAGTATTTTCCATAAGAATAACATGGGGACCAAGTACCTAGGTTTGCTGCTACAGGAACCATAGGTGAAAAATTGTTTTTTTGTGCAAACAACAATAAACCACAACCAGATCAAGCCATATACCAAATTTCGCCAGTTTATGTTCATAAATAAGCGAGATATACAATTTTTCTTTTTCTCCATAAGAATAACATTAGACAACGTACTGTGTTTAGCACTTTCAATATCTCGGTAACCAATTGACGTAGAGCAATGATCAAAATACCAAATTGTTTGTTTTTTTAAGCTGAATTCAATGGTATAAATTAAAATTTGATTTATATTAGAACTACATGTGAAAACCCCAAAAAAACACATTTTTGGGGTACAAAACCCCCCCAAAACCCCCCTTCGGATGGTGTGATTCATCTGGTTTTCGAACTCGTTCAAATAAATGGTACTTTACACATTTGTACCAAATTTCATTAAGATCGGACCTTTTTTACGAGAGTTATCATGCTTACGGACACATATATACATATAAATATATATATATACATATATAACAATTTGAACGAATGGTGTTTTTTGCATCTGGGGACATCAAATTAAAAAGTTATCATGGTCTCGGGCTTAAGTCTTACCATGAGACCTACGGTAATAGCTTATTCCCTATAGGGGAAATTCGCTAAAACTGACTTAACTTTCTGAATTGATCCGATTCTGAATAGCTGCAACTTGCACTAAAGTGCATAGTCAGGTATGGAATTGTTGACCTTTTACAAACCGCTGCGTAATGTTTTGTAAGACATCATGATATTTTGTATTACACCTCATTACAAGCTTTTAAGGTTAAAAGTAATAAAACTATTCTATTTACATAAATATTTCAAAAAAGTAATGTTGGCATGCAAGACACTATATTTAAACTACCCAATAATAGTCGTAACAATTTAACTATCAAAACAAGGTGGTAATATAACTCTTCGCTTCATCCTCTTACGGGACATTTGAGCGTACTCCTAGTAACCTACTTCGTAAAAAGTTCCTCATAATTTTTTGTTAAAATATCACTTTTATTTATATTGTAAAGCGTTATAGGGGTCGCAAATACATTAAAAATGCTGCGCGAGTTTACCTGGAATTTTGAGATTTTGTCCTGGAAAACCTGGAATTATGCATGAATTTTGAAATGCAACTTTGGTGGCAACCCTGACATATTTACAGTTTGGTTTAAAGGCCAGTTACACTTTGCATTATTATTGTTATGTTATGCATTGTTATTATTGCATTATTTTGACTTATTCTTCTTTTTATTCAGTTATTCCTCTTTTTATTCAGTTATTTATTTACTAAAACAATTTATTTTGCAAACACGTGGCATATTGTTATGCGTGACAGTACAGTTCGCGGCAATCTTCCTGCCGATGCAGCATCGCCACTCAAATTTCGTCGCTACCCGGCTCTTAGTACTATTATACAAAATACGATATTCGTGCTTTCGAGCAAATATTTGCTCAGACAATGTCTTTAGCTAACGTTTGATGTATTATTAGTGAAAATCTTACGAAAATTAACTGCGTAATAGTAAAAATACTAAAAGCCGATGACATCGGCAGTTGGGACTTTTCACTTCTAAATGCTGTGCCGATTACATCGGCACTCGGGTCTTTTCAGATAAAATTGTAGTGCCGATGTGATCGGCTCTTGGGACCCAAAGGGTTAAGTTATTAAAAACAGGATTTTATTAACAAACTTTCTCACTTTACATACAGTCTAATAAAACAACATAATTTTAATCAAATAGGAATTTGAAAACTTACAAGTACACTTTAGTTTGAATTTGATTGTTTCAGTTATTTTAAGAGTAATAATATGTTTTATCTCGTTCAGCTGGGTATGTGCCTGGTGGTACACGTCGTAATTTTTGAGATGATTAAAAATACAATGCAGCAAACGGTATTCTGAAGAAAAAGACGGAGCATTATTTGTTAAGAACATAACTCTGACAAAGTATTACACGTCCGCCACTGGCGGCCACGGTTTGTCTATAAAAACCTAAACCACGAATACATAGTTTAAATAACTCAGCAAAGCTTCGAATGCACTTTAAAAAGGCATCAAATCAAATGGAAAGTGCGCCATGGGTAGCGCACGTCGGGATTTTTGGGAAGTTCAAAAACTGACTATCATTTTCCATCGGGCTGAACGTGTTAAGTATAGTAACCATGTTTTGGTGATCTTGCACCACTATGGGTATTTTACCTTGGTGATTGATGTTAGGAATGATATTTAAAAAGTGAAAAAAGTGAGAAATAAAAAATAAACCACTTAGGTAAATATTTCTTTCATTTACAAATGTGTTTTTACAAAACCTGGTAAGCTTAAACCCTCAAACCCTAAAATATATACACTACCTCCCCTTGGTAATAAAATTCCAATCATTTTTGCCTTTGTTGTTTTGTTGTTTGTTGATTCAGGCTCACTTTTTGGTGTCAATTTAGGTCCTCTAAAGATGTATGTAAATTCAACGATTATTTAGTGTGAAACTACATATAACAAGCTTACATAACCTCATTGGTGCATAACAATATTTCCTGAACACTCTGTTAAAATAATATTAAAATTTACACTCAGTGTCAAATTTGTAAACAAAGATAGACATCACAAACAATAAGTTATCTCATGATGTTTAAAATGTTTTTGGAACTGAATGTGACCAAAGTTTTTAAAATGGTAATAGTTTGTTTGTTTATATTGTAATGAAGGGGAAGAGAGTTAGTTAATTATAATATTTCTGTAGTTAAATATGCAAGAGGGAAGTCAAGATTGTGTAAGTAGGAAGTATTGGGTATGTTGTGTGAGTAGGCTGGAATTGTTATTAAACAATAACTTGTTTTGCTGATCTGCTGAAGGCTCTGGCTTAAGTAGGTCAGCTGGGTAGTTTTGGGGGTCGGTCAGTTAGTCAGTTTGTGAGATGGAGTATTAGGGTGTATTGTCCAGGCTGTGTGGGGCCTCAGGGTCCAGGGCCTGTTAGGTCTCGGACCCAAGTAAGTTTTATAGTCACTAGTTTTTTCTAAATTAATATTTATACTTTCCAGGCTACTCACACAACATACCCAATACTTCCCCTTCAATACAGTATCTTCCTTCAACTGAAATACCTTCATCTCTTACCATTTAAATAGCCTATTACAACACTCAGAGAAAATCCTTACACACATTGTATTATGTTGGATTAAGTTCATAAGCAGTTTAATTTTATTGAATAAACTCTTAAATCCTGGTATTAAACATCAGTATCAGGCCTTGAAAAGATAGTAAAATGTTCCAAAAGCTCCCCACGCCTTGATTTGAATTAATTGGTCTGAAAGTGAGCTCAAATGAGTTGAGAAGATTGTGGCTATATTGGCCATCAACTCTTGATTTACTTACAAATTATATTTCTCTTAATCCTTGATTTTCCACCTTTGCACAGTGAGTTGTGCAGCACAGCGCTGAGTGAGAGCAAGTTTGCACGTCGCGTGGCTCGGCTCAACCTCAACGTCCTCCACCTGTGCCTCTCCCAGAACGTCCCTGCGGAGATCATCCACCCCTCGCAGACACTGCAGAACATCCTGTACCTGCTGGAGTCCGAGGACTTGGGAAGGTACACGTACAGTGCAAGGAACAATTGCTTTTCTTTAAACAAAACTGAAATATATTTCATTCTGTAATAAATATTTTGCTTGGAAATACATAGAAGTTAGCCAGTTAAAACTTAACAACAAATTTACTTTATTGAAAACATCGAACAATGTTTTTCAAAATCGAATGAAGTTTAACCTTATGGAGCATTCACTATGCACTCCCCCCAAATGTTTGGCTTTATTTATAGACTTTTCAGAAATTCGGGAAAAAATGTCATAAGAAATCAAAGTGTTAAAAAAAGGAATGTAAGATTAAATTACTTACTGTATTCCGTCAAACTCAGTACTTGTAAATCATGTCCATTACATGTTTCGACACCAACATGTCATCCAAACTGCTCACAATGAAGTTGTCAACACCTTGGCCTCGTCTTGAAAAAAAAAAAAAACTTTCACAAGTAAATGACATGAACAGTTAATAAGATGAAACAACATCAAACAATCTGAGACAGGTCTGTCAGAATGAAACGCCACAATCACAATCAATTTTGTGTCCCCAAGCCGACGGTAGGGGACACAAAAATAAAAAATATTCATACCAAATGGGTTGTTTTGTAAGTCCAATACATACCAGCTTTTAGATTCTTTGGAATTTCATCGTGAAGGTTAACAGAGAACAGTTTAAAGTAGGCAAAAATGTTTTTTTTATTTTAAACTCACAATAGGCCTATGGTAAATTCAAACATTTAAAAAAAAATTGTACGTTAACGCATATGCTGTGGCGGTTACCCAAGTGCCAAACGTCATGGCCCCAGGAGAAATGGTTCTACTGGTGGGGGAGCTTGGAATGCTTTCTTTGTGGCCTCAGCGTGAATAAGCCACTCGTGGGAGGAGGTCTGTATGCTGTCATGTTGTCCCTTGAGTTACGCATATTGCACAGATGCATTAGTTTGCGTTTTGGATGCAATATAGTCCACCCGTGACCACTAAGTTTTTTAATTTGTTTACTTTTTGGAACAATATACTATAATCTTGTATAGAATTGGGAGGGTTGTCTTATATCTACATATTTAAAAAAATTCCTGCTTTTTGTTCACCCACTTCCTGAAGTTAATACGTAACCGATTTTGATGGTTTTTTTATTTAAAAGATAATTTCAAGTTCTAAGTCACTGTCGAGCCAGAATTTTGACTTAGGCCCCAGGGCTCTGCCCCACAGGACTTCCAAGTTCTCATGTTATTCATATGGAGGAGAGTTTTATTTGGTTTATGTCACATGTGTTTTGTATTAATTCAATAAACAGCTGTTTTAAGGATTATATCCGCAAATTTTTGTGGAGGAGCTACTCGTTTTTATATAATTGTAAATAGTTGTCTTAGATAATAGGATATATTGAATATTTTGTGTCATTTGAAATTTCGCGTGACTTTGAGTGTGGTACAGCCCTACAGCTTGCCAGTGGGACCAAGGGCTTTTCAGAGCAAGTTGTGATGGGATCACCAGTGACTGATGACTTTTGTCACCCAATAATCGAGAAAAGAATTTTTGAAATCAGATTCTAGCACTTATTCCCAACTTTTGAACACTCGACAAATCATTTTATGCAAAAAAATTTTTAGCTCTTAGGATAGTGCATAACATAAATTGTCAGCAGCGAATGTGTTACAGGATTGGTCCGGTGCAGGTGGAGCCTCTCGTGGCCCGAGCTCTGGAGGACCAGTTGCGGATCAACTTGGACACCTGCAGTGACGACTCAGGGTCGGAGGAGGACAGCGACCATCTGCCACTGGAGTGGGAGGCGGTGAGTGATGGACATCTCTAGCGGCCCCAGAGGGCTTACTTACATTCTTGCACGCTTTCTTGGTTCTCCTTCAAGTGTTTGGTAAATACAGAAATCAGTATGATGGAGGATAATTACAATATTTCTCACTTAAGATTATCTACCCCCATACTTTGACTCACTTCGCTCGCTGAGGGCTCCGCCCCCAGACCTCCGTGTAGGGTCGCTCCAATTGTTATTATAACTCGATGTTCCTTCAAGTATTTTGATATAGTATACTATTTTGATTCATTTTGGATATATCCACTTTAGATTTTATCTTTATTCAATGGTCCTATAATTTGTTTATACTCTACCATGTGAAAGTTACATTGATAGTTTACTGGATATTTTGCTACAGCTTTTATGGTTCTTTTGTTTTGATTTGAAACTCCCTAAGCCCGATGTTAAAATTTCAAATTTTCAAAGAGGTTTAAAAATTGTAAATTGTAAATTTTGACAATTTTCCTGGGAGTATATTTAGGTATGAGCTACCTGCATGCCAAATGTCACGTTTCTACCTCAGCTAGAAATGGTCCAGAATTCGTATAGCCTACATGAGTGAGTTGAGTGAGTTACTCATTGGGCTTTATAGTTATTTAGATGAGAAATATTAAAAAGAATGGAAGGGGCAGAAGGGGATAAATTGTCTTGGTTTGACTGGGAGAGCAAAGTTGCTAAACCCCCTGATCTAACCATCGCAAAGTTTTGGATCATCTTTCATTTATCCATGGGTTTAATGATTCATTGAGAATTCTTATTACTTTCAGAATATATTGTTTTGCTTACAACTGATAGGGATCTTAGAGAGAAAATGTTATAGATTAGGTTATAGTACTAGAATGGTAAAACTAGAATGGTAGAATGGTAATGGGAGATACATAAGTGAGTAAATGTCAGTGATAAATTAATGTTGTCTCCTTACAATATTGGTCAACTAAAAACACCGAAATAACCTTAATTAATTCTAGTATTAATTTTTCTCTTTTAAATACGCCATGGTAATCTCAAGATATTATCTCAATACGTCGGTTGTTGCAGGTTCCACATGTATCCAGTGTGGAGATGTCACACACTCCAGTTCACACCCACTCCACCAGTGTGGCTGGCGGACTGATGGCCAGTGCCACAGCCAGCCTAGCATCTATCCTGCGTGGCTGGACCACCAACAGATAACAGGTCAGAGGTGCTCAACAAATATGATCTTGCATCTTAGATCAAGGGCCGAGTAGTGATTTTTTAAACAAAGGCGATTCAAATTTTTAAGCCAGATAGTCAAGTTGAGCAGTACTTTAAAAAGTTAACAAACTTTTGAATACAACAAAATCAGGGAAGGACTAGCTAGAGACCAAGGGAAAAATGTTAATGGAAGAAGATTTAGAATTATTATAGAAGTTTGAAATATCAGCATTCCACTGAATACTTTATTTTTATCTTTATTCACTTTTCTGGCTGGCCATATTTGGATTTTGTCTCGATTGTTAGGTCAATGATGATGAGTAAATTTTATTTTATTTTTGTGGCAATAATATCTGCGCTTTTCTTTGACCTTTCAGATAAAACGTTCATGTACTTCACAGCCCACTTTTAAAATTAATTTTCTAATAATTTCTCGATTTTGTAGTGTCTCTTATTTCTTTCTTACTAGTTCCCCTTTTGATCAAGATCTCAGGACATGACCTCGTTTTTCTATCTCATTGCAGTCAAGATGACGACAGTGGTCCATTCATTCATTCATTGTTGCTGGATTAGGAAACCCCAGCATAGCTGCTAGGCACATCTTCCACAAGCGGGAATTTGGCGCAGGTTACCGGAAGGATAGGATATAGCAGGAAAGGAAAGGCTGGGATGGAACAGGCACCCAAATTGACCTTCCAGAGGGCCAACTCCCGTGCTCCTGGGACAGCTGTGATCAGCCGCTGCAAATGGAGGGACCAAAAGATTTACGATACATAATGACAACTCATTTGCTGTACACAATGCCTCAAAACTGATATAGACCAGTTTTAAGGTTGTCCTGGGACACGACAATGGTTGTCCTGAGATCTGTTGGAGACATATCATATGTTGTTACCTTATTTATATTGTTTGGTTACTTGCAGTGCAGTTTTTTTGCAGCTGTCATCTTAAATTTGGTTTCATAGTCAGCTTTGATTGTGTTAGGTCGGTCAAATGATTTGCATAAATCACTTTTTCGAGGTTGTTCACATGCAGCATTTTGCTTAAATTATTTTTCTGTTGTTGATTAATTTGTCATTGTGAATATTTATGTAGTTAGTTTCATGCCATTACACCATCAGTCCCTGCAAAAAGGAATCAAATGAAGAAGCGATAAAGAAAAATCCCCCCCATAGCAAACCTGCGTACTCAGCGAATTTCCATTGATTGTATATGTCTTAGTAAAACATTAAGCCACTTACCAGGATTCATAAGAAATATACTCATAAATAAGAAATTTTTTAAATAATAATTATTCTCTATAAGAATAACACTGGGGATGAGTCCGCAAGTTTTGCTGCAACAAGGAACACAAAATAATGGGTTTTATGCAAATATCAGTAGAACTCATCGAAGTGACGTCACATACCAAGTTTCATCCATTTATATTCATAAATAAGCGATATATAACATTTTTATTATTCTCCATAAGAATAACATGGGGACCGAGTACCTAGGTTTGCTGCTACGGGAACCATAGGTGAAACATTTTTTTTGTGCAAACAACAAACCACAACCAGATGAAGCCATATTCCAAGTTTCATCAGTTTATGTCCATGATTAAGCGAGATATAACATTTTTCTTTTTCTACATAAGAATAACATTAGGCAACGTACTGTATTTAGAACTTTCAATATCTCAGTAACCAATTGATGTAGAGCAATGATTAAAGTACCAAATTGTATGTTTTTTTAGCTGAATTAAATGGTAAAAATTAAAATTGGATTTACTGTAAATAAAAATTTCATGTAAAAACCTGAAAAAACCCATTTTTGGGGTCCATACCTCCCAAAAACCTTCCTTCGAATGGTGCGATTCGTCTTGTTTTCGAACTCGTTCAAATAAATGGTACTTTACACATTTGTACCAAATTGCATTAAGATCGGACCTTTTTTATGAGAGTTATCGTGCTTATGGACACACATATTTATATACATATATTACAATTTGAACGAATGGTGGTTTTGGCATCTGGGGATCTCAAAACGAAAAGTTATCATGGTCTCATGCTAAAGTCTTACCATGAGACCTACGGTAATAGCTTCTTCCCTATAAGGGAAATTTGCTACAAAAGAATCTTATTCTTTTACATCAGAAAGAAGGCTTTTTAAAAAACTGTAAAGCTCGGTAACAAAAATTTAATTAAAATTGTGCCTGTGACTTAACTGACCTCTGCTAAAAAGGAGCTTTAAATGTCTAGTCTCTAGATTTCTTTTAGCAGATTTTATGCAAGGAAATAACTTTTAAGAATACAAAATTGTTGTACGACAAATAATTTTATTGTGTAAGTAAGATCAAGTATGGAAAAGTCATTATATTGAACATATTATCAACTTGTACTCACGTCTGTTTCAGGTGCTGTGTGCTGGTCTCAACGGAGGCCAGCTTTTTCAACTGATAGTGAGATTCCTGATTTTCACAACTAACCACTCGTAAAACGGATCAACTTTTATAGTATGTGCCCTTAAAAAGTGATTTGCTTAATGTTCACTGAAGTTTGTAATTTATTGTTTTGTAAAATATATTTTGCAAATTTTTCCACTCTAATGTTGTGTTTTAATGATTCCTTTAAAACATGTTAAATGATTCCATACATTAAAACAATTTTATTTTTTATTTGACCCAAAGAAAAAATGTTTTACAATATGATAACTTTTAGCTCAGATCACAGTCGGCTATGTAAAGAGAAAATTGTATAATCCTTATTCTATTTTATATGTGGCATTATTATATATTTTATATCCTATCCTTCTGGTAACATGCGCAATATTCCGGTAACCTGCTTCTTGTGGAAGACGTGCCTAGCAGCAATGCTGGGGTTTCCTAATCCGCAACAATGATGATGATGATGTGGCATTATAGCCTTTTCCATCACACTGGCTTTGTGCCGAAAGTAGTCATTTTTGATATCAGCTGGTGCCATAAAAACAGCTGGTGATTTTTTCTGCAATGTTATTCTGTTTTTTTGCATTAGTTATTCTGACACCAGTATCGCTAGTAGCTTGCTGTGTCTATCAATAGCAGTGTTGCATTCAAAATCAGCTGTTCTTGTTAGTCTAATTACTAGATTAACCCTTTTAGTGCTATGGACTGTTATATCGGCTTTTGAATCTGCACCAAAAAACATTTGTAACTGCTGCATAAGCGATTGTACTGTTAAGAGCTCAGTCTGCAGTCTGTGTCTGACATGTGGTGAAACCTGGTAGACACAAACTGAACTACCTCGTCCAGCGCCTAGGCTCTAAAACCACCTGGTGCGCTACAGCTGATCAGTCAGGGCTTAAAATTTCCAAAATTAAGTTTTTATTTTTCATAAAAATATGAAGTGTTAAATCAAATTATCTGCCATATCTCACCATCAAGGAAAGCTAAAAAAACTAAACAATTCAGTATTGTGAATGATTACTCTACGATTACTGGTTGTGGAGAAAATTTAAACTTTGATTTAGCGGTAAACACAGTACGTTGTCCAATGTTATTCTTAGGAAGAATACAAAAATTACTATTTCTCTCTTATTTAACGATTAATTTACTTTAAATTTTATATTCAAGTCAAGTTGGCATTAACAAACAGAGGATATTCAAAATATGAATCCCCCTAACCCTGAGGAGGGGGATAAGGGGTGATTCTCATCTTAAAACATAGGGGTGTGTAGCATAGGATTTTGTAGTGACTCCAAAATTGGAATTTGGGTGACTATTTCTGAAAAAAGTTTGTTTTTAAGATTTTTTATACCGTACTTCATATAAGTGTCAGTAAATAAAAGATAATTTAGTCTTTAAAGTTGGGCTAAAAGGGAGAAAGTATTTGTCAGTCTCCTGATACCGTTTATTACCAAATACGTTATATCTTAGGAACATCTGAAGGTATCAACTGTAAATACTCTCTCTCTCTCTAAATATATTTTTATGTCTCTTTCTGTACTCTTTCCTTCTTACTTAAACTCATAAACAATAAATAAATAAATCTCTGATTTTCTATTGTTTTGCTCCGGCAAATGTCTCTGCTCAATATGGGTACCTAACTGCTGATTGACTACAATATGTTACGAACTCGTATCGTCACTACCTCTTAATGAATCAAACACAATGTACAAAGATAGACCTAACTTTATTGCGTTAGAATACAAAATGATAATCTTGAAATGAAATGTGAAAAGGGGATTGACAATAAATGTTTACAGAGGGGGAGATGTTTTATTACTTAGAGTTATTTGATTATTTCTAATAATAGTCTCTAGGCTCAGGGTCACAAGATTCTTTCTCAGGCAAGGGGTGATCGTGCTGGCGTCGAACATATTCTTACGATTGAAATTATCAATTATACTCATATGTTACTAATATACTGTCAGATAATTTTGTTAAAGTCTCTGAAAAGTGGTAAAATATTAAAGGTTTGCTCAATAACAGTTGGAAGGTAAGTAATGTTCACATCGAAAGTCCTCCAACAATGCTGCTTGACAACGTGATTTTTAGGCTACTGTTAATTGATTTTAAAACTGTTTAAGTCAGTTCTCTCATTGGCCTGATGACGACCGGTGTGACGGGTTGAAATCGATAGCCTTGTATCATCTTTTATATATGTTTACTACCGTCTGTATGTGAATCAGAATAAGTGTAAATATATTCTTAAGTGTTGTAAGACGTCTTTTATTACATTCCGTAAGTGATAACAACATTTAATATGCTAATCAAAAACTTGTCTAAAAATAATAATGTCATGAAGATTTTAACTATAAGATTTTAAATAACTGAGTAATATTGATTAAAAAAAGTTGAAACATGTTGTTTTAGTCCACAAATAGCTAGAAAAAGATTTTTTAACTTGTAAAAATTACAATTACTCAGTTATTTAAAATCCTATAGTTAAAATCTTCACATAATTTTTCTTAGGGCAAATGACACAACTTTGTTGATACCTACACATTTTTCCTAAATATTATTGTTTTTAAGATATCTAGCTTTGAAAAACAAAAATGGTCGCAATTTTGAAATGGTACAAAGTAGAAACTTAATATTCCATATAATACCCCCGTCGCAGCAGACCTGCATACTCAACGAATTTCCAATGGATATATAAATGTCTTAATACTACATAAAGCCACTTACCAAGTTTCATAAAAATATATTCACAAATAAGCGATAAATACAATTTTAATTATTCTCCATAAGAATAACATTGGGGCTGGGTACGCAGGTTTGCTGCTTCAACGAACACAATAAATGGGTTTTTATGCTAATATCAATATAACTTAACTAGGTGAAGTCGTATACCAGTTTTTATTCATTTATGTTCATAATTAAGGAAGACAGAGCATTTAATTATTCTCCATAAGAATAACATGGGGCTGAGTACGCAGGTTTGCTGCTATGGGAGCCTTTGGAAAAAAATCATTTTTTTGAGCAAATATCAATAGACCACAACCAGATGAAGCCGTATACCAAGTTTCGTCAGTGTACGTTCATAAATAAGCGAGATATAAAATTTTTCTTTTCCTCCATAAGAATAACATTAGACAACGTACTGTGTTTAGCACTTTCAATATCTCGGTAACCAATTAACGTAGGGAAATGATCAAAATACCAAATTGTGTGTTTTTTTTAAGCTGTATCCCATGGTGAAAACTAAAATTTGACTATTTCAAAAATTATATATAAAAAATTCAAAAAACCCATTTTTGGGGTACAAATACCCCCCAAAATACCCCTTCTGATGGAGCGATCTGGCTGGTTTTCAAACTTATAGTCATAAATGTTGCTTTACACGTTTATACCAAGTTTCATCAAAATCAGATCATTTTTACGAGAGTTATCGTGCCTATGGACATATATATACAGTTTCAAACTAATGGTGTTTTTGGGGTCTGGGGATCTCAAAACGAAAAGTTATCATGGTCCCGCGCCTAGGTCTTACCATGCCAACTACGGTAATAGCTTCATCCCTATAGGGGAAATTCGCTAAAACCGAAATTAAAAAACGACAAAGTCTGATAGTTCAAAGTTTGTATTCAAAGTTTATTTTCAACGTTTTTATCAAATTAATGTCACTCATCATTGTTTAAATAGCTGTTATGATTAATTGTTACTTGTTAGGCATATTAGAATTAATTATTTCTTTCACCTTAATATATTCTAGTTGCAAAAAGGGTTTTCTGTCAAATAAATAAATGTCAAAATGTTAAAAGCTGGAAATGTCATAACAAATACCAAGTGGATGGATTTGTTAATAGTGTGGTGCATGATCGTGACCTGCTGGATTAAAGTTCCATATTTTGCACAGGTATACTTGGTACAGTTAAAATATGCGGAGGTGCCCGGTTTTTGGGTCCACCATCTTGAAATACGATGCCATAATTGTTTTATTGAAAGGTTCCTGGCTTATTTTATAAAGTTGAAAAATATCACACAAATGGCCAGGTTTACAGAAAACGGTTGTTACATATTTGGTTATAATTAAATTTGCTACAAAAAGAGTTAAATACCACCTCAGTAAGTCTAACACTCTGTGAGGTATACACTTTTAAAGTTACAATTCTTTTTTAATTTCCAACTTTCATTGAAAACCTGCTCAGTTAGCAGTTAAATACCGTCGTCGAAGGAAACCAGTATACTCTGTGACTTTCTAGTGCCCATATATATGTGTCTCACTAACAAATAAAGCCTCTCACCAAGCTTCATAAAAATGCATTTATAAATAAGCGATATATGACTTAATATTTATTCTCTATAAGAATAACTTTAGGGCTGAGTAGTGAGTACGCAGGTATAATACTGCTAAGGTGACCATTGACAAAAAAATTATTTTGCAGAAATATCGATAGGTCACCACCAGGTGAAGCCACATACCAAGTTGTATGTGTATCAATATACATTCATAAATAATTGAGATATAAAGTTGTATATACTGTCCATAAGAATAACTTTGGACAACATACTGTGTTTAGCACTTTCATTATCTCAGTAACCAACTGACGTAGAACAATGATCAAAATACCAATTTGTTAGTTTTTTAAAGTTGAATCCAATGGTGTAAAGTAAAATTTGATTCCATGAAAAACAATATGTGAAAACCCCTAAAAACTAATTTTTGAGGTACATACCCGCCCCCAAAAGACCCCTTCGGACAGCATGATCTGATTTGTTTTCAAACTTGTTCAAATAAATGCTCCTTTACACAACCAAATTATACTCCGTACCAAATTTCATAAAGATGAAACCTTTTTTACGAGAGTTACTGTGCTAACGGACGCATAAATATATACAGGATGCCTCAAAAGTCGACGACCAAACTTCACAGGCTTGATTTCTGACATTGTGTGGAATATTTCCGACAAAAATGTCGTATGTGTTTTTATAATATTTTTCATAGTCTATGAACTATTGACGTTTTAAATATTTTTTTAAATCTAGTTATGGCAATCTCATAATTTTCCTTTAGACAATAAAATATGCACGTAGGACCATAAAACTTTTAGATTTTATAAAATTGAATAGTAATTATAACAAAATTCAGGTTTTAGGAGTTATGAATAATTTTATCAAAATATTGTATTCCCTTATTGGTGTATTTTTGCGAATTTCCCCTATAGGGAAGAAGCTATTACTGTAGTCGGCATGGTAAGATTTAGGCCCGGGACCATGATAACTTTTCGTTTTGATATCCCCAGACCCCAAAAACACCATTCGTTCGAAACATATATATATATATATATATTATTTTTTAAAGAAAATTACCAGAGTACCCTGTAACAATAATAATAGTAGCCCTATGCAGTGAACTAAATAATATATACATATGTGTGTATCCGTGAGCACGATAGCTCCCGTAAAAGTGATCCGATTTTGATGAAATTTGGTATAAATGTGAAAAGCAACATTTATGACCAGCCAGATTGCTTCATCCGAAAAGGTATTTTGGAGGGGTTTTGTACTCCAAAAAGGGTTTTTTGAATTTTTTACATATAATTTTTGAAATAGTAAAATTTTAGTTTTTACCATTGGATTCCGCTTAAAAAAACACACAATTTGGTATTTTGATCATTCCTCTATGTTAATTGGTTACCTAGATATTGAAAGTGCTAAACACAGTACTTTGTCTAATGTTATTCTTATGGAGGAAAAGAACAATTTTATATCTCGCTTATTTATGAATGTATACTGACGAAACTTGGTATACGGCTTCATCTCGTTGTGGTCTATTGATTACTGCTAAAAAAAAACAAAACATTTTTTGCCAAAGGCTCCCGTAGCAGCAAACCTGCGTACTTAGCCCCCATTTCATTCTTATGGAGAATAATTAAATGCTATGTCCTTAATTATGAACATAAATGAATAAAAACTGGCATACGACTTCACCGAGTTGAGTTATACTGATATTAGCATAAAAACCCATATTTTGTGTTCCTTGTGCAGCAAACCTGCGTACTCAGCCCCAATGTTATTCTTATAGAGAATAATTAAAATTGTATATATTGCTTATTTGTGAATATATTTTTATGAAACTTGGTAAGTGGCTTTATGTAGTATTAAGACATTTATATCTCCATTGGAAATTCTCTGAGTATGCAGGTTTGCTGCGTCGCGGGTATTGTTAAATGAATAGACCTGACCTACACTTTTCCTAAAATTAGCTATTCAATTCAAGGAACAAAAGAACAGGGATTCAAATTGTGTTAATTTGTTTTTTAATTTTATTGAACTACTAAAAACTGCATTTCTTTATAATTACTGTTTATTTTTTACACTGATAAGGTTTTATGGTCCTATGTGTATATTTTCTTTCTTAAAATTATTTATAAGATTGCAATACATATTATAAAAAATATAAAATCTTCAATTGCTTGTATGTAAACTGTAATGAAGAATTATATATACAATTGAACATATATACAATTTTGGTTGAAAACATCGGATATTTTGAACATTGGGATATTTTTTTCACGACTGGCAAATTAAATAAAAAAAGAACAAAATTACAATAAATTTAAAAGTTTACTAAAAGAATATAAGACTAATAAGGTGCTTTTTTACTGTTCAGAATTTCCTTAGGCGTCTTTACTGATATCATGAGTTCAGTTAAAGTAAACAATGTGATAAACAAAATTATAAATAAAGTAATGAGATTGAAATAGTAGTGATTTAACGACAGCTATTGCAATATAAATGTGTTGTCCGAGTAGTTGATTAGGTTTTTCTTTTTTATTGTAAATATACAATCAAAATAGCTTAAATTTATGTTTGTGATTAATATTTTCTCTCCATATAACCTAACAAGAGTGTAATTTTTTGTTATAGACTAGAATTTTGCCTCCATTCAAATACTGTATAAATGTATTGACTTTGAATAAAGCATATTTTGATTTGATTAGTCCATATAACGAGCCTGTAAAGTTTGGAAGTTGACTTTTGAGACACTCTGTATATAACAATTTGAACGAATGGTGTTTTTAGCATTTGGGGGCCTCGAAACAAAAAGTTATTATGGTCCCGGTAAAGTTTGGAAGTTGACTTTTGAGACACTCTGTATATAACAATTTGAACGAATGGTGTTTTTAGCATTTGGGGGCCTCGAAACAAAAAGTTATTATGGTCCCGGGCTTAAGTTCTGTCATGCCACATACAGTAAAAAAGTGATAAAAATATGACATATTGTTCCAGGTCTTTGAAATTCTCAAAAGAAATAAATAAATTTAACTATAAAAGCTTGTCGCTCACGTCCTATTCGATCTATTATGGTAGTTTTAGACTTATTTTGTTACAAATTTAATCGTAAATAAAACAGATAACAACATGTTCCTGTAAATCCAACTGTTTTTAAAATATTTTGTAATTATTTTAGATAAGAAAAAAAACATTACATAAAAATGGCGTCGTATTTAAAGATGGTGGCCATGAAAACTGGGCACCCCCCAATAAGTTCAACTCAATTCAAACTTTCTTTTTTCTTTATATACCCAAATATACATGAATGGTGTCATAACAAAATGAATCTTATTACTATTCATAATTACAATTAAAAATACAATTAAATGGCTACTTATTCTAATTATCAAATCAAATTTTATCAAAAGAATACAAAACCTTATTGCCAAGAAAATATTTGAGCTTTTTCTTGAATTCAGATGAAGTAGCTGCAGATCTAATATCTTTTGGGATTTTACTATAAAACGTTGAACCTATGTTGGCTTCTTTTTATAAGTTCTAATCTGTGAAAATTTAGACAAAATTTGTTCCTATTTCTTGTATTATAATTATGTTTATATCCCATAATTTTAAATGTTCTGATCTGGACGTTACTGACAGAATAATTTAAAAAACATACATCCCGCAAACTGTCATTATATTCAGAGATATAAGATGTTCTTTTACTGAAGTTTTTGGCTTAAGGTTAAGAATTAGATGTATGGCTTTCTTTTGTGATTTTAAAATGGAGTTTAGGATGCTCATAGATCATAGATACTCGTCGACTCCGACGACTGATGATATTTACAAAGAGTAGGCATACTAAGGGAATATTAACTGTATCGATCTTTTTTTTAATAACGTACACTTAAAATAATAAATATGCTCACAACTTTAAAATATACGTTGATTTATCTCTCTTGTATTTTTTTGTTGTAAAAAACCTTTTGTTATCCAGTATAACAAAGTATACTCTAGTAAACTAACTATTATTACTCTGTTGTTGAAACATAGACGTCAGCTAAATTTTAACGATTCAAGTACCACTAAAATGGCTACCAATGTTATTCTTTTGGAGAAAAAAATAAATCTGGTTTTAAGATAATTTTATTAATACTGAACTAAATTATCTGAATAACGAACTCGACTGAGATTTTGTACTGTTAAGTTTATCTGGAAAATTTGAGGTTTAACTGTGGAGGCGGTCTCGAGTTATTTTGGTCACAGACACGCCAGTTGAGTTGATTCTCTTACCAGTCTAAGCAGTAAAGTTATGTATAAGGATAAACTTCACATCGTTCGATTATCCAATTAAGCGTTTTTAAATAATTTAAATCTTTAATAAATGTGTAACTCAAAAAAGGATGAGAAAATATCTTTTTAAAATACAATTTTTATGTCAAACATATTTTTTGCTGGAAACCATTGTTCTCTGTGGTTTATTTACAAACATATCCTCAAGTGAGGCTTCACTTTTCACCCCTGAGAGAACTCTACATAGTCTACATGTATTAAGCTCGTTGTTAAGTCTCATTATCTCATTTAGTGAATCTGTGTTAACTGTCTTATTTGCTTGTGATAAATTCTAAGTTTAATTTCAACATAACTTAAAGTCCCCCTTTCCTTCTAGGTTTCTAATACATTTTCAGAGCTGGTAGGACGTATATATTTTTATTTAAAAGAGCATTCTTTTAAAAACAACTCATTAAAGATACTTAATAACGTCAGAAACCGCTTTGAGGTTAGTCATGAAGTAACAAACATTATCTCCTTTGTTCTCAAAGAAAGGCTTCAACTCTTCAATGTTCGTTTGGAAAAACCTGGGGAAGATTTTCAATGTCGTTTCAGTGTGTCTATTTATTATAATTTCAACCCTCAGTTATATTTAAATAATAATCTGTTGTAGATGCATTATTACACTTCCACTGACTGCATATACATTGATTTTAAATTATTCTACGAGGAAAAACGAAACAAATCTCTTGTCTAATGTATAATAAACATATTGTTAATGTATATTACGCTACTTTTTTTATGTGCGTCTTTATGTTTGTATTTTCTCCCCCTACATAAAATTTAATATGCTGGATGGATTATCGTCTTCCTAAAATCGTCTAATTTTGATTCACATTTGTTTTAATTGTCTTTCAGCCTTCAGAGGTTTTGTTAAGTGGTTTTGTTTTTGATGACTGTCTGTCTGTTTGTTTGGATGTGTACAGATTTTAAAAACAACGCCAATAGTCCAAATTCAATTAAATTTGGAGTAGGCTCTTTGGTTTATTTTGTACGTGTCATTATACAAAACGTTATCAAGCAAAAGAACTATTTTTTTTTTTAAATTGGCTTTAATGGTTTTTAAACTAAATAACACAGACAATAAACTGTAAATTGTAAACTGTAAATTGTAATAAAACAATTTTTTTATTTAATTATAATTGTATTGAATTTGGATTCATCAGCTAGAAGGCTTAAAATCTTAATTAAATCAAGTAGGCCTATTTTAGAGATTTTATAAAACAATATTATTTAAAACAAATGTTACTGTCACCATTAGAAATACTAAACAAAACATTATCTGAAATAATTTAATCTACAACAACTAACTGATAGTGGAAAAAACTACAAAAATATATGTGTATATAGCTAATGTGACTCAGTCCCCAACTACAAAAATATATGTGTATATAGCTAATGTGACTCAGTCCCCAACAGAATTAGTTTGGGCGCAGTTTCCAAATTCATAGGCTTATTAAGCAAATGATAATTCCATAAATAATCAAACAAGCTTAGAAAATTCACCCAAGAATATATATATAAGTAAACATGTGAAGCAAACTCGCCCTTCTTAGAAAGAAGGGAGCGTTCATACAACCATATTAATGGCAGTAGTGGTGTAGCTAGTGTACAGAGTAGTGAGTAGTAGCATGGGCGGATTTAGGTCAAAATATTAGGGAGTGCCAGCTATCCTAAAGTATGAGTCATTGTATGCTCAAATTCAAACACCAAAATCCTATTTAAATGGTACGTTTTAAGGCCCAGTAGGCCCTAGCTGTTTCATTTATTATAACCAAAAAAACCAACATTTTATTAATAGCTCATTGCAGTTGTGAAAACTGACTTTCTACTTCGCAATTTTATTATGAAAACCGCCCTAGAATATTGATTTTAATCGCTGCTAGAAAAGCATTTTGAAAATCTTTAAAGAGCATTTATTTGTTTTTAAAGAAGATCGTTTGTTAATCTATTTTTAACCTTCAAGACAATTTGATTTGATAATTATTACCGTACGAAAGAACTAAGGAATATAAAAATGGTCATAACAAATTAAATTAAAAGTAACATTATTTTAATGATACAGTACTGTGAAAACTTTAACAAGAAAAAAGTACAACAAAAGATTGTTTTGTTTGTGAGTTAGATGGTGATTACTGTATAACAAAAGTATTTTTATTCTTCATACTGCAAGTTTATCATAGTCCATGTCCTTTACTATATCACTTTCTGAGCACAGCACCATTAGGTCCGCCAGACGTTCTTCGTTCATTGTCGAACGAAGCCAGTTGTTTATTCTCATCCGCATTGCTGAGAATGTCCTTTCGCATGTCGCACTGTTGGAAGGCAAGGTAAAAGCAACGCACATCATTTTGTGCAAGTTAGGGTACGTTGAAGCACTGATTGTTTCGATTAAAACAGGAACGAGTTTTTTCAATGATGAAGTTTCCAAATTTATCACCATATTGTCAGCGTCCTTCTTTTCTTGCACAACAAGCTTAGCTAGGTTCATTTCTGCTTTAAAACTTCTTATATTGACATTTGCCATATCGTAAGTATCTATGAAGAACATACTTTTGTCTATATTCAATCGCAAAAACTGTTCGGATGATGTCGCCAGTTTCAAGCTGTCTTCTTAAAATCTTCTCTTCATCTCATTCAACAGCAAGTCCATAACCGGATAGTAAAAGTTTGTCCTGAAGCTTGATGCTTTATCTGATGCCGCCGACCCTTTTCCATTGGAGTTTGTGCTTTGAATGTTGTCGGCGAGTCTGTGCCCAACAGGTGTAATAACGACGTAGCTGTCAAGCCTGCTAGACAGTACCCTACGCCGTTTACAGCTTTCAGGCAGGCTTACATCAGTGGCTGTGGATGTACTATCATCACTGTCCTCAGATGGAGTTAGTACGTCTGTTTTTGCAAACTGAATTACCTTCTTCCAAATCTGGTTCCATTTCTCCTCGGTTCTCCAGCTTTCCATAATCTTTATTGCTCCTTTAATGGATGACGAGCAAGAAGCGATGCTGCTGTTCTCTTTCTGTAAGGCCTTGCTCAGCACATTCACATGGGTCAAAATTTCGGAGAAAACCAAAAGGCAGACAATAAACTCTAAACTCAAGATTGAAGCAAGTATGCCTTTTGCTGCAGGCACCCTCGCATGCCGCAAATCAGAGGCAAAATTTGTCAAAAACTCTACTATAGGCTTGAAAAGGTTTCAACAACCTTAACAGCAGTTGCCCTACATGACCACCTCGTATCAGATATTGTTTGACAACAGTTCGAATGTGTTTTTTCTTGTCATTGGTTTCAACTTTTAATTTCTTTTGCAAATCAATAAACATAGTATTTGAATCAGGACTAGAACAAAATTTGAATAGAGCTTGCATTGTAGAAAAAAAGTTACAAGACAGATCGTTCTGTTGCGTGCAGCTACTAAAACTAAGTTTAGTTTATGCGCCATACAGTGTACATAATTGGCGTATGGATGCGGCCTTTTAACGATTGCTTGGATACCATTGTTGACTCTTGACATTACTGATGCTCCATCATAGGACTGATGTCCAACCAAAATAGCTGAGATTCCCATATTACTTAAAGAATCTAAAATAATTTGAGACAGACTGTCAGCATCCCGTGCGAGTGAAACATCTTTCATAGAACTTAGCCTTTGAACTTGGTCTTAGCCTTTCATAGAACTTAGAACTTGGCCGGAAGCAAGACTTCCCAACTAATTTTCTTCAACAGGTGTAGTAGGCCTATCCGTATCAAGCTGAAGCTCACCTGATAGGTTATCATTCGGCTTAAAGTGTTTTGAGGTTGAACCTTGACTTGTAGATGGAACTGATGCACAGGCACTTGAAAGATTTTGTACTTTCTTTATCTCATTAGGTTTTGAAAAAAACGATCGTATATCACGGCCACTCCCCCGCCTCGCACTGGTTTACTAAAACTCATGATATTTCGCTTATAAATTATGCACTAGTTAACTACTTATAATTACAGTTATTAAAATAAAAAGTACTACACACCGCACGAACTAATAACCAAACCGTACTGGCTACTGAGCACTGAGTAAAGAACGATGCTACACCTGTAGAATCCAATGATGCAACAAAATAAAAACATATCTTCATAATAGAAAACAATATAATGAATTACCTACTTGATTATAATAGACAAAATTTTAAAATATCTCATCAATCAAAAATCAGAAGAATAAACCATGGAGTGCCACAGGGGTCCACTATCTTTGGCCCACTTCTGTTTATTTGCTACACAAGTAATTTACCAAAACTGTCTAGGGGTAGCCAATTATATCTCTATGCCGATGAAAATAGCAAAATAGCAGCTCCTTCAGAAAATAATTAGAATTGGCATCTGAAGTTGATTTGAATGCTTTAGCAAAATATTTTAGGGACCGGCAACTATTACTGAATCCTGACAAGGCCAATTTTATCACATTCAGGACTCGCCAAACAAAAATTCCCATCAATCCAACAATTGAGATTAGTTTTACAATAATAAATAAAGTAGATTACATAAAAATGTTGGGACTCAAAATAGACAGAAACCTGTTGTGGAACTTAAATGCTGAAAAAGTTATCTCCAAAATATCATCCGGAATATATGCATTATCAAGAACCAATTAAACCAATTTTTTGGTATTGATTCTTTAAAAACAATTTAATTATTACTCATACATTCATTAAATCATTTATTTTGGCATATCCTTCTATGGGGCGTTTACCGCAAAATGAAAATTTAAATTTTCTCCGTAACCAGCAATCGTAGAATAGTAATTAAAAATACTAAATGATTTAGTTTTTTGAGCTCTTTTTAATGGTGAATAGTAATATTTTTTATATTTATGTTTTTTATGAAAAATTAAAAAAACAGAATTTTTGATGTTTTAAGTCCTGTAATTTCTGAACCCGAATTTTTACAGAAATTTGGGTGGTGTCATTTTGTTGGGAAACGAAAGTTCTACAAAAGAATAAAGTTTAATCAAAATCGTTAGAGACGTTTTTGAGAAATTTATATTTTTCATGTTTTTTGGCGGTTTTTGGGGGATAATTACCCTTAAAAATAAAAAAAATCCAAAAAAATGAAAAACCTGGAGATATTGTGGATTAGTACGTACATACCAAATTTCATAAAAATCGGACCATTGGTTAGGACTCTAGCTCTGTACACATCCACACAGACACACACACACACAGTCAGACATCACGTAAATACCACTTTTTTGGTTTCAGGGAGCACCAAAACGAATACCTCCACTAACAACTCAAATTAGAAAATGTTTACGAAAACAATTATTTCTCCATATACTATGTATAGGGGGAGAAAATAAAAGTACAAAGCCTCAATTTGTCTAAAACGCTCTGATCAAGTTAGTCACAGTAAGCGACCAACGTTAAATTTATTTTGTAGGACAATTATTTGCTGGCTTATATTTTCACTAAATTAATAATAAAAATTGTCTACATTACCTAAAATGCATTACCAGTAATGCCAACCACAATAAAAGCTATAGACTATTCTAACCAAACAGCCTTTTTCGGAAGGATATCTTGAATTATTTGTTATAGCCTAGGGTTGGATTACAGTAAGAGTAAGCCGACATTAAACTGGTAATACAACTGTTGTATTACCAACATACACTTTAAAAACATACTTTAAACACATTAGCAGAAATGTTGTAGCGAACCAAAACAAAAGCTTTAAACTATTAAACTATGAAACTATGAAATGTAGGATTCACTTAGGCTACTTGCCATTTTAGAAGTTTCATCTACGGTCTTGGACCAACCCATGTTTTATAGCATTTAATTTTATGACAGCCTAGGCTTTTGAAAAATATATTGAAATCTCATTTTGCCATCTAATTAACTAGACCTGACGACTTATTGTTAATCCGTAAGGATATTTTGACCAGGCCTATAGAAATTGTAACATTAGTTCATTTAGGAAACTCGCTGGTCTCTTAAAAGTTAAATTAATCACACTGCCTAGCCCAAAATACTCTGTTTGTACTACGATAACGCACCCATGCCAATCCTAACAACAAACCTTGCCTAAAACCTACAATTTATTTTAAAAATAAATAAATGTACAGATTTATACAATATTTCCTTTGATATACAAGTGATAAATGTATGAATATTTTTCTACTGATAAAAGGTTAGGTGTGTGACGGGATCCGAATCTGCGACCTTTCGCTCTCAGAGCCAGTGCGATACCTACTGAGCTACCGCGATAAGTGGTTTTTCGGGGAGAAGTGACTACGACTAATGGCTATAAAGACGTAAAACCCGGATTCTGGCGGCAGTTAAATGATACCGGAATCTATTCTGATCAGATCTCAATCAGATCTTGATTTTTTTATGAGACTCGATTTAAGTTTGATAATGTATTTCGATTATCCTTATACGCGAGGAATGAGCGTACACCTAGTGGACAGTATTTATTTCTACAGAATTTAAAAACCAGCAAACTAACAATACAAGGCAGATAAGATAGTTCTCCACAGATAATCTTTCGTCGTCTTATTGAATTTTCATGGATATTTTATTCGTTTCTGATTGGTCAGTTCCAAAATAGTTAGAGTAGGGGTAAAGGACGCTTACCCGATTTTAATGTTTTTTCGCCAGTTCCGAGCTAAACTTCATGACGAACTCCCGCGTCGCGCGGTACATTTAAATTCTCGTGGTTTTCCACAGTCAGCTTTAAATTAATATATAAATATCGTTCGTTCTATAATTTGCACTACGTCAAATTACGAATATAAACTCTCGTTGTTAAATTTAGTGTTAAAATAAAAACAATTACCGGTACCTCTTTATTGTCCATACGCGCTATTGACAGTAGCCTACGTTTTAGTTATATTTTTCGTACGAAAAGTGAATTGCCTTTTAACTTATGTGAAAGTGCCGGACTGTGACCATAAAGTGCGCATCTTCATCCTTTGAACCAACGATACGACGACGTGACGTCACGACTTAGCTCATGCCCGACGACACCTGCTCTTCGCTCATCACTCCTCCAGCCCTGGTCCCACAGAAGGCGCCTTCTTCCCCTAGCTGTGAGGCCCCTATTCTCCATGCAGAGAGGCCCTCAACCCACACCTAGACGACAGCTCGCCACTACTACCCAGGTGCATCGTATTTCAACGCAAATGGACCAAAGGTACTCTTCGTTATCCATTATTTCTCTCTTTGCGAATCATGTCAACTCGAGTGCAGTTTAGGTATATATCATAAACTATAATGGCCCAACTTGTCTGATGTAGCTTATCCGGTAATATTCTGTATGAGTTTCGCGCTATACAGATAACAGATTCCGCAGGTTGCGTATATCGCGCAAATTTTAAGGATGGACAATTATTATTTCCCTTTTTGTAAGACACGCACCGTATTGTACATTGGTCCTTCGAGCCGGATGTTGTTCAGACATTTTTGGACTTTATATTAGAGACTCAGACCAAATAAATTGTGGTTAGTGCAAAGTGAACTTTTCAAGTGCTTGATTGACAAATTAGAATCATAAACCTTAATCAAATATTTTCTTTGTTAAGAGAAAATATTAATCTATTCAAGTAAAGCTCTCTTTATGTTTCATATCAATATCTTATCTTGCAATAAATACAAACAAAATGAAATTCATAACATTTAAACGACAATGTAAGCTGATTGAAAATAGACTCACTAAAATAGTTGAATATGCTAAAACTATTGAGGATTTATCAGACTTATCTGATAAGCATAAACAAAGAGCATTTTCCCTACAGGAGGAAACTATTGAAAAGAATAAGGAATTCCAAAGCTTGAAAGATAAGTTACTCAATACTCCTAGTTCTTTAGAAGATAGCGATGAAAGGGAATTGGAATCTATTGACGCAAAAATTGCTGATTTATTTTTAGATATCCAAACAATATTGCGACCTCTTGTTCCCTCAAATGAAGATAATTTAAATGAAAGTACTTCTTCAACTGCAAGTAACTCTAAGTTTGGTAATGTTAGGCTGCCTAAAATTCAATTGAAAACATTCAACGGCGATGTGTCACAATGGATTGCTTTTCACAATATTTTTGATACAACGGTACACAAAAATACTGCACTGACGAATATTGAAAAGTTTCAGTATCTTCTTTCATGTCTGCAAAATGAGCCTTTAAATTTAATTAAAGCTCTGCCATTGACTCCTAATAACTATGAAACAGCTTATGGCACATTATTAAAAAGGTATCAAAATCCTAGAGTGTTAAAAGCGCTGCATATTAATCATCTAATCGACATGCCTAACTGTCAGGATACAAACGCAACAAATCTGCGTCATTTTATTTCGCAATTTTGAGAGCACAGCTCTGCTTTATCGAGCTTAGACATAAATGTAACGGAAGACAACCCAGTTCTCACCACTTTGATGTTACGCAAATTTGATGTAAATTTAAGAACACGTTTTGAAACTAAACGTAATAACAAACAAGACATGCCAACCCCCGAGGAATTTATTAAATTTTTGGAGGATGAATGTTCGTTCATGGAAAACGCCCATTTGATTGCCACCAACAGCTCTCGAGTTAGTACTGCAAATGTTTCCTCCGTGAAACCAAAACAAAAGTTTGTACAAAGTAAAAATGTGACTTTTACTGCACAAAGCAAATCGCATTTATGCATATACTGTAATGCAGATCATCTGATTTATTCATGCTCAGATTTTTCGAAATTGTCACCTTCTGATCGATTTAATTTTATTAAATCGAAAAACTGTTGTGTCAATTGTCTCGGAACGCATAAATATAAGGAATGTGTTAGTAAAAGGACTTGTAAGCAATGCAATCGGAAACATCACACACTACTGCATTTGAATACAAGCGATTCCCGTATTGTACAGTCCGATAAAAATAAACACAGTAGCTCGCGTTCAGCTGATCAGCCCAAGGTCATTCATTACCCCCCGAGCGCCACAGGCTATGACTGAGACTCCCCCTGCCCCGCAGTCTGTATGCACAGTAAATAGTAATAGTGATTTGTTCACTACACTTTTAGGTACTGCACTTGTCAGAGTTTCTGCGCCTGAAGGCGATTCTACGATCGTTAGAGCCTTGATTGACAGCGCCTCTACGTGTTCATTTATTAATACTGATATTGTAAATAAACTACATTTAAAGAGACAGTTTAATAAACAGTTATTGCAAGTGAATGGCATTTCCTCGACCTCCGTAAATACTAGAGGAGTGACACACGTAAATATCTACACTGTAGACAATCATCAGGTATCATGTCGACATCCTTTATTGATTTTAGACAAAATCGCATCTGACATGCCCTCGGCTTTGATTTCTTCTCAAGTGCGAAGGTCTCTGAATAATTTCAAACTTGCTGATCCTGACTTTGATAAAAGCGGGCCAATTCAGATGTTGATTGGTGCTGATTTATTTATGCACATTATTAAACCAGCTAAGTACAGCTTAGGTGACAACATGCCCCACGCTTTAGACACCATTTTTGGATTTGTTATAATTGGTAAGTCGCCTGTTATCCGTCAACCCGGAAATGAAGCTTCCGCTAATTGCACTACACTTGTTTGTATACAAGACGACCCCTTACACAAACTCATGTCCAACTTCTGGACGCTAGAACAGCCCCCTGAGCCTGCTAGTAAACTCACAAAAGATGAAATCGAATGTGAGACTCATTTTACTGAAAATTTTTCGCGCAGTACTAAAACTGGAAAATACACAGTTAAGCTTCCTTTTAAGCAAAGCCCAGAGAAATTGGGCGAATCATCTAACATCGCAAAAAGGCGATTTTTTGCTTTAGAAAATAAATTATCATCTGAGGACAAAAAACTCTATACAGATTTTTTCAAAGATTACGAGGAGTCTGGACACATGTCACTGACTAATGATGATTTTTCGAAAACATCGCATTGCTTTCTGCCACATCATGGTGTTTTTAAAGAAACGAGTTCTACTACTCGGCTCAGAGTTGTATTCGACGCAAGTTGTAAGACAACAAGTAACGTTTCTCTGAATGACATACTTCACGTAGGACCTAAACTACACAACGATATTACAGATATCTTAACAAGCTTCAGACGTTATAAATATGTTTTTACAACAGACATTAAACAGATGTTCCGTTCAATCGATTTAGACGAGACCGATCGAAAATATCAGCTTATCTATTGGAGGCAGAACCCGCATGATAAATTATCAGTCTATCAATTGAACACCGTTACTTACGGAATGGCGTGCAGTCCTTATTTAGCAAATAGGGTAATACAACAGGTAGTTGAAGACGAAAAAGGTAACTTTCCCGTAACATCAGATATTCTCATGAATCATATCTACGTAGATGACATAGCGCTGGGCGCTGATGATGTTAATGACGCAATTAAATTACAAAGTGATGTAATAAACCTATTGAAAAGGGGTGACTTTCACCTTAGAAAATGGACAGCGAATGACGCTAAACTTCTAAGGGACATACCTCAAGAGCTACATGAAAAACCAGTCAACTTCCGTGTGCCTGATCAACCTTTGATAAGTATTTTAGGTTTACAATGGCTGCCTCAAACAGATAATTTTACTTATAAAATATCTGTTACTGAAAGGAAAATGTACACCAAGCGTGCTGTGTTATCAGAGATAGCCAAAATATTTGATCCTTGTGGTTTTTTGGCACCAGTGGTAATTTATTCCAAAATATTCATTCAGGTTTTATGGACGAGGGGACTTGAATGGGACACCCCCCTCCCGCCCGATCTATCTGATAAATGGATTCGTTTTTTGAATGAGCTTCCCTTACTAGATAAAATCACTATTCCAAGATTTTTTGGAACCTCCAATGCTACTGATATCCAATTACATGGTTTTTGTGATTCGAGTGAAACTGCATTCGCAGCTTGTATTTATTTACGTATAACTGACGTAGACCAGATAGTCAAAACTGTCCTTGTAATGGCTAAGACACGAGTAGCGCCCCTTAAACGTGTCTCTTTACCACGATTAGAACTAAGCAGTGCGCATTTATTGGCAAAATTAATGTTTTACTGCATTCATGCTCTTGAGAAACAAATGCATATTGACTCTGTACATGCCTGGACAGATTCTATGGTCACCTTATCTTGGATTTATACACCTTCATATAAGTTAAAAACTTATGTATCGAACAGAGTGGCACAGATACAAGAATGGCTTCCTGCCTCAGTTTGGTCACACGTCCGGTCCGCACACAACCCCGCCGACAGCGCCTCACGGGGAATTTTTCCCTCTCAGCTAATAAGCCAAGAATTATGGTGGGCAGGACCAAAATGGCTTTTACTAGATAGCCATATGTGGCCAAAACCAGCAAATAAAACACTGGAAATTTTTGAAGTACCAGAACTTAAAGTATTAAATGAAAACACCTTAGTATCAGTTAAAAATACCGATCAAAAGTTATTGCATAAATATTCTTCGTGGGATAAATTGAAAAGAGTTGTTGCGTATTTGTTACGATTCAAACACAATGCTACCAACCGAAACAACAAACTGACAGGTTATCTTACTACAGCTGAAGTCCACAAAGCGACTATTGTAATCTGTCGTCTAGTACAGTTGAATGAATTTCTTGTGGAATACGACATCCTAAAGAAAAGTAAAGAATGCAACAGTAAAATACAAAGTTTATCTCCCTTCATTGATGAAAATGGATTGATACGTGTTGGCGGACGACTGAAAAATGCTAACATTAGTTCCCAAGCAAAACATCCGATTTTGCTACTCAAGTCACATGTTATCAGCAGTCTTATCATCGATGATTATCACCTGAAATACTTTCATGCCGGACCGCAACTACTTCAGTCACTTGTATCACGACAATTTTGGATTATTTCTGCCAGAAGCATTATCAGATCTCGTATACATAAATGTATGACGTGTTTTCGACACAGACCTAGAACTGTGTATCCACTAATGGGAAACCTTCCGGAACCGCGTGTAAATCCCGCACCTTGTTTTCAAACTTCCGGTCTGGACTATGGTGGACCTTTTCAAGTAAAAATCCACACTTTAAGGAGAGCACAAATTGTGAAAGTATATTTGTGTCTGTTTGTTTGCTTTGCTACTAAAGCAATACATGTTGAAGTGGTTACAGATTTGACCACTGATTCATTTGTCGCAGCTCTTTCACGCTTCGTTGCGCGCAGGGGCGCCTCTTCAGATATCTATCTTGATAACGCCACAAATTTTGTCGGCGCTTCAAACCAATTGAATAGGGTAATTAGAAACCTTATTAAAAATAAGAACACAAAGGATGAGATAAATAAGTTGTCTCTTCATCATAACATCAATTTTAATTTTATTCCGCCTTCAGCCCCGCACCAAGGGGGGATTTGGGAAAGTGGAATAAAGAGTGCTAAAACTCATCTTAAAAAGGTAATTGGTGAGAAAATATTGACATTGGAGGAATTTCAAACATTAGCAATATCTGTGGAAGCGATACTCAATTCCAGACCACTTTATCCAATATCTACCGATCCTTCTGAACTAGACGTCCTAACACCTGGACACTTCATTATCGGTAGGCCTATGGTCTCTTTACCAGAAAATAATTATGAAGCGATCCCACTGAACCGCCTAAAACGATGGCAATGTGTGCAAGCTATGAAGCAACAGCTTTGGAAACGATGGCAAACAGAGTATTTACATACACTACAGCAAAAGGCTAAATGGACTAAAAATCTACCTAACATTGAAGTTAATGACTTAGTTATCATTCATGACAGTTCATCTGCCCCCCCAGTTTTGGTCACTGGGACGAGTTACCGCAACACATCCAGGCACTGATGGAGTTACCCGTGTCGTCACTCTCAAGACCGCTGCTGGAACTCTCACTCGACCTGTCATAAAGGTCTCTCCCTTGCCTAAATAGTGTAACTTTTTTAACATAAAGAGAGCATATTTTCATATTAAGTGTTTCTTAGTTATAATTTACCTATTTGAATGAAAACAAAACAACAAAAATTTTTATATTTTTCGTGTGAAAGTACATAAACTTTAACTCAACCTTTGAACTGTGTGATTTAAACTACATATAAAAAGTAAACAAATATTTACTTGACTTTCTTATTGATTTTCTTCTAATTATTCTTACTTAATTACTTATGATTCTAAATTGCTACTTTTAACTAATTGTTTGCTCGGATGTGCTCAGGAAAAGTGGATATAAAAAGTGATGTTATCGGGATCTGAGGGCAATGGCTGCCATGTGCTAAGCCTAGCTTCTCTTTACAAAAATCAGTGTTATTACTTACAAAATTCCCTAGGCTATTTAAATATAGCTCACAAATGATCTTCTTTGACTTGATAATAAATATACTTGTACTTGTGGTCTCCTTTACTTTATTGTAGTGAGTAGAATGTGTTTTGTATTTACTCTGGATGTCAACAAAAGGTAGGTATACAATTTCTAAGATTTCTTTAACTATTTGAATAAAATACAAAGTTACAGAGGAACAATACAATATTTATTTATCTATTAGTACAATTATGTTTCAAAAGGTTCTCAATTAAAGGGATTTACAATAATATACAACTCAGGGGGAACAGTTACAATGTGTGGCCTAGCCTAGAAGGTAAATGACAAACAAACTTGTAGGCCTAAAACTAAATGTTCATATTTTGGGTTCTAAATGGGGTTTCTTTACAAATGAGGGCTCTTTTTCTCAGGGGGGAAGTATCGTGCTGACTTGAATAACGTTGGGATGATATTTGAAAGAATATTAAGTCCAATTAAGCTGATGTGTTGAAAAATTACAACAATGGAAATTTTGGTTGTTGTCCAAAAGGAGAGTCCAATGGTTTCACTGACTTTATGAATGGTTAAAATACTCAAAATTAAATTTGGAAAGATAGTTCAATATAAAAATACTCTCTTGAGGTTACTTTAACTTTCAGAACATTAGGCTTGTTCTATTTAAATGTCTATATTCTTTCCAGTCCCTAAATAGAATACAATGGAAGGAGTTTACCAATCTGCTTACAAATGTTCTTCGCTCAAATACCAGTTTTTGGGGGAAATCAAATAAAAAGGAGTGAATTTAAAGATGGTATTAATTGAGCAGTAAGTCCCTAATAAAATGAGCACTAAGCAATCCAAAACTTAGGCCATACTGGGAAATTTAAAATAGGAACTGTGTCCTTCACAGAATTTAGGTCTTAACACAATGGCATCTGGAGCAAGAAGAAAGATCTAGTAGAGATGAGGTCTGGAAGCATGGTCCATTGTTGAGAAGCACATGGTCACACAATTGTTAACACTGGTCACTGTAATTTAGATTCCTTAAGGACTATTTTTGAAAAGTATATTATATTAAATTTTAATTTTATTGCAATCCTCTCACATAAATTATATCTAAAATATTATTATTAACAAATATATTAAATTAAGTGAGTAGGCTATTATATGGGGATAGGCTATGAATAATTATTGGTGATTAAATTAATGAAATACATATTATTATACAATTGCACAGATAAATAAACATTAAATATATAGAGGGGAATGGCTTTCTGAGGAGTGATGATAAAGATGATTATTATTAGGCATAAACATGGGACAATTAATACAAATAACACATTTAGGGGAAATTAATTAATTAACACATTTATATGGAAACTTAAATATAAAATAACACATAATAAGAAAGTTTATTACTAAATGATGAATTGATGAACATGTAATACTATAACTTATTTTCTTTTGCGAATCTCCGTGAGATTCACGGCCGGCGGTATGGACAGTATTTATTTCTACAGAATTTAAAAACCAGCAAACTAACAATACAAGGCAGATAAGATAGTTCTCCACAGATAATCTTTCGTCGTCTTATTGAATTTTCATGGATATTTTATTCGTTTCTGATTGGTCAGTTCCAAAATAGTTAGAGTAGGGGTAAAGGACGCTACCCGATTTTAATGTTTTTTCGCCAGTTCCGAGCTAAACTTCATGACGAACTCCCGCGTCGCGCGGTACATTTAAATTCTCGTGGTTTTCCACAGTCAGCTTTAAATTAATATATAAATATCGTTTGTTCTATAATTTGCACTACGTCAAATTACGAATATAAACTCTCGTTGTTAAATTTAGTGTTAAAATAAAAACAATTACCGGTACCTCTTTATTGTCCATACGCGCTATTGACAGTAGCCTACGTTTTAGTTATATTTTCGTACGAAAAGTGAATTGCCTTTTAACTTATGTGAAAGTGCCGGACTGTGACCATAAAGTGCGCATCTTCATCCTGTGAACCAACGATACGACGACGTGACGTGACGACTTAGCTCATGCCCGACGACACCTGCTCTTCGCTCATCACTCCTCCAGCCCTGGTCCCACAGAAGGCGCCTTCTTCCCCTAGCTGTGAGGCCCCTATTCCCCATGCAGAGAGGCCCTCAACCCACACCTAGACGACAGCTCGCCACTACTACCCAGGTGCATCGTATTTCAACGCAAATGGACCAAAGGTACTCTTCGTTATCCATTATTTCTCTCTTTGCGAATCATGTCAACTCGAGTGCAGTTTAGGTATATATCATAAACTATAATGGCCCAACTTGTCTGATGTAGCTTATCCGGTAATATTCTGTATGAGTTTCGCGCTATACAGATAACAGATTCCGCAGGTTGCGTAAATCGCGCAAATTTTAAGGATGGACAATTATTATTTCCCTTTTTGTAAGACACGCACCGTATTGTACACCTAGTATGGTGTTCAGGAAAACCTTTTATTGTTTTCTGTTTGGAAGGCGAATGGACATAAATTTAATCTGTGGTTGTGTTCCCACCGAGGGTGCTGAGTGGAAAATGGCGGCCACCATGTAGGCTTCGTTTTTTCTTGGAGATTAAAATGTCGTGTAAGAGAGCTCTAAATGTATTATGCTCGTTGATGAGGATGAGACACTATCAATTTTTTTATTATAAAAGAGAGCGATGAATACTGACTAGCTTTGTCGTTGTTTCCCAAAACCAACTGTTTTATAGTCACTGACAATAATAGCTTCATGCTTCATCACATGTCTGCGCCTCTACTTGCGCTCCCGCACATCAGCTATGAGTATATGTCAACATATCCTACTGCTGGATGATGTGGAAAATAACAGTCAAATTATTATTACTTCTCCCCTTAGATGTCAACATTTTATAAGTTGTGTTGTCGGTGGAAATATTTGTTTGGTCCTCTCTGAACCGCAAAAAGTTATTTTTTAGGTGAAGTATTAAAGACCTGAAACAGACTATACACCCCTCCAGTGGCCCCGATTTTGTTAACCCCCCGGTATGTAGTTGTATCCCGGGTAAAACCGGGTCCTATATACTTTGTTTGAATATGAAGTGTTTGCCGATTAAGATAGGGCTAAAGTGAGAAATCATGTGCCAGTTTTCTGATACCGTTTATTTGATTTAGTACAATTTCAAATAACTTGGTGTGACGATTCAAGATACCCAGAAAATATTCGGGTGGAGAGTGAAACCCCTTTCTTTGTTCTGCATTTCGAAGAGAACTAATGGTCTTGTATGACGGTGGTGTATCATTGTGTTCAATGTCCAAGGGTCATTATTCTGTCCAAAAGTAAAGTATGTGTTCATTGAGTCCAAAACGGATACTTTATCCTTTGCAATCTGTCCAAAACTAAAGGTGTGTTTTCCTCCAACTTAAGTAACCGCGCTGCGTGCTACGCGATTAAGCTAAAGAACGCAGGCAGCGTGGTTAAAATTTTACGCAGCGCAAAAGTGTTTTCCTAGAAATCCGCCAATGCGTTGCGTAACAAGCAGATTCGCCCACAGTAGCGTTCTGCTATGGATCGGAGAAAGAAGAGTCTCGCTTTTATGTTGTTGGTGGAAGAGGAAGAGATGGACGAAGATGTCGACATAGCCCGCCTAGCTCTACTGTCCAAAAGTCGAAATTCCTGTAGTGAACTGTTTAAATCAAGGAGCCATGAGGGTGCTTTTAGTATTATTATTAATAGGCACCTGATAGACGATGAAGTAAAATTTAAGGAATACTTTAGGTTAACTAAAGATCAGTTTTCCTGTCTTGTGGACTTGGTGCATAGTGATACAACTTTGAAGACAACAGACAAAACATTTTTTGCCCTATCCCACTCCAAATCTTGTCCTTCTTCAAGTTATTTTTAAATTCAGGATGGCTCATTTTCCACAGAACTTCAAACTCAGACACACAGTCAATTAATAAACTGTCATCATCAACAGTGAACTTGGTAACATCACTCAAACTTATAGTTTTCTCCATATTTCCAGTGTAAACAATAGCCCAGTTCGGCAGCGTGGTTCGCAACTGACTGCTCTCGAGGCAGTGCTCCCAATCACGCTGCGCGCTGCGTGCTGCGCAGTTGGCAGTTAGTCGCGCACCGCGCCGCTAGGAAAACAGTCTCATTTGGTTTAAAAGGGATCGGTGGTTCCGGCAACCGCGGAGCACGAAGCACGCAGCGTAACAGGCTTAATCGCGTCACTAGGAAAACGCCGCTTTAAACGAATTTGGATGCAGCACGCTGACGTGAGGGAAGTGAATGTCCACATAAGCAACTTTAAAAATCAAAATCAGTGTTCAAACATCAAATTTTTATCGAAATCTGGGATCTTTTCCGTTATACATATACCACTATTTAAGTCCAGTTATATGCTTTTCCGTTATAAAATACAAAATATTTAAGTAGGTCATCTGTTTAGGTCGATAAAGATTGCCAATTCTCTGAAAATTGCGCAATATTTCATCGAATATGTCCTTTCTTTTGGAGTAAGGTTAGTTAAGTTAGGTTATCAAAAATAATGAACAAATATTTACCAGATACAGGTAATTTGCATTTATTTAAAATAACCTAATCTAACCTAACTCCGCGCTGTCTGGCGGCAAATTACAATTTATTAATGTCATTAATGTATTAAATTGTATAATTTCCGCCATGAAAATAATTTGATCAGGCTTGATCAAAATTGATCAAATTTGAACAGACTGATCAAATTAAAATATTACCTTCGTCAATCAGCTCATAAAGTTGTAACAAATTTTACGGCCGTTTCAGCATCACTGTGCTATCCTCAAACGGCTGTAACATTTGTTACAACTTTATGAGCTGATTGACGAAGGTAATATTTTAATTTAGTCATAGGAGCAGCTCAGGGGCTAGAAAAATGGATTTTAATTAAGACTGATCAAGTTTGAATAACTTTGATCAAGTAGTTGAAGAGGCCTGATGAAGTTTGTTCAGGCCCGATCAAACTTGATCAACTGTCTTGATCAGGCATGACCAAATTTCATCAGGCCTGATCAAGTTTGTTCAGGCCCGATCAAACTTGATCAACTGCCTTGATCAGGCATTATCAAATTTTATCAGGCCTGATTAAGTTCATTCAGGTCTGGTCAGACTTAATCAAGTGTCTTGGATTAGGCCTGATATAGACTAGGTCAAATGACTTGACCAGGCCTGACAAACTTTTAGAACATGATTAGGAACGTTATCCTGAATCTATTAAATCAACAACAATCAGTGTTGAAACCCATTTCAGAGGGGCATATATAAGTTATATATACCTACACACCATATTCCTGTGCTGCATCCACATAGGCTGAATGATTTTTGAGTTATTATATAAGACAATTATATAACTAATACAAGATTGTCTTTTGTTCAACATAAGCTACTTTAATATTGGCGGGATCCTGCACTACCTGCTAGGAGTACGGCACAATTTCCTGCCAATGAGTACATTGAGTTAGACGGATGATTTTTATATTAACGTGCAGCTGAAAAAATCAAAACTATAGGGAATTATTTTGGCATAAGTTGATAAACAATTTCACGTTCATAATTACAGAAAAAATCTAGTGTTATTAACTTAAAATCGTGGTCCCATACAGTTTCTCTTTTTGATAATCACTTCTCTTCTTCATATGTCAAGTAGCGCTCGTGGTGTAGTGGATATGAGAACGGATTTCCACGCTGGAGTCCCGAATTCGAATCCCGACCGGGAAAGGCGTTTTTCCTCATGATTTTTTCCAAAATTGTTGTATTATATTTTTAATGCATATTTAATATGTTTCAATGATAAAATATATTATATTTTGTGTTTTTAATTTATTTATTTTTTATAAATCAAACCTGATTAATTGACTGAACAAATTTGATCATAATTGATCAAACATGTCAGGTCTGATCAAGTCCCTGATCAAATTTGTTCTGGAAAGGTCCCATAATCCATATAAATCTGATCAAGTTTGATCAAACCCTGTTCAGGTTCTGATATTTTTTATCAAATCTGACATAGTTTTTCATGTGGGATACGTATAACGGAAAAGGTCCGAAATCTGATAGCTTTTTTGCTGTTCTGTTGCTCTTGGTTACATTTACCTGCAATGCTAAAACTACAGTGTTGTGCATTATAAGGTTAGGAGAAAGTCCAGCTGGGATTGAAAGTATGCCTGACGATACTGGGGATGATAAAAATACACCAACATATGAATAACATGCTTTTTCTAATGTTCCCCCATTAACGTTCTGTGTTTAGTCGATATACATTTTCTTTAATAACTTGGTAACTATTTGTGCTAGAATGATGAGGGAGGGCTTACAACTTTCGCCTCACTAATCTCCATCTTTATAAATGCATTAATTTTACGCTTGAAGCTTTTCTGACCATTTTTGGGCCCAAAAACTCAAAATTTGAAATATAAGATCCAAAAAAGGGGGTTAGAGTTTTACGATTGCTTTGCCCAACGAACTTGTCTTTGCTTTACTGTCCCAATGAACAGTATGGTAATTTTTACTTTTGGACTGAATGATCCTTGGACACAATAATACACATCTTGTATGACTAACATACAAACGTTTAATATAATCACTTCATTATACTCATTGTATAATCAATTCATTATACTCATTGTATAATCACTTGACCAAACGCAATCATCAAGTGTATTCATAGCAATCATCGTCTGCCTTAGAGAAACACCACTACGTTCAAGGACAATAAGGCCCTGCCCTGAGGCCCTGAGGGTATTTCGGGCATTTTATGAATTTGTACACACATGTTTCTATCCCACCAAGGATTTCTACACACAAGAACTTCTATCCTAACGAACATTTTGACGTGCAATATATTTGGAGTTTCAAGAGAACACCATGACAACACCTTTAAATTTGCACGGTAGGTTTCCAATTTAATAACATTAATTCCGAAATTAGCGTTTAAAATATACTAGGCCTCACGGATCTAGTACCGGGCTAGGACTGATATTACACCGTGAAAATTCACGGAGAGCTGCATTCGGTGCAGAAACTGACGAACTCTTGTGTATATTTCTAACCACCTGGCTAAATAAAATTATCGCTTGCTCTATTACAAATTGAAAGTTAAAGGGCCAATGGGCCTAAGCGGGGCCTACTCGAAGGACCTGGTCGAAGGCCTTAGGGAGTTTTTGACATTTTATGAATATTACACGACTAGGAATCCTATCGAACAATCTGATATACAATGTTATTAGGTTTTGTAACGATACAATTTTCAAATTTGTATCGGCGAAATTCCAGTTTGATTACATGCATGGATGCATGTATTAAAAAATTATCGTTTTAAATGTAGAATGTATATTTCGATCTCGAAATATAACTTGTTGGTGTAATTTGATTGATCAAGTTAAATATTAAATAACAGATTTTATTAATAATACCACCCAACAAAAATTAAAATGCCAATTGCACCTAAGCTGCAGGCCTCACAGAAAAATGAAAGTAGGCTTCTCACATTGTTATAAACAAACAAAAGGTAGAATTACTGTTTTATAACGAGATACGTGTTATGCAATAAACACAGTGACATTTATAATCCCGAATTTACTAAATCAACTGAATATAGTTCAAAAGTAAATCCTTTTTACTAGCGTAGCATTATTTCCATAAGCTAGGAGAATGTTTATTTCCCCTGCCGTTACGTCAATGCACTGTCACGTGGGTTCGATTCGTGTGTGGCGAAGACAACCACAAACGTGGGTCCGTCATTTACATGCACTCTTGTGCTGTCCAATCGACTGCTCTACTGATGTGGGAAGATAAAACTGTGATGATCGGAATATCGATTTATACATTTTGTTGTTGTTTATTGATTGTTCGGGGGATGATATTTGTTCACCAGGCCTTGAAGACGGCAATTAACTATCCTGCGGCGTTCTTCACCTTGGTGGCCCACCAGGCCTTGAAGACGGCAACTAACTATCCTGCGGCGTTCTTCACCTTGGTGGCCCACCAGGCCTTGAAGACGGCAATTAACTATCCTGCGGCGTTCTTCACCTTGGTGGCCCACCAGGCCTTGAAGACGGCAACTAACTATCCTGCGGCGTTCTTCACGTTGGTGGCCCACCAGGCCTTGAAGACGGCAACTAACTATCCTGCGGCGTTCTTCACCTTGGTGGCCAACCAGGCCTTGAAGACGGCAATTAACTATCCTGCGGCGTTCTTCACCTTGGTGGCCCACCAGGCCTTGAAGACGGCAATTAACTATCCTGCGGCGTTCTTCACCTTGGTGGCCCACCAGGCCATATGCAAGATTACATTGGCGGCAGTGCAAGACCCCCGTTACATTAGAACCCTACACGGTTTGGTACGGTCTTGGAGGTTTTGGCAATGTCCCTGAGCTGACGAGGAAAACTTGCTTCTCTATCAATCTGTATCTTCTCCTTTTGCTATAAGGAAAGAAGACGACGACCACGATGCCTGACAATCGCAGGTACACCGGTAACGGAAAGATATTCGCAAATGTTTCAAGAATTACCTGAGCAAATAAAATCATCATCTGAAACAGATTAACCTAAAAAGCCCAAAGGAGTCCTGAAGGTACACTCGACCAGGTATATTTCTTGAGAAATGGTACCATACGCCAGAAGGTATCATCCAAAATCGGAGAAACACATTTAATAACTATCATGCAAGTGTTTTAGCGAATTTCCCCTATCGGGAAGAAGCTATTACCGTAGCCGGCATGATAAGACCTAGGCCCGGGACCATGATAACTTTTCGTTTTTAGGTCCCTAGACCCAAAAACACCATTCGTTCGAAACTGTAGATATATATATATATATATATATATATATATATATATATATGTCCGTGAGCACGATAACTCTCGTAAAAATGATCCGATTTTGATGAATTTTTGTATAACCGTGTAAAGCAACATTTATGACTTTATGTTCGAAAACCAGCTAGATCGCTCTATCCGAAGGGGTATTTTGGGGGGGTTTTGTACCCCAAAAATGGGGTTTTCAAATTTTTTACAAATAATTTTTGAAAAAGTTAAATGTTAGTTTTTCCCATTGGATTCAGCTTAAAAAAACACACAATTTGGTATTTCGATAATTTCTCTACGTCAATTGGTTACCGAGATATTGAAAGTGCTAAACACAGTACGTTGTCTAATGTTATTCTTATGGAGGAAAAGAAAAATTTTATATCTCGCTTATTTATGACGAAACTAACGAAACTAACGAAACTTGGTATACGACTTCATCTGGTTGTGGACCATTGATATTTGCTCAAAAAAAATTTTTGACCAAAGGCTCTCGTAGCAGCAAACCTGCGTACTCAGCCCCATGTTATTCTTATGGAGAATAAGTAACGTGTTATCTTCCTTCATTTTGAAAATAAATTAATGACATTTGGTATGTGGCTTTACCGACCTGAGTTATATTGATATTTGTATAAAACCACATTGTTTGTGTTCCTTGCTTCAGCAAACCTGCATACTCAGCCGCCATGTTAGTCTTATGGAGAATAATTAAAATGTCATAAATCGTTTATTTATGAATGTATATTGATGAAACTTGGTATGTGGCTTTATGTGGTATTAAGATACATATACATGCATTGGAAATTCGCTGAGTACGCAGGTTTGCTGCTACGGGGGTATTTAATAACTATCATGCAAGTGTTTAGCCTACGGCTAGTGAAGAGAACACGTAAAATTATCAAATTAACTCGTTTTAGGTTTTGTGGCTTGTTAATTGGCATCTGAATCTAGACTCAAAGATTCATGTATTTGTGGTGATCAAATGTGTGATTCGTCAAATTGGTGTAGTTTTACGTTTAGATAATTTGTTCAAATCCTTATTAAATATTTCTGGTCATCTTTGGTTTTAAAACGAGTTTCCTACTGCTCTTTTGGCATTATTTTGACTGTACTCACCCGAACTCATTAACTATCACGGCTCTTTTCCCATTGTTCACTTTGACAGTCATAGCGATATCGATTAGTCCAAAGTTCACGTCTACCCTAATTTAAATTTCAGTTAATAATTTTGGCCAGATTTGATTGTTAATAGGCCCCTATAAATCGGGAATATTAAAATATATTTAAGGTATCATATAGTTTTTATCATAATACATTTCGTTTCTGAAATCATATTACATAAGTTGCATTTCCAGATGCGTTGTTGTTGGTCGAATCCAAGTTTACAATTTTAAGATATTCATTTTAGTGGTAGAAAATTTTCTTGGATACCAATCATGAAATTATGTATTTAACAGTTTATTAATACCTATGTGTACAAGTCACTTGATTTATGGATCCTTGCGGGCTGTTACCCTCCTGTGGTGAAAAATTGACGGTTAGCAAATGTACTTCGAAAAGTAAATGTTAATGTTAATGTTCATTATTTATGTATCAAGTGTGATGGTTGTTTTTGTAAAATTGTTTATCATACTTCAAGATGTACTCCGACCATATGCACCTATGTTAATTAATATTGAAAAAATACATGTGGTACTTAGTTGAAAGGTCAGTAAATTAGTTTTTATTGGGTAATATAGTAAACTGTATAATGTGCGTACTATCCTTTCAGGGGTTTGTACGACAATTAATTATACAATTGTACAAACTCATGTTAAGAATCGCAATCAAAAATCATGAATGAGAGGCAATCATCTCGTTGAGTAAATTGTTACATTTCAATAAGGCAGTTCACAGCATAGCTTAGTAATTGAAACGGAGTGAATCAAAGATAAACAAACGGCTGTTATAGTCAGTAAATGTTTAAAGAGGTCCGTCTGATCTAGCGAGGGCTCAGTTTTGCCGAGGGCAAAGCTAAACTGCAGCTAAAGCAGTATCTAAAATACAGTAAATACGTAATGCAAACACTCTTGAGTACAAGATACACGCCAGAGGAAAATGTACAAATTTGTTTGTTTACTTGTAAACAACTCAAAATTTTAAAATACTACCATAAAAATCCTATTAGTGAATTTCCTATGGAAAGTGAACTATTAGCATGACCCGCACGGTGAAACTTAAGCCCGGGACCACCATACAAGTTCCTAACGTGACCTCCTGAACACGTTTTGGGGGGTCTTTCAAAATTGTATATATATATATATATATATATATTAATATATGTGTGTGTGTGTGTGTGTGTGTGTGTGTGTGTGTGTGTGTGTGTGTGTGTGTGTGTTTGCGCTCTAGCGGTCGAATTTTTTGTCCGATTTACTTCATATTTGGTAGGGACATTCCTTTTTGCAATCAGTTGGACAAGTTCGTTGGGAAAAACAATCGGAAAACTCTAACCCTCTTTTCTGGGGGATTTCAAATTTTGAAATTTGAGTTTTTGGGTCCAAAAAGGGTCAGATAAGCCCTAAATGTAAGATTAATGGATAATAGGTTATAGAACGTAAAAAGGCGAAAATTGTAAGCCCTTCCTCATCATTTTAGTACTAATATTTACCGAGTTATTAAAGAAAATTAAAATTGAGTGAACACAGTACGTTGTCTTATAGGGATTTTACATTGGAAAAGGCTGTTTTTCGTATCTTGATGTAGTTTTATCACTCCTAATACCCCATACCGATTTTTGATCCTGATGGTTCATCCTCCTAAGCTTACAATGCACAACATTGCCATCCCAATACTGCATTTAAATAGAACCAGGTACATCAGAACAGCCAAAAAACTGAATATTTTCCATTTTGCTAAAAATGTCACAAATCTTAGTTTAAACCCGTTATTTGATTTTTGAAAGTTTTATTGTGGAAATTCACTTCCCTAACGTCAGCGTGCTGCGTGCGAACTCGTTTTTGGTTATGTGATCAAACATGACAGTTTATTAAACTTTAAGGATAATTGATAAAATAACCTTTGTGTAAGTTTAAAAACCAATACTTGAATCAGAGGAGTAAAACAAATGAATTAAAATAATAATAAATACCCCCGTCGCAGCAAACCTGCATACTCAGCGAATTTCCAATGCATAATATATATCCTAATATATGGGGCGATCTGTCTGATTTTCGAACTTAGTCATAAATGTTGCTTTTCACGTTCGTACAAAAATTTATCAAAATCGGACCTTTTTTACAAGAGTTATCGCACCCACGGACACACACGTGTATACAGTATATATAAGTCTAAAATAAAAATGCCCCCGTCTCAGCAAACCCATGTACTCAGCGAATTTCCAACGCATAATATATGTCTTAATACCACATAAAGCCACATGGCAAGTTTCATACACAAATAAACGATATTTACAATTTTAATTATTATCCATAAGAATACCATTGAGTACGTAGGTTTGCTGCAATTAGGAACAAAAAATTTGGGGTTTCATACAAATATCAATATAAATAACCTAGGTGAAACCACATACCAAGTTTCATCAATAGACATTCATAAATAAGCGATGTATACCATTTTGATTTTCTTCATAACAATAACATGGGGGATGATTACGCAGGTTTGCTGCAACAAGGAACACAAAAAATTGTTTTTGTATGCAAATATCAATATAACTCAACATGGTGAAGCGACATACCAAGTTTGTAATGTCTAAATGTAATGTCTCCCTTAATTGGGAGACATTACATTTTACTTATTCTCCATAAGAATAACATGGGGCTGAGTACGCAGGTTTGCTGCTACGGGAATAATCGGTAAAAATTGCTCTATAAGAATAATATTGGACATCGTACTGTGTTTAGCACTTTCAATATCTTTGTAGGCCTAACCATTTGGCGAAGAGAAATGATCAAAACACGAAATTGTGTGTTTTTTAAGTTGAATCTAATGGTGAAAACTAAAATTAGACTTTTTAAAATACTGGTAAATATGTCGCGGCATCGCTCGCGATCATGATTTATAAATATTGTGTTACCGTTCCAAAGCCAACATGGCCTGCTGATTAACTGTGTTTACTCTATCCAGCTGATTGCTTAAAACTTATAGTTATTTCCCAATGTTAATCTTATGTGAAAAAACTCAACTTTAAGGGGCCCCAGGGCCTCACTCCCAAATTATTTCTCTCTAAAAAAAGGTTTCCTGCACAAATTCATGTTTGGCTCTTTCCAATTACACCAAAAACATTAAAATCGGTTCAGTAGTTTAGGAGGAGTGATTGTCACAAAAAACCTGCTCGCCTATTAAATTTTAAAATATTACATGTAAAAACTTCAAAAACCCTATTTTGGGGTACAAAAACCCCCCAAATTCCACTTCGGAAGGAGCGATCTGTCTGGATTACGAACTGTTGATGAGAGATATGGGAACCGAGGAGGTTGATAATGAGTGATATGGGAACCGAGGAGGTTGCGATGAGAGATACGGGAACAGAGGAGGTTGTTGATGAGAGATGGGAACCGAGGAGATTGTTGATGAGAGATATGGGAACCGAGGAGGTTATTGATGAGAGATACGGGAACCGAGGAGATTGTTGATGAGAGATATAGGAACCGAGGAAGTTGTTGATGAGAGATATGGGAACCGAGGAGGTTGTTGAGAGATATGGGAACCGAGGAGGTTGTTGATGAGAGATATGCTGCTTATGTTGTTCATAAATGCTGCTTTACACCTTTGTACCAAATTTCATCAAAATCGGACCATTTCTACGAGAGTTATCGCACCCACGGACACATATATCAAGTCCAATAGACACCTATATATTCTATAAATTCAACCAATGTATATATACAGTTTCGAACGAATGGTGTTTTTGGGGTCTGGGGACATGTCTTACCATGCCGACTTCGGTAATAGCTTCTTCCCTTTAGGGGAAATTCGCTACATGGGTTTTCAATTGTAAGATTTGAACCCGTTACTCGTTGACTGATGTTTAAGACCCAAGCCGTAAGAAAGAGAGCAAGGAATGCAGGGCCCCAGTAAGATGCCAACTATTAAAGTTATTTTATAAAACAATATTAATAATTAAGACTTACAAAAAGGGTACTTTATTAAATAATGAAAATACATCTAATATATATATATATATATACAGTTTCGAACGAATGGTGTTTTTGGGGTCTGGGGACCTCAAAACGAAAAGATATCATGGTCCCAGGCCTAGGTCGTACCAAGCCGACTATGGTAATAGCTTTTTCCCTATAGAGGAAATTCGCTAAAACGCATTTTCCATTAAATTACTCATATTCACACTAATTAAATTGTATCTAAAGTAAATATCAGTTACTTGTAGTAAACAGTAATTTAAGTTTCTCCCAGACAGTTTATTATTTTAGTACGCGGACGGAAGTGTATAAACTTTGTTCACGGGACTGACAATAGATTAATCTGAATAAAATGCTTTTGTAACGAAAACGAGGAAGTTATTAACGCGAGAGTTTGAGACTGAAAGTTCCGATATCTAATATCGAGGTGTCACTACCTCAAGCTGTGGCGGGTGATAAGAATCAATTACCGGGCATTGGCTCGGGTACGCACGACGGGGTGCTACTGGGGGCTGTGGGCTACAGTCAGGGGGCGCTGGGACTTGGAGAGTCGGGGGGTTGCTTGGTGGATAGGGGACTGGGAAACCGCGGGGGTGCCAATGTGGGCTGGGACACCTTGCTCGGGTAGCTCAGGGGCTTGCGAGGTTGGGGTACCGCTAGGGGGGTTTAGATTCCTTGTTGGGAGAGATAGGGGGATAAGGGGGCTAGGGGAACCGCTGAGGTGGCTGGGGGAACCGCTGGGGTGTGCCTATGGGCAATGGGGGCTGTACAATTTTACAGAAGGTCAGGGGACTGAGGGGGACTTGGGACACTGTGGGGTACTGTCCCATCTTGCAAGTTGCGTAAAAGGCCCAGTAGCGAGCTCTCTAGTTGGGCCAGAACCTCTGAATCTTAAACTATAATAACTATAACAATAATAATAATAATCCTGTACTCTAAAACGAGAAATGTCTGTTTATTCGTTTGCTAAATATATTTCGGAATCCAGCCGAACGATTCTGTTGAAACTTTAGAATTAGGAGCTTTTGAGCATAAAAATACGATTCGTAAAAACCTCAATCCCAGGAAAATTTATACTTCGTTAAAAATCTCATTTGAAAATTGGAAATTTTACCATTATGCTTATGGAGTTTAAAGTCAAAACAAAGTAATCATAACAGCTTTGAATAAATTAACCAGTGAACCATCAAAGTAACACTTACACAAGGTAGAACATTATCAACAAATGATTTATTGAAAACAGTGATTAGAACCATTGAATAAAGATTGCGAATAGAGGGGACATCCTTTTCACTCACAAAACGAATCAAATATCAGATCACCGAGTTTGGCTCGGACTCCTCGGTACTAACTTGTAATATAATAAATCGGTTGTAATTGGTTATTTAGAAAATCGTGAATACTATTCCGTATTCATAAAATAGCTTATGTGTGTCTTTTGTTTAATAACACATATAGTTACCGACTGAGCTGAAATTGTACATTAAACAATTACATTTTTCGTGAAAAATTCAGGTATTAAAACATCAAATTCAAACATTCCATCTTTGAAGACGTTGTTTTTATTAATACATTTTTCCATTATATTTTATCACATTTACATGATTAGGTTAATAAATACCCCCGTCGCAGCAAACCTGCGTACTCAGCGAATTTCCAATTCATGCATATGTTTCTCACTACCACATAAAGCCACTTACCAAGTTTCATAAAAATACATAAATAAACAAGTGATCTATATCAATTTATTTATTCTCCATAAGAATAACATTAGGGCTGAGTACGTAGGTTTGCTGCAACAAGGAACACAAAATAGTGTTTTTATGCAATTAACAATATACATCTCTACCAGGTGAAGCTACATACTAAGTTTCATTAATTTCTGTTCATAATTAAGGGAGATATAAAACTTTACTTATTCTCCATTAGAATAACATTAGGGCTGAGTATGTAGGTTTGATGCTACTGGGATAATCAATATACATTCATAAATAATCCAGATATCAAATTTTATTTATTTTCCATAAGGATAACATTGGAAAACGTACTGTGTTTAGCACTTTGAATATCTCTGCAACGTTAGACGTAGAAACACAATTTAAACACCAAAATGTTTGTTTTGTAGAGCTGAATTGATTGGTAAAAGCAAATGTGAAGTTTACATTAAAATGAACTGAGGAAAAGCCAACAACCTTTTTCCCACAAGATTAACATGGGAGATTTTATGAGCAGGTGTTTTGGATTTTCTCCGCAACCACTTAACCTAGGTTAATAATTTAAAATACTATATTATTTGTTTTTTAAGCTCTATAAAATGCTCAAAACCAAAATTGAGTGTTTTAAAAATTGTAGGTGAAAAGTGCAATAAACTGATTTTTGGAAAATCTAAAACCCTCATAAACCCCCCTTCCCGTGGTTCGATTTTTCTGGATTTCGAACTTAAAGTCCCTTTACACATTTGAGCCAAATTTCATTGAAATCGGGCGTTTTTTACTCAAGTTATCGTGTTAACAGACACACAAATATATAAACATACATACATATAAATTTGAACGAATAGTATTTTTGGCATCTGGGGACCTCAAAACAAAAAGTTATCATGGTCTCGGGCTTAAGTCTTACCATGTGACCTATGGTGATAGCTTCTTCCCTATAGGGGAAATTCGCTAAAAATTTCAGTAGCCACCAAACTCTAATGTTCAAACTCAGAAATGACAAATCAGTGTAGAAAACCCAATTTCTTAGTCAAGCAAAGGCAAGTTTATGTTGCAGCACTCGAAGAAAGGGTTAGTATATTGTATACTGTATTTTTATAAATAATGTTGCATGTTTAATTATAAGTACAAAGATAATCCTACTCTTAGAGGTTTAATTGTTAAATAAAAGAGTGTGTTAATGAGTTTATTTAAAGGTCTATTGTTGATAATGAGTATGCCTTTCGCCAACGTAAACATTCAGTTTATAAAGGTGGACGAGTTTCATTAATTCAGCATTCATTAGAATGAAGCATTATCCAATTATAAAGTAAAGGTAACTAGACTTTGCCTCATCAAAGATGAATGAGAGGAAGCGAATTTTCTTGACATGACAAGGAAGCGAACAAGCCAAGTGGTTTCAGGGGCGATCCAAGGGGGGGGGGTGGTAGGGGCGGTCAACCCCCCAAACCTAAGAGTTTTTGAGTTTTATTTTATTATTCAGGCATACAATGTAAGTTTAAATAAATCCGAATGGAAATGAAAGTAGCAAAAATCCTCCCGAAATCCCGTTTTTCGGTTCTGAGAGTCAAATTTGGCCGCCCCCGTCTACATTGTTACATTACAATCCAAACTAATGCACCTAAACTTTCGATAAATGGAATAAAATATATACCATTAGACAGGTAAAATTTTAAACTTCCATTTTATAATATAACACATTACTTAGATCCAATCTTTCACCTAAAAGTGTCTTACAAATAATGGATATTCCCGAGTATCGCGAAGTTGTTCAGTTTTGCCAGTTAGCAGACCGAAACTTCAGTGTTTTCAACATGGTCTTGGAGGTAGATTTTGGCCACACACAGCAAAGGTTGCTCCCATTGTATTCTCGGTGAATATTTTTTACTGGATTTCGCCGCCCACCTACCGTCATTTGCTGTCAGCTGTGTTTTGTTTACAAGTTAGGTTTGATATTTGTGTAAAACAGAATAATCCGTTGCTATGCAATAAATATCCAGTGGCTGGGCTAGAAGCAATAAACGGTATCAGGAAACTGACACATACTTTCTCCCTTTTAGCCCAACTTTAATGAATAAATTACTTTTTATTTACTAAATATAGAATACAAATTACGGGCGAATGTACAGAAAATCTTGTAAACAAGTTGTTTTAAAAAACATCCACCCAAATCCCTGCTTTGGAGGCACTACAGAATCCATTGCTACACTCGTGGTTTTAAGAGGGGAAATGCCCCCTATCCCCCCTCCAGGTTATTAAGGGGCAACATATTTCGAATTTCCTCTGTTGGTCAATGCTAAATTGATAAGCATATCAAGTTTGAATGAAATTTGTCAGTAAATAAGAGAGAAATAGTATTTTTTGTATTCCCCATAAGAATAACATTGGACAACGTACTGCGTTTACCGCAAAATGAAAATTTCAATTTTCTCCGAAACCAGCAATCGTAGAATAGTAATTCAGAATACTAAATTATTTGGTTTTTTGAGCTCTTTTTAATGGTGAATAGTAATATTTTTTATATTTATGTTTTTTTATGAAAAATCCAAAAAAACTGAATTTTTGATGTTTTAAGTCCTGTAATTTCTGAATCCGAATTTTTACAGGAATGCGGGTAGTGTCATTTTGTTGGAAAACTATAGTTCTACAAAGGACTAAAATTTAATCAAAATTGTTAGAGCCGTTTTTGAGAAATTTTGATTTTTCATGTTTTTTGGCGGTTTTTGGGGGATAATAACCCTTAAAAATCAAAAATTCAAAAAATTAAAAACACCTGGAGATATCGTGGATACCTAATACCTACATACCAAATTTCATAAAAATCGGCCCATTGGTTAAGGCTCTAGCTCTGTACACATCCACACAGACATACACACACACACACACACACACACACACACACACACACACACACACACACACACACACACACCACGCACACACGCACACGCACGCACGCGCGCGCGCGCGCGCACACACACACACACACACACACACACACCCACACACACACACACACACACACACACACACACACACACACACACACAGGCAGACATCACGTAAAAACCACTTTTTTGGGTTCAGGGAGCACCAAAACGAATATTTCCACTAACAACTCAAATTCGAAAATTTTGACGAAAATAATACTTTCCCCATATACTATGTATAGAGGGAGAAAGTAAAAAGTGCCTCCAATTATATGAAATGAAATAAGAGGAAACAAAGATTAAATTGCGTGCAAACGGAAGCTCATACGCCAAGAATTTTATTTTGTAAACATGTGGTACGTCATTTTCATTTTTTGAGTCGTTGACCTTGGCTGTCAGCCTCATTCCTCATTGTATCTTCGCGTAGCATAGTTCAGTATTGCAGATTTAAAATACGTTTTGTAAATAGTTTTTCTCATGGGTAACTACTAAAATAAATGGTTTATTTAGGCATCTTACTTGTTCTTAGACGCCTACAGATGACGTTAAAAAAATTATAATGCCTAAATATTTTTATTTTTATTTTCGGTCGGGCGCAGTAGAACTGAAGTTAATTTTTGTTTAGGTTGTTTATAAAGTTATGATTGCTTTTTTATTGAGTACAAGGTTATTGATATATATTTTTTTACTTGATATATTATATTACTTTCATTCGTTGTACAATTTCATATAAGTTAGTTAAAAAAATAATGGGGGTGCTAGGGAACACACAGCGGGAGGGGGAGGGATAACTTTCGATGACCACCCCCCCCCCAAACATGGTTACTATGAATAAAACAAAATACCCCCGTAGCAGCAAACCTGCGTACTCAGCGAATTTCCAATGCATATATATATCTTACAATGTATATGTATCTTAATACCACATATAGCCACATACCAAGTTTCATCAATATACATTCATAATTAAACGATTTATGACATTTTAATTATTCTCCATAAGAATAACATGGCGGCTGAGTATGCAGGTTAGCTGAAGCAAGGAACTCAAAAAATGGGGTTTTATACAAATAACAATATAACTCATGTAGGTAAAGCCACATACCAAATTTCATTAATTTATTTTCATAATTAAGGGAGATAACACGTTACTTATTCTCCAAAAGAATAACATGGGGCTGAGTACGCAGGTTTGCTGCTACGGAAGCCTTTGGCAAAAAATTGTTTTTTGAGCAAATATCAATGGTCCACAACCAGATGAAGCCGTATACCAAGTTTTGTCAGTATACGTTCATAAATAAGCGAGATATACAATTTTTCTTTTCCTCCATAAGACTAAAATTAGATAACGTACTGTGTTTAGCACTTTCAATATCTCGGTAACCATCTGACGTAGAGAAATTATCAAAATACCAAATTGTGTGTTTTTAAGCTGAAACCAATTGAAAAAAATAAAATTTGATTATTTCCAAAATTATATGTACAAAATTTGAAAAACCCATTTTTGGGGGACAAAACTAACAGCAGCGCAAATTGAAAACAAGCAAGCATCAGAAGATGCAGATTGTATGATTTGTAATACTGCCCAATGCCTGTCCTTAGAACACGATTTAGTAGTGCTGGTCGGTGATGATATTGACCTTATAGTCATAGTGATTGGGACGCAAACGCCACACAACTTATATTTCCTGAAACCAGGAAGAGGGAAAGTCGCTCCAATTGTTTATCATCCACAAACCACAACGAAAATCAGCCTGGTGGAGCATATCCTTTTCATCCATGCCATTAGCGGTTGTGACTCGACGTCCGCGCTTTTCCAACAAGGTAAAGTCATTAAAGATAGTTATAAGACATAACGACCTCTACCCCTATATTTGCCGGTTTTCCAATCCCAATTCAACACCAAAGGAAATTACCGAGGCAGGGGAGAGATTCTTGGTGGCCTTGTATGGTGGTAACCATATCACTACCGACCTGAATAAGCTGCGATTCAAGAGTTATATTACATCAGCTTATAAGATGGATGGTAATATAACATCTCTTCCACCAACAGAAGCAGCAGCTGAACAACACTCGCTGAGGGTGTTCTACCAAGTTCAACAGTGGCAAGGAAAGAAATTGGCACCCGAGGACTGGGGCTGGAGAAAGACTGTGAACTCATTTGTTCCTATTACTACCTTTCGGAGCCCAGCCCCAGATGCTCTCTTGAAACTGGTAGCATGCTCATGCAAGAAGGGCTGTACGGGTAACTGCCATTGCCGACGAGTCGGTCTCTTTCGTTCAAAACTATGTGAGAAATGTGAAGCGAACTGCTCCAACGCCAAACCAACCATCGTAGATGATGAAGTAGATGACGTTCCCTTGGATGAGGACAACATCCCAGGTCCATGTTCCATGGTCCATGTTACATGTTCTACAGAACATCCACTCAAAGCGCAGCCCACATCCGAGGACCCCCAGCCTGGTCCGTCGGTCAAGAGAATAAAGACGACAATATAGAAGTGAGGTGAAAATAGGTAAAGTAAAAATCATAGTTGTTACGTTTTTATATATGTTAATTTAATAAATAAAGTTCGTCTGCAGCATTTCAGACAACATCCCTGCTTATTTTCTGTATTTAGAGTGTACGTGTATAATAATACTATCTATATAATATACGTATATGGGGGAAGAGGGCATCTATACTGCAGGCCCAGCCTATTATACTATCTTTATAATCGAGCCATTGTTTTATAATAATAATTTTAAAATGTAGTTAAATTGAAAATTTGTCTGTTATTTTTTAATGCCATGGTTACCGACTATGGATATCACTTACGTTTTTTAAACCTCTAAATGTGACCTAATGGTACCATATAATTATAAAATAATCGATTTTCATCAAATAGAGTTCGTTGGGTGTCTAATCAAAAATTTAATAATGGCGTTTTCTACGTTTTTCAATAGGTAAAAGAAAATTATGATTTTTGAGTGCGCCCTAGCGTCAGATTGGAACATCGTAGAAATAAAGCTAATGTATGTGCATTGAAGGAAATTTCGTGTAGTTTAATTTAGTATATGACAGTTATTGCAAAAAAATACTCCGTTTGTGAGTTATAAGCAAAAAAGTAAAACAAGTGCAGTATTTTGTTTGTAATTTCTGAAGTTAGCTTAACTCTAGCGAGGTGGCAAAGTTTAAAATCGGATTCAGCGCCCAAAAATGCATAGAAAACCACTGAGAAAAAACTTCGGGAATTTTTCCTGAAAACATCATGTTTTAGCGAATTTCCTCTATAGGGAAGAAGCTATTACCGTAGGTCTCATGGTAAGACTTAAGCCCGAGACCATGATAACTTTTCATTTTGAGGTCCCCAGATGCCAAAAACACCATTCGTTCAAATTTTTATATATGTATATATATATATATATATATATATATATTTATTTATATTTATATATATATGTGTCCGTAAGCACGATAACTCTCGTAAAAAAGGTCCGATCTTAATGAAATTTGGAACAAATGTGTAAAGTACCATTTATTTGAACGAGTTCGAAAACCAGATGAATCGCATAGGTGAGTGTACCGAAGGGGGGTTTTTGGGAGGTTTTGTACCCCAAAAATGTGTTTTTTGGGGTTTTCACATCTAATTTAAATTTAAATCAAATTTTAATTTATACCATTGAATTTAGCTTAAAAAAACAAACAATTTGGTATTTTGATCATTGCTCTACGTCAATTGGTTACCGAGATATTGAAAGTGCTAAACACAGTACGTTGTCTAATGTTATTCTTATGGAGAAAAAGAAAAATTGTATATCTCGCTTATTTATGAACATAAACTGGCGAAATTTGGCATATGGCTTAATCTGGTTGTGGTTTATTGTTGTTTGCAAAAAAAAAAACAATTTTTTGCCTATGGTTCCTGTAGCAGCAAACCTAGGTACTTGGTCCCCATGTTATTCTTATGGAAAATACTTAAAATGTTATATATCGCTTATTTTTGAATGTATATGGATGAAACTTGGTATGTGACTTCACTAAGATGAGTTCTATTGATATTTGCATAAAACCCATTATTTTGTATGCCTTGTTGCAGCAAACCTGCATACTCATCCCCAATGTTATTCTTATGGAGAATAATTAATATTTGAAATATCGCTTGTTTGTGAATATATTTCTTATGAATCCTGTTAAGTGTTTTAATGTGTTATTTTATATATTCATTGGAAATTCGCTGAGTATGCAGGTTTGCTGCGACGGGGGTATTTTTCTCATATGATTGGACTATATACAATTTGTGCAACTCTATGAAGCACAAATTTTAAAATATTAATTTTAATTTGTTATTTGTTAATTGTAATTTGTCAATATAGTCCAAAATGTTGTCTATCATTAGTGAATTTCCTTTGGAAAGTGAACTATTAGCCTGACCCGCACGGTGAAACTTAAACCCGGGACCACCCTAGAAGTTCCTAACGTCACCCCCTGAACACGTTTTGTGGGTTCGTTCAAAATTATATATACATATATATATATATATATATGTGTGTAGATTTGTATATATAGACATGTATGTATAGCTTTATATATATGTATAGCTATATATATATATATATATATATATATATATATATATATATATATATGTGTGTGTGTGTGTGTGTGTGTGTGTGTTTTTGCACTTTAGCGGTCGCATTTTTAGTTCGATTTACTTCAAATTTGGTAGGGACATCCCTTTCTGTAATCAGTTGGACAAGTTCGTTGGGCAAAACAATCGGAAAACTCTAAACCTATTTTTTGGGGATTAATCTCAATGAATTTAAAAAGATGGCAATTAGAGAGGCGAAAGTTTTAAGCCCTATCTCGTCATTCTAGCATACATATTTACCGAGTTATTAAAGAAAATGTGTTAAGACTAAATACAGTACGTTGTCTTATGGGGGATTTACATTATAAATGCATGTTATTCATTTGTTGGTGTACTTTTATCATACCCAGCAACCTTACGCCTCCTTTCAAGCCTGTCTGGCCTTCTCCTAACATTATAATTTGCAAAATTGTATTCACAGCTTTGCAGGTAAATGAAACCAAGAGCATCAGAACAGCCAAAAAATCACTGTTTTCAGATTTAATTGGAATATGTTTTTACACTGATTTTTAGTTTTAAAAGTTTTGATCTGGAAATTCACTTCCCTCACGTCAGCGTGCTGCGTGCGTATTCGTTTTTCATTATAATGCAATTAACGTTTTACGTTTATCAAATACAATGATTTTATATATTCATTTCAACTTTGAGTCATTTAGACCTTTAATTTAAAGTTATTGTATGATTAACATTGGTAAAATGACATAATGTAGCACATAAGTCGATAAACATGATTGTGGTTTTGTTGAAATATTTTAACTTGGAATTATTGATGTTGGAAGTAAGTAAATGTTTTATAAAGTACTTAAATTGTTGTAGGTAACTAGATTAGCTGCCAAGTTTTGAATCGATTATTAAGAAGATGGAGTGCTTATTATACATTGGCCACAGTGCGGCGCGTGGATGGTGGACGAGAGAGGACTTGACAGTTGTCGACCTCTGTCAGATAACAAAATCAATAAGCAATGAAGAAGTCATCTAGAACTTCATTCGGCCGAGAATTGTTTAAATGTAATGTTTTAAATAAGGGTCCTGAACACACCTCCCTCAACAGAGATCCATTGCGTACACTGTGTAGAAAAAGGATCAGTGTTTTTCAGCGGAGTTTCACCAAGTACACAATTTAGAGAGTACGGGCAATATACATAACCGAATTAGTATGGGCACGTTCATGAACATATTATGTTAGTCCCCCAACATAGATTGAGCCACAGTTTTGTTTAACTGTATTGGTTCAGTATTTAGTGCCTATAATGATGACTAATCTTTAAAAAAACCACACACAATTTACTGGACAATTTTAAAAAGCATCTTTAACTTGTTATTTTATTTACAAACAATCATCCTCATTTTGACATATGAGAGGTAATCTGTATAGCACGCAAATCGGGGTATCGAAGTAGCAGGGAAAACGCGCTTATTTCTAATCTAACCAAACCAAATTGAAATAACCTAGGGTGTTCCTAATTATTAGCTCATGTATGTATACATTCGTAAGGGAATGACTACAAGGTCTACAAGGTCATCTCAAGCTGTCCAGGTGTTCTATAGTTACAAAAGAGCAGTGCTTGATAACGTTATCTTCATGCGAGGTCGTTTCTGTTTGTCATTCAAATGCTTTATATAGCCATATGGCAGACATTTCCGGAAACCATACTGTTGATGGTTTTATAGAAAATTATTAAACATAATCGGAGTTTAGTTAATTTCAGTGCCCTTAATTCCGTGGTTTATGTCACGTAAAATGTCTGCAATTACAAATATAAATAAACGGTATCAGGAAACTGACACATACTTTCTCCCTTTTAGCCCAACTTTAACGAATAAATTGCTTTTTATTTACTAAATATAGAATACAAAGCACGGTCGAATGTACAGAAAATCTTGTAAACAAGTTGTTTTAAAAAACATCCACCCAAATCCGTGCTTTGGAGGCACTACAGAATCCATTGCTACACGCGTGGTTTTAAGAGGGGAAATGCCCCCTATTCCCCCCCCCCAGGGTTATTAAGGGACAACATATTTCGAATTTCCTCTGTTGGTCAATGCTAAATTGACAAGCATATCAAGTTTGAATGAAATTTATCAGTAAATAAGAGAGAAATAATAATTTTTGTATTCCCCATAAGAATAACATTGGACAACGTACTGCGTTTACCGCAAAATGAAAATTTCAATTTTCTCCGAAACCAGCAATCGTAGAATAGTAATTCAAAATACTAAATTATTTAGTTTTTAGAGCTCTTTTTAGTGGTGAATAGTAATATTTTTTTATATTTATGTCTTTTTATGAAAAATCCAAAAAACTGAATTTTTGATGTTTTAAGTCTTGTAATTTCTGAACCCGCATTTTTACAGAAATGCGGGTGGTGTCATTTTGTTGGAGGACTAAAGTTCTACAAACGACTAAAGTTTAATCAAAATCGTTAGAGCCGTTTTTGAGAAATTTTGATTTTTCATGTTTTTTGGCGGTTTTTGGGGGATAATTACCCTTAAAAATCAAAAATTCCAAAAAATGAAAAAACACCTGGAGATATCGTGGATTAGTACCTACATACCAAATTTCATAAAAATCGGCCTATTGGTTAGGGCTCTAGCTCTGTACACATCCACACAGACACACACACACACACACACACACGGACACACACACACACACACACAGACATCACGTAAAAACCACTTTTTTGGGTTCAGGGAGCACCAAAACGAATATTTCCACTAACAACTCAAATTCGAAAATTTTTACGAAAACAATACTTTCTCCATATACTATGTATAGGGGGAGAAAGTAAAACAGATGAAAGAAATAACCTGTCATGATTGTTTCAACGTTTTTTTACGATATTATTTTTAGAAACACCAATTTGTATGAATTAAATAATAACAGTTTGGTGTTATGATTTTGTCAATTATTAGTTTATCTTAACATCAAGGTCCGTGGCTGTGGAGGTCAGCAGCATAAACTGATGACCAGGTCTGATAAAATACTCAAGGGCAACGTTCGTCCTCACACTGTCGGCCAAATAAATAAAAGTAACGTATATTTATTTCAATGAACAACGTATTAATATGTTAACTGTTATTGGTCACTTCCAGGAAAATTACATTAGTCGTGCATCAACTTATGGTTTGGCATCATGAACATGACAATTTAACAAATCCTCGATTAGCCCTCTTGGAAAACCTGCTTCAACAAAAATTGAAAAGCCCGAGAACAAAAAACCATGTGTTGCATGTCGATTTGAACCAAATAAACTGTATTCTCGCGGTAAATTAGCGAATAGCTGATTCCTGGTGAAATCCATCCAACTTTTGAAACTGAGATTGCCATCGTGCTTCGGAAAGCACGACAAGCCGTTGGTCCAGCTACTTAAGTAGTCGCTGAGTCATGTCAGAGGCACTGGTTCGACCTGAAAACTCTGACAACAAACCTTGGCTAGAAGGTTACACAAACTTTACTTTGTTTACTATTAAGCACAAAATTGTTAATAAAATGTGCAACACTGAGGGCCATTGAGGCGAAATCCTAAGGAATCATGATAGCCTTTAATAGTGAATGACATATATGAGCAAGGATAAATTTATCAGAAGAAGGTGAAATAGAACAAATAGGTGGTCCAGACTGACATGTGATAAGTTTCATCAATTTATTTTTTAACATGCGGGATACAAAATTACCAAATATGTAATTGACTATTTTATTATCATATAATTTAAGCCAAGTGGCGATGAATTAAATACAGATTATTAAATACACTCAATTAATTTATATGTATGCGAAAACACTTTCTATGCCACCTTCTGCAAAGTTTAGTTATATTTTCAGGTTTCCAGGTTTCCAGAAAGTACCTTGAATGACCTAGCATGCCATGATACAGCAATTAAGTTAGTTTTCCTAACTACTTCCTAAATCAGGGTTTAAAAGTATCTACATTCTTCTGAAACTAGACCGATGCAATTTGTACTAAGACTGATTTTAACTTCCTCCCTTCTGCAAAGGTTCTCATTTTAGCCTTTATATGAATATACATACATTTTTACAATCACTAATTAGCATAAAACCCTTGGAATTTAGCTCTGAGGCGACAAAAACGTCGTTAGTAGAGGAGGAGAAGAGGTTACTGTAATTTACCAACGAGCATGTTTTTTACAGTTAAGGAATGCTTTCAATATTCAATACTTTCAAAAATAGTATTTATACAAACAAAAAAACGCTTGAAATGGTTTTACCTGGAGTTAAGTTATTAGTACATCCCTCACCTATCACAGAATTTAGAGCGTTTTTCGCCTATCGCAGGATTTATTTTGTAGAAATCTCATCTCCTTTAGCTCTAGATACAAAGTTATGGTTTAATAAAAGAGTGATAATTCTACCACGTTTTACCAACTTTCTTTTAAATTTAAAAACACATTAGCCATGAATGAATACTGAACAAAAATTATAGTTTTTAAATATTAAAACTTTCATAATTTCCATTACAACATAAACTATCGTCATTAAAAAATTACAACATTTACTACATAATTTATTTATTTTCGTGTGCACAACGTATTCAGTAAAAGATGTGTTTGTTCCATTGATTGATTCAAACACATATTTTTAACGGTAAGTTTTTAGATCGTAAATATGATAAAGGGGTGTTTAGGTATGTATTATCTAACGTAAATAGTCGTAAACAAATCTTATTGTCAAAAGGGGATCGCCAGAATCCCATATTTCATAATTATTACAGTGAAAAGTAGATTACAACCAGTGGAAACTGGTAGTTAAATGGTGAAAGTGTAGCGTGAAACGCGGCCTCGCCCCTCGCTGTGGAGTCTTTTCCTCCATTTACCCCCACTGTGCCACGAAGGCTGCATTTCCATGTCACCATTATCATCTGTTTTGTGATAAATCGCACGAGTTGAGGCAATTGCACCACTTTGAGCTCGGATTCACAAACATCTACATCAGAAATGCGTACATACAAACATTATATTACCACATTAGTTTAGGAATGTGCCGTTTCGCCGTCGTACAACTGTTGAGTAAGAACTGATTTGAATTAGATAAACTTATATTGCTTTAGAGTTTCTTAAGACTATTTTGTTTTGATTTTCCCTGTCAAATCCTAACCTTCCCCTGATAATTCTGTAGAACTCCTATACTTCCGAACTATACCTCAAAACCTTGTTTCAGATGGGGATGTTCATGCTATTACAGAAAAAAATATTTATAAAGGATGCATGAATGCAACTTTGCAAAATTCATAGCATTTATAAAAAAAACATAAAACCGAAATATCAGTTCGATTTCATGAATAAGGACTCAAATTGGGCGTAGTTGGAAATGTTGTGTTTTGTTTTTAGTTTTGCGCTTTGTTTTAGTCACAAGAACATTCTTGATACATGGTACATTTTTTTCGAAAAATATATCTATATTATTGAGAGATTTAGTTTGGTATATATAAATGCATACGTTTTTTATGACTCGTCAAATATTAGTGATGTGTGGATGTTATCTTTTACAATAAATGCAATCTCCTTCATCCCTACAGCTGCCCATTCCTTACCATCCATGAAATAGGGGTTTAAGAATTAAATTGCATCAGGGGAATCTACTTATTATCCAAGTCTTGCAGTGTCCTGACAGCATGTAGTATCAACATCACGAACATTTAAAATGAAGCCCTGAGATAATATATTTTATGTGTATAATGCAGAAAACGCAGTTTAAAAACAAATTTATTAGAAAATTACCAATACAAATTATTTGATAACTAAAAGTAGCTGTTAGGTAAAACCACTAATATCAGTAATTGGTTTAACACTGTCAGAAGACCGTGTTGGTTTTACTGTATTACTTTTTGTTTAAATTTTGTATTCTGGATTTTTCTCGCCTAAACATATATGTTTTAATTTATTTATAAAAACGATGCTTTATACAATATTTACCAACGAGGATTTATATATTAAATATATTGTTCATATATTAAATATATGACAAATGTCAAGCACACCCGCCATGAAAAACCTTTTATTATGTATATTTTGAGAGCCAATCAGGTAAAAGAGTTCAGATGCCAAATTAGGACTGTTTGCCAAGCACTCTCGATGTAATGCGAGGGATGTTCATAAGACATTAGTCACAAAATCGCTCATCAGTCTTCAACACTGGTGCTAATTGGTGACGCTTTTACTTGGAAAAACCCAACTCGGAATCGTTCACGTTCAAAGCACCAATAAATTGAGCTTTTGCTTTATTATAGTTGTATATTACATATTTCGGGATGTAAATAAAAACGTCTATCAACACTTCAAAATAAATTTACTCTTGCAATGTACTCACATACAAAACGGTTAACATACATAAAATATGGTACAAGACAATCAATTTGACCAGTCACACCATCATCATATTGAGAAACACAGACATATGGAAAGCCAAGAACATACCTTCACAGAAACTTGTATTTTAATTTCTTATCCCAAAATCCTAAAATCTTTTTTTATATTCTTCATAGAGGTTTGAATTATGACAAATTATGTATTAATCCTTTTATCATTTTTGTAAATAATGATTTAAATTTAGCGTTTTGATTACTACAAATATAAATTTGATTGAGGCTACACAAAATGTATATTTATACAATCCTCACCTAAAAATCAAACCGTACAATACTTGTAGTTTTTACTTTCTGTCAGCCTGTCTCTGCAACTTATATTAATCTAAACTTATATTAATGGTATGTATGCATATACAACCAGAACCTTACCAGAACCTATATTATTTACTGGATTTATGTTTATGGATAAGTAGTAAATAAGGATTTAACTCAATATTTACAACTTACTTATATACAGGGTGTCCCAGAACTCTCTACCGATTTTTTCAGGTATTATCCCTAGATCATAGACAAGTCAAAATATCATATTCAAAATTTCAAAAACTCAAAAATTACTCATAAAGCCGCCATTTTTTTTCATAAAAAAAATTTTAATTCAAGAACGGCTTGTCGTAACAAAATTAAATGTGGTATGTAGCCTCATCACCTATAGACCTAATTAAGAAAAAATAATATTTTTGTAGAATGTTGTTATTTTATTTTACTAATTGTATTAATTATTAATTTTATTTTCAAAATGGTGGCTGCTTACAAATTTTAAACGTAAATATCTCAAAAAGTGCATAAACAAGTTTTCAGCTGTCATGTTTTCATAGGACACTCAATTACAAATTCAACGATACCAAAATTAAGGAAATCGGTTCATAAATAAGGGAGAAAACTCATTTTTAAGAAATTGACGTGGCTCACTAGCAGTGGTTTTACTTAATAACATTTGATATTGACATGATCACATTTTCTTAAAAATTAGGGTTCTACCTTATTTATAAACCGATTTCCTTAATTTTGGTATCGTTGAATTTTTAATTGAGTTTTCTATAAAAAACCTGACGGCTGAAACTTTTTTTCTTATACACTTTTTGAGTTATTTACGTTTAAAAGTTTTAAGCAGCCGCCTTTGTGAAAATAAACATTCTAAAAAATATTATGTTTTCTGTAATTAGGTCTATAGGTGATGAAGCTATGTTCCAAACATCATTTTGTTATAAAAAGCCGTTCTTGAACGTAAACATTATTTTGTAAAGAAAATGGCGGCTATACGAGTAACTTTTGAGTTTGTGAAATTTGTAATATGATATTTTGACTTGTCTATGGTCCAGGAATAATACCTGAAAAAGTCGGTAGAGAGTTCCGGGACACCCTGTATATGCTGTTGGTAGCTGGTGGAGCTAAGTGGATTGTTTGATAGGGTTCTCAATGTGAATTTGATCTTGAACTAATTTGGTCTAAGACAACTGTTATATAAATCATTATAAAGTATTTATCTGATCTATAAACTAAAAATAAGTACTGTTTTGTGTTTTCATAAATCTATAAATGACTGTTAGATGAATGTGCAATAAAGTAAAAAAAACAACAAAAACTATTAAATATGTAAAGTGTATAACACAACTAATTTGCTCCGTTACTTTACATGAATAAGAGACTTATGAAGCTTAGAGATATACTATAAACAATAGACCATCAAATGTTTCAGGCGAAAATGATCCTTTTGGTGAGCAGTGACGCTTTCACGTAGGGTGTGAAAGGTATAATGCAGACGCACGTGTCTATATTCTTATGTATAAGTACAATCAATATATATATTTTAGTTTTATTTCACTGAAGTAAAAATAGTATTGAAAAGCGGGACTAACTATTTAAACATAATGGATTTAATATTTTTTTATTAGTTTTTAGTTTTAAAAAGCGATAATGTAAGGTCCCATTTTCACCTTTGTTTTATTTTATAGTATTTATATGATACTATGATTTATATTATATTTATATGATACCTTGTGATTATTTGGTTGAAAAGGGACTTAACTATTTCCATATACAGCTTCGTTTTAATGTTGTAGTCATTTTCTGTTGTCTAAGTGCCGAGTATACTACATTCGCATAAACCTGCGTTTGTGTGCCTTCCTTAGAGCGCCAATTATTTTATGTGCGCCTTCAGACTTTCAGCTACAATATTAAAGCAGTATCCGTTTTGCCTATTCAGTGCCGTGCTCTCGGCGTCGGTGCCGGTTACTGTACATATTGAGTGTTACGTTTTAAAGTTTCGCGTTATACAGGGTGTTTCCAAACTCCGTATACACAAATGGGTTTTTAATTTATGAAAATTGCAGTTACTCTCTTATCCTACAGATATGATGAATATTAATAGTGTAATTTGTAGGACATGTGTTGTCCTTCAAATATTTTTTAAATGGTTAGAAATAACCGAACTAAACTATCCTACCCCTCCGACTCCGTGTTTGGATAATGATGTAGCTTTTGTAATCAAGCAATAATGTCCATAAGTTCTGGACTTTTAAGAGCAATAACAAAAAATGAAACTGACACTATTTACCGCTAGACGTATTGTTCCGGTAAGAAGAAGAACATTACTATTACAAATAAATATACTTGCTTGGTAACAATTTAGTTTCTAATGAGCTTGAAATACAATAGCCATATTCACATAACGGCTGGTATAAGTAAGACAAATGAAACACAAGATAAAAAACCAAAATTTAAGTCAAATGTATTTACTTTCTCTACGGTTTGTCTACAAAAATATCCTCAAGTTAGTTAAACGTTTTCACCTCAGAAGAGCGCTTGATATAAATTAACCTCGGTGATATCTAAAAATAAAATAATTCAATACCCAAACTATTGCGATCCAACCCAATAATAACGACAATTTGATATTTTCATACGCAGAGAAGTATATATTAAAGTCAGCTAAAGTTATTCAGTCTAATTGTAATTTTAAAATACTATTTTTACACACACTGTTTGTATTGAAAGAATAATAAAAACCATTTATTAATATACCTACTTGTAATACTAGTAAAGAAAGATGACTCTTACTAAAATAAATATCATATAAAACCAGTAACGGCAAGTACCAAATCATAGTTTTTTATTATTTTGAAATAATAGTAGCGTTTTTGAATTTTCTATTGTGTAGTAGGTGAGGCTCTTCTTCAGTTTCTCATATCTAAGAATCTTTATGTCTGTAATGTTGGAAACCGTCCGACGTTCGTTACACGAAATCGAAGTGAGGTTATTGACATTACTTTTTGTTCAGAAGCAGTCCTTAGAGTCATTGACAATTGGCACGTAAGCCACGAGGCCTCCTTGTCTGACCACAGGTACATCTGTTTTAACCTGCAAGGTGAGGGTGACTCGCCCTGCTATCGAGATCCCAGGAAAACAGATTGGTCACTCTATAAGTCTGACCTCCTGTCTCAACTGGGATCATTAGGTGGGAGGGTCAGCTGCTTTGCGGACATGGACCAGATTGCTTCTGATCTTCAGAACGCAATTGTAAGCTGCTTCCAGGACAATTGTCCATTGCGGCGGGGAAAGAGTCGCACTAATACTAAGTGGTGGACTGCTGACCTTGAACGTAAAAGGACGGTTGTCAGGAAGCTTCATAACCATTGCAAACGGAGCCGTATCTGGGAGCCATACCATAAGGCACTCACAGAATATAGCCTTGCAATCAAAAAAGCCAAAGAGAACTCTTGGAGACGGTTTACACAGGAGGTAAACAGTTTCAGCGCAGCAGCAAGACTGCAGCGTGTTTTAGCTTCAAGCCCTATTGGCCTCCTGGGATCCCTGAGGTCACCAGGGGGACAATATACCACTGAAATTGAAGGAAGTCTCAAACTTCTCCTTGAGACTCACTTTCCGGATTGCATTTTTGAGAGTGACTGTTTAGGCATGTCCGGCAACAGCGAAAGGGGCTCATGGCCAAGAGCTGATCGCGGAAGCTGGACTTTAGCCAGACGGATTGTCACACTTTCCAAAGTTAAATGGGCCATCAGCAAGTTTGGCCCTTTCAAATCTCCTGGGGGGGACGGTATCATACCGGCAATGCTACAGCAAGGACCGGAAGCTCTCTTGGTCCTCCTGTGCGAACTCTTCAGAGCGAGTCTGGCTTATGGGTACATTCCTCAAGCCTGGCGCCTCAGTAGGGTGGTCTTCATTCCCAAGAGAGGAAGAGCAGACTACTCAACTGCAAAATCATTTCGGCCTATCAGTCTCTCATCGTTTCTCTTGAAGACGCTGGAGAGACTGGTAGAAAGACATCTAAGAAAGGGAGTGCTTTCAGGTACTCCTCTCCATCGAAACCAGCATGCCTATCAGTCTGGTAAGTCCTGCGAAACTGCCCTGCATCAACTTGTTAGCAGGGTGGAGGACAGCCTTGCTGCTAAGGAAATCGCTCTATGCACCTTCATGGACATTGAAGGTGCATTTGACAATGTCACTTACACGGCCATGGTCCGGGCGGTGCGTGGGCGTGGTCTTGAGTCTGCTGTATGTAGGTGGATTGAGACCGTGCTCTGCTCCAGGCGGATTAGAGCCGATCTTCAAGGTGAATCGATAGTGATCGCACCCACGAGGGGTTGTCCGCAGGGAGGTGTACTTTCGCCTCTTCTGTGGAACCTGGTGGTGGACGGTCTCCTTCGTGAGCTCACTAGCAGAGGCGTCTTTGTCCAGGGCTATGCAGACGACATAGTCCTAATGGTACACGGAAGGTTCACGAATATTGTTGCTGATGTCATGAATGTCAATCTTCAATATGTCAATGTCTGGTGTCTTGGAGAGGGTCTAAGCATAAACCCCTCAAAGACAGTAGTTGTTCCGTTCACAAGGAAAAGAACCTGGAGTCTCTTTCCAGGCTGAGACTTGGACCAACACGGCTTGAAGTATCAGGTACAGTCAAATACCTAGGGCTGACAATTGATTCTAAGCTGACTTGGAATGATCATTTGAATAATACACTGCATAAGGCGAAATGGGCGCTCATGACGTCCAGGAGATTTGTAGGCTCCACGTGGGGGATCAAGCCTCACATAGCACTGTGGCTGTACAAGGCAGTAATAAGGCCTCAAGTCACATATGGATCACTAGTCTGGTGGACAAAGGTGAACCAGACTACAGCCATAGCCAAACTCACAAGTTTACAAAGGTTGGGCACACTTCTAGTCACTGGAGCTTTCAGGAGTAGCCCGTCAGCAGCTCTCGAAGTTGCTCTTGGATTACTGCCTTTGGATATCTTCATCAAGGCAGAAGCACGGAAATCAGCCTATCGATTAAAAGTCGCAGGCCAATGGAGGGAAGGCCTGTCTGGAACAGGCCATTGCACCATCACCAAAGCTGTTGCTCAAAACCCTGTGCTTGATATGACATCAGATGTCATGAGTACGGAGATGGTTTTCACTAAACCTTTTTCTGTTGGATTCTGCTCCAGAGAAGAGTGGACATCTGAGGAAGGGCCCTATTCCAGGAAGGGCAGCCTTGTCTGGTACACGGACGGCTCTCTCATTGAAGGAAAATCTGGCTACGGGGTGTACAGTGAATCACCTAGAACAGAACTCTGTGCAAGTCTGGGACAACACTGTACTATTTTTCAAGCAGAAATTTGTGGCATCATGGTTTGTGCCAATCTCGGCATTGCCAGACGCTATTGCGACAGGCATATAGTAATCTTGTCAGATTGTCAGGCTGCCCTCAAGGCTCTTGACTCCAACGAAATCAAGTCAAAATTGGTGTGGGAATGTTACAACACTCTCTGCAAACTCGCGACACGCAACTCGGTGCATCTTGGTTGGGTACCTGGCCATGTAGGCATAGGTGGCAATGAGTGTGCAGATAAGCTTGCTAAAAGAGGTTCCGGTATGCCATTCTTTGGTCCAGAGCCAAGCTGTGGCATAAGCAAAACAACTGCTTTTCACACAATAAACAAATGGTCCAGGGACTTACATCGCCAGCAATGGCAAGGTCATACTGGTCAAGCACTTGGCAAAAGGCTGCTAGCAGATACTAGCTCTTACTTCACTAACTGGTTGGTGAGGTTGGGCAGAGGTCGGGTTAAGCAGTTGATTGCTCTGATAACTGGACATGGCCATTTCAGGAAACATCTCCACACTCTCGGACTCAGAAATGAAAGTCAGGTGTGTAGGCTCTGCAATCAGTCTGAAGAGACTGCCAAGCATATCATACTGGACTGCGAGAGACTCGGGGCAAGGAGAAGGGCTCTGTTTGGTTGTAAGCAACCAGGTGATGAAAGGGACGCTAGTATTGGTAAAAAACTCCTGGATCTCGTAAAGGGTACGGGCATTGGTTTGCCATACTAACGTACAAGGGACACACAATAAGCTTCGGTTGACGTGTGAGGATCTTTGAATCTTTGGATCTCTGAATCCGTCCCTTTAACAACACATAAACATAAACATAAACATAAATATATATTATTACAAAATTTCAATTTATATTTTGAACACGACTGCAATCTTAAAATGGAACAGAGGATTCACAATGTCTAAACAGGTGTATTTCGGGAGCCCGCCTTCATATCCAATTTCAAAGCGACTTCTAATCCGTTCACGACTGAGCCACATGTAATCCTGGTTTTAATACAAATGAGTATTGCTCTTAAACAACTGAGAACAATAACACATTTTACTGGCTGAGATACAGGTATTTTAATTGCAAAATAGCCCAATTTCCAAGTACCAAAGATCACTATTTAAGATCAATACAAGGTCATAAGTTGATATCCCTACCTTCTTTACTTCATTATCCTGTTGTTAGTTTGAAATTTTGCATCGTTTGATTTATTTTGATTTGATTTTAATATAAAACTGCTCCTGTATATTATAAATACTTTTTTAAAACTTTGCTGAAAAGAGTGGATTGTTGCATACATGTTTCAGGTGGTTTGATTACATAGTTTACGTAATATAAACCATAGTCTAATAGTTAAATACTGTATACAAAATAATAAGTGTAGATAAGTTATTTTTATTTCAGTCTAATAAAAATAATAAATTTAATGACATTTAAGAAAGTTTGAATGTTTAATCCTCATTGAATTGTCAGAATCTGTGATTGACGGTTCCGTCAGAATTGGTGGTACTGTAGATAAAGTGGTGGTATGGATTTCATCTTAACGCCGTCTCACTAACAGAACAACACGCAGTCGAGCGAATCTCTCCTGACCCTTACAAAGCTTGACTTACGGCACGGTGAATGGTGGGGAGTAGTGAACCACCACAGATGTCCCTGTAAGCTTGCTGCTATCCGCCCCTATTCCACAGGTGTGGAGGGTGCAGGGGCGGGGGCCTCAGGGGGTGTGGGCGGCGGAGGTGGCTATAAAGCGCAAGGACGACGCGGACCATTCTCCTGTTACGCCGACTCGCCGCCGGTAAGTAAACCGATATTTGCATAGCTACACTTACGAAACTATTTAAAAAAAGTCGATTGAACTATCGACAAATTAATGGCATTTATGTGGTAGTTTGTTATTTATATATGTTACAATATAGTTATTATTTTATAAAATTTTGAATTTATTTAATTAGTAAACCGGTTTTAAAAATTTCCTACACTATTCAGAAAACATTAATTTTAAAATGTATACATTATAGATTGCATTGCATATTTCCAACTAACTTAACATCAGTTATTTACTTATCTGCGCTTAACATATCAGTGTATATTTTTTATTCAATACCACACAAACTTTAGTGAATCTCTTACTCGAATAAAATTTTATTTATTAATTTGTATTATGAACAAATCAAAGCAATAAATACACGTTATGGAATTTTCAGAATTCTTTTAGATGATTTAATTAGTATAAAAGAAGAAAATACGATGACATTGAGAACAATACTAAAAAGTCCCCGATTAGTTAACAGCACGCAGAAGTAAAGTATACTGAAGAACCCTTGTAGTACATTACATAATACGATTTAGTGAACCCATCTTCTGGCTGAAAACCTGTTGCGCCTGCACACAAACAACCGATTAGTTTTCTTCAGGTAATAATTAAGTTAGATATAATTTAATGTGGTTAATGCACATGTAAACCTAATAAGTCAATAGAAAAGAGAGCCCTTTACCAGTTTCAAAGTAATATATTATACGGAAATACTATGAGTTGGCATATCAGTGTTTGATAACGACCTTCGGACTGAAACGTTTCTAAAGTATATTTTAAATTTTACATTAAATATTAAATTAACTTGGAACTTGATTAAGCATGAAATATTAGGCCTAAGGATTTATTGAATAGGGACTATTTATATAATAGTCCCTATTCAATAAATAATACTCTGGGAACTGAAGCGAGCTTTACTGGCCCGAGTAATTACTTTACTCGTCAATTACTATAAATGCATTGTGCATAATAAAAGGAAGGAAATTAAACCCTTGAGCATTTGGCCGAGGTCGCACCGTGCCGATGCCGTGGCGAGCGTTGAGTATCTCTATGGCGCGGCGTATGGACGTTGGAACTAAAGTGACGGATTTATTAATACGTTTAGCATAAGTCTGTATATTTGTATATCTTCAATAAAACTATACCGTATACAAGTTTTTAGTATCTGAAATATTCGAGTTTTTGTTTGAAGTATAACTAAAAATAATATTTTAGTGTTTAATATGAAAAGTGAAAAATACACTCGATTACCCAGAGATGCAGTCCGAATTTGATATATATTCTATTAAGGGATTTCTTTACGCACAATTAAATCTAGAGTATGGGTCGATTTTATTAATTGATGCGTCATTAGGAACATGTACCGGTGCATATATTCAATGTAATTATGAAATCTGTCCTTTTAACGAATTTCCCCTATAGGGAAGAAGCTATTACCGTAGTCGGAATGGTAAGACCTAGGCCCAGGACCATGATAACTTTTCGTATTGAACCCCCAGATGCCAAAAACACTATTCGTTCAAATTCATATATATATATATATATAAATTCAAATATATATATATATATATATATGAATGTGTGTGTGTCTGTGTGTGTGTGTGTGTGTGTGTGTGTGTGTGTGTGTCCGTAGGCACGATGACCTTCGTAAAAATGCTCCGATCTTGATGAAATTTGGTATAAACGTGTAAGGAAGCATCTACAAAAAATTGTTTTTTTTTTAACTTTTTACATTTTATTCTTTTTAAACCCAAATTTTGGTTTACACCATTAAATTCAACTTAAAAAAAATTTGGCAATTTGATTATCGCTCTATGCCAATTGGTTACCGAGATATTGAAAGTGCTAAACACAGTACGTTGTCCAATGTTTATCTTATGGAGGTTAAGTAAAATTTTATATCTTGCTTATTAATGAACATATATTAATGAAAATTGGTATGTGGCTTTTTATTGTTGGGGTTTACTGATATTTGCATAGAAAACCCTTTTTTGTGGTCCCCATGGCAACAAACCTGCGTACTCAGCAGCTATAATGTTATTCTTATGAAGAATAAGAAACATGTGATATCTTACTTGTTTATGAACTTATCTTGGTAAAACTTGCTATGTTGCTTGGTGATCCATTGGTATTTGCATAAAAACCCGATTTTTGTGGTACTTGATTCAGCAATCCTGCATACTCAATCCTAATGCTTCTTAGGAGAATAAATCAAATGTCATATCTCGCTTATTTTTGAATGTGCTTTGATGAAATTTTGCAAGTGAGTACCTTTTGTAATTCGCTGAGTATGCAGGTTTTCTGCAACTGTATTTACTACATATGGAATGAAAAATATAAAATCTTTTCCCTGGAAATACTTGTTAGATATGAAATTTTAGCCACCACTGAGAAAGCAGAGGCGTCTTTAAACAACTAAACCTATAGTTCTACCGCATAGGTTTTGGTGTTTGCCGTGGCATTAGAGCCTTCTGACTACGCGGATTTACAAGATATGACAGTTACAAATTGTATGTTTCGCGTAAAAAATGGATACTAATCTCTCATGTTTACAATTGTTTGTATAAAGAACATACCAGAAGTCAACCCACACTTCTGGTATGTTGACTCCCAGAAACTGTGTTACTTCAAGAGTTAATACAAATAAAAATTTGTGTATTAACTATTCAGTGAGTTGTATAAATTTTTTCAAGATATGCATACTAGCGGATTATAGTAAATATTATAGACTTTGAGAACATCATCCTCCACTTTGGTCGATTCACCAACAGTTTTTAGGTTACAGGTAAACCGAAACAACCTCGGAATTTGCAGTTTTATTTGTTAAAATAATGTGAGAATGAGGTTGCCTTTACAAAACTAAATTTGGAGATCCCCCTAAAAGACTTTAATGTTTTCCTTTAATTTGGAAACCTAGAATAGTGTAGATTATTCTACACTACGTGAAAATGTGAAATACGTGAAAATGTGACACATTTTATTATTTAATGGGGATAAAACGTAAAATATAAAATGATAAGAAATAAACCAACAATTTGTAAAAAAACCTAATTTTTATTCCTAGTCAACATCCGTCTTATTTTAATCAGCTTTGTTACCATGGTTGAAATAGATTTGTAGGAAATGTTATCAGCTTCAATAATTGTTATATTTTCCACATTTCCTTTGTAGATACAAAAAAACCTTCATATTTTCAATCCGAAAAATATAGTGGGGTAACCTATTTCTTTGTACACCTAAATCTGGAGTTATACTGGTCGGGTATTTATATTTAACCTCTCATTGCAAACCTTGAAATTTTGTTGATGATGAAATGATTATAAAAGTATCATGCTTAATGGGGTAAAATTTAAATGATACGTCACAAGAAGTAGGCTACATTATAAATTTTGAAATAAATTAATTGTCTTTCCCAGTCAACCCATATCTTCAGTTTTATCAGTCTTTTAACAAATGCTTCAAATCGATTTGTATAAAAATTTATAAGCATTAAGAATTCACTTTTGTTGACTTCTAAAAGATCAATACAAAGACAATCGGTATTCGGTGTGATCTCTGTTTTTGAGCTATGGATAAAAATATCGAGAAACCTCCAAATTTGCAATATGTTTTTGCAACATATAATTAATGTCCCTTTGAACAACTTTAGTGCATGTACAGTTCCAACAAACCGATATTAATAATTGATTGGAAACATCTAATTGTGAAGATGGTCAAGTAATTACGAATGACAGGAATTATTTAAAACCATGGATACACCATAAATTGTTACCCCTTAAGAAAAACTATAAAAATAAACTTACTCTTTGTATAATTTCCAGTAAAAATCTTGGTTTAGTTGTATCAGTTGGACTTAGAAGTGCTTTATATCATTTAGAACTTCATCAACTTTAAGTTAATTAAATCCACTTAATTGATTTATTCGACTTTTGAGTTATGATGAAAATATTGAAACAACCTAAATGTTTTTAATTTTTTCTTTTACAACATACAGTGTTTTTAGGGACTTTGTTGAACTAGATCCATAGTTTCACAAGACCAATTTTATTATATTCAATAATGTATACCTGGGACCCTTTAATTGTGCAGATCGTAAAATCATTATAATAGTAGGTCATTCTTAATATGTAAAGGATTTTTGTTATGTTCCTGATATGTAATGGAATTACATACTGTATCGTAAGGAAAACCCGAACAATGTCCCGTAGAAACTGTCTATTTTAGTTCGATTTAATCACTCTTTTGATTTTATATACAGTATAGTAACATTCTGTAGGGAATTTTAAGAGCTTTGAGGAAAAACATACAAATAAGTCAGTTTCATAATAGTTTTATGGATTATCATCTTTAGTTAATTTTAAAGGCTTCAGCAAAGGCAATCAAGGTCTTAGGATTATAGGGAAGGGTTCCTTCGCAGAACAAAATAAATTCCATTAGACTGATTTTAATATTCAGTTCATGTGCAGATCATAAAACATTATAAAAATAGTTAATAAATAAAAACACACCGACCACCGGAATGGGTTTGTATGGTCTAGCAGGAAATATTAAAAAAAATCATGTAGCATTTGAATACGTTCGGCAGATTGGCAGATCGACCCATTCGAAGAGCAGGTATTTTGGGGAGAGGGTTTTATCCCATAAATGGTTTTTTTGAATTGTTTACATGCAATATCAAAATAGGCTTTAGTACAAAGGGAACACCCCATTGTGCTAATGAATTTACTTTTGGATAAATTTACTTCACCCTTTACAGGCTTTAGTAAATAGGCTTTTTATAACAAAATCAAATTTTAGTTTATGACATTGGATTCAGAATTGTAAAAAACTCACAATTTGGCCTCTCGATCATTTCTCTACGAGAAATATTGGTTACAGAAATATTGAAATAGCTAAACATAGTTGGTTGTTCAATGTTATTCTTATGAAGAATAAGTACATTTACTGACGAAACTTGGTCAGTACTTGGTTTTACTCTTCATCTGGTTGTGGTCTATTGATATTTGCACAAAAAATCGATTTTACCGATGGTTCTTGTAGCAGCAAACCTACGTACTCAGCCCCCATGCTATTCTCATGAAAGATAAGTAAAATATTATGTCTCCCTTAATTATGAACATAAATAAATAAAACTTGGTATGCGGCTTCATCTTATATATGATATAATATAGTTATGATATTATATATATATATATATATATATATATATATATATATATATATATATATATATATATATATATATATGCACAATAACCCGTTTGACGTGTTCCTTGTTGCAGTAAACCTGCGTACTCAGCACTAATTATTCTTACGGGGAGTAATAAAAATGTTATATATCGCTTATTTAAGAATAATCTATATCGCTTATAATGATGTAACTTGGGATGTTGGCTTCACCTAGTTGAGTTATATTGCGTAAAAACACTTTTTTGTGTTCCTTTTTGTAGCAAACCTGCTTACTCAGCCCCATTTTATTCTTATGGAGAATAATTAATATGTTACATATAACTTATTTGTGAATTTATTTTTATAAAACTTGGTAAGCGGCTTTATATGGTTTTAAAGGGGACAAGCCATTGGGACAATTCGGCACTGGGGCAACGGTAGTCTCTCGCCGGGTCCCGTTTAACGGAGCCAATCAAACGCTAGCTCCCCGCAACGATCAGAGCCAATCAGCTGTTGGCTCGCTGAAGCACCTGTTAGTCGAGGCTTTACTATATTTTCATTGATAATTTTTACACTCTGTTCTGTTAGTACCAACAAAAAAGCTGGAGAAAAAATATCTCTAATTAGTTCGGTAAGAGAAGGTTTATTTTATAATTTTAAAACGATAGTGCGTTAAAATAAGAACGAACATTAAGATAATTAACAAGTTGAAAGAATAGTAAGCAGATGATTGTCATAACAAATATAACCTAATTCATACTTCAATCGATATGAGTAATTATATAATGCTATAACATTATTTTGCTAGATCACTTTTTAATCACAGTTAGTGTAGTAAAGTGCCTAGATTAAATTCGTTATTTCATACTACATTTTACGTCATAAAATGTACCAGGCATTATATCCATAGTTATGTATGTTAGCTATAAGGAAAAGTAACGGAACGAAGCTAATCTGTTAACGACACCAAACGTTTTCATTGGTTAACAATGTTTTCATTCATCATCGTTGCCCCAGCGCCAAGTTGGCCGAACGCATGGTTCCCGCATAGGAAATTCACTGAGTACGCAGGTTTGCTACAACAACGGGGAAATTTGTCTATAATACCGGTGTGATTGGGATTATAAAGCCTAGTAGTGTTAAGTTTCCAGAGTATTAACTAATAAACAAAATCTTTTAAGACCACTTTTTTGCATTGACTATTTTTTTACATATCACCTAGTCGTGTAATTCAACCTATTTTTAATATACTTAATTCTCTAACATACCATTGACTCAGTCTTTCAAAAACTACTTTTAAAGGTAATTATTTAAATATATTTAATCGCAATAGATTTCCCAGATGCTATTAGCTGGTTTGTTTATTTTACTACAAATATGGCGTCACCATCCCTTCAGTGTATCAGAGCACAATGCCATTCTATTTCTGTAAAAATGACTGAATATTTCGCATAGATCATGGGACTTTGTATTAAATTTGTTTTAAAACGGGATAATAATTCGATTCGAAACTAAGTACTTTAATGAAGGCGTTTCAAACAGTATTTAAGTAAAATATTATATTTCCCTTCAACATACCTGGACAATTCTTCCGCTTCCATGATCTGAAACAACAGGAAGTTTGTAGTACGGCTTTCATGCATTGCGACAATAATGCGGAAATTTTATCATCGGGCTTGCGTTGAATTTAAAAACTGTTTAATCAGAACAAATCATTGAAAACCGCCATTAAATGTTAATTTCTTTAAAAGGTTTTAATAAGCATTTACATTGTACCTGATACACGAGTCATAATGAGTAGAAAATTGTTTTTTCTTAGTAGGTAAATTGCTGTATTGACAAATAAAAGAAAGCGAATTATCATGTGATCTGTGTTACGAGTTTAGGCGAACGAACTGTTAAAACCACTCCACATGCACGAACTTACGTAAATGGATTAATTTTATTTGCTAAGCTCATGGAATTCCCTAAAAAACGTTACTGTACACAAATAAAGAGTGATTAAACTGCACCAAAAGTTGGCTGGAAATAGACAGTCAGGTGCATTTTACGGGTTTTCCTTACAAGTTTTAATTTTAAAAATGTCTGATTTGTATAGTGATTTTTCTTTCTGCACAATTAAAGGTTCCCAGATTTCAATTATCCTAATATGAAAATTAGCCTAATGAAACTTTGGATTTATTCATACGAAGGAAGCCCTTCCAAACATTGCAATTGGTAAAAGAAATTATTTTAAAAATATTTTCCTTATACCCAAAAATCGTGAGGTAAATAAATTAAGTGGATGTAGTTATCTTAAAGTTGATGAAGTTTCATACAAAATGCTATAAAGCATCAACAAAAACTGATACAACTGAACCAAAATTGTCGCTGCAAATAGTTTATTTTATTGTTTCCATGATTTAAAATAATTTCTATTTTTATAGCTATTTGGCCACCTGCATAATTAAAGGTTTCCAATAACGAATCAGTTACTAATACCGTTTCAGTGGAACTGTAGATTTTGTTGTACAAACAAAGTTTATAGCTTGCAAAACAATATTGTACGTTTGGAGAATTTTTAATATTCTGATCTATAAGTTAGAAACAGTGGTACAGTCAACTAAACCGAATGGAATATTATTAAAGCAGATTAACTTACTACAAACAAATGTTAAGCATTTGCTAACAAAACTGTTAAAACTAAGGCAAATTTTGACGGGAGAAAGAGCGACAGAACATAACCGCAGTGAAAATGACACTGAAGGTAATATTACCAACTTAAGCGAACACGGAGAGACGGGCAATTGATTAAAGCTCAAGGGAAAAGCAACTGAACTTATGGCTTTATACCAATTGCTAATCATAAGCATAAGGGAAAATTGCCTTAGCGAATCCAGTTGCCTTATGGGAGTCGGTGAATTAACTAAGCGTAGGGAAAATTACGAGTAACTAAAACGGAATACTAAAGGTGAAGATATTCAGTAACGAATCATGGAAAGAGGACGAGCAAAACAACAGGTTAACTTTAAATAATTGACTTTTGAACAATAATTTTAACCATTCCCACTTTTTTAAATACTTTGAAGATTATTTTATAATTGATTAAATCGTGGTAATATAGTCTTAACAATACATCAAACACTTGGTATTTCTATGTGATTTCTACTTATCTTGAATTGACTGATCACCACTTAATACAGTTTTGAAAAGCTGTTGTAGAAACAGTTAAAACGTGCTTGCGTCAATTTGAATAAAACTAAAAAATTTTATATAATTTGTAGCTGGTACCTGGCGTGACTTGGCTCGCAAGAGGTTTCTTTAATACCGTTAATTCCTTTTTTCGCTTGTAAAAATGTTGTTGCCAAAAATCTATACTTTAAAATGTCCCTTTCCTCTATAAGAATAGCATGGTAACTTTGAAGTCCAGTTGTGCGAAGCCCTAAAGTCATAGGACTTTGATTAGTGTCTAGAAACCTTCCTAGGATTAACCTGAAAGACCATACAAATTTTCACCACAATCGGATGAGTGGTACAGGAACGCATAAAGATAAGCAGACAAACATTGACTTTGTATATACTCGTATTTACAGACAAATAAGAGTTACTAGTAGGTGCCCGTCGAAATTCAAAGGCTACATATTAAGGTTGAGTAATCTCACGGTACCATGTAAGAGCAATGACCTACAATGAAATACAGTACCTGCAGTGTTTAATATATACCTACTGAAAATATTAGAAATTATGAAAATGCAACTTTATATGTCTTCAAGTCACAACGTCACAAAACTAATAAACGGTATCAGGAAACTGACACATATTTTCTCCCTTTTATTCCGACTTTAATGAATAAATTGTTTTGTATTTACCAACTATAGAATATAAAGTATGGTATAATGCACAAAAAATGTTCTAAACAACTTTTTTTCAAAAACGTTAATCCAAATCCCATTTTTGGAGTCAGTAAAAAATCCTTTGCTACTCACAGTGGTTTTAAGAGGTGAATCGCCCTCTTATCTCCCCAAGGGTTTGGGGATTAATATTTTTGAATATCCTCTGTTGGTTAATGCTAACTTTACCTGCAAATCAAATTTCAATTAAATTAATCATTAAATAAGAGAGAAATCGTAATTATTGTACTCCCCTTAAGAATAACATTGAACAACGTACTGCGTTTACTGCTAAATGAAAGTTCCAATTTTCTCCGCAACCAGTAATCGAGAATAATAATTCAAAATACTAAATTGTTTAGTTTTTTGAGCTTTCTTCAATGGTGATACGTACATTTTATTTAGCACTTGTTTATGACAAATTGTTATCATATATTGTTATGACAAACGTTATCAGGAAACTGACACATACTTTCTCCCTTTTAGCCCAGCTTTAATAAATAAATTACTTTTTATTTACTAAATATAGAATACAAAGCACGGTGGAATGTACAGAATATCTTGTAAACAAGTTGTTTTCAAAAATCTACCCAAATCCCTGTTTTGGAGGCACTACAGAATCCGTTGCTACATACGTGGTTTTAAGAGGGGAAATTCCCCCTATTCCCCCCAGGGTTATTAAGGGGCAACATATTTCGTATTTCCTCTGTTGATCAATGCTAACTTGACAAACATATCAAGTTTGAACGAAATTTTTTAGTCAATAAGAGATAAATTGTAATTTTTGTATTCCCCATAAGAATAACTTTGGACAATGTACTGTGTTTACTGCAAAATGAAAATTTAAATTTTCTCCGCAACCAACAATCGTAGAATAGTAATTCAAAATACTGAATTATTTAGTTTTTTGATTTCTTTTTAATGGTGAATAGTAATATTCTGTATATATATGTTTTTATGAAAAATCAAAAAACTGAAATTTTGATGTTTTAAGTCCTGTAATTTCTGAACCCGAATTTTTACAGAAATGCTGGTGGTGTCATTTTGTTGTAAACCTAAAGCTCTACAAACTACTCAAGTTGAATGAAAATAGTTGGAGCCGTTTTTGAGAAATTTTGTTTTTGGAGGTTTTTTGGGGGATAATTACCCTTTAAAATCAAAAAATCAAAAATTAAAAAAAGCCTGGAGATATCGTGGATTAATACCTACATACCAAATTTCATAACAATCGGACCATTGGTTAGGGCTCTAGCTCTGTACACATCCATACAGACAGACAGAGAGAGACAGGTAGACAGACAGACAGACAGACACACAGACATCATTTAAAAATTACTTTTTTGGATTCATGGAGCACCAAACGAATATTTCCACTAAAAACTCAAATTCGAAAGTTTTGACGAAAACAAAACTTTCTCCATATACTATGTATAAAGGGAGAAAGTATAAACAGAATTTTGAACATTTTAAGACCTGTAATTTCTGAACCAGAATTTTTCCAGAAATTCGGGTAGTGTCATTTTGTTCGAAACCTAAAGCTTTACAAATTACTAAAGTTTAAAGTGGTAAAATAGAACAGAGTGTAAAAATTATCAATGAAAATATAGTAAAGCCTCGGCTGACAGGTGCTCCGACGAGCTAACAGCTGATTGGCTCTGATCGTTGCGGCGAGCTCGCGTTTGCTTGGCTCCACTAAACGGAACCCGACGAGAGACTATCGTTGCCCCAATGCCGAATTGTCCCAATGGCTTGTCCCCCTATAAATCCCACCAAAACGGTTTCTAGACATTTACATTTTTTATCATTTAACAAACTTAAAGAGAGAAATAAATCTGACAATTTTGGGGAGTATCGGAATGTTTCAGCTTCAAATTGGTATAAATCCCAACACCACACGTTACCTGGTTTTAAGGCCGAGTTCCTGGTCAAAATGTCTCCTATATGAATAACATGGGGAAATTAGAGAACTTTATACTTTATATCATTAAATTAACTTAAAGGGAGAATACCCCCGTACCAGCAAACCTGCGTACTCAGCTAATTTCCAATGCATATCTATGTATCTTAATACCACATAAAGCCACAAACCAAGTTTCATCAATATACATTCATAAATAAACGATTTATGATATTTTAATTATTCTCCATAAGAATAACATGGCGGCTGAGTATGCAGGTTTGCTGAAGCAAGGAACACAAAAAATGGGGTGTTATACAAATATCAATATAACTCAAGTAGGTAAAGCCACATACAAAATTGTATTAATTTCATGTTCATAATTAAGGGAGATAACGCGTTACTTATTGTCCAAAAGAATAACATGGGGGCTGAATACGCAGGTTTGCTGCTACGGGAACAATCGGCCAAAAAATGTTTTTTAGTGAAAATACTAATAGACCACAACGATATGAAGCAATATACCAAATTTCATCAGTATAAGTTAATAAATAAGCGAGATATACAATTTTTCTTATTCTCCTTAAGAATAACATTAGACAACGTACTGTGTTAAGCACTTTCAATATCTCTGTAACCATTTGACATAGAGAAAAGGTCAAAACACCAAATTGTGCGTATTTTTAAGCTGATTCCAATGGAAAAAACTAAAATTTGACTTTTCAAAAATTATATGTAATTACCCTCATCACAGCAAACCTGCATACTCAGCGAATTTCCAATGGAGATATAAATGTCTTAATACAACATAAAGCCACTTACCAAGTTTCATAAACATATATTCACAAATAAGCGATATATGCAATTTTAAGTATTCTCCATAAGAATAACATTGGGGATGAGTACGCAGGTTTGCTGCAACAAGGAACACAATAAATGGGTGTTTACGCTAATATCAATAGAACTTAACTAGGTGAAGTCCTATACCAGTTTTTATTCATTTATGTTCATAATTTTCATAATTAAGAGAAACAACGCATTTAATTATTCTCCATAAGAATAACATGGGGGGTGAGTACGCAAGTTTGCTGCTACGGGAGCCATTGGCAAAAATTTTTTTGAGCAAATATCAATAGACCACAACCAGATGAAGCCAAGTACCAAGTTTGTTCAGTATACGTTCATAAATAAGCGAGATATAAAATTTGTCTTTTCCTCCATAAGAATAACATTAGACAACGTACTGTGTTTAGCACTTTCAATATCTAGGTAACCAATTGACGTAGAGGAATGATCAAAATACCAAATTGTGTGTTTTTAAGCTAAATCCAGTGGTAAAAACTAATATTTGACTATTTCAAAAATTATATGTAGAAAACTCAAAAAACACATTTTTGGGGTACAAAACCCCCCAAAATACCCCTTCGGATGGAGCGATCTGGCTGGTTTTCTAACTTAAAGTCATAAAGTTTGCTTTACACGTTCATCAAAATCGGATCATTTTTACATTCTCCCCTTATAGGCCTGCATAGTATATGGAGAAAGTAATGTTTTAGTCAAAATTTTCGAATTTGAGTTGTTGGTGAAAATATTCGTTTTAGTGCTCCCTGAACCCAAAAAAGTAATTTTTACGTGATGTCTGTGTGTCTGTCTGTCTGTATGGATGTGTACAGAGCTAGAGCCCAAACCAATGGTCCGATTTTTATGAAATTTTGTATGTAGGTACTAATTCACGATATCTCCAGGCGTTTTAGCGAATTTCCCCTATAGGGAAGAAGCTATTACCGTAGGTCTCATGGTAAGATTTAAGCCCGAGACCATGACAAATTTTTTGTTGGTCCCCAGATGACTAAAACACTATTAGTTCAAATTTATATATATATATATATATCAATATCTATCTATCTCTATATATATATATATATATGTGTGTGTGTGTGTGTGTGTGTGTGTGTGTGTGTCCGTGAATGCGATAACTTGAGTAAAAAACGTCTGATTTCGATGAAATTTGGCTCAAATGTGGAAAGTGACATTTTTGACTTTAAGTTCGAAAACCAGAAAAATCGGGCCATGGAAAGGGGATTTATGGGGGTTTTAAATTTTCCAAAAATCAGTTTTTTGAATTTTTTACCCTAAAATTTTTAAAACACTTAATTTTGGTTTAGACCATGTTATAGAGCTTAAAAAAACAAATAATATGGTATTTTTAATTATTAAGCTAGGTTAAGTGGTTGCGGAGAAAATCCAAAAAAACCTGCTCATAAAATCTCCTATGTCAATCTTATGGGAAAAAGGTTTTTGGATTTTCCTAAGTTAATTTTAATGTAAACTTCACATTTGCTTTTACCAATCAACTCAGCTCCACAAAACAATCATTTTGGTGTTTAAATTGTGATTCTACGTCCAACCGTTGCAGAGATATTCAAAGTGCTAAACACAGTACGTTGTCCAATGTTATCCTTATGGAGAATAAATAAAATTTGATATCTCCATTATTAATGAATGTATATCGATGAAACTTGGCACGTGGGGTCACGTAGTACTGGTATATTTATATTTGCACACAAAATTGATTTTTTGTTGATTATCCCCGTAGCAGCGAACCTGCGTTCTCAGCCCCCATGTTATTCTTATGGAGAATAAGTAAAATGTAATGACTCCCTTAATTATGAACATAAATTAATACAACTTGGTATTTGGCTTCACCTTGTTGAGTTATATTGATATTTGCATAAAAACCCATTTTTTTAGTTCCTTGTTGCAACAAACCTGCTTACTCATCTCCCATGTTATTCTTATGGAAAATAATTAAAATGTTATATAGTGCTTACTTATGACTGAATATTGATTAAACTTGGTATGTGGCTTCACCTAGTTAAATTATATTTATATTTGCATAAAAACCAATTGTTTGTGTTCCTTGTTTCAGCAAACCTATGTACTCATCACCAATGCTATTCTTATGGAGAATAATTAAAATTGTATATATCGCTTATATATGAATATATTTTTATGAAACTTGGTATGCGGCTTTATAGGGTATTAAGACATATATTATGCTTTGGAAATTCACTGAGTACGCAGGTTTGCTGCGACGGGGGTATTTTCATTTTTTGGAATTTTTGATTTTTAAGGGTAATTATCCCCCAAAAACCGCCAAAAAACATGAAAATCAAAATTTTTTAAAAACGGCTCTAACGATTTTAGTGAAACCTTTGTCGTTTGTAGAAGTTTAGTTTTCAAACAAAATGACACCACCGGCATTTCTGTAAAAAATCGGGTTCAGAAATTATAGGGCTTAAAACATCAAAAATTCGGTTTTTGACTTTTCATAAAAAAATATGTATACAAAATATTACTATTCACCATTAAAAAGAGCTCAAAAAACTAAATAATTTAGTATTTTGGATTACTATTCTACGATTGCTGGTTGCGGAGAAAATTTAAATTTTCATTTTGTGGTAAACATAGTACGTTGTCCAATGTTATTCTTAAGGGGAATACAAAAATTACTATTTCTCTCTTATTTACTCATAAATTTCTTTCAAACTTGATATGCTTGTCAAGTTAGCATTGACCAACAGAGGAAATTCGAATTATGTTGCCCCTTAATAACCTGGAGGGGGAATAGGGGGCATTTCTCCTCTTAAAACCACTTGTGTAGCAGTGGATTCTGTAGTGCCTCCAAAACAGGGATTTGGGTGGATGTTTATGAAAACAACTTATTACAAGATTTTCTGTACGTTCGACCGTGCTTTATATTCTATATTTAGTAAATAAAAAGTAATTTATTTATTAAAGTTGCGCTAAAAGGGAGAAAGTATGTGTCAGTTTCCTGATACCGTTTATTACGAGAGTTATAGTACTCATGGACACACACACACACACACACACACACACACACACACACACACACACACACACACACACACACACACACACACACACACACACACACACACACACACACACACACACACACACACACACACACACACACACACACACACACACACACACACACACACACACACACACACACACACACACACACACACACACACACACATACACACACACACATATATATATACAGTTTTGAACTAATGGTGTTTTTGGCATCTGGGGTCCTCAAAACGAAAAGTTATTATGGTCCCGGGCCTAGGGTCTTACCATGTCGATTATGGTAACAGCTTCTTCCCTATAGGGGAAATTCGCTAAGAACTCAAAAAACCCATTTTTGGGGTACAAAAATATTCTCCCATTTAAATAACATGGAGTAATTTTTTAAACGTCAATATTTTAAATTCTAAAGCGATATTTTTTAGTTTTACATTTTCTGTTAAACTGCAGTGTGAAAGCTTTTAAATGACACACTGATAGTCCAAATCGGTTGAAAAATAACGGTGTAACAGGTGGAAAGAGAAATTCATTAGCTAATTAATTGATATATAAGATTACGTCAAAGTGTGTTGAATATAGTCAACACTTCATAATGACATGTTTTACTTCTGTTACTTTTGTACTCTACATTTCTTATGAGTTTTTCAAGTCGAATGGATGGGTTGGAAAGCTCTAGATCATAAAATTAGTAATGTCGAAGACGTCGACGATATATCGACTCTAGGACAGACTTTGACCAGAAACGATAACGTTGTTGCACAAGTTTACAAAAACCATAAATACTACATACAATGCATTACCCCAGAAGTGTCTAAATTCATCCCGTAACGGTGGTATAAATACCCATTACATAAGCTGCAATCTTGTATTTCTCATAAACGCAAAGCTAATTAAGGTTTAAAGGGTACAAAAGACGTCCTAGTTTGTGTATTACGCTGCAAAAGGTATTATGATGCAATTAAAACAATACCTTACAAAACAATATCGTCAATATCCTTGCAAGCTAAATGTGTGACTAATCAAGTATGTAATAAAAGGTGTCCTAGTTTTCACACATTTATTATACCCCCTTCAGAGTTGGCGCATAAAAGTGCCCTAAATCATATCGTATTGTGACGTACTTATAATCCATTGCATTACTATATATGAACTATATATGATATTATTGAACTAGCGATGGTGTGTGGGAGTGTGAAGTTCATTACATTTTAAACAGCATGGTATTAACACATAATATTGATAAAACCTATGACCACAAATACTGTAATGAAATATATTTTTACCTTATTGTATAATGGACTTAAGTTTAATTGTTAGCACAGATAAGTAACTTGGATTACCATTACACCTCACGTTACAGTCAAATTTACAATTTTCCTTTCGCCTTCTTGAAGTCTTATATCCGATATTTTGATAATCGGTAACGACTGTATCGACGTAAACGCACATACATTCAAATGGGTTCGTTACAAACTATGCGGTCAAATTGACATGGTTTAATTTAAATGGGCACAACTTTACCTTGTACATGATGTTTATAGAGAAACAAGATCTCAAATTGTTTTAAATCTCTTTAAGTAGTGTTTGTTTATTACTCGTGTTTGCAAATTATTTGTAACAGATATTAAAATGTAACATAACTAAAAGGTTGCAAAAGATTGTTCACCTCATAACATCAGTATTGTAAACCTTCTAATTAAAATACTTTTGTTAAAAATCACAATTCTGGTTGAATGTGTAACCTTGTGTGAGTTGTCGGTGTAGTGGGCAAGGCGACAGACTCCGGACCATGGCAGTGGCCCAGTCGTGGTTCGAATCCCAGTCCTGGCATGTAAATTGTTTTAGTACTGTACAACTCACACTGTAACGGCTCACCCCTTGCTTTACTGGGTATGTTACACGCTCAGATGTATGTCTATGTGGACGAGCAAATTAAGACTAAATACCCCCGTCGCAGCAAACCTGCGGACTCAGCGAATTTCCAATGCATATTTGTCTGAATTCCACATAAAGCCGCAAACCAAGTTTCATAAAAATATATTCACATATAAGCGATTTTAATTATTCTCCATAAGAATAACATTGGTAATGAGTATGAAGGTTTACTGAAACAAGGAACAGAAACAATTGGTTTTTATGCAAATATAAATAGAATTTAACTAGGCAAAGCCACATACTAAGTTTCATCGATATTCAATCATAAATAAGCGATATCTGACATTCTAGTTATTCTCCATAAGAAAAACATGGGGCTGAGAAAGAAGGTTTGCTGCAACAAGGAACAGAAAAATGGGTTTTTATATAATTATCAATATAACTCAACCAAGTGAAGCTACATACCAAGTTTTATTAATTTATGTTCATAATTAAGGGAGTCAGTACATTTTACTAATTCTCCATAAGAATAACACGGGGGCTGAGTACGGAGGTTTGCTGCTACGGGAATAATCAACAAAAAACAATTTTTTGTGCAAATATCAATATACCAGTACTACTTGAAGCCACATTCCAAGTTTCATCAACATACATTAATAAATAATCGAGATCAAATTTTATTTATTCTCCATAAGGATAACATTGGACAACGTACTGTGTTTAGCACTTCGAATATCTCTGCAACGGTTGGGCGTAGAATCACAATTTAAACACCAAAATGATTGTTTTGTGGAACTGAACAGATTCGTAAAAGCAAATGTGAAGTTTACATTAAAATAAACTGAGGAAAAGCCAAAAACCTTTTTCCCATAAGATAAACATGGGAGATTTTATGAGCAGGTTTTTTTGGATTTTCTCCGCAACCACTTAACCTAGGTTAATAATTCAAAATACAAAATTATTTTTTTTAAGCTATATAACACGGTCAAAACCAAAATTAAGTTTTTTTTAAATTTTAGGGTGAAAAATGCAAAAAACTGATTTTTGGAAAATTTAAAAACCCCATAAACCCCCCTTCTCTAGGTTCGATTTTTCTGGTTTTCGAACTTAAAGTCATGAATGTCATTTTACACATTTGAGCCAAATTTAATCAAAATCGGACGTTTTTTACTCAAGTTATCGTGTTAACGGACACCCACACACACACACACACACACCCACACACACACACACACACATATATATATATATATATATACATATAAATTTGAACGAATAGTGTTTTTGGCATCTGGGGACCTCAAAACAAAAAGTTATCATGGTCTCGGGCTAAAGTCTTACCATGAGACCTACGGTAATAGCTTCTTCCCTATAGGGGAAATTCGCTAAAAAGAGGCTGCCAACCTCATAAAAAATCGTACATTTATACGCCAAAAAGATTTTTGTTAAGAGACCTCCTCCGTTATTCCTGAATCGATTTTGACGGTTCATGTATCAAAATATTTGTCCTGATTTGTAGTTGTATAAAGGTTTTTATTTTGCTATATTTTAATTCTAAAGGGTGGTATTTTGCCCATCAGATTAACATGGAATAATTGTATTTAAATTGCAGCTCTATGTTCAAATACCATTTTAGTATCACACTTATATCGGATTACTCACTACCTAAAACAATACATATAGTATGTTCTGCTTCAGTACAATTTGTGTTTCACAGTCCAGATATGTGGAAGTGATGCGGGCGGTTGCGGCCGGAACATCACAGCGCAGTGGTCAACGGGTCATGATTGGTCTTGTCTGCAACTGGCACGGGCCAAGTTACAGAATCCGGCAAAGTCATATTTTTAAATGGAGTGTATTGCCGAATATTGCCTATTGGGATAAACACCTTGTTGATAAAAATATAAAATTATATTCCATATTTCAATCACCCATATTTGAGCTGATTTCCCCATTAACGTAGTTGGCATGGTATTACTTATGCCCGGGACTTTTCATTTTCAGGTCCCTAGGTGTCAAAACATAATTTGTTCAGATTTGTTATTATTGTAATTTTTGTATACACATAAGTATGTTAACAATTGACATTTTTGGAATCTGGGGACCTAAAAAAGAACAGTAACCACGATACGGGACTAGGTATTACCATGCCGACTACAATACTAGTGAAGACAAAGGATTTTAAGGATTTATTTTTCTGTGGATACTTTTGACCTAAATGGGAACTTTGCTAAAACTTAACATGCAACTTTATGTGGTTGAGGCCTCCTTATATTTGGGTAAAAAAAGGAATCATGGTCCCCATTGCAGTAAACCTGTGTCTAATGTTATTGTTATGGATAATAAATTAAATGTTATTTGTATACTAGTTTACTTATGAATATATTTTGATGAAATTCGGTAAGTGGCTTTATATGGTATGCATTTGAAATTCACTGAGTGCGAATTTGTTCTGCAAACATTATTTGATTTAATTAATGAATAAAATATAGTAGTATTTTAGTAGAACAAATGTTATGAATTTAAATTTGCAGTGTACTCAGTAAAGACATTGACTATAAATACTGAAGTAGAATTCTCATTGTCATTGTAAAATCTGTCCCTAGTTTTGTGTGTGCCAGGATTCAAAGAGGACGTAGTTCTCACTAATTACCAACAGAGTGTACTGCTGTAAACTACTACTTAGTCTCTCAAGGAGGGGATTATACAACAGTTGGTGTGTCAGGAAGCAAACATAAGTTGGTTATCACTTGCTTTCTGGGGTGGAGATAATTTACAAGTTAACGTAAATAACTAAAATAAATAGCTGACAGCAGCACAATCTTTCGGTGACCCAATCAAACTACATCCACTTCAAATTCCAGCAAACACTACAAGTCGGGTAGCTGGGCCATATAGGTGGGATGTCTCCTTCAGTATATAGTCAGTGGTAAAGGTAATACTAATGAAAGGCTAACATAAAATTCAGAGTAAAGCCGGGTTTACACTATGTAGCAAAACGTGCTATATGTTACATATAGCAAAAGTTATATAACATTTTCGAAAGTTCGAAAAATACTTATAGCATAATCTGCTGCATCTAACATTTAGCAAAAGTTATATAACATTTTGCTATAAGTAGAAAATTTCAGTTTTTAAACTGCTACATATAATATTGCTGTATCTAACATATTCTGCTATATGTAGAGTCAAATCGTGCTATCCATTCGGAGTCGGTTATCAAAGCAAACCGTGCTAGATCAGTGCTATATCTAGCAATGTTATACGCGGATTTTTCGTCTAGCACCTGCCAGTTCGTCAGTTGAGTGGAAGGCACGTGGTGTGGCAGTCGAGTGCGGAGGACTTAGTTTGTGATTTGTTGTTTTGGTTAATTGTTTCGTAATGGAAGGTTGTGATGGTGTGTGAGATACCTAATTTCACACCTCAATGAAGGAATTTCACACATCATCTGCAATAAGATCTTTCAACAGGCCAGTTCCACTATACCTCACCCTCGCAGCAACTGACGGCCTGACCCAAAACCTCCTTTCCCTCCTCTGATAAGCCAATATCACAGTTATCGCAGCCGCGAGCGCTACATCTCGTCTCTGCGACATTTTCGCCAATGGAGAAGGTTTTGCTACATGTAGCATGTAGCAAAAATATCATTGTTTTTAAATGTAATATAACATTTGCTACATGTAACATATTTAATTTGCTACATGCAACATCTAGCAGGAGTAAAAGGTTCCAAATTAAAATGTTATATAACATTTCCTATATATGTCAAATGCTACATATAGCAAATGTTATATAGTATGTTTTGCTATATAGTGTAAACCCGGCTTGTTCCTCAGTATTAATACACGGGAAACAACAAATTATGAAAAGTTTGTATTACTGTTGTCTTTTACGAAAACTTCGCATTGGAACGCGACCAGTTTTCGTAGTTTTAAAATAAATGCTAATATTGGTGAGACACTGAAAGGGCGAGAAAAATCGACATATTCTTTTTACAGAAGTTTTTGAGTTTTTTAGTATAATAAACAATAGTTAAAATACAATTAAATTATGTTAATATGCTAGTCAGATTATCAAAATATTATAATTCGTTTAGGATACGAATTAGAGAACCTCTGCATACAGGTACAAAAAACATGATAATACAAATTGTTTAAAATTTATCTAAATCATAGAAAATTATTCATTTTAATTTGATAGAATCGTACTCTGGGAAGGATGTGTTTATGTGGTTCGGAGATTGTTTTGGGTAATCATTGCGTGGTTGTCGGCATTCAACTCATGTCAGCTGCTCCACTTGGCATTTTAGTTAGCACATAGGTTTTCCCACTCGAGTTCCTAATCTAGTGTGTAATACAGGCGTTTCAGTAGAGTATTCCTAATGCAGATCGCGCACAATGTGTTTGCGATTCGTCGATAGTTTGCTCAGCTGAACAAGTTTTAAATTAGAAATAGTTTAAACGGGACTCCTCTTTATAGACATTTTAGAACATTATTCTATACAACTTTTCCGGGTCAAATCCGAAAAAAATCCCGGAATTCTTTTATATGAAAAATTTATAAAAACTGGGTAATCCAAAGAAAATATATGTACATATCAAACCATGAAATGGCGGATTATATACTTTTTCATTGCTACAATTTGTCTTCTTTTTTGACATTTTAACGCCAGTTGCGTTTTATTTAAAGAACTTAATAGCGGTCCAAACCCCTCAAAATTGTGTCCTGGGAATCGAAACCGTGATCCTTAGAAACTTCCAAGACTCTAGCCATTAGGCTAGAGAGATATATTCCCTTTTTGGAGTGTATTGTTTTGTTAAAAATGTAAAAGGTAACAGTTCGTTTCATTGATGTCTATACTTGACTGTATAATCGTTAAAAAGGTAGGATTACGGACTAATATTGTAAAATATTATACTTCCCGAAGACATCCGTAATTCTTACTGAATAAACATTGAAACCCAAATACTCTTTCCGCAATGCATAAGAGAACCATTACGCAGGTTGTGCGCCGACACCGCGACGCCGGCGCCGACGCCTTGGAGTGAGTTGGGGGCGCCGCAATGGATGGAAACAATGGAACAGCAATCGAGAGCGTGGAGGCAGTGGGTTCCAAACGAGATGAAGAAGCGGATGATCCTTCTACCAAATCTATCTCCTCAGACACACGAGTTTGAAGCGCAAACCTGATTCAAATAGACTTAAATATCAGTGAAAATTGGGAAAACCAAGCATAATGTTAGGATAATGCCCGATCATAATCGAAATGGCAACTATGCAGGAGAAAGTGGGGAAGAGGCTATGGGACTGGCGAGCCAAGGGGGATTGTTAAAAAGTATTTCGACAGAAATAATTTTTCAACAATAGAAATAATTTCTCATACAGCAGCCACTAAGCAATTAAATGTTGTTTAAAGTCAGATAAATATTGTTTTTATGTGATAATCTCTTCCATATTCAGCCTAAACCTCTAATTTTTAATATTAAAAACGAAAACATGCTACAGAGCAGCCTGTTGCCATTAAATACGGACTTAATTAGCAACAGGTACTGATTGCTTGTTAACAGCAATAATAGTAGTTTTCTTCACAAGGAGCAAAAGTGGTTGTTTTTGGTGCGCAGCCTTGCGCAAACTATTAACATTGACTATAAACCTGTACTAGTCACCAAAAACACACTTTTGCTCCATGCGATGAACAACTTATATAAGTTGTTATACAAGTCATACAACTCATATAAGTCTTTAATAGTTGACAATTTTAATCAAAAATTGGGTGATTTGTATCGTTGTTGTTTAGATAGGTTAACTTTAAAATATTTACATTTATTTACAAACATTTTGACCACGTGCTTTTACGTTTGAAAACGTAAAAAGAAACCATAACAATCTTTGAGGTAAGCGCACTGAAAAAATCCACAGCTAATTTTTCGGTGCGCTATTTTAAGGTATCGGAAAAATGCGATTTACGGATTAATTACTGATAAAATCAACTGCTTTTCGTGCAGTACGATAAAAACCATTTTTCAAGGCTAAAGTTAGTAACGGATTAATTGTGTTTAAATATATTTTACTCCAATTTAAAATGTAATTATTCCCTATATAAAAAGAGGGTGTTATGAACGCGTTTTCCCTAATAAAAAATCCCTAATATGCGCTGGTTGAAGCATAACAAATGTTATTATACATCTACCTATTGAGAACTGAAGTATAATGTCAATAACTGCTTTTCTTAAGCTCTTTGTACTGATACGTTTTCGGCTTGAACTTGCGTAAAGATTTAATGGACCTTTGCAAAAAAACTGGTATTCCTATAGTATCTATTTCCGTAATAGGTTTTATTTGTTAAAAATAATAATAATTAATTAGGTATTTTCAACCAAAAAACATAAAATACAACTAAATTTAAATGGACCAATTTTTAATATATTTTATATGTACATAAAACAAATAATTTACGTAATAACTTTATACAGTAATATAATTAAACCCAGCGCTTTAGAAATGATTGACAAAAGTTAAAAAAGTTGGTTGAATTATTAGTCCATCACGTCGCTTTCTTAATATCTCAAGACCAATCCAAAGTACAACTGTCTCCGGGTAAAATAGAAACGCTTAACACTAAAAGGTAAAGAAAATGTTTATTTGCATGCTGGAGTCAACCCTCTGTTTACCCTACTAAGATAAAAGTTGTTGCCTTTGTCCGCGACAAATCATATAAACTTTGAGAGGTCTTATATTTCTTCTGTTCAGAGTATATAAAAACACTAACGTGCAGTGCCCCCATTAATCTAACAACGGCTTAAATTAAGGAACGCAAATGTAAATTAATGTACAGTTATGAAAGTTAAAAGATTGAAAATAAACAACACATTACCTATACGTATGCAATTTGCTTTTTAAATAGTCAAATAGTGTTGCTTGATAGTGTACAAATTTGTAATAAAAGGTGTTATAGCTTTCACACTTAATAAAGTCCGTGCCTTTTAATGGTGGCATGCAAAAACAATTTTATGATAATCGAATGCTCTTATTATAGACGCTCAAACATGTTATATATAATACATTTATATATTTGTTAATGTAGTTCAACATACATCTTTCTATCATTAATGGTATGAATACTAATTTAATGTAACAGTCTACTCATTCGATATTATCAACTTATTTAAAACTCCCTAAATAATCTCTCTAGGTAACAACTACGTAACAACAATATTAACAAATTATAGCAATAACAATATTACAACACTAACAACAACTAAGTAAGCTACTCATTCTTCCCGATAACACTGGAAGTAAATAAACTTAACTCTTAAGTTTAAATTTATTTCGGCCAGAAAAAAGTTACATAATTTAAGAAATATCGATTCATTGGAAATCGTGTGAAAAGTAACCAAAACTTTCTAACATCGTAAACCTGATGAGAACTAATCGTATTCCTGAGGAGAACTCTCTAAATGGTTTACCTGATTTAGTTAAGATTGGTCTAAACGGTTCGGTTGTATTCTTTTGAAGAATTCGCGAATGAATTATACATCAGAAATGATTACGGACATTTTCAATCACTGATTAGGTGAAAATTATTTTTACTAATCAGTGATGGGAAACGTGAATCTTGTTTTTACGAATCAGTGATGGAAAAATGTCCAGAATAATATCTTAAATAGCATAACTAAGCTTGCCATCACCAACAATGAATTGTAAACCAAGATGTATACAGTATATCGTATTCACTACATTAACACTTAAGTTGATATTATAATGGAAAACTGCAAAACATTATCTCAGTAAATTGGAAAAACCTAAATTTGTAGAACCGGCTACCACACCAATGATAATCGAATTAAAATTTATCATAGTTTCAGCGTTTACTTCACATTGGAATCTGTAAAATAGTGATAATTTATCAACAGTGAAACTCGCTCATCACACATCATTTGACAAATTTAACATTAATACAATTTTCAGAATGAAACCTGAAATGTTTTAATCAAAGTGCTGCATAGTTCAAAGTAACTATGTATATTCGAAAAATTCCAAAAAAGGCAAATAAGCCTTTATATTTTGTTAACGCTTTTATACACTTTAAATCAGTGAAAACGTTTTAATTAGGCCAATAATGCATCGGTGGCCGGAGTCAAGTGGTCGTTTTGTGAGCTGATTGCTGATAGCGTGACGGTGGAGTCATTCAGCGCCTGTCAGCTGCCTCGAGATGAGATTTTAATTGCCACATACTCATAGAAACACACGCTCATGTGACGTGTGAATGGGGTGTTCCCATGTGTGATCGAGCTCGCTGCTCATCAATGGCTCTCGCCAAACAAGTTGTAAAACTAATGGCGGCTGTATGAAATAGTCACCGCTCTTGACACACGTTAATTAACTGCTTATTTGTCCATACTGCTCTCATAAAGGGCTTTTTTCATCCGGCATATATTAAACGTTAGTTTCAAAGGGAATTGTAATAACATAAAAGGCTTTTAAACTATCAACGTGATATCAAAGTCTCCTTCCCACACATTGCATATATTTATAAAAAAAATAATAAACGAAAAACATGTTATTTTGATATTAATTTTAATTTTTATATCAATAAAATATTCAAAACTTTTAAGAAATTAAACATTTAGTTGAAAATCATATTTTGGTTGTGTTTAAAAATATCTATAAACTGTGAAGTGATTCATAATGACTAGTTTACCTTAAACATTATAAAATACATCCACTAAAGAAAACTAACAAGATGTATAAATATTCTAGAGTAAGTATGCAACTCGGTCATCACGGAACTTCTTGTTTTTGGGTACAAATGATAATTTTGATCGCTAAAGCGAAGTCACATTGCGCCTTCGCGACATAATAAATAGACTTTTAAGTTGTAATATAACTGATAAATCTTATTGAATCATTATTTAAATACTGGACCTTCATATATACTTCTGGTTCTTATTTTCCAAAGTGGACATTATCAAACTGTACGGGAGTCATAAAACATTCACACGCAGTCTCTTACTCTTACCGAATCGAGTATTTAACAATTCTTTCTTACATCATATATTTTATGATGTAAAATCCCCATCCGACTTAGAAATCAGTTTCACCATGGCGATTTGATTCATACTTTGAACTCGCACTGTGATTTGATTATTTCTTCGCCTCTGACTTTGCGTTTTATTACGTGTTTTACTTTTGGGCGTGGTCGTCCAAGGTTGTTAATTTCTTGGTTACTGCCTTCGAATGCGTAGATAGGTTTTTTATGAAGACTGTAGATGACACGTGAACATTTTATGTACTCTTTCAGATATCTTCTCCAAGTTGAATGGATTATATTTAGGTGGTCGTATTTTTAAAATCTGGATAAATTTGTACGAATACAAGATACAAATCAATGTTTGGGTGAACATTAATTCTTTTAAAATTTTAACTCTTTTCAAGTAACTACGTATCATTCTGGCAAGAAAATTATTGTTTATTAATCTGTATCATTATTATGTAATTTCTTTAGTAGATTTAGTATGTGTTCTTTAGTGTACTATTATGTGTTATTGTGTTCCTGCAGGTGTGTTCTTAATACAGGAACATAATTGCATTACGCTTTATTTGGAGAAGGAGGAAAATAGTTAGATCAACGACAAACTAATAGTTCACATTTTACACCAGAAAATTTTAAAAATATAAAAAAATAGTTTATTATTTCAAATTGCTTTTTATATCAAAATATAAAACATTTAAAAAGTATGTTCTGCATTTAGTTTCTCCAATCGGCTAGCTGGCTAAGTTTCCCCACTGATGATAATTATAATAATAATTTTGAACGTTTCGGTCTCTAAAGTTAGTTTAGTTTATTATCTGCTTGGTTTATCCGAGTCATTAATCTAAACTAATTTCTTAAAACCTTAGTAAATTACAACATTTTAAATTGCTGAAATTTGTAAGCTGCGACAGATAAATAAAAACAATACAAAGCTGCGTGATGGGCAGGTCATACGTCACCAAACCGCTACGCTAGTAGGGGAGGGGGGATAAAATTATAAAAAATGCGTTAAGAAATATGGGTTGTGATAGCTTACTCGTTGTAAAAATACCCTTGAACATTTATCTAATTATTTCAAGACTTTCACTATTTTTTACTCCTAAACGGTTTAATCAATATTTGGTGATATGCAAGGTGAAATGTGCTTAATGTGTTAGCATGTTAAGTAGTTCGTTATCATTTGCTGAAACATTATTATGAAAGGTTATAACATAAACTGATATGCAATGCGCAATATCCAATACAACCATAAATATTTAACAGCCGACTGATGACTTTTTCGTGTCACTAATAATCCAGATCGATTTAATACAAACATTCAGTTTTAGTTGAGGCAGTCGTTGTATAGATGTATGAGCAAATGTCACCAATCATTGTGTGGTTGAAGCATTCGACTCATGCCAGTTGAAACATACATAGTGGAATGTTTGCCTCCAGACAAACGTTATCTCGGCGTAGGCCCACTTGCGACTAGGCTTGCTATTGGCAAGTCATCAATGACTAGTTTGTGTTTCGCTTGCAGCTAAACAAGTTTTAAACTTCTAATGACTCTCTAAAAATTTCCAATCCTCTTTATTAAAATTGTATAATCAAATTATTCATACTATATTTGGGGTTTTCTTACGATATTACTTTGTGTACCTTGTATTTCGGTTATGCAGTTGTTTTAATTAATATTTTCTTTATACTCAGAATGCATCAACTCTGAAACTTCTCCTTTTTCACATGTAAAACTCGTACATAAATTTATTAAATAAAAAAAAAACAAATTAGGACCACAATCAAATTAGTCACCATCGTTTATTGGTAATAAATGTTGTAAATACTTTATCATGTCTTTCTTAAAATATTTTCTTTAATAAATCTTCATATTGTTTATATATATATATATATATATATATATATATATATATTTACTGATATATTTATATAAATAAAAAATTATTAAAGGTATAACCCTAGAGTACCCTTTTAGCGAATTTCCCCTATAGGGAAGAAGCTATTACCGTAGGTCTCATGGTAAGACTTAAGCCCCAGACCATGATAACTTTTTGTTTTGAGGTCCCCAGATGCCAAAAACACTATTCGTTCAAATTTATATATATATGTGTGTCCGTTACCGCGATAACTTTTGAAAGAAGCGCCCGATTTTGATGAAATCTGGCACAAATGTGGAGAGTAACATTTATGACTTTAAGTTCGAAAACCAGAAAAATCGGACCATGGGAAGGGGGGTTTATGGGGTTTTTAAATTTTCCAAAAATCAGTTTTTTGCATTTTTCACCCTAAAATTTTTAAAAAACTTAATTTTGGTTTTGACCATGTTATAGAGCTTAAAAAACAAATAATATGGTATTTTTAATTATTAACCTAGGTTAAGTGGTTGCGGAGAAAATCAAAAAAACGTACTCATAAAATCTCCCATGTTAATCTTATGGGAAAACAGTTTTTGGCTTTTCCTCAGTTTATTTTAATGTAAACTTCACATTTGCTCTTACTAATCTGTTCAGTTCCACAAAACAATCATTTTGGTGTTTATATTTTCATTCTACGCCCAACCGTAGCTGAGATATTCAAAGTGCTAAACACTGTATGTTGTCCAATGTTATCCTTATGGAGAATAAATAAAATTCTATATCTCGATTATTTATGAATAAATATTATACAAGTTGATGAAACTTGTTATGTGGCTTCATGTAGTACTGGTATATTGATATTCGCACAAAAAATTGAGTTTTTGTTGATTATTCCCGTAGCAGCAAACCTGCGTACTCAGCCCCTATGTTATTCTTATGAAGAATTAGTCAGATGTATTGAGTCCCTTAATTATGAACATAAATTAATAAAACTTGGTATGTAGCTTCACTTGGTTAAATTATATTGATAATTGCATAAAAACCCATTTTTTCCTTGTTGCAGCAAACCTGCTTACTCAGCCCCCATGTTATTCTTATGGAGAATCACTAAAATGTTACATAGCGCTTATTTATGATTGAATATTGATGAAACATGGTATGTGGCTTCGCCTAGTTACATTCTACTTATATTTGCATAAAAACCAAATGTTTGTGTTCCTTATTTCAGCAAACCTACGTACTCATTACCAATGTTATTCTTATGGAGAATGATTAAAATCGCTTATATGTGAATATATTTTTATGAAACTTAGTATGCGGCTTTATGTGGTATTTAGACATATATTATGCATTGGAAATTCGCTGAGTATGCAGGTTTGCTGCGACGGGGGTATTATAATGTTTTAACAGTATTTCCATATTATTATAATTATTATAAGCTTATACAATTTATTCAATTATAACAATTTATTTAATGTTTACGATTATACCAATAATTCCTTGCTTACAAATAAAACTTAAAAATAAATAAAGTATCCATTGGCTCTCAAAAATGGTGGTTAGACACTTTGACACTAACGATTTGTTACTAGATAAACGATTCATATCTGATACAAACAATTTCTATATTTAGTTTGATCAAAAAGGCAGCAAATGGTTTAAGTGATGAAAGTAAGAATTTTTCTAATTTTGTATACATTTATTCTAAAGGCTTATTTCTGTAATTGCAATGGATCAATCAATTAACAGATCAATTAATTAATGGCTCAATAGATTAACAGTTCTCTATATAAAAGATTGAAGAAAATTCACACATCCAGGCCTTAGGTATATAGTGTATATTTTTATATGAATATCTTGATCTCATGATATTATAAGGGAACAAAGGTTTTCCAGTAGGCACATTGGTTTTGATTTGATAAATTTTCTTATTATTTAAAATACACTACCCAAAGACGTAATGAACCGTATTTTTCTCCACATTTAAAGAAAACTCCACGTTAAAGCGTGATTTATTTTATGAAATTATTAATTAGAATGAAGAAAGTCAAAATTAAAGGAGAGAAAGAACTTTTATACTCATTGTTTGGTCGAAGCTTATAAAAACCCAAGTTTAGAGGCGACGCGCTGTGAGGCAGCACCTGAACGCTCCCAGCTGTGCGACACTTGCGTTTCCCGAAATGCTGTGACATGGTTTAAGTGACGAAAATAAGAATGTTTCTCATTTTGTATACATTTGTTGGAAAAAGTATATTTCTGTAATTCCAATGGTACTATTAAACAGCCTTCAGCTCTTAATTTTATTTACCTAAAATTAGGGGTGTGCGAGTACTCGAAACTTCGAGTTTTCGGCCGAGTATTTCAATACTCGAACTCGAAAGTTCGAACGAGTATTTCCGGACGATCGCTAACGATTGCGACCGGCCAAAACGCGTAGTGACGGCCGCAAAAGGCGATTGTATCACGTAAAATCGGCCGAAAATGACGATCGCTAACGATTGCGACCGGCCAAAACGCGTAGTAACGGCCGCAAAAGGCGAACGCATCACGAAAAATAGGCCGAAAATGACGATCGAACCGCCTAATTTTGGCCGTAAATGATGACGGTATACATAATATCGGCAAAAGTGGCGACCGGGCCACTTAATATCGGCCGTAACTAACGATTTCGTCATCTAATATTGATTATAAGCAATGTCTGGACCAGGTGATACTGGCCAAATGACAACCGGATCGTGTTTTATCGGGCGAAAACGAATGTCAAACCGTGTTTTGTTTGTCAATACATAATCCAATTTGGTTGTACTGGCCAAAAATTGGTATTGCTACTCATGTATTAGTTAGAAATCATGTTTAGATAATCAAATCTAGAGTGGTATCCAAATCCCATTATACTATTTTAATCTACCAACTGATGGCAAATACTCGCTCGAAAATACTCGAAACTCGAAAATAATTGGTACTACTCGACTCAACTCGAATAAAAAAATCACTACTCGCACACCCCTACCTAAAATGATATATACACAGTCATTTTCAAAATAATAATTTTTATTACACTGGATATATATTTGTATTACTGTATTGCAATGTAGGTGGGATATAGATTGGATTACGCGAAAACATAAAATACAGCTAAACACACGTCTTAACGCCTACCTAAGACAGATAAACGTTTAAACAATTTACGAAACGCCATAGAGCCCCATAATGCCAGTAAATAGTGTTAAATATTAAAATAAATGCCGAATATAAAACTACACAGTCTAATTACTAAAACCTCTTAATGACTAAATATTCAATTTATAAAGATTGCCCAGATCTTAAAACAAATATCTTATATCTTGATATAAGCATCTCTGTGAGACGCCGACGCAACTAGGGCGTATTTTAAGGCGAATTTGAAAAAAAATGGTGAGTGTAGAATGGGTGAGATACCTTGTGTAGCCTTGGTACCAAGGCTGACTGATTCTTTAGCCAGGATAATTAATTAATAGCCCAATGACCAATGGCAGCTGAATCCAGCATTGAACCTTAACAAAATTGCCTTAACAAAGTTGCCATAAGATAAGTATCGTGTTAGCTTCAAAAATGACCATGTATTTGTTGGGATATTTTGTCGCGAACATGAAGTTAAGTGTGTTCTTAGTTTTATCTAGGGTCAAATTGAAGTCAAGTTTTCGTTAGTTTTTCTGAAGGAAATTGAAATAAAATTAATCTTTGAAAATTGTTTGCTGTAAGTTGGAATTACTCAAATAATATTAGCACTTAAATTATGCAAAAAATACTCGTGATTAGAAGCAAAGTTCTTGTTAGAGCAAAACTATTCATGGGTGCCATTAAAGGCGTTTTAATTTCAACACATTATGAAACATCTTTGAGTGTTTGCCCATAAAACTGCATCTCGTCTGACAGACGTCTTTTACAACATGCTACGCACTTTTTACCTTGTTTTGTTGAACAAATAAACTTACGTTAACACTAAAACAAACACTATTACGTCTCTAATATAGCACTATTATAACTAATGCGACACTTAAACGTTGTCATAAAGACATAAAACTTGTGTCTTTCGGTTTCAAAGTCGTTATTCATACAAGACATCATTCGATACTCAAACTTGTATAGTATAAATGTGTACACAACAAATGCGTCTGTGATCTACTCTTTGACGTTCTCTTATGAGTTTTGATTGTTTGCGTTTATCTCACTGTCTAAAATAGTAATTTAGTATTTCCTAGGACTGCAATATTGGATTACTGTAAGAAGTTATTGTATTTACCTAATAAGGAAATATCAAGGTTTGTTTGTTTCAAACCTCAGTCTCCTCTGAACACCAATGGTAGACAAAAGACAGCTCTGATTAGACTGATGGTATTTAAAACACCTACACATGGGAATTTTTGCAATGATAAAATGCCATAAGAGAAATTAAATTCTCATTTTAGCGAATTTCCCCTAGAGGGAAGAAGCTATTACCGTAGTCGGCATGGTAAGACCTAGGCCCGGGACCATGATAACTTTTCGTTTTGAGGTCCCCAGATGCCAAAAACACCATTCGTTCAAAACTGTATTTGAAATGTGTGTGAAAAAAATTATATGTGTGTCCGTGAGCACGACAACTCTCGTAAAAATAGTCCCATTTGGCGATTTGAAATTTGGTATAAACGTGTAAAGCAGCATTTATTACTAAGTTCAAAAACCAGGAAAGATTGACCAATCCGAAGGGGTATTTTGGGAGGGTTTTGTAACCCAAAAATGTTTTTTTAAAAAGTTTTTTACATATCATTTTTTAAAAGTTAAATTTTATATTTTCCATTGGAACCAGCTTAAAAAGACGCAGAATTTGGTATTTTGACCATTGCTCTACGTCAAATAATTACAAAGATATTGAAAGTGCTAAACGCAGTACGTTGTCCAATGTTATTCTTATGGAGAATAAGAAAAATTGTATATCTCGCTTATTTATAAACTTATCCTGATGAAACTTGGTACATTGCTTCATAACGTTGTGGTCTATTGATATTTGCAGTAAACAAAATTTTTTGGCCGATAGTTCCTGTAGCAGCAAACCTGCGTACTCAGCTCCCATGTTATTTTTATGGAGAACAAGTAACGTGTTATCTTCCTTAATTATGAAAATTAATTAATACAATTTGGTATGTGGCTTTACTTAAGTTATACTTAAGTTCTACTTAAGTTATATTGATAAAACCACATTTTTTTGTTCCTTGCTTCAGCAACCCTGCATACTCATCCGCCATGTTATTCTTATGGAGAATAATTAAAATGTCATAAATCGTTTATTTATGAATGTATATTGATGAAACGTGATATGTGGCTTTATGTGGTATTAAGATATATTGGAACTTCACTGAGTACGCAGGTTTGCTGCTACGGGGGTATTTTAAACTATTCACCGATCAAATACTATCGGTAAATATAAGTAAAGTCTGTAAATATAGGAACAATTATCCTTCATTTATGAAAAGACCGCAAGTAATTCGGCCCACTGGAAGGATCAGACAAACTGCCCACAGAGTTAATGTTTTGGATTTAAATACAGTATAAGAATGATGTAGGTGGGTAAAATTGAGTTTCAAAAATTAGCGGTTGCTTGTTTTGTGTTCAAGATTATTTATTAATATTTGTAAGATCTTAGACAAATGTTTAGTTTTAGACTGCTGTATACGAAATCTGATCGACAAGACAGATTTCTGTATTACTGTTAAAAAGTAACAACACACAGTAATAAATGTATGTATTAACAACACATACTGCTAACATTAAACCACGACGAATCAATAAACATTGCTAATAAAAGATTTTCAACTAGAGGGTTCAAAAGTTTAAATCAAGCCCTCAATCTACCATATTAACAAATTGAGGGTATAAAATATTCCAAAAACGATATTTACCTAAGCAATAACTTTCTCTGAGACAGTCTTGATTACTTCACAGCGAACCGTCATAAAGCTGCGAATGAGTGCGAGGATTTTCAGGGCCGCCGTGAGTGAAACAAAGAAAACAAAAAGCCAAACATGGCTTAATTAAAATGTTGTTTAGTATTCAAGAGTCGGGGAGTTAACCTGATTAGCTAACCTCGCCCGCGGCCGAGGGTTTCGTGCAATTATAACGCCAACCTTCGCACTTCTGGCTGAGTCCACTGCGTTTAGAGGTTAGAATTTGGCCAAACTCCGCGATATGTGATTCAAACTTTGTAATTGGTCCAAGCAACCGAAAAATAATGTTAGGCTATGCCTTTCAAACTGCTAACATACTACAAACAGCGGTTTAGAATCTAGTTTTCGAATTAATCCCATAACTTTAAATACTCTAAATAATTGTAGTAGTCAGGAAGCTAGTATCACCTTGGATTTTCAGGGAAGGTGGTGTCTGAAATAAATGCTTATGATAATGAGTGGGTGCTTTTTCACGAACTGATTACAGCTCAATTATCAATTGGTCTTCCAAACCAACTAATGTCAAAGTGTTAAGATTAGTAATATTTGTTGTTTGCAGGGTACTAAGTCTTCTGAAGGTCAAACAATTGAAAACTTTTCCTTATAAGTATATACATCATAGCTATATATTCCTTTTGGAAAATATAGTATGGTTTGATGACCACGATGGATTCCCTCAGTGACTAACTAATTATTCATCTTCCCGATATGCTTGAAAGGTGAATCTGATTATTTAGATGTAAAATAGGAAAATACAGGGGTTGACTTCGATTATACCACAGGGCTCTGCCCCAAGGGTCTTCAAAGTTCCATTACTTGACACATATATGCATGGTTTGAAACAGTTCAACAAGTTGACTATCAAATCGTGTACTGTACGCTAGGGCTTAATATACTGCATTTGATATCAGGATAAAATAAAAAAGTTTAGGATTATGACTTTAAAGTTCCAATTTACTCTGTGAATGAGAGTGTTTCCAAAATGGCTGCTGGTTTATGTATGAAGTATCGTTATTGAGTTACGAGTTTGCGACACTTACAAACAAAATTATCCCCATTGTATTGAAATTGTAATTAAAAATAGCACTGTCGTTGTTTAACATAATAATTACATTAAATTCAAAATGAAATACAGGGTGATTCAAAAATAAAAGTGCAAAACTAATGTTGTATTTCTGTTTGCATTAACTAAAACAGATGATTATTGCAACAATAGCAAGAGTACGTAGCAAGAGTTTGTTTTGATAAGGTAATGAATATCGTATCAAATTTGTCAAATCAAATATCATATGTCTGGCTGGTCTTGGTTGCTTGGTTAACTAACACTGACTGGCGTGTTTATGAAATTACTACGACAAAGCAAGAAAACATGTATATTGGTCGCTCTCGAATTCAAGACAGGCCTCTCTGTTACGCGGGCCCCCACAATTGCCGGACTTGACTCCTTGCGAATTTTTGGTGAGGTTTCATCAAATATTCAGATTACTGCCCTCCCATGCCTCAAAATCTGGATGACTTAGGACATAACCGATCAGTTCATAGCACAGGACATGTAAGCATGTAAGCATGTAAGCGTAATTGAAATTTGGACGTATGCAGGATTACTAACGGCGCTCTTGTGCATGGCAACATTTTTAGTATGTATAAAAACTTGTTAAAATAACGAAATATTTTACAGTAGTGTTGTGTAATTTAACTAACCTTAATTTTGTACCATTCTTTTCGAATCAACCGGTATATGTACACTTTTAAATAATTGGTTTTCATTAAAATTTGTATCACAATCCTAACATGTTTTTGCCTAATATCACACCATAGAACATGTGTCACATACACGGAAATATAAAATACGTTGGCTACAAATGGCATAGCATTTTAAGGAACATTCAGGGTTGGACGACCCCACTAAACGTTTTCAGGGGTCTCATTTGGCGAGTTATTTTAATAGCTCTCTTCTCGGTAGAAAGTTCGCCTATCAATGTAATTGACCTTTCAAACCTTTTAAAACTAACAGTGCCAGGTAACCTTTTACCAGTAACCTTTTAAAACTCTTCCAGGTATTAATACAACAAATTCAATACATTTATACTTGTTCATTTATATTACGTCCGGAATCGGATACTTGTGTTTGTGTGCCATACATAAAACTTGTTCTCAGATAAAAGGTGCAACTTATTATAACATTTATTGACTTATTTGGATATCAAGTAAATAAGCTTGAGAGATTAGGAATAGGCCAGGAAAGTTAGCTCGACAATTAAATAATAAAAAAAATGTAAGCAGAAATATTGTTGCTGGAATATGTTACCTAAGACCCCCTATTCAAGTCCCCTATCTTCTGAGTCCCTTATCAAGTACTTTGAGGGAAGTGAGCTTTCGGCATTTTGAATTTATCTCCATTTTATATATAAATGGACGTTATTGTCTTTAAATTTCGATAAAGTAAGTCGGTAAGTGCTGATTAAATTAAGATAGGTAGTAAAACTTGATTACCTTGTCATAAATACAAGAAAAGACTCAGAAGTGTAGACATTTTAGGAATTGCTTCAGAAAACACAGATTTTTGGATTTTATTCATATATTTGCATTAGTCTAACATATAACTTGTTTATAGTAATAATAATTCAAAATAATATTCAAAATATCTTAAAAAATTAAAATCTTTGTTTTTTTGAATTGACATTATAGATAACTAGATCCAGGGGAAGGTTAAATGTTATCATATAATCTTTATATTAATAGGCAAGCACAAAACTGTCCCTCCTTTTTTCTCAGCTTGTGTGCATCGTTGGAGAAATTCACGCAGACCGAGGCAATTCCGTAGAAGAGTATTGTAATACATATCGCCCTCAGGACCACAGGCTTTCAAAGTTTAAATGCTATATTTACTAGCACAGTAATCAATTTAACAGTTATCAATTTAATGGCATATTTGACATCGGGTATAATAACAAATGCTAGCACAAAAGCAATAACAGATGTTTCAGTACTATTTAAATACAAAATTACTACTGACTTCAGGAATGGAACACCCTTCTATTATCCGTTTAACTAATATTTAAAAATAAATAAACCTGGGTGTGAGGGGAAGACGGTGTTGGTGGGGAAGGGAGAGCGAAAGAGGGAGAAAGAGAGGTTACTCGTGAAGTTCAGCATAAGGACTGATTCAAATGGATTTTATTTAACTGTTCACGCAGGATGGGGCAAAACATTCACACAAACAGCCATTATTCGTATGTGCCACTTTGCGTTTACCATAACAATGTTTGGTCGAATTTCGACCTCTGGGCGATTGCTTGTTCAATTAATTGTGCAACTAACCTTTAACTGAAAATGTACTTATTATCTCTCATAAATATAGCGTCGATAAACAAATTTAGTACCAGCAGGACCTTTCTAGGACCACCTGTAGTTTCCATATGCACCTCTTCTCTAGAACCACTGAAAATGCAAACATAATTCAAGATAATAGAATTCAGTTTTTAAGGTATACAAAATGAAAGGCATGCTGGGATATGAAAGGAAACCTGCCAAAAATATAAATTGAATTGGCAAATCTATGTTGTTAGGCTCCATCAGGTCCAAGATTTACAGGTTTACCTCAAATTTTGTAAAAATTGGATAAAAGGTTAATTTTTTGACACTGAACATTCAAATTCTTGTCCGCCATTTTCCAATATGGGGGCGAAAGCTCTCCTGAACCGAAGTAGATAACGTTACAATTGAGTCGGAGGATAGATTTTAGGGCACATTTCCAAGCTAACAATTTTGGCTTGCAGTTTTTTAATTTTTAAAACCTATTTTGAGTGGACTAAATTATTTTTCATAATTATAATTTGTTTGAGATACAAGCGAATTGCAATTGCCAAGAGTCACTGTTTACAAAGTTGTTCTATTAAAATCGCATCCCCAGCCATGTTTTATCACTCTGAAAAATCTAAAATCTATATCTAGGGAAGAGTAATTTCTCTATTTATAGATGAGCCACACAAAGTCAAGTTCTTGCTTCTGTTTAAATTGTTTGCAAATATTACAAAGTGATATAACCCAAACTACCGGAGAGGGGGTTTATGGAGCTACTTGTATAACATGGATTACTGACTGTGTACACACACGTCACGGTCGCCTCCAGGCGTCTTACCCCACATCCGCACCTCGCTAACATTCCTGATTATAATCCTTGTATAACCTAAAAATGACGTAACATACACTATGCAGCAATAATTAAAACCCTGATCTTCATGAAGCTAATCTTTATGATTTCAAACGCAATTGTAAAAATATTTGGAATACATCTACTATCTGAGACATTTTCCAATGGTTCGTGATCAAACAACGAAAAACTTGATTATCAGCACTGTAGAACATTTTAATTATTTGGACTTACTGCCAGTAACGCCTTCAACTCGGCGCGGCGGGATGGGTCGATAGACTGGGTGCGTTGATACTTCCTCATCCCCCGTCGGTGTTTCTGTTGCGACTCATCGAAGATTGATCAGGCTTATGATCAACGACTCGAAAGACAATCCTCGGGCGATGGATGTTCCTAGCGGCGCCACACAGGGTTCGGTACTTAAGTCCAGATCTCTAGAACGTCACTTATGACAGCCTCTTGGGTTTCAAAATTCCTGAGGAACCGATTCAGTTGGGGACGCCAATATCACAGTGCTTATCTGAAACTTAACCAAGAACATTTGGCCAACACTTGGATGGCTGATCAATTTCGCTAGCCTTGTTTATAGCTGGTTTAATATCTATTTAAAAGGTATGCAATTTATCCACTTTAAAAATCAAAAACAATCATTTGAGACCTTTAGTTTGATTTATTTTAAATTTTCAAATTATAGCAGTTACACTCGCAAATTAAATCATTATAAATTTATTAGCATTTTCAACTGCCATTTTTGACATGAAAATGTATTTTTATCCATAACAAATATAGACTTTAAAAAATGTGAACTTTAAACCTCCAACCTCCAATGGGAAGAACATCTTAAATATGGTGAAATTATTAAAACCCCATAAAAAAAGATTAACACACTCCTAACTTGATACTAGTTAGAAATCCGCAGAGTGCGCAAGTTTCCTGTGTTGGAGGTAGTTACTGCTACCATCAAATCTCGATGCGAGACAAATCACATTGGTATCTGCATTTTGGACAGTCTCAATATTTTATTTAAAAAATAAAAGTGTTAGAACGTTTGTTTACTTTTACGCATAAACCTATAATTCTGGTCACTTTTATTTGACAACATTTTACCAACGTAACAAGCCTGTTATTTTTGCCTTTTGATTCAGATATATAATTCATGTTAAATTAAATTTAAAACCCTTATTCTGACGTGAGGGTTCCATGCCACACAGTGTATTGAAAAAAGTTATCAAAGAAACTCCCTACTGCAATATTGACAGTACATTTTGAGGGCCGGTGCTTGAATGAGGGTATTCAGACTGACGATATCTTTACAGGGTTGGGAACACAATTGAGCCTTACAACTTGTGTCTTTTATCAACTTTCCAAAAATATCGTGATAAATTTGCAATTGACTCATGAGTATTAATACTGTAGTAGAAATAAACGAGTTCGCACGCAGCACGCGGACGTGAAACCGTCCAAAATATGTGTAAAAACATACATGTAGTTCCAATTTGTATTAAAATGTGAAAACATTGATTTTTTGGCTGTTCTGATGCTCCTGGTTTCATTTACCTGCAAAGCTGGGAATACAATTTTGCGCATTATAATGTTAGGAGAAGGTCCAGGCAGGCTTGAAAGTAGGCGTGAGGTTGCTGGGGATGATAAAAGTACTCTAACAAAGGAATAACAGGCTTATCTAATGTAAAACCCCCATAAGACAACGTACTGTGTTTAGTCGATACACTTTTTCTTTAATAACTCGGTAAATATGTATGCTAGAATGACGAGAGAGGGCTTAAATCTTTCGCCTCACTAATTCCCATCTTTTTAAATGCAATAATTTTAATACGGGGCTTTTCTGACCCTTTTTGGACCCAAAAACTCGAAATTTGAAAGATTAATCCCCAAAAAAGGGGTTTAGAGTTTTCCGATTGTTTTGCCCAACGAACTTGTCCAACTGATTACAGAAAGGAACGTACCTACCAAATTTGAAGTTAATCGGACAAAAAATGCGACTGCTAGAGTGCCTGCACACACACACACACACACACACACATATATATATATATATATATATATATATATATACACACACATATATATATATATATAAATTTGAACGACCCCCCATAACGTGTTCAGGGGGTCACGTTAGGAACTTCTATGGTGGTCCCGGGCTTAAGTTTCACCGTTCGGGTCATGCTAATAGTTCACTTTCCAAAGGAAATTCACTAATAATCTGTAGAATTCACTAATAAAAATTATCATAATGGAAAAAACGTTGCAGTCATTGATACATATGGCTCGTAATACATATTAGCCCCTCATTTAATAAATGAGATTAAATGATTCGAAATATCCTCTAAGGTTTAGAATTTTAAGCACTTTGATAGGTTAGAACAAATAGGTTTTAAAAAGAAAAAATTACAAGCAGAAATATTTTCCCTGGGAAATGTGTATTTAGGCCTTCTGATACCACTTCGGGCCAAGTAATCATTCGTTGCCACAATTGAAAATGGCCAAAATATATTTTTTTGAAGTATTGTCACAACTTTTAACCTTTTTTTACAAATTTGGAATAAACGTGTAATTTACCGGGTGTCCACAAACTATTTCCCTCATAAAGCAACTGAATAACATTCAATCCAATAATACAAAAGAATAATAAAAAACAATACACATTTGCACATTAGAAAAGTACATACATTTAGTCTTCTGAAGTTTCTTTAGGTTATATTCCAAATTAATATACGTCGTCCCTGACGTCATTTGATATTTTAAAGCGATGCGGGATCTCATTCCAGGTTTTGGACATCAATTGTCCAGTTCTTTTCTTGTCGCGCACACATCCAGGCTATTTTATTTAATTGCCTACAAATAAATAGTTAAGCTTATGTCAGGTGGAAGTCTTTCTTATGTTCGGGAATAAACATATCTGAATTGAAATGGAAAATTAGTTTTATTGAGCCAAGGGACACACTGTGGTTTTTTCTCACAAACTTAAAATTGTTATAGTAACTACATTTTTTATATTCTGTTGGGTTTAGGTGAATGCCGACTTTGAGCACCGAACTTAATTATTTTCCCTTCAACATGAGATACGTTATTTTGATAAGGTTCCAATTGGTCCTCTTCAGTGAAGCCACCAAATCAGGGGAAAACTTGGTGGACACCCGGAATGTCTTGGACATATAGTCGCCTTAACACACAATTTACAAACTAATGTGTTTACAATGTGACTGGTACTGTTGTGTTTGTTTCGTTTAGAAAACTGTGATTTTAAATTTGTGTAACATGTTATTTTAATGTATGTTTTAAAGTACCTATCATGTTGTAGAGCTTAAAAAACAACATACATACTTAGTTTTTATTTTTTGATTTATTTGGACTTTACCTATCGCTTCTAGTGTTTAAAAGTACACTACGTTTCGGGACGTAAGGACACTCCTCCCGTTATCAAGTGAACCCTACTTACATCTAAATATCAAGTTCTTACACCTAACTTACAACTAACCTAATTTTTTTGATTTTCTTAATCTTTTTCTTTTACATTTTAATACTTAGTTTTTTGACCAAGGGTTTTATCTTGAATAGATCTAGAGATAACCTGCCCGTGCTAATTGCAATGCTTTATCCATTGATTTTATTGTTATAGGAAATTGAATAACTGGCATATCGAAGTCAGTTAAACGCACATGTTTAAAGTGTGTGTTACAATTAAAACCCCTTGACACTTCGCATTTAGCAAGTTAAGCATTTTCAATTCATTAATAGGGGAAAGTCGATTAATACAATGTACTGTAACTATCAAATATGCAATTGTTTTACTTTTCTCTGGATCTAATTATCGTTGAATAATGATTAAAAAAACAAACTTTATAGTTGTTAAGCTATTTATAAGTAAAATGTAAAGGATAAAAAACGAAATAAGTGTTTTTGATAATCATTCTTAAAGTCTTAAATACTCCTGAGTCAATGTAACAAATTGTTCTTGTAATTATGAGAAGGTAATCAACAACAACATATACCGTCCAAATTTTATCGGAACTGGATCAAAATTGTACAGTTCGGGGCACGGTGCTTGGCGTCTAGGAAAGGCGAGAACCTACTAAAATATCTCGTAAATGAAAGCAGACAATAACGAAAAAACAAAACCAATGTTTTAAAATTAAATAAATTAATTTTGCTTTCTGTTTACAAAAGTATACTGTAACATTAACGGTACGAAGCCAAATAGAGGCGAGAATTAATTCCAGAGCATACGCTAACCAGGTGTCAAGCACTGTGCCCCGAACTGTACTATATTACAAAATATAATAACGCACATTAATCTATATAAAAAGAAGGAAAATCCAATATGACAGCGAAAGACCACTTTAGTCAAAGTAGAAAACTTGATTATTTTACTTGATCAGGGGATCACAGGTAACGTTTTCCAACAAAAATATTTATGTTTGCAATTTTTTCATTTCTATTAAATTTATGACTGCCCCTAGCCTATGACTCTAGGTTATAATTCCTGCAATTTTTTCATTTCTATTAAATTTATGACTGCCCCTAGCCTATGACTCTAGGTTATAATTCCTATCATCGGCAATCTTAAAAAGTTCGGAAAAATCATAATTAAGAGTTATGGCCATTGCAACCTGTAACAAAAGACATTAATCTTTGTTTTGTATCATAAGAACCAACGATTTTGTACAATAAAACGGATTCGATATAATGAAAAAAATATATATACAGTACATGTAGTAAGGAAAATGTAATATTTTAGAATATGTAATAGAAATACGTAACTGTAATTTTAATTTCATTGGATGTAAATAATATACAACAAATAAGTGTGAACAGTCTCGAGCTGGTGTAAGTAGACATCGGCCTCCCATCAATCACCATCCATTAGGGGTTTCCATTGCATTAGCCTAAACTGCCTGATTGACACATGTTATTCCAATGTAGTTTGGCATAAACAGCCATTTACGTTCAATTGAATATGTAATAAGGGTAAGTGATTACATTCCACATTTACTAACGACCATATATTTTGAACATGTTATTTATACGAATTTAAATTTTCTAGGTTACGTTTATATAGTTTGAAGTATACTTTTAAAGATTTTTAATAAGTGTTGCAACCAACACAACTTTTTTTAATCAAAATGTAAGTAAGTGATGGACAGAAATAGTTTTTGTCAGGTGTTATAGATCTAAAATCAAAGACGTGCTTAGTCAGTAATTGATGATTTCTAATCAGATTAAACGGCTCCATTTTCAGCCTAGTCTCCTAGTCTCTTCAGGTCTCCTGGTAGGGAACTTTGTACACATGTTAAATGACACCTCCTCAATGAAATCATCCTCAATTTACCTAAAAATAAAAGTTGAGCTCGAGCCGCCATCTTGAAAAATGGCCACCAGGATTACTTTTTTAATAACCGCTTTAAACAGGTTTTTCCCGCAGAAAACTCTTTGTGACAGCCAACTTGGTAATCATCAATGCATACCCCAGCTTTTTATATTATTTGTTTTTCAGTATATTCCCCTAAACTTGAAGGGTAAATCGAAGAAGTAAAAGTTTAAATTTACACTTTTCTCATGATAACAATTTAAACTCATACTGATGTCCTTCCTATCTGTCATGTTTAAAAGAAAAATAGCAAACAATAGAAGTACCTTAAAATTACGCTTGAATTCGAATAGCACCACACAAAACTCGGGAAAAATTGACGATTTTAAAACTCGCCGTCTTATTTGGTAATGGTGACAGGATTTTTTAAATTCCATTTCCATATTTTATTGGACATAACAAATTGAGAGAAGTCCTATATTTTAAGTTTTCTATAGATTTTTTTAGTTTATGAGATACCAGTTGAGACTTGGTATTTCTGTATTTTATTGTTTAAATATAAGTTGACGCAAGCCAATACATATACTTACGTTTTATGGCAATAAAGGATATTTGATTTGATTTTAATGGTTACTTAGTTAAAACAAACTCTCTTTAGATAAATTTATTAAAAGTCAGCCATTTTCCGACTAAATAACTGGTCATTTGCCAACATGTTAAATACAACCATTTTAGATCATTACAAGGCAACCAACTTTTATACATTTTATGTTAAGCAGAAATGGTCAAAACACTACTTTTATACTGACATTTTCCAAGACCTCTGTGGTTGGTTACACACAAAATAGAAAAACTCATCAGCTTTAGAACATAATTTAGACAAACAAATTTCATTTTTTATTTAATTTGTCCTACTACTGGATATTGATATATCAATTACAACTGTATATATTACCTTGTTTAATATCCTTGGTAAGGTGTTTCGTGGCAGATGTTACATGTTTCGTGGCAACTACCACATCTTCAGGTAATAGATTCGTCATTAGAATTTAAAATTCGAACACAAAAAACAAACGAATATATGAAAAACAGTCACAATACACTTACACATTCTTAGGGGTGCGCCCTACCTGTCTTCCGCACGCTAAAGTAAGGGTTTTGCATCTCCCACATTGTAGGCTCAATTGTTAACCAATTAAAAATAATTTGTTGTTATTTCTTTCATTAAATGTTGATCTAGAGATCATACGATTTAAAAATCGTTTTTTTAATTCAAAATAAGCAGTAGGCCATTAGTAAAGTTTCAAATTAAGCGTTTTTCTGCCTAACGTAAAGAAAACAATTATTTTGGAAAAAATGAATCGTACAATCTCTAGATTGGAATCTGAAAAGTGTGAAACTGCAAATAGTTTGGTAGAAATCTGTAAAATAACAGTGCGATCGAGGAGAACAAAATGGTCTTCAAGCGTAAATATGCATGGCCCTGCTTGTTGGAGGCGCCGGCGCGGCGCTGAACAACAATCATTCAGTCTGGAGTAGGGCGCACCCTTAGTACCGGAACACGAAAAAACATTGAATCGGTCGCGGTGCGAACACGCAGGAGGTCGGGCCGGTGGCGACCGGTTCAATGTTTTTCGGTGTTCCGGTAATAAGAATGTGTAAGTTATTGTAACTGTTTTTCGTATATTCGTTTGTGTTTTGTGTTCAAATTTTAAATTCTAATGACTACTGTGCTATAGAGGATCACCTGAAGATGTGGTAGTTGCCACGAAACATATAGTGTTCCTCCACACCTCACCAAGGATATTGAACAAAGTAATATATATAATTATAACTTTTATTTCAAACACTTCTTCGTAAAACCAACGGTTAAGCAGTCCTAGCATCATAATTCATTTTTGACCGCCATTTTCCAATTTGGTGGCTTGAACACAACTTTTATTTTTAGGGAATTTAATGTATTTTAATGAGTATGATTTTCATAAATTTTGCTATCACATTAAATTAACATTTTATGTTTTCTATTTGTAGTAAAATCTATATTATAATTTCTATAGAGGAGTACAAAACCCAAATAAAAAATATAGTACGACTAAAGACACTTTTAATTTTATTAAATCATTTGCTTTGCTTTTTACAACTCTAATAACTAAATAATACTACTTAACTTAATTTTATACTTTTCGGCATTTAAAGTGTGAAATAAGTAGTTGTCATTTTACACTTAAAATTGAGTTGTTTTATTCGACATTAATGTATTAAATATCTCAATTGTAATAGTAATTCATTCTTCATAAAGCATATAAAAACACTGCAATACAATTTGTTTACAAATCGTAATAGCCAGTCAGACTGGGCGTGACAGCTACAGCGTAAACACGTCCCTCCCGGCTGTGTTTCTCACTCATGATTGCCTACCATCGATCCTGTTGTATTCGTACTAATATCACGTCTCACATGTTACCTCTCACAAAAATGTGAGACTGTAAGTGCGTTTTATTAGTAACAATTCTAAAAATTTAGCAACAAGAACAGTTTTAATGTCTGAAAAGAATAAAACACTGTTTCAACAATTCTTGAACACCACACTTAACCAGGTCGCTCAACAGTTCCGTTCAGAAGACAAACACCTCGAGAACCTCCGATTGGTAGTTTTTATTAATCAGGAGCTCATTTAGGGCGAGTCGACAATGACGAGCGCAAACCTTTCATTACCATACAAATTGCGTTGGAGGGCCGGATTCTTTTCTAATACACTCTCACTGCTCCAAACGAACTCGGTAAATCACATCACTCATCGTTCATTACACGAAGTTTCAACGTTCCGATCACGATGTCGTCGCCCTCCTCTTAAAGTTTAAGACAACTTTATTCACAAAGTCAGTTTGGGCTGAGTCAAACTATAGTGTCCATATTTGCGCTGTATTCGTGTCATTGTTTAAATGATGCAATATATTAAGCATTTTGTATCCTTGTACAGACCTAGATTAAAATCAGAGAGAACGGAGCTTTTAAAAAATAAGGCAAAAACGTTAAATTTGAGTTAAGTTATTATTACTATTTTGTATTTATTAGTATGTATATTATTATGGATTTATTATTTCACAAGTATTACTATTATTACTTCGTTAGTATTCGGTTAGACATGTTACTTAATAGCCTAGATAAAACACTTAGGTTCAATACTGCAATATACGAACTGAGCTGGTAAAGACAAAACACCTTCAATATTGACTGTTAGTCTTTTTAAAATAAAGGGTTGTCAGGTTCTTATGCGAGATTTATGCGCTGTGTGTGTACAACAAGGGGTGACAGCGCCAATCTCCGGGGCGATGTGGCGGCACAGGCGATTGACGAATGGCTTGCATTGAATCTCTCTGTCAAAGATCGCCTGCCACCCACGACACCGCCGCCGCCTATAACCGCACCTGTGAAAACACGTTTCTTCATACCCAAGATATACTCTTCTCATTAAATATCCCCTCTATATTCGAACATTTTGAAATACGTGGAATTAAATGGAAAATTCGCCGTACCAAGTCTGAGAATACTGTCCCGACAAAACCCTGTCATGCAGCATATCAAAATGTTTATTATGGGTCAACATTCATAACCCACTAGAAAATCTCTTAGAGCTTCGTCGCTCCATTTTAATTTAAAGCGCAAATGTTTAAAATCTGTAGTCGATAATTATTTTGTCAGATTACTTATTACTTTTGACCCATGGACGTTTGTGCATTTCTGAACGGAATTTACCTATCCCTTTACCCAGGATTATCATAAGTGGGATGAATATTAATAAAACGACCATATTAACATTTGCAAGTTAGCGTCTATAATATTCTCTTTGAACAGCTTATTCAATAGGAACATTCTTTAACAACGCCGGCTCTAAAATTGTTTATTGGTTATTAAAAGTAACGTTTAATATGAGCTCTTTAATATGAGTAATCCATTCACTTTTAAAGCAATAAAAGCGGATTCCTTTGCTGGAGTTTTCAATTAGAACACATTCTTAACATACGACATTTATTAAACAGTGATTCCAGATTATCAATAATACCACTGATCCCTGAGTGGCTGGTGTTAATTTGAAGTTGATTATATGCTTCTTTTAGTAAAGAAAATTTCGTTTATTATAGCAAAATTTATAACCATATCATTGACAATTTGGTTTTTAACAGTTTTATTCTTCACTGGCCCAAATTTTAATTTTCAAAAGCGAAGAATGTATATTTCTTGTACATTTATATAAATTAAATCTATGTTTATATATTATTTCTCAAGGGTGTTTCTTTATCAGTAGGCTCGATTGATACTCCATCAACAGTAATAATTGAGCCATCGTTTTGAAGATAAACTCCACCATTAAATGAGAAAATAAACAAATAATTAAAAAACATAACAATAAATTACAATTTAATGTGTGATTATTGCCTATTTATTTATTAACGTGTTAGGGCATCTTACAGTGACAAGTTCAACTAACTCTAAACAGTCTCAATGCGCAAGCTGAACAAAGCTGAACAGGGGCAATTTTAGCATATACAAAGTGAGCTGTTCAACCCCAGACCCCTCCTTACCACTGTCGGGTAGTAAGTAGGGGAGACTGATGTACCTTGGATAGAAATTGATTAACTAATTTTTAAGAATTTAATTATTAAATATTTCCTGAAAGTACTTTTGATCACTATCTTGAGTTCCTTGGATCTAGTTTCTATTTTTCAGGCCTATCTCTTATATACCTGAAATACAGACGTTAGGTTATGGTATAAAAAAATACCTAATTGGAAACATATTTATTAATTAAATAATATAGGCCTAGTTTATAAAAATGCGAAGAAACATAAATTGCTTAATGTCAGTAACAACTAGCACTGAGGATCTTCTATACCCACGTCTACTGATATACCAATCTGCTGCTCGTGTCACAGAAAGTGTACCCTTGCGTGCATGGTCGCTGCTGGCAATAAGTTTCTACCACTGACTACTATATATATATAGACAACACAGTAGGTTCTACCGTACTTCCATATACTAATATTACCATATCAATCTGTGTCTCGTGTTCCAGGAAGTATGTAACCTCCCGTGGTGATCCTGGGCTGCGTGGTGGCTACTGTTGTCCTTGTTTCCCACTCGCAATAGGTCCTACCGTACTTCTATATACTGATATTACCATATCAATCTGTTTCTCGTGTTCCAGGAAGTATGTACCCTCCCGTGGTGATCCTGGGCTGCGTGGTGGCTACTGTTGTCCTTGTTTCCCACTCGCAATTCGCTCTCGCCGATGACGTCATCATACAGAAGAGGGTAACTATCAAAAAGGCTGACAAAATATGTTTTTAACCGGTTTTGTTATGCAACTAATTAGTTCCCAAGCAAAGACAACTGTACCAAAGATAACGTACGGGATAAAAGTCATAGATCTAAATTAATAAGTAAGGATTCGTAGCGTAAATCGAGACTTTATTTTAGTGATTGGCTGAATATAATTTATAAGTGACATGAAGGTGTCACAGGTGGAAATAATTCAAAGCAGACACTTTAAGATGAAAATTAATAATATACTTTTAAATGAAGCTTATTATAATTCAGAAGAATTCCTGGAAAAAGTCATACAATTTTACGAAGAAAAGAAGAGATAGCTACATGTGAAAATAATCCACGTAAATTAATATAGGTATTACCATAGCAAATTAATTTAATGTAAAAATTTATTTGCTTATGCAATAGTAAAAACTGTCCAAGGCAATAAAGTTATGATTAGCCTATTAATATATTTTATTTAAGTCAGTTGACATCGTTGTTCTGAACGGTGAAGAACAGTCATAGACAGTCATAAGTAAAATGTTTTTCGTTTCCGTTTCTAACATTTTTCTCTCCCATCTTGTATGACATCCATAAATAATCTATACACAACCGCATTGAAAGAATATCAAGCATTGACTCATGGGTTTTTTCTGTAAATTATTTTGCTCATGTATATTTCTAAAATATTGTGGCGCAAAGGAGATTAAATTTCGGAGTATTTATTTTCCTAAACATAAGTTTCTCTCCGCGTTTTACGGCCATTTGTAAAATCAAACTTAGTTTATTATCTTGTACAACAATGTTTGCGTCTTCACTGTTCACGGGTACCTACTAGTTTTACTTTACTTTGCATTGAAATGAAAGACCATTTAAAAGCAAAGTAAAGTAAAACTAGTAGGTACCCGTCGAAACAAGGATACAATATTAAGCTTGGGTAGTCCGGTACCCTGTAGGAACCAATCACCAACAACGAAATGCCTGCAGTTTTGAGTATGTACCTACTGAAAATATTATAAATTATTAAAATGCACACGATACAGTTAAACAGTCACACAATCACAAAACTAAAAAATAACTCTTAAAAGATAAGATACGTTTTACAGGTTACAATCACCCGCTCATGCTGTGGTCGCCCTGCTATCTCATCCATTTTTGTGTTGGGGTAGTGGGTTTAGTGGGTAGTGTTCTCTTGGAGGAGTCCCACACTAGCCCCTCGAGAGCGGAGGTGTGCAAAAAGCATTTCCACCTTCCAATAAAAAAAAAAAAAACTTTACGTTGATGTTTACTACAGACGAAAATAAATCAAAAGCTTGATGACCTGATCAGCTGTCTAGTGAAACTCACCGAGTTGGGATTGTAATCAACTGTTTGTTGTAAACAAAAATCCTATAAATCCCACCAAAATGGTTTGTAGACACTTACATTTTGTGTCATTTAACAAACTTAAAAGAAGAAAGTTATAAATCTGAAAATTTTGGGGAGTATTGGAATTTTTAAGCTACAAATTGGAACAAATTCCATGATGACACCTTACCTGATATTCTCAAACTAAGGCCGAGTTACTTCAAATTGCTCCCATATGAACAACATGGAGCAATTTGAGGACTTAATACTTTGTATTATTTAACGAACTTAAAATGAGAAAATTACAAATCTGACAATTTTGGGGAGTATTGGAATGTTTGAGCTACAATTTGGTAAAAATTCCATGAATATACGTTGCCTGGTTTTCTCAAACTAAGGCCGAGTTCCTGGTCAAAATTTCTCCCATACGAATAACATGGGAAAATTTGAGAACTTTATATTTTATATCATCAAACAAACTTAAATGGAGAAAATGATAAATCTGACAACTTTGGGGAGTATCGGAATGTCTAAGCTTCAAATTGGTACAAATTCCATGACCACACGTACCCTGGTTTTCTCAAACTAAGGCCGAGTTCCTCAAAATCCTAGATACACATTCTCCCAAATAAATAACATGGAGAAATTGTAGGAGTTTGTTGCACGAGTGAAAAACCAGGCTGTCCATAGTCCCAATGTTAAAATTAACATTAGTCTTATGGACGGTCTGGTTTTTCACTCGTGCAACACACTGTACTTTGTATCATTTAACAAACTTAAAGGGGGAAAATGATACATCTGAAAATTTTGGGGAGTAGCGGAATGTTTATGCTTCAATTTTGTACAAATTATATGACCACACGTCAACTGGTATTCTCAAAACTAAGGCCGAGTTCTTTCAAAAATATTCTCCCATTTAAATAAAATGGAGCAATTTTTTAAATGTCAACATTTAAAAAACTAAAACGGCATTTTTTGGTTTTCTATTTTTATATTAATTGGCAGTGAAAACGCTTTAAAGTGACACATCGATTGTCCAAATCGGTTGAAAAATAACGACGTAGTGGGCCGAAAACGAAATTCCTTAGCTAATCTTCTATATAAATAAAGCAGAGTTCTTGCCTGTGGGTGGATCGCCGTACGGCTAAACTACTAGGAGTTAAGGCATGAAATTTCCAGGGTAGGTTCCTTTAGATTGCAGCTGTTGTACATAACTCTCAGTTTTCTCTAAATCCTCTAGGGCTACTCACCGTGGGACATCCAAATGTCCAATGTTAATCAAATGAGACCGTAGCCTACGGTTATAGTTTTCTGCTATTTATTTAATGTTATTCAAATAAACTGCTCACGTTCGTAATTACCCGGTAACTAGACTACGCTCAATCTTGCCGTGTGAGTGAGAACGAGCTTTGATTATCACAATTCAATACTTGTTTCTATAATGCTGAATCGTTGAGTTATTAGACTGCATTACTGTATAAAGTATACCTGCTGATTTAAAAATATATGTTGTATTACATTTATGAGGGCTTATGATTATACACTAAAAACTATTTATAATTACGACATTAGTAGAGTCGTAAACATAACTGAGGAACGACTAAATTTAACCACGAATAACATATATTATAATCGGCATTGATTTTAGAAAACTTAGAAACAACTGGACTGGCACAAAAACAAAATTACATACTGTCCAAGTTCAAAATAAAATTCCAGTAAATTTAAAAGAGTTTAAATTAAATTGTACTATTAACATTGCAACGAACATTGGCATTTTATTGATACTAGAAGGGGTTTGTTGCCCCCGTTCCCCTTGGTTTGAGAGGGTTGGCAGGTATATATTATATAAATAAAATAACATGGTTAAGATATAATATAAATACCTACCATTTTCCCACCATAAAGATTATATTTAATTGAATAACTGACGGGACTCAGCTCTGTGTTTTTCAAGTTTCTCACTGCGTGGTTCTGAGTGTACATTGGTTATTTTGTGTGTGCTATGTACATTATGCATCGGGGTGTGAAGCTAATTCTCCTATTTTAAAGTAATATAGCAATTTTATATTTATACTTTCTCACCTTATACATAGTATCTGGAGAAAGTATTGTTTTAGTCAAAATTTTCGAATTTGAGTTGTTAGTGGACTTATTCGTTTTGGTGCTCTCTGAGCCCAAAAAAAGTGATTTTTAATTGATGTCCGTGTATCTGTCTGTCTGTCTGTATGGATGTGTACAGAGCTAGAGCCCTAACCAATGGTCCGATTTTTATGAAATTTGGTATGTAGGTACTAATATACAATATTTCCAGGCTTTTTTCATTTTTTGGAATTTTTTATTTTTAAGGGTAATTATCCCCCCAAAAACCGCCAAAAAACATGAAAAATAAAGATTTTCAAAAACGGATCTTACGATTTTAATTTAACTTTAGTCGTTTGTAGAACTTTAGTTTTCCAACAAAATGACACCACCCGAACTTCTGTAAAAATTCGGGTTCAGAAATAATTACAAGACTTACAATATCAAAAATTAATTTGTTTTGTTTTTTCATTAAAAAACATAAATATAAAAATATTACTATTCACCATTAAAAAGAGCTCAAAAATCTAAATAATTTAGTATCTTGAATTACTATTCTACGATTACTGGTTGCGGGGTAAATTTAAATTTTTATTTTGCGGTAAACGCAGTACGTTGTCCAATGTTATTGTTATGGGGAATACAAAGATTACTATTTCTCTCTTATTTATTGTCAATTTCGTTCAAACTTGATATGCTTGTCAAGTTAGCATTGACCAACAGAGGAAATTCGAAATATTTTGCCCCTTAATAACCCTGAGGGGGGGAATAGGGGACATTTCCCCTCTTAAAACCACGTGTGTAGCGATGGATTATGAAGTGCCTCCTAAACAGGGATTTGGGTGGATACTTTTGAAAAAAACTTGTTTACAAGATTTTCTGTACATTCGACCGTGCTTAGTATTCTATATTTAGTAAATAAAATGTAATTTATTCATTACAGTTGGGCTAAAAGGGAGAAAGTATGTGCCAGTTTCCTGATACCGTTTTTTAAGTATTGCTTGATAGACGTAAAATGACTACCTGTCAACATCAGAATTTGACAGTAACGACTATGTCAATCCGACAGTTAATCAGAGGTAGGTAAAGCAAACCTATAACTCGTTATCGGGGAAATACCTGAAAAGGATCAATCTTAACCATAAATGTCCTTTTGGGAAATGTTGACCAAATGTGGGCTTGAGGTATATTAAAATAATTAAACTGGGTGGGCAGTTCAACAAGTAACAGGAAAATGATATTTATTGCTTCACGATTTGTATCGCGGGTTATTCAATGATGGCTTGTAACAATTGTTTATACATTGCGTAAACAAATTTTGTATAGTTAAGAATGCAAATAGAATCGACAAACGTGTTTTCTACTATTTGCAACCGAAAACAAATTTAGCTACAGCATCTCATGGTTGTATTCTTATGTAATAATATCACAATATTGGGCTTGGGCAGTCAATGGTACCAATATAAATTACAAAGGAGCTGTTACAAGTTCACAATTCTGACTATTAGCCCTCAAATAGAGTATAGAGTGAGTAGAGTAGGGTATAGAGTGAGTATAAAGTGAGTAGGCAAATTTATATGTATTTAAAAGAGATTGTATCTTTTACTATGTAGAGCTTATAAAAGTACCTAACCTACTTTTGCTTCTAGTTTAAGAGAACTTCGTGACTTCAAAACAACATTTAACCCCAGTAAAAAGTTAAGAGAAGAAGAGGGACCGCAGTGAGTTGGTCGTAAACCACTTTTGTATAAGCAATTGGACTCGTAAAACGGGGCATTAGAGTGGTCAGCGACCCAGGCCTGAAACAATCAGAGATGCCCTCAGTCCAGTGTTGACGCGATGTTCACGATTCTCATTCAGTCTAACTTGTTGTATGCGGTATGAAACGTATGAAGTATGAAACTTTAACATGGTGTGTTTCCCAAAGTTGACAAGGGATCGCAGAATAGTTGATTCGTTGGCATTTTATAATAATTGTACGATTATGAAATTGAAGTCAACCTTTATCAAACTACAAACGATCGTAAAATATGAGGAGGCTGTATAAGTTGGGCCCCCGTATAAAATTGTTTTAATAAATTATCAGGTTTATTAGTTCTGAATTACGGATCATGTACATTTTAAGCTGTATTGTTTCTCGGTGGGCGTTATTATAAATAAGCGAACTAGCACGCAGCACGCTGACGTGAAGGGAACGAATTTAAATATTTATGACTTTTATGAAATTAAATATACAGTGTTAAAATAAATAGTTGTGCCAATTTTTGTTAAAATATCGATAGCATATATGTTTTAGGATGGTAATGATGTGCATTTTTTATTTGGTAAGGAAATCGGGTTTAAAAGTAGGTATGAAAGTAGGACCGTGGATGATAAAATGTACATGTATGGGAAACATGCAGCGTATTCCAATGTTAAATCCCCATAAGACAATGATGGTGTTTATACAATCTACATTTTCTTTAACATTAATATGTATCCGGAAATATTTGTGCTACAATGCTGAGAGGCTTAAACTTCTTGGCCCCATATGTTATACTATTTTTAATACATACCTTTACTTCTGGGGCATATTTGATTGTTTTACTCTTTGCACATGCTGCAACTAACTTCTGCTATAAAAAGGTCTACTTTACAATCCATAAAAGTATTTATTGTAATTTTTATTTTGACAGGGTGTTCAAATAAACCTCCTTAAACAGTTATACAGTACTCTTCAGTTCAGAATTTTTGAAAAAAAAAAAAAAAACATATTTGTCCTACTCATATGTTATTATAACTAAAAAATACAAAAAATTAAAAACAAACTTCATTGCAACAGTAAAAACAAGCTGATAATAGAAACCAAAATAAAGGAAGTGGAGTCTTATGATCAACTGTGAGCTTTTACAGTGGCTTTTGGTACTCAAATCATACTCTTAAATTGGGAAGCGTTTTTAACACAGAGAACGTATAGAAAACGTTACCTGAGGTTTTTAAACAAAGACTCGGTATTATAGGCCTACTAACGGTAGCCTGAAATCCTCAAACACTGAAACAAATTCCAGCTTAAACGATAGATTTGAACTAGGCCTTCTTGTATTTCTAGTTGAGCTGAAGCATTTGTGATGTTGATATAACATGCAAATGAGTACATTTGAATCAATCTGCTGATTGACATACCTATTAATATATAATACAGCGAACATTATTTTAGATCCCCCCCACATGCAATAAACACTGGAACATCTTGCATTAATTTAAATTACTCAATTTCATTTATATCCATGAACTGGGGCGACTTAAACACAGTGGTTTTAAATCACCTTTTACCTTCAGTTCGAGTTTTTCCTGTAAAACGCATGTTTCAACGCTGCGTTGTGCTTTTATCAAGTAGGTAGTCTGTCATAAAGCTGAAATCACATATTTCTCGGCCGAATCGACGTCGTTAATAATTTTAAAGTAGCCTACACGAACAACCACATCTTGACATTGAACAAAAACTGGCATTCTTGAGTCCATCAATTGGCGTTGCAATGTCCGTTTTAATTTTTTAATAGTTCTGTATTCTGATTCTGTATGGTTATTATTACAACAGACTTTAACATTAGGTACGATCAGCGAAAAATGAACGACAAAGCTGTGTGTGTTTGTGTGTGTGTGTGTGTGTGTGTGTGTGTGTGTGTGTGTGCAGTTCACTGTCTATCTGCCTATCTTCCGCCGCAACTAAGGAATATTGTAGGGTAATTGTGAATTAATTTTTGGGAGTGTAGAATGAGAGATACCACGTATAGCCTTGTTAATGACACAGACCAGCTGGTATTTTTACTATCAGGATACTATCATCAGCTGGTAAATTTGTTATCAGGATCATTAACTCATATTATGATTAATACGTCACCGACCCCATGAACGATAAATATTGTGCTACTGGGTGCGGATGTGGTTAGATCTGTTGTGGTATTGATGCGGATACAAGATAAGCGAACAATATGTCAGGGTCTTAACTTTAATTAGGTTAAACGTACAATAATTATGAAATAGTAATATTGATGCAGACATTCTCTTTCTCTGAGCAGTAAAATTGTAGCTTTAATCTTTTTTAATTAGATTTCCTACCAAGCAGTTTAAGTGATAATTTTATATACTATATATGTTGAATTCCACTTCCACTTTCGTCTCAGCGACATTTTTTATCCATCCATATGCGTTTATGAATATAAGCTGGTATCACAAATAAAAATACTGCTCAGAATTTGTAGAAATAGTAACAAAACTAATTTTTATCAGTGTTCTCTAGAGATATATTTTATAAAATATATATTACAAATTATTAATATTTTTTTATTTGACCTTAATCGATGATCATATATATACATATGAGAAAAAAAATTATGTTAACCAAAATCTTTAACAAGGAAAGATGATAATGTGTAATGTCGGTGTAAAGGGCTCCGCATGTTGTTAGAAGCATTAATACACAAAGAGCAGGTGGAAGAACCAGAACCTTTAGAACTACGTAAGCTGAGCTTGATTACTCTGATATTGGCTCCTATGTATATTGACATAAAACCAAAATTAAGAAAAGTTTTTAATGAAAAAGTTACGAGGTAAAAATTACAAAAAGATTAGTGGAGTGCCATAAATTATTACAGGCCAACAACAAAATATTATTTGAAAACTTCTTTGACTTTAATAGCTGATCTTTATATATTTTTATGAGCTGAATCCAAATCTGGCCTTAGTTTTTTTTGTATCACCTATAGTTTTCAAACGATTTCCTTTTAGTGAATTTCCCCTATAGGGAAGAAGCTATTACCGTAGTCGGCATGGTAAGACCTAGGCCGGGGATCATGATAACTTTTCGTATTGAGGTCCCCAGACCCCAAAAACACCATTCGTTCGAAACTGTATATATATATATATATATATATGTCCTTGAGCACGATAACTCTCGTAAAAATTATCCGATTTTGATGAAATTTGGTATAAACGTGTAAAGCAACATTTATGACTTTTGGGGGGGTTTTGTACCCCCAAAATGGGTTTTTCGAATTTTTTACATATAATTTTGGAAATAGTCAAATTTTAGTTTTTTCCATTGGATTCAGCTTAAAAAAACACACAATTTGGTATTTTGATAATTTCTCTACGTCAATTGGTTACCGAGATATTGAAAGTGCTAAACACAGTACGTTGTCTAATGTTATTCTTATGGAGGAAAATAAAAATTTTATATCTTGCTTATTTATGAACGTATACTGACGAAACTTTGTATTCGGCTTCATCTGGTTGTGGACCATTGATATTTGCTCAAAAAAACAATTTTTTTACGAAAGGCTCCCGTAGCAGCAAACCTGCGTACTCAGCCCCATGTTATTCTTATGGAGAATAAGTAACGTGTTATCTCCCTTCATTATGAAAATAAATTAATGAAATTTGGTATGTGGCTTTACCTACATGAGTTATATTGATATTTGTATAAAACCTCATTTTTCGTGTTCCTTGCTTCAGCAAACCTGCATACTCAGCTGCCATGTTATTATGGAGAATAATTAAAATGTCATAAATCGTTTATTTATGAATATATATTGATGAAACTTGGTATGTGGCTTTATGTGGTATTAAGATACATATATATGCATTGGAAATTCGCTGAGTACGCAGGTTTGCTGCTACGGGGGTATTTATTATATAGCATAACACTCTTATACGGGGAAATTAATGAAACGTTATCTTACATCATAAGTATGGTTTGTATTTATAGTAGTCTACTCAAAACAGTGATATAATGTAATGATTACAGGTTTCATTTGTCAGCTGGAATTGGTTTATACTTTCTTTATCTTTTTTCTTTGAAGCTCCTTGTGTAGCTTTTTCTACGATGAGTCGCTTGCTGAACTTCTCGGTGAAGTGACCAACAGTAGTCCCCCATCATGTTGGTGTTCCAGCGGCCCTGGTAGCTTTTTCCATCACTTTAACGTCTTGGTAAAAACGCTCACGTTGCTCCTCACTCATATCTCCCAAATTTTCCGGGAAGTAATCAAGGTGACTGTTCAAAAAGTGAACTTTCAGGCTCATCAAAAACTTTTTAAACTTCTTTAACATGATAGTTAACATATTCTGGGACAATTCATTTCCCAAGAACTTTGTAACGACTTCCCTAAATGATGACCATGCTTCTTTTTCATTTAAAGTCATTGTAAGGTAACGTCAAACATCATTGTTCTAATGTCTGGTCCGACAAGACGCCTTCTTTTGAAAGGTGCGGAAACTTTTGGCAGAGATACTTGAAACATGATCCATCTTTAGGTGAAGCCTTTACAAACTGTTTCATGAGGCGTATAGCTTTATACGTTGAGGTGGTAAGAGCACTTCGGATCTACAAGCAGGTGTCGCCCAAGATTTATTCTGATCACCAAGTTTAGTTCCAAAGTATGATAGATAAACTTTTTTCACAAAGTCTGTAATGTTTATTTGGTGTTTTTTTTAACCAAAAATATAACAATAACTGTCAGCAGAGTTTTTACAACCGCAATAATACATTGTACTGAACTACAGGAAACTTGAAAGTGAGGTTAGGTTGACAGTAAACAAAACATCAGCTGTTAACAGAAAAATAGAATCAACCTTTTTTGCTTAGCAAATGTGTTTCAGCAGTGCTACCAATGTCATATACATCCATAGCATTATTATTAGTGAATTTCATTTGGAAAGTGAACTATTAGCATGACCCGCATGGTGAAACTTAAGCCCGGGACCACTATATAGAAGTTCCTAACGTGACCCCCTGAAAATGTGTATCGACTAAACACAGTACGTTGTCTTATGGGGGGTTTTACACTAGAAAAGCCTGTTATTCCTTTGTTAGAGTACTTTTATCATCGCCAGCAACCTCACGCCTACTTTCAAGCCTGTCTGGACCTTCTACTAACCTTATAATGCGCAAAATTGTATTCCCAGCTTAGCAAGTAAATGAAACCAGGAGTATCAGAACACCCAAAAAATTAATGTTTTCAGATTTCAATAAAAATTGGACAAATGTATGTTTTTACACTTATTTTGAGTCTTACAAGTTTTTATGTGGAAATTCACTTCCCTCACGTCAGCGTGCTGCGTGCGAACTCGTTTTTAAATCGTTTTAACCATATCAAAACTGTTCAATTCTTTAAAAATTTGCTTAATTTAATAAATTTTACTATAAAATCTGAAGAAATGGGTGATACAACTTTTTAAGTATCATATTTGGATTCTGCATTCTAAAAAATATAAGAATAAGGTATTTTTAGTCAAAAAGTTTTTTCATCGTTAGCCTGAGTTATCATTAAAAAGAATAAGGACAAAGTTATTTTAATTAATATCCTTTGTGTAAATATTATAGAAATTAAGAAAGGAGCTATATTTAAAATTCATTTGTATAATAAAATTATTAGATAGTTAAACAAAATAGTCAAAGCTTAATTCAAAAATTATATATTTTTAAAAAACTTGGTTTTAAGGACATTATAGTAACAAGAAAATATTGTTCAGAACCAGATGGAACAGCAATTGGGTTTTGTTCTCATAACAAACCTTAAAAACTTTTGATAGGTAATTCTATCAATATGATTTTATTCGACGGGGCTGTTGGCAGTGACAAGCACAAACCTTTCATTACCATACAAATTGAGTATTTAGTCCTGATTCTTTCCTAATACACTTTCACTTTACCAAGTAAACTCCCGGAAGTTAACCACTTCACCCATCGTTCCATTCACAAATAATTTCAATAATATTGCTGTTGTTCTTCTTTGTATGTGTGATTTACGCAACTTTATATCCCATATTCACAAAATGTTATTCCATAAAAAGAAGACAACAATTTCATATTTTAAGGATTATCATTTTTAATAGTACACATCTTATCACTGTGAACCCTTTGTAATATTACATTTTATAAAATAAAATACAAAATTCTTTGACAAAATGTTTACCATGTATCGGAATTCACAAAAATCATTTTAAATTAATATCGGTAGGTGTATCTTTTAACCAGGTAAGGTAATACTATGAATATTAAAATTATATTGTAATAATATAAAGTTGTGTTGTAAGCTATTAACTTTAATGTACACAATTTATTATAAAAGAAAGGTAGAGTTTGTCTGTCATCATTTTAGTTATGCTATTATTTTATGCTATTGTGCTTTTATGTCATGAAGTTTATGCTATTATGTAGGTTACTCTAAGCGGCCTATTGGCAGTTAAAAATCCCCAAAATTTAACTAATTTTTTAACCTTTAAAATAAATATAAAATATTACAAAAGTTCAATGTAAAGGAACAACAAAATTACTAAATGCAAGTATATAAATGAGCGAACAAAAACCTGTAACTGTACCCATAGTAAAACAATATCGAGAATAAAACACAATACTCCAACACAGACTGAGTTTCAATGCACAGAAGCATATACTCTTTAACTCGCCACTGCTTATTCTTATGTATACCGTCAACTGAACTTGAATCCCGAGAGTTTTGACAGATTGCATCAGAGTATTGGGACCGCGACAACGTCACAAGTGCGGGAATCACTTTAAAATGTATATAAACAACTAGTATTACACTAGTGACTTGAAGGAGCCAAAGCCCCTAACCTTTCTCCAGTACTCTACATTATATGATTTTCATGCTGAGGAAAATATTACATTTTAAGTAGGATCACACGTTTTAATGTAAACAATGCAGACGTTTTTAAATCCCCATGCTTTTCTTATGGGGAATGTTTTACGTTATTTCTCGTTTCTCGTTCTGCGTGCGAACTCGTTTAATGTTATTCAAATAAACAGCAGACATTAGTAATTACAAGGCTGAAACCGGTATAGGCCTAATCAGCTAGTTATGTATAAAGATGGCTTGCATTTGTTAGTAATCTTCAGATTGGGAATGACACATTACCAGTTATTTCTCTTCCAGGTTTATGATGGTGATTTAGCAGCCATATTCGATCCAAAGAAAAAGAAGCCTTTCTGCAATGCATTTACAGGTATTGGGTGTATCATTTTAACATAATACATAAAGCATAATATATTAACATCAGAATATTAAAGGCAAACACATGTTTTATTTGTGAATCAAAGCAATGAAATTTGAATTACGTCCACAAAACTATTTTGAATTGTTGAAATAAATATTTAATTTACTAAACATATCGTAACAAAGTTGTAAAAAATATAACTTGTAGCCATAAGTGTAATTTTATTATTTCGGTTGGGGGAGAGCAAAATGATCGTGATTGTAATTATTGTAACTTCTCATATATGTTGTCTAGCCCCTTGCCACTCCCTAAATTATTCTTATGGATCTACTCCCCTTCTATGTGACTTTCAGCTTTCATAATTTACATACTCGGAAAAAAAAACTATTATACTAAACAAAAAGTGATTGTTTATATAGGATATTACAGAAATGTTGATTTTTATACATAAAGCTTTAATTGAAATTAGTGATCTTGCCGGTTATCATGATGGATGAGTATCATTCCGTCCAAGGATCATTCTGTCCAAAAGTAAAACTACTGTTCATTGTGTTCAAAAATAGTAATATCTTCTGTGCATTCTGTCCAAAACAAAATAATTATCATAAAATATGCTGTTCATTGTGTCCAAAAGAGATGCTTGGCCATTTTGTCCAAAAGTAAAGACAAAACTGAAAACATTTTTGTTTAATATGATTTTGACAGAATATAAATTTTTTTTATAGAATGCACGGGTATTATTTTAAAATATAAAATACAACATCGGTTCATTCTGCCCAAGATCATTCCGTCAAAATTATATTAAATAACTATGTTTTCTATTTTGACTTTACTTTTGGATACAATGACCAACTTTCTCTTTTGGAGGGAATGAACAGCCTATTTATAATTATTATTTAGTTTAGGACAAAATACACAGGAGAAATTATTTGTTTTAGACACAATGAATAGATACTTTACTTTTGGACAGAATTACCCTTGGACACAATGGTACACCACCATCATGATGCATTTACATAATTAATCCAAGAAAAATATTTCTGTCAACTAAATAACGTTAGTAATTTTTTTCCTAAAACTTTGGAAGTAGGTGCTGATGTATATGTCATGTCTTAACTTTACACAAAGACGTTTCAATGTCTTTCAAAGGCTTTATATGATAAATAATACCCTTAACAATGACCTCAGTAAAGTGATGATCGTAATCAAATTAAAATTAAATTTGACTTCGGTTTTTAAATATATCTATTTATTGATTTTTTAGAAGATTATTTTCCTTTATTGAGCTTTTTTACTCATTGTTATGGAAAGGTGTCAACAAACTAATAGTACAATCCTCCTTTTACGTAAAGATGAAGTTTTTTAACCACACAACAACTCATACAGTGGTGAATTTGGGTGCCGTAGATACTTCTGATTAGCTGGATGAACCAGGATGTCTATGAGATACGCGAGCATACAAGTAAACGATCCTCGCAAGTCAGATGCAATGAACAGATAGATACATGCGTGGTCCTTATTTATTACTTTTGATGGTTGTAATTCGATAATTACATTTTAAATTATATATTTCTATGAAATATAAATTGCCAACATACATTTTTTCAAGATTTGAGTTTAAAAATGTCAAAAAATTTGTTATAAAGGTTAGGTTTACTTGTAGAATTAACCACAGACACGTTTTACAACAGATTATTTGAATTGTCAGGGTGTGGTCGCAAGCGGGCGGACGAGTCGATGGCGACGCTGGTGGACCTCAACAGTGAGCCGGCCGTGGAGGAGCTGAGCCGCCAGATACTGTCCGAGGCCAAGCTGTGGGAGGCCATCCAGGAGGCGCGGGTGGAGCTGCTGCGGCGACACAACCAACAGGTCAACAACCCTACACCTCGTAACGTGCTGCAGCCTAGCATTAGCAGGGGCGGTTCTAGGGGGCGGGGCTCAGTGAGCTCTACGTATAATCTGGAGTCACTAATATTGGTTTAAAAAGCATGCCGTTGTGAAAACAAATTTTTGTTCCATTAGGTTGGCAGTAGTTCTGGAAGGGTGTTGTCAAAATCTCCTGATTAAATAAAAACATTGCGATATTCAAAGTCTTTAAACATTAATATCTTGTCGCATATTAGGTGAAACTTGGTGTTAAACTTAACTTTATAATATTGAGACATATTTTCGATGGAATTTGGTTGTTTATTTCGAAGTTAAGTTATTATTTGAGTAAAACACCCTTGTAATGTGGCTTTGGAAATAGTGTTGTAAACAAGGCCCAAAGATTGACAAAGTCCCACCAACAAGTTGACACTACAACAGACCAAAATACGAAATACGACGGCATGCTTTCTGAGGGTTATTTGCCAGAGAGTAGTGACAACTCATTGGTGAGGCCAACCTGCCCCGGTGGTATATTATCTCTCTTGTGTTTCATGAAAGTACACGTATCTTGTCAGGTTTTTACAAAGGGAAATTTTGTAAGATATCAGTGGGTCATGAGTAGGTTGGCTGCTCTGGCCGGCGAGAGTGGCCTCACTGTCAGTCTCTTCAGTTTGACAGCTAGTTAGCTGGTTGTGTGTTGTGAGACTGTGAGAGCGATGTGCTCTCCCTACCTCATTTCTTAAAATTTTAATGTAGGTCCTTTATATTATTATGTATACAAAACATTTGAAGTGCAGAAAATGATCACTTTGTTCTCCTAGAGTGGTGTAAAAATGCACCATTATGATACAGTGATTCCAAAATAACCATAGTTTAGGGGACAGAATCAACACCTTCTGATATCGAAAAGCAGACAGTTCTACCCAGAACCCGCAAATAGCGGTTTTAAAAACTACTAACAAATCAAACTAAACAATTTGCTCTAGGAGTTTGAAGAGAAAGTATATATTCAATAATTATTGCATATTATACGCATCAGGGCCTAAAATAAATTTCCTAAAACTGCCCCTGAGCATTTATATACTGATTATGATTTATTAATAGTTCATGTGGCTGTAAACAGAATTTAATTTGATGCCGTCAGATTTGTGATTTGCAAAGTAGTTGAAAAATCTCAAAAAAATCCGTTAGATCTCATACAGAAAAAGTAACGATTATATGGCTGGTATTCCACTTACATGTAGTTTGCATTGTCTTATAGAAGCTCACTTTTGTATTAGCATATAAACATAAACGCATATTGTCATAATTGTTCAAAATAAGCCAGAATTGATGACTCGCGCCCACCTCAAGAAACTCTGGATTTTCTGAATCTGGACCGACCGTCTGCCAGATTAGTCTGGATTTCTGAGAGTCTATTGTATTCATTCATCTATCGTATAGTTCATCAGGGGCGAGTATGACCACAAGCTGATGGTCGGCTCTGGGTGGAGCTGTAGTGGTAGAGGTGCCAGACCTGACCAGCGGGGAGCTATATCAGGACGATGGCAAGTGGGCTTCATCGCAGGAGAAGGCAGACTCAACACACTGGGGCAGCTGGAGGGGAGCACATAGTCGTGGGCAATCGTTGGAGTCATAGAAGTCGGAGGACAGGTCCTGGGGAGGAGGAGGTGGCTTCACCAACCACCAGGAAACAGTGGGGGAGGAGAGTTAGAAGAAAGATGATGCAGGACAAAGCCCTAGGGCAATAACTTGCCAATGTACTAAATCCACAACCCTCTGATGATTCTCAAGCTGATTATAAGTTCTTAGTAGTTCCTTGGATCTCACTCTTTTAGAATATCTGCTTGTGTATTAAATATTACGATTATATCTAAAACATAATTAACAAATTTAAAATTGCAGGTGGAACGAGAGAGATATGTGGCCAAGCCATTCCCTTTGTCATCTCTGAAGAAGCGGTCTATTGACTACACCCAGTCATAGAGTGTTTTCATCAATAATTGAAAAACTTTTGTTTACTGTTCAGTGTTGTGTTTAGCTGTAAATAAAATTGTGAATCATACATTAGTTATCCTTTTAAAAAGATACATGTATAATTGGTTGCTAACAAAGAAGTATCATATCACAATGTAAGAATAATTATTATAGCTTTAGTTATACACAATTGATTAATAATTAATAAACAATTATTTATATTATTTTGAAAAATAAATTTACAACATTTGTTCAGTCATTATGTAAAAAATATTAACTTTAAATAACTACGTATATATGTCAAACTTCTCACGATGAAAATAAATCATGTTACTAATGAATATAAAATTGTATTCAAATTCAATCTAAATCATAAAACATGCTGGTCTTGCTAGTTATTTATAAATAAATGACAGAATTTTCAAAGGAATGCTTACATTCAACCGATTATAATATAGTATTAAAAAAGAGCAGTGTATATGGTAAAAATTATACATGAAAAAAGTGAATAGTTAAAAAAAACTTGTTTTTTGTTGTCATTCTTAAATAAAAATATATTTACAGAAAAGAAACTATCTATCTGATTTTGTATATCGATTCTAAAAATATATTTTTATGGTTATTTGGATTCTTGTTATTAACTAGTAGTTTTATCTCCCATTGGTGGCGTTTTTCTATTCAATTTAACTTTGGTAGAGCATCTCTAGGATCTTAAGAAATATGAACAATTTATATAACTTTCTTCTTATACACTATACAACTTTTTCCTATAATTTCTTGTTCACAACTTGAACAAACAAAAAGTTCATCAGTCCAAAGCATATTATGCTTAAAAATGCATTAAAGAAGGGACTATTCTATAACACAGTGGTTCCCAACCGATGGTACGCAAAAGCATTTCTGATTTTATGCAGATTTAAAAAAATAAAATGATTAAGAATCAATCTTTCCACTTTTAATCATGATAATAATAATAATTTATGACAAAGTCAGAAATATTTGTATACTCTGTGGGGGTATTAACATTTTGTTTCCAGGAAACACTGCTCCAGCTCAATTTGTAACAACTGGATATGCGCGAGCGTGGATTTTCAGAGAGTTAGTTTATGTTAAAAGTTAGTACAGGTATAGGCTACCTGTAGAGAAAAATAAGCTTTTTGAGATAAAAGATAAGCTCCATTGGCCTAGATATATAAACCTTCTTGAAACATGAACAGCAGGTTTTTCACTAAGGTTCTTTTCATGGCATCCATGTTTAATTATTTGACTGTATTGATTTTAGTTAATACATATACTTTGATTTACATTTTAGTTATTTTTGTAGCAATTACATGGATATTGTCGTAGTTGTTGCAGATAATCTTGAATTTGTATGACTAATTATTGTTTATTTTTTATGTTCTAAATAAAATAACTCAATTCATAAAATTTACAAAATTTTGAAATATGAATATAATTTATTTTTACCTTCGGGAAACCACCAGATGTGGACATCTACACAGTTATAACTGGTGGAACACCAAGACATAAATAAACAATTAAAAAAACATAAATAACATAAATAGATATAAATAATGGGTTTATTTGCCTTTTTAGGAATATTAAATGGCCAAAGTCAAGATCACAGTAAATATTAGACACAGTCTGATTAAAAAGACTTAAAACTAAAATGAACTAACACTGAAAAATCCTCAGGTGGTACGCGCACACTAAAAGGTTGGGAACCACTGCTCTATCGGATACGTTGGAAGAGATTTCATGAATAAAACAGCATCTCACTTTCTATAATAACATATTTAGATATTGAAAATAATTGTTATGCCTTGAATTGCAGTTATAGAAGAATTGTGAACAAGAAATAGTCAATAAGTTGTAACAGTTAAACAAATACTCATAAGTTAAACAGTTAAAAATAATAGGATTTTTAAATTTAAAGACATGTAACTGTAACTAAGTAGTTTCAATTACTGTAAAGGTTTATCAAATTTGTTTTGGTTCATTAAACAAGTCTCTGTCAGTAAATCTTTTTACAGTTAAAAAATCAGCTTTTTTGCAAAATAAAATACAACTCATCCATAAGATCGACATTCAAACTTTAAAAGCCCATGGAGAGGTTCCCTGATGGTGACATCTTGAGGATAATACCTTTTAATTGATACATGTAAGAAAATAACAGTTTAAGAGGCCTAAAATCAATAACTTAGCCTAAAATATGAATTCCATCTTTTAAATTTAAAAATATTTCAGCCAACTACTACGGTATACTAATAAATCTTAGATCCAAATATAATAACAACTTTGTTTTCTATTCATTAAAATATAGACTTTCTTACTCCATTGTAGAAAGTTAGTAACATTTTATAATCTAAATTAACTTTAATTTAATTTGTCTTGGAATCAGCCAATCACCCCCCCCCCACACTACTACTTGGTTTTGGAGAGGGATTTAATGTTTCAGAGTGTTGGCCTTCTAAGTTGAACATATTTTGTCTGAGTTCAGTATTCCTTGAAATGTATATTTTAACACTTGGTTGTATATATAACTAAGACACGATAATAAGTTCCCTCATAAAACATGCAAAACAGTTTGTTGCAAGTGTGTTTTATTTAATGTTAACATGTCATTTTAATTCATGAAATGAATACAGTTTCTTGGAACTATTATGTGGGGGGTTTGTTGGGTCCCAAAAACATAAACAATCAATTTCTGAGCTACAAACAATTGTTTTGTTGGAACACAACATTGACTCATGAACCTCAGATAATTACCTATACTCTGAGTTTCTTGACTAATATTTTCAGGTAATTGAATCTATATCCATATTGATCCTAATAATCATTTTTAACTTATTTCATAGAATTTAGATTTAAATTGAATTTTTTATTGAAAGTAAAGGTTGTTTAAAAAAGTACCGTATTACAAATTTATTTTGTAATTGAGAATAGTATCATATATCAACAACCATTCGGAATTTAATTTATTAAGATGGATATTAAAATAAAGATGAGTAATAAAAAGCATGTTTGACACAACATTTTAGTATTAGTAATTTTATCTAACATTCAAGTAAAAAACAATAAAATCCCAATTCAATTTTCATCTCATGTAAAAATGTATTGGTACACAGCATTTATAAATGACATTTTCAAATGGAAGTATCTTAATTTGTCCATGATTTGAAAATTCAAATTGATGTACTAATGTACCGATTGTTTAAAAAATGTATAAAATGAACAAATATATTTTATTTTGAAATATAATGTTTGTTATTTAACCCCCAATATTTACTTTGTTTTGATGCTGTATTTAAAACAGGAATTTATCTGTAAACTTATCTACAAAGGTGAGTGGAAAGGGAGTGAAGAATTTACCAAAGCTGTCAATAGGGTTAATATTATACCCCTTACCTAAAATGGTTTAAAGTATACTAGCAGCCAGCGTCACTTTGTGACTTCAAAATAAGTACAGTAATGATATTTATTGTTTAATTTAGGTTTTTCTTTGACTAAAAATGTTGACACAATATTCAAAAGACTCTAACTGACTTTGACATTTTTTAAACAAACCTTGATTTTAGTTAACCATAATTCTATAACTCCCTATTTCCCTTTTAAAAAAATGAACTTTGCATAAAAACAAAATTCAGAAAAAGTGAAAATTTAATTTAATTAGAAAAATCCATTGTAATATAAGTAAGAAATTGCTCGATTTCTTTATTATAATACATATAGTGTAATAGATACGAATTTACAGAAATTCTGTCCAGACAACATTGTCTGTTACGATTTCTTGGCTAGAAGTAACATATTGTCCTTTTGGAGCTTTAATGAAAACCTTCACACTCCATTAAATGATCGGGCACGGCTTAAAGTGACATAGAGTTGCCCGTGGAAAAAGACCTATATATTGCATCCCACTACATATATTATGCTGGTTACGTAAGTGCAATATTACGTAACCACTGGAGGTATAATTTTTCCCTTAAGTGAATAATACTTGGAGTTTCATGAATTGGTATTCTATGTTGAACATGCTGAAGCATTGTCCACTCTAGGGAAGGATTCCATCCTTGATCCCCTTTAGGAAAAAGCAATGGATATGCTAATGGATCAAGATGGGGACTAAACATGGATATACATTCAGTAACAGATTGTCCGTTTAAGGGGTATACCACCTCCGGGTCTCTTTCACCGGGGGTGTGCCATCTGATGAAGAGAAGATTGCAGCTACATCTGTGGATATTGGAGCGTTATGACGGCGAAGGTCTGTGGTAGGATCGGTGACTATAACCATTTTTAAGTCTTTTGGATCGCTAAACTGCCCTGACCGGGCGATTTCATACATGTGGTGGTAACTCTGTACATAAGGATTTACCTCATTGAAATGGTTTGCAAACGTTCTCATCACAACATCTAAGCAGCTCACATTTTCTGGTCGTTTTACTCTGAGTCTATTTGCTTCTTCAGAGTCATAAAAATATAACTGTGCATACGTCGCCTCTTCATTTGAAGGTATTAGAGGTCCATGTCCATGATCAATAGAACCAGGCATTTTAAAATGGTAAGGTCCTCCACCTCCTCGCTGTTCATTAGTGGATGCCTTAGCACTTACCAAGGCCATGGCTGTATTATAAGACCTTATGTTTGATCTGTTGTTTTTAGATATTTGGTCTTGTTCAGTCAAAAGTGGGAGAACTGTATTAGACACTTCTGGATCCATTAGTTGTGCCTTGCCATTATGGCACCATTTTGTAAATGTTCTTTTAATTGTTTTTTTTTTCATATCGGAAGTAACGACCACGACAAAATCTACATACTTCATTCATTGGTCCAATTTCAAAACCAGTGGGATTGACCGAATTGTTCTTGGCCAAGGGTAGTGGATAGGGGCGAAAACAATTAGCTCTGTCTCTAGCCCTAGCATTTACATTACGGACGCGGTCTCTTCTAGGCATCTTAGAAAACAAATAAATACAAATTAAATACACTATCAACAAACAAAACCTAAAGCAAGACATCCTTTTTTAACTTTTGAGGAACCATACTCGGTTGAACTTGAAAGTAGTAAATCAATCATGTGTCCCAAAAATAGCACGAAAACCCTCTGAATATAGGTCAATACATATTACATACAAAATGATTACTATATATTGATGTGAAAACAGAAAAACACTGATGTCGAAATACTTAATTCATGATCAAATATTTGAAAAGTTAGAACACACAAATTGTTGAACACTTCACTCATTCACTTCACTTCATTGTCATATATGGAATGTCTAAAATTTGCAAAATAAACTGAAAAAAATAAAATCACTGAAACCCATTCTATTTGAGTTTCAAATTTTAAAACACATTAACATTTTCTAGATGATCTATGAACAAATAAAATTACAACTTTTTACTTTACATTTTACTATAAAATCTGTAACCTATGTTTTTGGAGAAAAAATCATCCATCTGATTATAAAATAACAGCTTTCAACATCTACCATATAAGAGACAGTAAATAGTTGCAATCAAACTGGCTATGTCCCAGATTTACATGAGTGGTACTATGCTTCGTGGTCAAAATTGAATTATTTTTTCCTCCACAAAATCTATATTTCAAGAAATTAAAGAATTAGCCTATTTGAAGATCAACTTACTTATAACTTTAAAGAATAACCAGTTTCATCAAATAAATAAATGCAAGTGCTGTATTCTGTGGTCAAACAAAAGAACTCAATAAAATCATCACCATATGTTTTGTTATAAACAAATGTGAATTGGAAAAAGTTCACAAGTTTAACAACAGATAGTAGCACATTCCCTGAAATTTCAAAAGCCTCATGAAACCAAACACGAAAAGGCACATCTAGAGAGAAATAGCTTTAATTTGATACCAAATATGTATAGACAAATAAATTTCTAGGGGTCGATATGCTGCGAAGAAAAATCGAGAAATTCTTTTAATAATATATATTGAGCTGATATCTATAATATTAAAATAATTTCTCGATTTTTCTTCGCAGCATATCGACCCCTAGAAATTTATTTTTCTATACGAATTTGGTATCAAATTAAAGCTATTTCTCTCTAGATGTGCCTTTTTCGGGTTTGGAAAATATCCCATGAAAAGCCTTTGTCCAGGAGGCTTTTGAAATTTCAGCGAATGTGCTACTATCTGTTGTTAAACCTGTGAACTTTTTCCAATTCACGTCTGTTTATAACAAAACATATGGTGATGACTTGATCGAGTTCTTAAGTTTGACCACAGAATACAGCACTTGCATTTATTTATTTTATGAAACTAGTTTTATCTTAAAATAAATTAAAGGACACCACAAAGTTGAGTCAAAATCGTCCATGTGTTAACCACTCCCAATGGTGAAATTCAAAAGGACCAACAAGATATTTGATATCGTGAGATTGGGCAGATTGTGTGTGCTACCCTTGCCAGTTGGTACTCATGTTGGTCTCATGTGAGGTGTTAAGGGAACACCAACCTGTTCAAAAATACAAGTTTGTTGGATTGCCCGTTGGGCCACCCACCTACCAAACTTTTGTGGTAATCCTTTTGCCATAAGTAACTCAAAGCTAATTTAAATTAAACAATAGTAGCCTGTCGCGGCTTCGCTCGCGATCACAACGTAATATTATACATTCCCGTATAAATATTGTGTTACCGTTCCAAAGCCATCATGGCCTGCTGATTAACTGTGTTTACTCTATCCAGCTGATTGCTTAAAACTTAGTTATTTCCCAATGTTAAGCTTATGGTAAAAAATTAACTCTAAGGGGCCCCAGGGCCTCACTCAGAAATTATTTCTCTATAAAAAAGGTTTCCTGCACAACTTCACGTTAGGCTCTTTCCAATGACACCAAAAACATGAAAATCGGTTCAGTAGTTTAGGAGTGATTGTCACAAAAAACCTGCTCGCCTGTTAAATAAGAATAGATTTACTTAAATATTTTAGTCAAAATGTTTTATGTTCAGATTAAGCACATTCTTTATTCAGTAGTATTAATTTACATGAATTTTTGAATGGTGTCAAATTTTACTAAAATTAAACATCTTAATCTAATCTTAATTTTGGATCTGAAAGAAAAAATAAAATATACAAAACCTTTTCCTCCTGTTTGAAAAAATATTCCTTGGACCAAGTTTCTCAAAATAATATAAGGCTATACTTAATTGGATAATCGAAGTGAAGTTTTTACTTATACATGCCTTTACTGCTTATACTGGTAAGAGAATCAACTCAACTGGCATGTCTGTGGCCAAAATAACTCTACAACGCCTCCACAGTTGAACTTCAAATTTTCCAGATAAACTTAGCAGTACAAAATCTCGGTCGAGTTCGTTATTCAGATAATTTCTTTCAGTATCAATAAAATTATCTAAAACCAAATTGATTTTTTTTCTCCATAAGAATAACATTGGAAGCCATTTTAGTGGTAATTGAATTGTTAAAAATGTTTCAACAACAGAGTAACAATAGTTATTGTACTAGAGTATACTTTGTTATACTGGATAACAAAAGGGTTTTCACAAACAAAACACACAAAAGAGATAAATCAAAGTATATTTTTAAATTGTGAGCAAATTTCTTATTTTATAAAATTATTAAGTGTACGTTATGAAAAAAATATCCATGCAGTTAATATTTCCTTAGTATGCCTACTCTGTGTAAATATTGTCAGTCGTTGGAGGCGACGAGTAACCGTGGCAGACGCGTGTGGCAGATCGAAAAACTCTAAATAACTTTTCAAAATAGATGACTGTAGATACTGAGATATTAACTTAACTAATAAAATAGTTTGTTTTATTACACTGTCTTAGACAATTGGTAATATTGTGATTGTCATGAGTAAAAAGTACAAAGCCTCAGTTTGTCTGGAAAGCTTTGATCAAGTTAGTCACAGTAAGCGACCAACCTTAAATTCATTTTGTAGCACAGTTATTTGCTAGGTTATATTTTCACTAAATTAATAATACAAATTTTCTACATTACCTAAAATACATTACCAGTAATGTTGCAGCTAACCACAATAAAAGCTATAGACTATGCTAACCAAACAGCCTTTTTCGGAAGATTATCTTGAATGATTTGACATAGCCCAGGGTTGGATTACAGTAGCAGTAAGCCGACATTAAACTGATAATACAACTGTTCTAAAATACTTAAAACACATTACCAGAAATGTTGTAGCGAACCAAAACAAAAGCTTTGAACTATTCTAACCAAACTAAGCCTTTTTTACAGGTTATCTGAAATGATTTGACATATCCTAGGTTTGGATTACAGTGAGCTGTTTTCATCATAAACTTGGACCTATGGCTATGAAATTTAGGAATGTACACTTAGGCTACTTGCCATTTTAGAAGTTTCATACACGATCTTGGACCAACCCATGTTTATAGCATTTAATTTCATGATAGCCTAGGCTTTTGAAACAATATATTGAAATCTCATTTTGTCATCTAAATAACTAGACCTGACGACTTATTGTTAATCCTTAAAGATATTTTAACTAGCCCTATAGAAATTGTAACATTAGTTCATTTAGGAAACTCGCTGTTCTCTTAAAAGTTAAATTAATCACACTGCTAAAATCACTGCCTAGCCCAAAATACTCTGTACTACGATAACGCACCCATGCCAATCCTAACAACAAACCATGCCTGAAACCTACAATTTATTTTAAAAATAAATCAATTTACGGATTTATATACAAGATTTCCTTTGATAAAAACAAGTGATAAATGTATGAATATTTTTCTTCAGATAAAAAGTTAGGTCTGCAACGGCATCCGAACCTGCGACCTTTCGCTCTGAGAGCCAGTGCGATACGAACTGAGCTACCAAGATAAGTAGTTTTTTTTCTGGGAGAAGTGACTATGACTCTAGCTATATAGATGTAAAACCCGGATTCTGACGGCAGTTAAATGATACCGGAATTTATTCTGATAATGTTACTCAAATCAGATCTTGAATTTTTTATGAGACTCGATTTAGTTTGATCATGTGTTTTGATTATCCTTATATGTGAGGAATGAGCGTACACCTAGTAGATATTGTTTAAGTTTGTTTTTAAAACTCTTAATAACTAATGTTTTTTGGTATTTTACTGTAAAACTTCAAAATTGATTTAAAATTACTTGTTAAAATATAAGCTTGTCATAAAATTAAGTTATTGCCTGCTTATCAAGTCATGCAACATATTTCCTACCGACATCTCAGGAAATGTATATACAACACCAACACAAAAAAGTAGGGACACGCTTATGGAGAAAACTGCCCTCCCAAGCAGGAGCCATGATTTGTACTGGATTGGTCAATTTTAAATGGTTACATTAAAGCCTAATGTTAAAATACCAATAACTGGCTAGACAGTATTGACAAGTGTTCTCTATAAATGCTTAATTTGTCTACCACCAAATATCCACATTTTGATGTTTCAGAAGTATCCCTAGTGCTTGCAGCAGGGTCTCGGAAAAGGAGCAGGGGAACTGGGCTGATTTCTACTTTTAACTTGAGGGACAGAACAAAACCAAATAACAAGGCGAGTTCCTTACTTATCGCTTACAAATATATTGCCTCAGACTAGTTTCAAACATTAGTAGGTAGTCAATCTTCCAGAGAACGACATCAAAATGGTTGATACAAAATAATTTAAATATGGTTATATTATGTTTGGTAGATGTTTTTGACTTAGTTTGGTGTATTCGTCTACAGGGATTATAAAATCTATTTTGGACATACAGTCTTCAAGTGGAATTATTAATTACTTAAAAAAAAAACTCAAATGTTTGTCTATGGGTAAGTTAAGTTACACTATACTGCCCTAAAATGACAAGATTTAATGGCTATTAGTCACATTGAAACAATAGACATTGACTCAATGTCTATTGTCAACAATAAAAATGTCTATAGTCAACAAAAAATATATAGACTATATTGTTGTTCCCCATGAAACTTCTTTCCCATTATGTGTCTTACATGACACCGTGTACTATTATAGAAGACAATGTAATTAATTCAAGAAATATTTCAATAATACTAAACAGTTTGAACAAAAATAGAACTTAGTCTAAAAAGTAATTTTTGCCAGTAGTAGTAAATCAAAATATAATCTAATAAACCAAAAAGAGAAGTCTCATCTCACAGGTAAAGTCCCTTTTTAAAATAATGGAACCACTATTATTATTATCTCTAGTCAAAGTGAATGGAAAATCCCATACAATTGTGGTAGCAAACATGTTAAAGTGTAGACTTTTTAACAATTCTGTGGAACATTTGTTAACTGATACGATCAAATCTAGATGAATATGATAATTTTGTACCGGCAAGACCTCGTGACCGTTTGCCCGACAAAACCATATAAGACACAGAGAATCAATGACCAGTGATGTGCGATACAGTCGCTGTATCGATCGTTTATATCGCATTGATTTTGATGAATTGAGTCATCTGAATTTCAATCATACACCATAATGAATGTGTTAGAATGTTTAACCAGTGATATTTTGAGATCATTATAATGCTTGTTTCCAACACAAGGATAAATTATGAGCTAATATAGAAAAAAAAAAACGCTTAATAAAAGCAACTATAGCCTTCCCGCCAAAAAGATTGTTTATATGTGCCGATAAAAATTGAAATATCAAAAGTAATGATACAATAAGTGGAGTTTTACAAACATTGTAAAAATACGTGGATTGCTATATTTGACACACATCATGCACCACTGCGGCTTACATACTAAATAACCAGCTTTCAATTCTTTCCATATCGTTGGCAAAGAAAGTGGAACCTTACCACTTTCCACAAACATGTTTGTTCATTGTGACAGTGTGAGACAGCAGTATTATTTGAAATGCCAAAATATGTACTGCATCACCACAATTTCACTAAGTGAATAAATAGCAAATCCCCGGTTCCACAATGTAATTCCCACCTGGTTCCCGGTTGAGTGACCACCCTAGGTTGCTGTGGCTGAGAAATATTGATAGTATTGCAATGACTAATAATCAATTATTAAATTTTGTGTACAAAGTTGTTTGAGTTCCCATCCCAAAATTTGGCGGAAATAAAAAAAATCTTGCCCCATTCCATCCAGTAAATTTAATTTCACCCACCCATATTAACCACATTTGACTAAGAAGAACATTTTTTGTTAATGTTAATGAAAAATATCCCCGTCACAGCAAACCTGCGTACTCAGCAACTTTCCAATGCATGCATATGTTTCTCACTACCACATAAAGAGCCACTTACCAAGTTTTATAAAAATACATGAATAAATATGTGATCTATAGCATTTTATTTATTCTCCATAATAATAACATTAGGGTAGAGTACGCAGGTTTGCTGCAACAAGGAACACAAAATATGTGTTTTTATGCAATTATCAATATACATCTCAACCATGTGAAGCTACATAATAAATTTTATTAATTTATGTTCATAATTAAGGGAGATATAAAACTTTACTTATTCTCCATATGAATAACATTAGGGCTGAATATGCAGGTTTGCTGCTACTGGGATGGTCAACAAAAAATCAATTGTCCGTGCAAATATCAATATACCAGTACTACGTGAAGCCACTTACCAAGTTTCATGAATAAACATTCATAAATAATTGAGATATCAAATTGTATTTATTCTCCATAAGGATAACATTGGACAACGTACTGTGATAAGCACTTTGAATATCTCTGCAACGGTTGGACGTAGAATCACAATTTAAATACCAAAATGATTTTTTTGTAGAGCTGAATTGATTGGTAAAAGCAAATGTGAAGTTTACATTAAAATGAACTGAGGAAAAGCCAAAAACCTTTTTCCCATAAGATTACTATGGGAGGTTTTATGAGCAGGTTTTTTGGATTTTATCCGCAACCACTTAAGCTAGGTTAATAATTTAAAATACTATATTATTTATTTTTTTAAGCTCTATAAAATGCTCAAAACCAAAATTGAGTGTTTTAAAAATTTTAGGGTGAAAAGTGAAAAAAACTGATTTAAAAGAATTTAAAACCCCCATAAACCCCCCTTCCCATGGTCCGATTTCTCTGGTTTTCGAACTTAAAGTCATCAATGTCACCACTTTATACATTTGAGCCAAATTTCATTGAAATCGGGCGTTTTTTACTCAAGTTATCGTGTTAACAGACACATATATAGATATATATGTTTCTATATACATATATAAATTTGAACGAATAGTGTTTTTGACATCTGGGGACCTCAAAACCAAAAGTTATCATGATCTCGGGCTTAAGTCTTACCATGAGACCTACGGTAATAGCTTCTTCCCTATAGGGGAAATTCGCTAAAAACACTTGTCACAGGTGAAAACACTGAAAGTAATTTACCCTCAGTTAATGAGTAGATTAATTAATTTGAAAAACAATGTAGGTATGTATAATTTACCTATGTTTTGGCACATACATAAATTAGTAAATATAAACATACATCAGTAAATGAACTGCACTACACTAGTAACAAACACTTAAGTTTTCAATACTATAGGCTTCCAGGCAATTACGTCAGTAATTAATTGTAATAATTTCAACTGCTGTTAAGGCTGCTGAAAATCTTCAATGTAAATATTTGTTTAGGTAGTCATTAATTTTATTAGGCTGTCCATTTTTTAGTGCCAAATTTGAAGAGTAAAAAAATAAAGCAATTACTAAACAGCAGATGGACTGATAAAAACAGTTTATCGACAAAGTGTGCTTGTCCTCTTATGTGTACTTTCCATTATCCATTGTCTTCTGTTTTGTTTTTAGAACCCAATTTATGTTTTGTCTATAAAATTTAAAGATTTAAGGAATAGATAATACACACTCACTTTCCCATTAAATGCCATATATTTTTTATAAAATTTTACAACAACATGAATGCGCAGTCTTCGCTAATATTTCTTTCAATTGTGAATGATATTTCACACAATCCACACACCACAGCCATGACAGACGAGCGGGTGGTACGTATCTAACTAGACTAAGGGAACCTAAAGCTGACCACTGGGCTCACTTCTCTGTTTCTTGTCGATTTTACTCAAGACAACATGTGCAACATTCCAAAAAGCCCTAGTAATGAATTTAAAAATTACATCAAACAATTCACAGGGTAACTCCAATCATTTAAAAAATATACAACTGTTGATAATTTAGTCTGTATTGTTAACTGTAGCCTATTGAAAACGTAACATTTGATTTCAGTGTGAAAAACTCACAAACAAGTTTACTTACAATAACATTTTAGAGATAAAAACAATTACATTTTGTGAATGTTCCAGAACAGTTTGTCCTAATGGAATGTGAAATTTAGCTTACTCTAAAATAAAACTATTTGATCAAAACTTAATTCCCAACATTGCAAGAATTATAAAATAATTCAAGATTAATCTAATCCACAGTGTGAGTAAAATAAATACATAACTTGAAGTGAGAGGTCATACAATTTTATAAATTTTTTTTTATTCTTCACTCATTTGAAAAACTGCTGAACTCTTGTCAAACATTTCCAGTTACATTTACTTTTACTTCATACAATTTTAGTATGCATCGAAATTTAGGTATCCATACCTATTATATAAAATTGTTGTAATGCATTCTTGTTTTGAGTTTTTTGAACATCTATTATAGTAACCACTTTGGAGGTTTAATGTTACATAATCTAATGATTGGTCGACATCAATGGTGTATAGTCTTAGTAAACCATTTTATGAAATAGGCAACAAAATCTTAATCCACAGAAATACATGTGGACTTTGATCTCACAATACTATGTTAGTTTCTATATGGGTGCAGACACTCTTTCCACACACGTTTATAAATACCAAACTGCAGCTGCTTGTTAAAGATTGTGTTGCTTCAAATAAATCTCTTGCGATTCAATTGGTATAGGCTGGCACTGGTTTGAAACCTCATGGTATAAAAAAGTCCTGCGCACTGTTTAAAAAAATCAAAATCAACAGCTTGGATGTTTAAAAGTATTTATCAATTCAATTTATAAATGTATGTACACTTAAATTTACATGAGGTCGCTTTCTGCCCAAATTCACAGCAGTGAAAAAGAAAAAGGCTAATGAATATTTTGGTTGTTTAGCTACGTTCTGTGCATTGTGTAAACCTAATTGAACTATTCCCGAAAAAGATTTTCATGATAATACATTTTTAAAAACCTTAAGAGTTATTTTCTAAATAATTTACTCAGTGGAAAAAAAATATACGACAAAGGTGTTGAAGGCTTAAACTTTTATTATTTACAGAATTGCAAAACAAATTTTCAGACATACACCAAATACTATGCAATTGGTTATCCTAGAAGTGGATGTTTTCCTACATATACTTGATATTGAGATTGTGAGATTAAGTGAAACTGAAGTGTCTGTACAAAACAATTTATATAAGTGTATAAAACCTTTATAATATACTGGTTTCATATCTAACTGTGTTTTGTGAATTTTATAAATAAAAAGTTTAATTTAAAAACTGGGTTGAAGGAAATTAAGTCTATACTTTAACAGTGCTAACTATCAGATAAACATATCATAACCAACTATTTCTTGTCAATGCACTGTAACTGAGATACAAGTTAACAGCTAATTTATTATTTTTCTATTACATTGAGTGCAACACAATGATGAAGAGGTGCTTTGTTCAGAACACAAGTATTAACAGTTAATATAAAACGTACACAGTAACAGATGTGTATCTTAGCTAACTTTCAATTATTAATATACTTGGAAAATACTTTTATGCTTGTTCATTAGATGTTCATTTGTTCTGGTTGTTCATTTATTAAATAGAAGTTCACAGTTGATACAGTATTAATATAATTTTCAAACAAGTAAAAGACAAATTATTTAGTGTAAAATTTATTGCTCCAAATAAGTTTAAACAAATGCAAAATGACTCAAAGTAAAATGTTTTTCCTAAAAGTTTTGTTGAACCGAATAAATTGTAGTGACCTCCTAAGAGTCTAGGACCTAAATATAACATTAAAAGTGTTTCTTATAAATACTTTCTTGTCATACAATACTGTAGGAACACAAGTTTATTTACTTCCTTGCAAAAAGTCCATGTGAACGCAGGAAAGAATCAAATGAATTTTCATACAGTATATCAATTGTCAACAAGGATTTTAAGAGTTTTAATAAATAGTAACATAATAGTCAAGCAAAATAAATTACATTTATACACTCTTTACCATAGAAAAGTATTATTTTTTTACAAATTTAAAGAAAAAATGTGGTATCAAAATAAATAACACATTTGTAATGTTGCTGATGAATATCTTTTAGGTCCTAACAGAATAACTAACAAAAACGTCAGCCAAGTTTATGTCTATTATTTAAAGAGATTAGGATTAAAACACAGCTTACATTTTTTGTTTGGTTTTCAAGCTGCATTAGAATTAACATTTACCTGTGCAAAAACACATAAAATAAGTGACAGACCAATGACCATTCATAACACACTTTTTACACATAAAAAAATGCAAAAGGAATAATGGTAATACAAATTGTTCCAAGTGAATATCTTACTCAAAATTAAACAGGCTAATATTAAACAACCTACTTGGATTAATTCAAAATTATTCCCCAGGCTAATATTAAACAACCTACTTGGATTAATTCAAAATTATTCCCCGATGTAATATATTTAAATAGTTTAGATAACCGACACTTTAGATATTATTTTATGAAAAAAATTATCTAAAAACTCCAGGACATTATGAGTAACTAAAAATCATTCCTTAGTAATGATTAAATAATAGTACTATACTTATACTGAGAGACGATCCCTTGCATCTACCAAACAACTCCCTTGGTCATTTAACATTTTTAAATAAATATTAAAACCAGTTTAGACACAATGTCTTTGTTAGATTATGTTTGTTTGTGTAATGTCTTACTACAGCCGCTATTAAATCTAAAATAAGTCAATAGAATGTCATTAAATAAAATATCAAGATTGAACTATTTGTCAACCATTGCTAATCATAACAAACGGATATTTTTATTTGACTAAACATTCATTCAAAATAACCCAAACAATAATAAATTAGCTCTCTTGAGAATATATTTACTGAACCATTCTATAATTAGTAAATTTGTTTTCGAGACATGTTCCATTTCTATTGCACATCAAGAATACCTAGAAGTAACCAAACTTTGAATCAGCATTCAAACAGTATGTATAAAGTATATACAGATGGTGTTCACCGTGCCACAGGGCACTCGCGCGAGACGTCCAACACATCACGAGCGAGCCCTGGCACTCGCGTGCGAGGCAAAGCGTGGCACTATGTTTTTGTCGGATTCTTCTTTCCTTTTACTACTACAGGCCTATTCTTTATACTACCTTTCCTTCGCCGACTTGTCTGAAAAAATATATTATTGCATGATTGAAAACTGATTATATTATTCTCTTAAAAATGCGACATGGTGGTTACATGTGGCATTGGGTGGGTCACATAACAAAACACCAGCTAGACCGGATGGGGTTGTTAATCCCGTTTTCCTGGTAAACAATTTGGGGTTGCATTATTTTATTTCAATACAATACCGTGCTAGGCAAATATACTATAAATGTTACTTAGTTATAAAATGACTGAGAATAAAAAAGTAAACATTTTTATTGTAAAAATAAATTGTAGAAACATTGATTTTCAAGTATGGATTATGAAATATTACTTAAAAATCAATAACAGAAATCATGCAAAAGAATTTGTAACACTATATTTTCTTTTAAGAAGTAAAGAATCTTGGGACAGTCAACCACAGCCTAAGTCGCAACAATAAACAAAACATAAAATCTCAGATGCTTAGTGGTAGATCACCTCCTCCCCCACTCTGTGCCAAATTCCACCTTCCTATCAGTAGAGTGGCATTTTTTTTAAGACTTGTTTGCACATTGCAGGATACATATCCTTATTAGACGGTTAATCAAAGAAATATCCTTTAAATCTTCAGAAAATATACATGGCTAGTAATTTAAAACTTTCCACAATCCATGTTTTTCGACATTAGACGTCTTGCTAGCCTAATGATTGTCGACATGGATTTTAGTGCAAGAGGTCAAAAACTGAGCACAGCAAAGACCAAAGGACTTAAAAGGTTGAACCATGACCCCTAAAAAGTTTGAAAAATGCCACTGGTACAGGCAAGCTAAAAAAATCTATCTTCATACCTTTTTGGACACAAATGCTTCGGATCGCTTGATTTTTCTCTCACCCACTGGAATTCTTGGTCTATTAAAGTCATCTTCTTTTTTTACTCTGAAATAACAAAAGATTTTCCCATTATATGACTGATGATTAACATTATGCTTGACCAATGAACAAAATGTATTACTGAAAAATATACCAATGTGTTCATAGCAAATACAAATTTCATATAAATTACTGCAGAAATTTGCCATTACTAATTAGAAAACAAGTTTGTATGATGATTCGAGATCTGGAAAGTCATCCCTTCTTTACGTGACAAGAATACCTGAAATATAGCAAAATTAGAGACACAATCCAGTCAAAGCTGGAAATAAATTATATAAAGCTAAAACAAAGATAACTGCAATATCAGTCAACAAAATTATGTGGGAATGTTGCATTGCCCTGTGCTCTGTTTAAAGTATTTTCGATCGCGTCGCTGACAGCTAGTCGCACCTAGTCACATGACGCGGAGCTCTCGCCATTCCAGTCTCACCTGAGTCTTCGCGCTGTGTTGTATGTACGAAGAGCACGTGCTTGTGTTTTTGGCTTTTTAGTGTAGGTCCGTTTGTTGTAAATAAGGTGTTTGTGTGAGTTTTTGTTAACGGACAAATTTAACTAATTTCAATACTACTTATCGTAAACTTGACATGAAAATATTTTAGTGTTTCTTTTGATGTTGACAGCCTGGAGGAGTAAGAAGGAAATGTTAAATAAAAGCATATATCAAACTGTACATCAATTTAAAGGTCTAACTAGAAGATCACAATGCCTCAAACATGTCGTCAAATGGACCACTGAGTCAAAAATTGGCAGCCAAGAAAACCTTCCTTTAGTCCTTTCTTTTGACAACTTTAAAATGTATATCTGATACAATTGTCCTTTTTTGGTCCAGTTTGAGGTAATAAATGATATTAAAACCTTTGAAATGTTATATGACCTCCAGTCTTCTTAAAGACATACACACCTCCGGGTAGTGTTCATTAGAGGAAGTCTTGTAACAAATTCATAATGAACATATTTAATTTATTTATACAAAAAATTAACTAAATGCTTTTCTTAGATGATTTGGAAGACAAGACACCTTCTCATTAGGTACTTACACTAATTAATCTACAAGAATGAGCTACATTATATTATAAAAGAACTGCTCTATTTCTTAGGATCTTTGTAGGCCCAAACATATTTATACAAACAAATACCTTTAATCGAAGTTTTTACCTATAAATGCGGACAAGCCAATGCTCGGTTGTGTAGGCCTCATCTAGATATGTGAGATCAAAGTTTTGGTTTCCAATAATGACATTACGAGTTCGGTCGTAGCCTGCAGGACTCCTGTAGTCCAGCTGAAACATGAAAGAATATTGAAAGGATGCAACACAATTCAATAAAACTTAACATTATGGGTATGTGAGTAGTCAAAAATTTTAGTATTTTGGCCAAGTATTTCAATACTTGACTCAACTCGAGTTTTTGAAAAATACTCTAACGTTTGAGCGAGTATTTCTTGCCAATCTCTGGAGGACCAGGATTGATCCTATCAAATCGCCTGGCGATGGCCCAAAAGACGACCAGCCCACGTAAAATCTGCCGAAATGGCAATGGGAAACATGAATCGGTCATAACAATAACTGAATGTGTGTAAATGACCATACAAATGACCGTGTCTTCTGCAAAAAGCGCAGTTTTATATGGTATAGAATTTAACAAATCGTTAATATATGAAATATACAAGTCCAAATACAGACCCTATCTATTTAAGTGATAATGGTTCACCAGATATGATATTTGAAAATTAGGGTCTAGTTCATCTAGAAAGAATCAGACTGGGATCTTGCAGCTTGAGTGTAATGTTGTCAGTTTTCCTTAGGGATGGGTCGGGTTGAATTTTTTATCGGTTCGGTTTTTTACAAAAAACGGTTGTCGGTTTCAGTTATTTTTCAAAGAACTTATGTAATAACTGTCTCGTCCATACTTTAAATTTAAGTTTCTACCTAGATTCTGAAATTCTGCATAAAAAAAACTTTAATTGATTATATACCGGTACCTATAAATCCCTATTTCATACTTTGTTTCACTGATTTACATAAATACTGCTGCAGAGACACTATGCAGGAGAGTTGGTTAAAAAGTCACAAGTAATCAATCAATGGCAAATCAAATAAATTTAAATTAAATATTATGGGCCATTACAAAATTAATTAATCACCTAGGCTTAAAACCTTGTTTAGCCAAATAATAAAATGTTAGCCTAGGGCAATAACGTAGTCTAAATAATCTTTAAGTTAAACTTTGATAAGATGTTAAGGTTTAAGTTTAGCCTCCTGTAGGCCTAACCTTAAAAACAAAATAAGTTTATCTGTTTTTGCTGATATTTTAGTTTTGCAGACTTTGGAAACCCAGAATCTAATCGTAAATACAGTTTATAAATTTCATATTAGTTTATAAAAACCAAACCAGAATATATTAAACAAGGAAGTGATCACAAATAATACTCCTAGACAGACAGACAAACAGACAGACAGGCATTTTGTTGTGTCTAGGCTCCAGGTAGTTTTTTTGCTCACTTTCAGACATCTTCCATTAACACCTTTCATGAATAGAGAGCAATAAATCACTTATCTGTACCTGTCATTCAATTCCTCTGAGAGTTATGAAAACAAAGAATCCCGTTGCAGCAGAAGAATACTAAATCCCTAATTGGCTCTATCCAGTTTTAAGTGATTTTATTTTAAATAACGTATACAATTTTAAATCATATGTGGCCATTTTACAATTAATTAGTAGGTATTTTATGGTTAGGCTAATCTTTAACCTAATTCACAACCTTGTCAATTGCAATTTAATTTTGATTTCACCAGTATCCTACAATAATATAAAATAAACAAAATCAGTTTAACTTAAATTTATAATGGGAAAAGAGCACAATTATAAAACAATATACATTTCCGTATTCAGAGAGAAAGATGTTTAACAGTGACTGATAATTGCGCTCGGGACCTGTCGAGGTAAACTTTTTTGTCGCAGCCAAACCCTCCCCACCCCCCTTGCCATACTTCCTTATCTGTTGTCTCCATTCACGTACATCCATAAATAGAAGTTCTGATAAACAGAGATTGTATAAACCATTATCTCTTGAACCGAAAGTCGCACAACTTTGATTGACATTTTATTTTTTGTGATAATCAGACGAAAAAAATTAGTCGCCATTTGTCTTAGTACAACAATTAGTTTTGGTTTTAGCATTTTGAACTAGAAACTCCTTATCTCTTGAATAAGTTACCGGGACCCTCGGCCGGAAGTCGAACAATAGACCAGCAATTAAGAATGGGACAAAAAATATAGGGTCGCTCGGTGACTCGGGCCACTAGCTTTGTTTCCGTATCTATTTTCTTCAATCACGTACTTCCATAAATAGAACTCAAGTCAATTCTCCTTTTGTGTTAGTTGAGAGTTATTTTGGGACTGGAAAGGAAGTGATTAGTCGTCGGGAAGAGTCTTATTTCAACCACTTATTATGTTAAACGTTGTTTAGCTTGTCATTGATATTTGTACAACATTATAATGCTTATTTCCATTACAAGCACTAACTGACAGTGAAAAACCAAAACCGACATTAGACCATCGGTTCTCGGTTTCGGTTTTTTTGTAAGAAACCGGTAAAACCGACAACAACCGACTTAACAACCGATACATCCCTAGTTTTCCTTGCTAAGCAAAACCGCTCAATATAATTTAACTGTCACCACAAGGTAAGGTACCTTACTATAAAACCAAAACTGTTCTGCACTTCACTTGAATTGGCTGTCTACCATATGCAAAATACCCTGGTACATTTTGAAGGCTTATGCAGGTGTCAAAGGCACATTGTCCCAATGCAAGAAACTCTCTTCCCTGAGACTCTGTACATAAGTCTTTCATCGTGGTTTAGATCTTCCTTTGGTGAGGTGAAATTCTGAAAGAACCCATTCTGCATTATATTGTAATATAGAAGTTGTAGAGCATACCTTCAAATCCCCGAAGCGATAGTAGCTGAGTTTGTACATAAGGCAGTTGAGCAGTGTAGGTGAGCCTTCTGCATCCACTCTGAACTCTCCTCTATCTGTGAAGTAGTCACTTTCCTGCCACAACAAGTAACACATACAATAGAGATGTGCGAGTACTCAAAATTTTGAGTTCGAGCCGAGCTCGGCACTGAAACTCAAAAGTTTCGAGCGAGTTTACTCCTGCCGTTTACCCGCGCTACCAAGGGTCGTCCGCGGCCGCACGTCGTCTGTAAATTCAAATTGAGTGTGATCGCATTTGAGGTGTGAAGAGTTGTGATGTGGATTTTAGTGTTTTATTAATAAATAAGTAAGATGTGGCTTATAAATTTGTGTTACTCTTTACACCAAAATGGAGGATTTACCAGGACCTTCAGGTTGAGTTGTATGAACACTGTCTGTATAGCCCACTTTTAGGATAACCTAACCTTGACATTTTTTAAAGTAAAATATCTAAAACATGTATGTAATGATAAAATAGGTAAGCGTAATTAGTTTGTGCTTGTATTTTGCTCCATAATAATTTAAACTGGGTCAATCCATTAATTTTAGGCTCAACTATTTTTGGCACTGAGCTGTTTTAAAAGACATGTAATTTGTTTTGGCCTTGTTTAGGTTTCATTAATGATTTTTTAAAATAATTTGTAATATTTTAAAACTCTATTCACGACATGGCTTCAATTTCATCAATTGATTTGCCAGGCACTTTCAAACATATCTTCATGTTGTTACTGACTGATTGTTCTTATTAGGACTATATGTTAGTAAATACATTTTGTGTGGTAAGTTAGTAGGCTAATGTAATAGGCCTTTTAAATAAAGTTTATTTTAACTTATAGGCTTGGATGTAATTTTATTTTCTCCATTCGTAGAAAGATGTAGCTTTGGCCTAAACATAATATACAAAACATAGGATAAATGAAAAGGAGGAAATAAAATAAAAAACTGAAATAATTTTTTAATGAAACTGTTAATTAATTCTTTATAGGCTATAACAACCTTAATACAAACAGATTAAAAGTATTTTATCTTCATGGCAAGATGTTATGCAATTACTTTGGTATGATTTATTTTCAGATAAATGTACAGTAGAAATCCAATTATCCGAACCCCAATTATCCGAATATCCAATTATCTGAATCGATTTTGAGTGAAATAATAGAAATATAAAAATCAAGAAAATAACAGCGGGAGCGCGTTTAGCGATAATGCGCCGTGAGCGCTAAAATAAAAGCCTGCGCTGTTACCTTCCGGACGATATTTTCGCAGGGAACAATGAGTCATACCCCCTTCCCGCCCTGCTCATCATCAGTCGCTACTGTTCTTTCACCAAGATTATCGTTCGAAATGAGTACAAAACGTAAACGTGTTGTCTTTTCGCTAAGTGATAAACTCACTTTGCTCGAGATGTTCAAGTGAAATAACCAACATTGAACAGTGAAATACGTACAGTATGTAGGCCTATTGAAAAGAGCAACTGTATATACTGTATTCAATTTAACTCCTGTAATTTAATTTTTATGACGTATATTCTTGATACAGTTCGCTCACTTTCTGTTCACTACATTTATAATAACTTTGTCGAAAAAATTCTGATTTTTTATGTATGGTGATGTTTTTTGCTTAATTCCCAAGGTATACCTGATTATCCGAATTTCTGCATATCCGAATTGGCCCGATCCCCAATTAATTCGGATAATTGGAGTTATACTGTACTTAACTTTTTCCAATGAAGCAGGAATCCATTTATTTTATTTACTAATGTTATTTTCAGGTCATAGTGACTAGAAAAGTATATTTTAATAACAACATTTATAAATGAAACCCTATACACTGTTTTGATTCACTTCAACTCGACCTATGTGTTTTTTTTATTTGAAGGCTATACTCGACTCGAACTCGAGATTCAAATCTTTTGCCATTTACTCGACTCGACTTAAAAAACCTGTACTCGCACATCTCTAATATACAAACATCACTTGGACGTACATCTGTAGATTATTATCAAGTCAAATTAGAAAAAGAGTTATTTGGCGTGCTTAGCTCGAGTCCTCAAAGTATGACATTAATTTTTACTACTGCCCAACTGCTGACAACTGAGTAACTGCTGCATGAAAATAATATGGATTTGGGAGAATAGTTCTTAGAGAGACTGGTTGAGTCATGTATAGAGGTGTGCAAATAGTGAAATTTTAGTTCGGATTGGATAGTAAGGGGTTCGGGTCGGATATTTTTCAGTTTCGGATATTTACTTAAAGAGTACCGCACATTACATAGTTCTCTCAGAACTACCGTATTTTAAAGTTGGAACTTTACATTTTCATTTTCTTTACAAGATATGCATAAACAAAATTTCAGCTAGGCTTTATGCAATACACAAATACACACACGTGGTTATTATTTGGTAATTGTATATGTTTGAAACAAATCATAAAAAAAAACAGTTCATGAAAAACGTGTGTGATACATTGTTGAAAAAAGGATGTGATAAGTTAAATTTCACTGCTTATTATTCTTCCGCAAAATTGATTAGGAGTACTGTCTATTACCCTAATGTCTTTGGGATGCTCTCCCTCGGCGATGCGCACCATCCAGAGGAACTTGTTGATATCGTCACCAGAGTAGCCGATGACACCACCGAAGATGACCAGCACATAGTCCACATCCAGGGACAACATGATCTTGTAGGCATCCTCCTCAGTTGACGACATGGCTTTGCCCACCTGTACAAAACAACCTCTGTTTCAGAATATATGATATGAACCTAAAAAAAAATCAAATTTCTATAGCCAATATTAAAGAAAAAACAATAATAATTAGGGCTGTGCAAGTAATCGAAACTTTGAGTTTTCGGCTGAGTATTTTAATACTCTAACTCGAAACGAAGTTTTGAAAAATACTCGAAAGTTCGAGCGAGTTTTCCTGCCGATTTTCAGACGGTCGCTAATGACTGCAACTGGCCAAAACGTGTAGTATCGGCCGCAAAATGCGATCGCATCACGTAAAATCAGCCGAAAATAACAATCGCTAACGATTGTAACCGGTTAAAACAAGTAGTAACGGCCGCAAAAGGCGATCGCATTATGTAATATCGGCCGAAAATGACGACGGTATACATAATATCGGCAAAAGTGGAGACCGGGCCACTTAATATCACCCTTAGTTAACGATTTTGTCATCTAATATTGATTATAAACGATGTCTGGACCAGGTAATATTGGCCAAATGACAACCGGACCATATTTTATCGGCCGGAAACGAATGTCAAACCGTGTTATATACGATTGTCAATACGTAATCCAGTTTGATTTTACTGGCCAAAACTTTGTATTGCTACTCATGTATTAGTTAGAAACCATGTTTAGATGATAAAATCTAGGGTGGTATCCAAATCCTATTACACTATTTTAAACTATCAACTGATGGCAAATACTCGCTCGAAAATAATTGGCACTACTCGACTCGATTAAAAAATCACTACTCGCACACCTCTAATTTTAAATTTTAAATGAAAATATTAAATCAAAGCTTTAATCTAGGAATGGGCAGGATACACAATTTTGGGACAGGATTTAATTTACTTCAGGATTATTTTGTGATGCGGTTATTTCTCTCTCTTCGGTCGTCAGTTACGGCTGAGTAAAAGTGTGATTGTAATTTACAGCAGATTGTTGCAAATCGTCATTAATTTGTTAATTAGTGTGGTATGATCGTGACAAACAGCCAACAATTAAGCAGTACGATTACCAGAAATTTTAAACCATATTGTATAACATTTCTGTAAGGTCAGACAAATTGTACACGTCTATACAAACCAGAGCAATGTGGCTGTTGTTCCAAGTATTGTTGTCCACCAAAGTGGTCCGGTTGGCCATGCCTGCGATCTGGTAGCCGTAGTCCCACCAGCTCATCACTCTAGCATCACTGGCCGTATTGTGGGACAGCCAGTGGTACGCCTCTCGGAAGTCATCCAGGATCTGTCGGGACCTGCGGAAATGTCCCAGTAACTACCTCATCATATATTTTATGATCAGTTAATCTATACGATATACAATCTTAAACTGAAGAACTGCTCAGGCAAGTCATACAAAAATATAGATAACATGAATATTTGTACTTGGTAATCCACAATAGTCTATTTGATTTTGTTCAATGACTAAATTTTTTAAATAGAACAAAGTTAAGGTTGGATGTATTTATTTTATAAATAAATTAGGGGTATAAAAGACAAAAAAACTACATCTACATTAATGAACAATTTTCTGGAGAGCCAAAACTGATACAACCTCTACTTATATTTAATTAATTGTAATGATTGTTTTCCATGAAAGGTCTAATATTTGTTATTAATTCAAAACTAAGCATTCAAATCATTATTACAGATTAACACGTTCGCTGTGCACGAACAATTTAGAATTTTTCGCGGATGCTGAAACATTTTTACTGTTGATTTACTTTCCTATGACGAATAGAAGGCTGACCATGTGGTTTAAAATCATTCCAGAACTTTAGCCGCTAATGACTTCATAAAGGTCCGGTCGATTTCGGGACCGTAGCACCCGTTGCGTATACACACATAGTTACAATTACATGAAATGACAGTCACAATGTTATTATTTGGTAAAAACGTACTATACTGATAGATATTCCTATCACTATAACTTATATACAATATTTACATTATAAAACAATATATAATGCCACAGGAACACAACTCGAAATACGCAGAATAATGCGCCAAAAAACACACAAAATACGCGGCCGATACGAAAAGTAACGCCGCCCGACAATACAACGTGACCCACACTACACACAGACAGTAAATCACCTGCCTCGAACACTAACTGGTTTAGTTACAATAAAGAGCGGGAAACTGTTTCGGGCCGTGCGGCGTGCGCGCGCAGCCAAGGCCAATCGAGACAGGCGCCGGATCCAGAAACTGACGCCGCCCGGCAACACTACGAGACCCCCCCTACACGCTCACAACATATCACGTGAATCGACCAGGTGCTCAGCTCAGACTGACTGGTTTAGTTTAAAAAGAGGCATGTCCCGATATACGCACACGAGCGTGTGAAAATATGCAAGGATGTCCTCAGATGGGAACATGCGCAGCGAACGTGTTAAAGGTGCAAGTAATTGAAAATTTACAATTTCAACATTCAATTAGATTGAAGTTAAAAAAAGGGAGGTTTCAAAAAGTGTGTCGTCACAGCAGGCATTGAATTTGTTCAAAAAGTTATTTACAAAATTGATAGGGAGGAGAAAGTTATTGGCATTTTCTTGGATTTAAACAACTTTCGACAGTGTTTCACATAAAAAATTGATTGACTCATTTTAGTCCCACAGTATAAAAAATAAAGAACTGGCCTGGTCTGAATCATACCTGCATGAAAGAAAGCAGGTGTCGAAATAACACAAGTAAAACATGAAAATTTCAGATACATAAATAATGTTTTGTCAAAACTGCGGACAGTGAAATATGGAGTTCCTCAGGGGTCCATTTTGGGACCCTTATTGTTCCTGTGCTACCTAAAAGGACTCCCTGAAGTCTTATGTGGTGTTCACAGCTCAATTTGCATGTACGCAGATGATACAAACCTAATAATTTCTGGAGAGAACCAAGAATCAGTTGAAATTGCCTCATACACAAACTTTACACTAGTGAAACAATATTTTAAAACCAAAAACCTTCTAATAAATCCAAGTACAACAAATTTTGTATCATTCTCAACAAGACAGTGCAGAATAAAAATTGACCCAATTATTAAAATAGATGAAGATGAAATACTGTACTACAAGAATCTAACACTTCATTTTTGGGACTGATTATAGACGAAAATTTGACCTGGGATGACCACATTGAAAGTGTTTTGAATAAAATATCGTCTGGGATTTTCGCACTTAGAAGAATGTCAAAAAAATGTAGTTTAAAAACATTGAAAGTTTTGTATTTTGCACTTATAGATTCCCATGTATCATATGGGGTAGGCATTTATGGGGCCACCTCCACCAAAAATTTGAAAAAGATTTTGAAAATACAGAAAAAAGCAATAAGGATAATACTTGGTTTAAGAAATAGAGACTCAGTCAAAACAAAATTTACAGAATTAGGCTTTTTAACCGTTTTCTCCCAACATGTGTTATACATAGTAAAACATGTCAAGGAACACAATATACCACTGATGGAAGTGGAAGCCAGAAGTCGTCCATACAATACCAGAAATTTTTTAACTTTTGAATCCCAAAAATAGAGTTTTTTAAGAAAAGCATAAATTATAGAGGTTTAAATTTTTTTGAAATACTCCCAGATTCTAAAAAAAAAAAAAACACAAAACCTGTCAGAATTCATAACAAAACTTAAAAAGTTTAAGATAGATCGTCCCTTGTACTCCTTTGAGGAATTGAATGTAAATTTGAATGTCTACTCGCTAGGCCTAGTTCTATCAAATTTGTATATTCTATCACATGTTTATATATAACTAAAGATACACTATTCACTATGACAAATGACGCTATTCATATGTAACAATTGTACAGTTAAAGAATAAAGATATTTGATTGATTAATTGGCTAGAGTAGGCGTTGCTGTGACCCAGGTGCAGTGGACAGCAAACATCAGTAACATCATCACCACGCCCACAATCACCACTCCTCGGATATTGGTTTTGGCATGTTTGGTGACTCACCCGTCATTGCTGTAGGAGGCCAGCACAATGCTGGGACTAGAGTAGGCGTTGCTGGTGACCCAGGTGCAGTGGACAGCAAACATCAGTAACATCATCACCACGCCCACAATCACCACTCCTCGGATATTGGCTTTAGCATGTTTGGTGACTCACCCGTCATTGCTGTAGGAGGCCAGCACAATGCTGGGACTAGAGTAGGCGTTGCTGGTGACCCAGGTGCAGTGGACAGCAAACATTAGTAACATCATCACCACACCCACAATCACCACTCCTCAGATATTGGCTTTAGCATGTTTGGCGACTCACCCGTCATTGCTGTAAGAGGCCAGCACAATGCTGGGACTAGAGTAGGCGTTGCTGGTGACCCAGGTGCAGTGGACAGCAAACATTAGTAACATCATCACCACGCCCACAATCACCACTCCTCGGATATTGGCTTTAGCATGTTTGGTGACTCACCCGTCATTGCTGTAGGAGGCCAGCACAATGCTGGGACTAGAGTAGGCGTTGCTGGTGACCCAGGTGCAGTGGACAGCAAACATTAGTAACATCACCACCACACCCACAATCACCACTCCTCAGATATTGGCTTTAGCATGTTTGGCGACTCACCCGTCATTGCTGTAGGAGGCCAGCACAATGCTGGGACTAGAGTAGGCGTTGCTGGTGACCCAGGTGCAGTGGACAGCAAACATTAGTAACATCATCACCACACCCACAATCACCACTCCTCGGATATTGGCTCCCAGGCCATCCACTTCCTTCTGTTGCTCATGCTTCATCTTGCGCAGCTTACCAGCCTGTCAACAAACATATAGGTTATAACATGTGGTTACTTGTACAGTAAAACCTAACTAGAACAATACCTGGCCTAATCAAAATCGACTTTAAAAAGCTAGTTGTATGTAATCAAATTGGAAATCTGCCATTGCAAATTTGAAGATCTTATCATGAAAAAACCTGTCCTATATCATATCAAAATATTCTTTGTAGGGATGAGTCGATTCCAATTTTTTTTTTATTCCGATTCCATCGATTCCTAATAATAGGTGAAATAGCAAAGTAATGTTTTAAACATGATTAAAGACAAAGAAAATCAGTTGGTTGGTGATTATTTTTCATTAATAAAATAAAATAAACTTACAAAAATAAAAAATTACAAAAAAAGTTGAATTGCACGTTTATTTTTCATATAATTGTTATGCTATGTTATATAAATCTCCCATGATATTTTTTGAAATTGGTTTTCTTGTGTCATAAAGCAATCACTTTATAGTCCAGTCATTTTAGACAAATTACCTTAAAAAACCCTTATAAGCATAAGACTTGGTGGATGTGTCCAAATTTTCCTCCAGAATAACATACTAACAGGCCTCAAAAAACAAACTTGTGAAACTTGTAAAATTTTTACAAACTTGTAAAATATATAGACATTTACGAAATACTCTATACTTTCTAAACCAATAAATGTGTCTTGTCCGATTGAAATTTCTTACTTGTAATAAACTCAGCGTTACTCAGATATGATATACAAGACAGTTGCTTTACAACAAAATAACTATTTAAATATTTTTTTTATAAGGCCAAAAAATTATATAAAATATAACAAAACATTTTATATAATATATACAAAATATAATACCGTATATAAATTGTAAATATTTAATTATAAAATTATTTTCTTATAAGAATAATAAAAAAATATATTTTGTTTAAATTATTATTTTGTTCTAAAACAACTTTTATTATGTATCATATCAGAGTAACGCTGAGTTTATTACGAGTAAGAAATTTTAATTGGAAACAAGGCACATTTATTGGTTTAGAAAATACAGAGTATTCTATAAATTTAAATATTTTGTACAAAAATAGCCGCCATTTTGAAACGGATAAAGATAAGTGGATTTTGTTTTCACCAAAATGTTTATTTTACAATACCTTTAAAATGATGTATAATTGTCAAAGGTTCATATTAGAACATTTACAGGTTCAAACTCATGACCTTCGTTTTTGAACATTCTGTATATAGATTTTGATAAGAATATTTTAAATAGATGTCCTATATGCAATATAGTACAGATAATTGTTTTAGATGTCTTTATAATAAACCGTTCCCCCTTATACATGCTGGAAGTGTGATCTGATTCACCCTGCATATATTTATATATTTAAATCATTAATAACTCGAAAACCGTTAGGTTTAGAGCAAAAGTGATAATAACCGGAATTGTGTATTTTTTAATTTCAAGCAACTTTGACTTGAAACGTTTCCCTCTATCATCAATAATAAAAGAATTATAAGCCAAAAAGTGAAAGTTGGCCGCCATTTTCCAAGATGGCGGCCGTAGCACAAGTTTTTTTTCGAGGACTTTTAGTATTTTATTCCGGAGGTAACATTCAACACATCCACCAAGTCTTATGCTTATAAGGGTTTTTTAAGGTATTGAGTACATTTTGATAAAATGATTAGGCCTACACTACTTTGGATGTTAACTATTATTTACCGATAAAAATACATATTTGTAATGTTAATGTTAAATTTAGGGTTTTGAATTTTGTATAAAAGTTAGAAAGGAAGTTTTTTGATAATTCATTTTTAATGACTGTAGACCAAAATTTTTAAATATACTGTAATAATTGTTATTTAGCAGCTTTTTGAATTTATTATCAAACTAATGTTTAATGAAATTTTTACATAATTTAATGTTAATTTCACTAGTATACTGTAGTAATATAGAAAAACAAAAACTGTTTAATATATATTCATAATTCATGGGGAAGAATGTGGTTGTAAGATAATGACTCAAAGAAATAATGTTGGTCAGCCAACTGATTTATTGCTTTCAACCGGACCCCACCCCTCCCCTCCTGTCCCGACATCCTTCCTTATCTCCAAGGTCTGATTTTCCCCCCCGACCCAAACACTCCCCGTGCCCTCTCTTTACTTATCTTACTTCACAGGTATCCATAAATATGTTTATGTTTATGTGTTGTTGAAGGGACGGATTCAGAGATCCAAAGATTCAAAGATCCTCACACGTCAACCGAAGCTTATTGTGTGTCCCTAGTACGTTAGTTTGGCAAACCAATGCCCGTACCCTTTATGAGATCCAGGAGTTTTTTACCAATACTAGCGTCTCTTTCATCACCTGGTTGCTTACAACCAAACAGAGCCCTTCTCCTTGCCCCGAGTCTCTCGCAGTCCAGTATGATGTGCTTGGCAGTCTCTTCAGACTGATTGCAAAGCCTACACACCTGACTTTCATTTCTGAGTCCGAGAGTGTGGAGATGTTTCCTGAAATGGCCGTGTCCAGTTATCAAAGCAATCAACTGCTTAACCCAACCTCTGCCCAACCTCACCAACCAGTTAGTGAAGTAAGAGCTAGTATGTGCTAGCAGCCTTTTGCCAAGTGCTTGACCAGTGTAACCTTGCCATTGCTGGCAATGTAAGTCCCTGGACCATTTGTTTATTGTGTGAAAAGCAGTTGTTTTGCTTATGCCACAGCTTGGCTCTGGACCAAAGAATGACATACCGGAACCTCTTTTAGCAAGCTTATCTGCACACTCATTGCCACCTATGCCTACATGGCCAGGTACCTAACCAAGATGCACCGAATTGCGTGTTGCGAGTTTGCTGAGTGTGTTGTAACATTCCCACACCAGTTTTGACTTGATTTCGTTGCAGTCAAGGGCCTTGAGGGCAGCCTGACAATCTGACAAGATTACTATATGCTTGTCGCAATAGCGTCTGGCAATGCCTAGATTGGCACAAACCATGATGCCACAAATTTCTGCTTGAAAAATAGTACAACACTGTACTAGTATACTGTAGTAATATAGAAAAACAAAAACTGTTTAATATAAATTCATAATTCATGGGGAAGAATGTGGTTGTAAGATAACGAATCAAAGAAATAATGTTGGTCAGCCAACTGATTTATTGCTTTCAACCGGACCCCACCCCTCCCCTCCTGTCCCGTCATCCTTCCTTATCTCCAAGGTCAGATTTTCCCCCCCGACCCAAACACTCCCCGTGGCCCTCTCTTTACTTATCTTACTTCACAGGTATCCATAAATAACTCACCTGTCATTGTCTCCTTTCATATGAGTCAAAAATAGATTTTAGGCTTATTTTTATTTATTTCAGTCATATATTTTATTAAAAATTAGCTAGCGGCGTAAATCTGGGTAAACGGCGGGAGTAGCGATGCAATTTTAAACTACTCGACTCGAATTTTCAATGGTCAGCGGCGTAAATCTGAGTAATCGGTAGGAGTAGCTTTGCAATTGATTCATTCATTGTTGCTGGATTAGGAAACCCCAGCATAGCTGCTAGGCATGTCTTCCACAAGCAGAAATATTGTGCAGGTTACCGGAAGGATAAGATATAGCAGGAAAGGAAAGGGTGGGATGGGACGGCAGCAAAATTTACCCTTCAGAGGGCCAACTCCCGTGCCCCTGTGACAGCTATGATGAGGCTCAAACACGGGACCCGCATTCTGCCCTCCAACTGGCCAACTCAACTGCCAAGGTATCCTTTACAACAGCCAGGGACCATTCATTCTCAGGTTGGGGACCAAACCTGGAGATTCTGACCCCAGCTGCTGCAAATGGAGGAACCAGAGGTGAAAGAAGTTTGTCAAAATGGACAGCCAAAAGACTTACCATATGTAATGACAATTTCATTTGCTGTACCCAATGTCAGCCTCAACAATAACTTTGCAATTTCAACTACTCGACTTGAATTTTCGGCGGGAGTATAGACAGCCTGGAATCGGTAGAATCGGAATCGACTTTAAGCCATCGATTTTCGATTCCAATTCTAAGCCTGAGAATCAGTAGAATCGACATTGGAATCGACTCATCCCTAATTCTTTGACTTCCCCTGACAATATAAGAAAATGTCTTCAATGTCATTTTAAGTTATTGTTTTGTTTATCATCGTTCATGTGTGGATATTATATACATTTTTTTATAACCAAAGCCATCCAGTATGAAGAAGATAACAATCTGTTGAAAACATGATCAAAACGTGTTTGCGTATTTTCGACTGTAACCATTTGATAACTGATAACTGTGCCAACCTTGTCATACATGTTGGTGCTGTCTGATCCATCCTCGTTATCCTGCATGGGGTTGTCCTCCTCCTTGAGGAAGAGTTCCAGGAGTCGGGAGAAGGCCACTCCAGAGAGAATACACACGACAGGTGTCAGAGTCAACATCAACCTGACCATCACTCCAGCAAAGTAGACAGCACTGATGGCGTACAGCACGACTGTGACATACATTGCAACATGTTCACTGCTGTATGTATGATTCAGCTACGAAACTTAACTTGTAAATCCTATTTACCATTAATACACAAACAGAAACAGTGTAACAATGTGGCAGGTGACATAAATTACTCTGTACACTTACACTTGCTTCGCTCACTGAGGGCTCCGCCCCCAGACCCCCACTTGGAGTCACTCCAGTTGTTATTATAACTTAGGGGTGTGCGAGTATTCAAACTTAAGAGCTTTTATACTGCAATATTCGGCTCGGCTCGAGATTTGCAAAAAGGTTCGAAGGTCAAGCTGAATATTTAAAACGCCGAAAAGTGAAAAAAGAGTCGTCTACAAAAGTAAATTTAAAGCAAAAACTTTCCAGAATCAATGTTAGAATTCTCGAAGTTTGCGTCGGTAGAGCTCCATAACAAATATAATTCAGCAATGCTAATGCTTTCGGTCCTTGATTTAAAAAAAATACCAAATATTAAAGTAGAGATGTGCGAGTACTCGAAATTTCGAGTTCGAGCCGAGTTCGGCACTGAAACTCGAGGTTTAACTGAAACTCGAAAGTTTCGAGCGAGTTTACTCCTGCCGTTTACCCGCGCTACCAAGGGTCGTCCGCGGCCGCACGTCGTCTGTAAATTCAAATTGAGTGTGATCGCATTTGAGGTGTGAAGAGTTGTGATGTGGATTTTAGAGTTTTATTAATAAATAAGTAAGTTGTGGCTTATACATTTGTGTTTCTTTTTACCAAAATGGAGGATTTACTAGGACCTTCAGATTGAGTTGTATGAACACTGTCTGTACCTATAGTCCACTTTTAGGTTAACCTAACCTTATCATTTTTTAAAGTAAAATATCAAATACCCCCGTAGCAGCAAACCTGCGTACTCAGCGAATTTCCAATGCATATATATATATCTTAATACCACATAAAGCCACATACCAAGTTTCATCAATATACATTCATAAATAAACGATTTATGACATTTTAATTATTCTCCATAAGAATAACATGGCGGCTGAGTATGCAGGTTTGCTAAAGCAAGGAACACAAAATACCCCTGTAGCAGCAAACCTGCATACTCAGCGAATTTCCAATGCATATTAATTTATCTTGATACCACACAAAGCCATACACCAAGTTTCATCAATATACATTCATAAATAAACGATGTATGACATTTTAATTATTCTCCATAAGAATAACATGGCGGCTGAGTATGCAGGTTTGCTGAAATAAGGAACACTATAAATGGGCTTTTATAAAAATATCAATATAACTCAACTAGGTAAAGCCACATACCAAGTTCTATTAATTTATGTTCATAATTAAAGGAGATAACACGTTAATTATTCTCCATTAGAATAACATGGGGCTGAGTATGCAGATTTGCTGCTACGTGAACTATCAGGAAAAAATGGGTTTTTTGCAAATATCAATAGACCACAATGAAATGAAGCAATATACCAAGTTTCGTCAGGATAAGTTGATAAATAAGCGAGATATACAATTTTTCTTATCCTCCATACGAATAACATTGGACAACGTACTGTGTTTAGCACTTTCAATATCTCAGTAACCAATTTACTTAGAGCAATGATTAAAAAATCAAATTGTGCGTCTTTTTAAGCTGAATCCAATGGAAAACAATAAAATTTTACTTTTTCAAAAATTGTATGTAAAAAACTCAAAAAAACCATTTTTGGGGTACAAAACCCCCCCAAAATACCCTTTCGGATAGGTCGATCCGTCTGGTTTTCGAACTTAGTCATAAATGCTGCTTTACACGTTTGTACCAAATTTCATCAAAATCGGACCTTTTTTACGAGAGTTATCGCACCCACGGACACATATATATATAGATATATATATACAGTTTCGAACGAATGGTGTTTTTGGGGTCTGGGGACCTCAAAACGAAAAGTTATCATGGTCCCGGGTCTAGGTCTTACCATGCCGACTACGGTAATAGCTTCTTCCCTATAGGGGAAATTCGCTAAAATGGGGTTTTATACAAATATCAATATAACTCATGTAGGTAAAGCCACATACCAAATTTCATTAATTTATTTTCAAAATTAAGGGAGATAACACGTTACTTATTCTCCATAAGAATAACATGGGGCAGAGTACGCAGGTTTGCTGCTACGGGAGCCTTTGGAAAAAAATTGTTTTTTTGAGCAAATATCAATGGTTCACAACCAGATGAAGCCGTATACCAAGTTTCGTCAGTATACGTTCATAAATAAGCGAGATATAAAATTTTTCTTTTCCTCCATAAGAATAACATTAGACAACGTACTGTGTTTAGCACTTTCAATATCTCGGTAACCAATTGACGAAGAGAAATGATCAAAATACCAAATTGTGTGTTTTTTTAAGCTGAATCCAATGGAAAAAACTAAAATTTGACTATTTCCAAAATTATATGTACAAAATTCGAAAAACCCATTTTTGGGGTACAAAACCCCTCCAAAATACCCCTTTGGATGGGGCGATCTGGCTGGTTTTCGAACTTAAAGTCATAAATGTTGCTTTACACGTTTTTACCAAATTTCATCAAAATCGGATAATTTTTACGAGAGTTATCGTGCTCACTGACACACACACACATATATATATATATATATATATATATATATATATATATATATATATATATATATATATATATACAGTTTCGAACGAATGGTGTTTTTGGGGTCTGGGGACCTCAAAACGAAAAGTTATTATGGTCCCGGGCCTAGGTCTTACCATGCCGACTACGGTAATAGCTTCTTCCCTATAGGGGAAATTCGCTAAAACATATCTGTAATGAAATATAATAGGTAAGCGTAAGAAGTTTGTGCATGTTTTTTGTTCTATAATAATTTAAATTGAGTCAATCCATTAATTTTAGGCTCAACTGTCCTTTGGCATTGAGCTTTTTTTTAAAGACAAGTGATTTGTTTTGGCCTTGTTTTCATTCATGATATCTTAAATAATTTGTAATATTTTAAAACTCTATCTAAGACATGGCTTCAATTTTGTCAATTGATTTGCCAGGCACTTTCAAACATATCTTCATGTTGTTACTAACTGATTGTTCTTATTAGGACTATTAGTGTTAAAATTAATGCTAAGATATGTTAGTAAATACATTTTTTGTGGTAGTAAGTAGTTTTACCATGTAAATATATGCCTTTTAAATATTAAAATAAAGTTTATTTTAACTTATAGGCCTAGATGTAATTTTGTTTTCTCCTTTCGTAGAAAGATGTAGAGTAGGCCTAAACATAATATACAAAACATAGGATAAATAAATACCCCCGTCGCAGCAAACCTGCGTACTCAGCGAATTTCCAATGCATAATATATGTCTTAATACCACATAAAGCCGCGCATACCAAGTTTTATAAAAATATATTCACATATAAGCGATTTTAATTATTCTCTTTAAGAATAACATTGGTAATGAGTACGTAGGTTTGCTGAAACAAGGAACACAAACAATTGGTTTTTATGCAAATATAAATTGAATCTAACTAGGCGAAGCCACATACCAAGTTTAATCAAAATTCAATCATAAATAAGGTCTTTATAACATTCTAGTTATTCTCCATAAGAATAACATGGGGGCTGAGAAAGCAGGTTAGCTGCAACAAGGAACAAAAAAATGGGTTTTTATATATTTATCAATATAACTCAACCAAGTGAAGCTACATACCAAGATTTACTAATTTATGTTCATAATTAAGGGAGTCATTACATTTTACTTATTCTCCATAAGAATAACATGGGGCCTGAGTACGCAGGTTTGCTGCTACGGGAATAATCAACAAAAAATCAATTTTTATGCAACTCACCACAACCAAAACTTTGAAGGGTGCTATGAACTAAAAGCACTTCACAAAATTAAACCACATCAAAATCCAAAATATAACCAACTGATATTAAGAAATTCTGAATTGGCACATCAGTTGGTATTGAAGACCAAGGTTCCTTCTGGGTTAAATCTCAGGTAATATTTTCTTAAGTCTACAATAATTCAACTCAGCTGACTTTAATTTAAATTTTATTTTTTTACCTGTACCTAAAATCACATGTTTTAGTTTTTAAAAGTCAGATGTAAAATATTTGTTTATTTTTATTTATTTACTGTTCAATTCCATTCTTTCTCCTTTATTGCTTGAAAACGTTTGTATTATAAACGAAAATTCGCAAAAAACTTCTTTCTCATTATTTATATCTATCTGTTTTAATGTGTTAGTATATATATAGATATAGATATATATCAATTTGAACGAATAGTGTCTTTGGCAACTGGGGACCTCAAAAAAAAAAGTTATCATGGTCTCGGGCTTAAGTCTTACCATGAGACCTACGGTAATAGCTTCTTCCTTATAGGGGAAATTCGCTAAAAGGAGAATATACCATTGGATTCAGCTTAAAAAAACAAACAATTTGGTATTTTGATCATTGCTCTACGTCAATTGGTTACTGAGATATTGAAAGTGCTAAACACAGTACGTTGTCCAATGTTATTCTTATGGAGAAAAATAAAAATTTTATATCTCGGTTGTTTATGAACATAAACTGACGAAACTTGGTATATCGCTTCATCTGGTTGTGGTTTGTTGTTGTTTAAACAAAAAACTACTTTTTCACCTATGGTTCCCGAAGCAGCAAACCTAGGTACTCGGTCCCCATGTTATTCTTATGGAGAATAATAAATATGTTATAAATCGCTTATTTATGAATGTATATGGATGAAACTTGGTATGTGACTTCACTTAGATGAGTTCTATTGATATTTGCATCAAAACCCATTATTTTGTGTTCCTTGTTGCAGCAAACCTGCGTACTCATCCCTAATGTTATTCTAATGGAGAATAATGAATATTTTAAATATCGCTTATTTATGAATATATTTCTTATGAATTCTGGTAAGAGGCATAATGTGTTATTAAGACATATATATTCATTGGAAATTCGCTGAGTATGCAGGTTTGCTGCGACGGGGGTATTTTAATGTGTATACTCGACTCGAACTCGAGATTCAAATCTTTTGTCATTTACTCGACTCGAACTCGACTCGACTTAAAAAACCTGTACTCGCACATCTCTATATTAAAGTACTGTAATATTTTCAACTGATCAACCAACGAAATGGGGCGACTTTCTCTACACTCAATCACATCAAGTGGACCTATCACACTACTCTGTTTGCAGTACGCACTAGTGCAGTGTTGCCGAGTTGAGTTGTCTAATATTTCAAGGTTAATAATAATTAATACAACAATCGTACTGCCCCAGAAAAAGTAATACAGCATCCATGAAAACACTTTTTCTAACTATTGCATCGGTACAGTCTTTTATACAACTTACAACTTCGTTCATTACACAATAATTATATTTCCTGGAGTCTGAAATTACGTCTGGCAACACTGTTGGTGTACCCACTTTGCGAACTACCTTAAATCAAATCAAATCAAATCAAAATTCTTTATTCAGAAAAGCATATACAGTATATACAATGAACAAGTCATGAATATGTACAGATAACATATACAACATAAGCCTTATAAATCTACTGTCTTAATTTATCTATTATTTAAAAAATTGTCCAATGAGTAAAAAGCTTCCTTTACTAGGTATTTTTTTAACAATTTAAGAAACTTGCAGATGTTACTCTCATCTTTTAAAGATTTAGGCAAACAGTCAAAGAATTTAATCCCTTTATAGGAAGGTTTCATTTGAAATATTTCTAGTCTGTGTTTCTCGACATATCTTTGAGATCGTGTATTGGAGCCATGACTTCTATTTTCTGTTAAAACGCTATTTGTTTTAACATATTTTATCGTCTCATAAATATACAGACCATAAACTGTTAATATATCTAATTCAGAAAAAATATGTTTTACAGAATCTTTTTTTTAGATTAAATATGATACGTAATGCCCTTTTCTGTTGAATTAAAATTTTTTTCATGTTTTTCTTTGTGGTTGCTCCATATATACTAATTTCGTAAGCTATATGCGAATGAATTAAAGCAAAATAGATAGATTTTAATGAATCAGTGTTGCATTGTTTTGCCATACGTCTTAAGGCATATAGACCACTCGAAGTTTTACGCAGTATATGATCAACATGTTTGTTCCATCTCAAATTTTTGTCAATAATCAAACCTAGAAATTTTGTGTCTTGTACTTGATCTATTAATTTGTTCTCATCAATGAAAATACTTGGGTTTGGTCTATTTTTTGCCTGATTAGTCAAAAATCAAATGAAGCTTGATTTGTCAGAATTTAAAAGGAGATTCTTACTATTTAAAAATTCTTTGATCAGTGACAAGCCAATATGAGATGAAACTTCTACTGTCTCTTCAGTTTTCCCGGAAATGACTATATTTGTATCGTCCGCATAAAGACAAATGGAACTGTTTACTCCCCAAATTAGATTTGGTAAACCCTTGAGATAACAAAGAAAAAGCAAAGGGCCAAGTATAGATCCCTGAGGTACACCAAAATGGATCGGTAATGCCTGGGATCTACATACTTCTTTATATCTAAACTTTAAGTGTTCTTTATAAAAATTAATTTCTACAAACTGTTTCCTCCCAAAGAGGTATGATTTAAACCATGCCAATTCAATATCTCTTACTCCTAAAATAAAAAGAACATCCACCAATTTATCATGATCTACACTGTCAAAGCCCTTGACAAATCAAGAAAAATTCCCACAACTTTATCTCCCCTATCAATTGAATCAATGATTGATTGAACAAAGTTGATGCCAGCCGTTATTGTTGATTTTTTCGATCGAAACCCGTGCTGTTGTGTATCGAATAAACTATTACATTCAAGGTAAGACTCTAATTGGTGATAAACAACTTTTTCAAAAATTTTTGAGAAAACAGGGAGAAGTGATACAGGCCTGTAACTCATTACATCTTCGGTATTGCCTTTTTTTAAAACAGGAACAACTTTAGAAATTTTGAACTAATCTGGAAATACACCAGACCTTAGGGAGGCATTAATAAGAAATGTCAATGGGCCAATGATATAAGGCAAAGCTACTTTGATCACAGTGACTGGAATTTCATCATACCCTGCTGAGTTTTTGTTTTCAAAAGACAAGATTATTTCTTCAACTTCTTTTTCGGTCACTGACGAAAATTTAAAATTTGCTTGTGCGACATCAGCACCCTCCAGCCCGGACCTACCAGCGGCCTGCAGGTCCAGCCTAGGCATGACTAAATTCTGCACAGCATTTACAAAAAATTCATTGAAAACTTCACATACTTTACTAGGTTCTGTAATGTGAATATTATTATGAAATAGGGTAATATTGTTTGGGCCAAATTTGGACTGTTTACCCGCCTCCAAGTTAACTAAATTCCACGTTGTTTTTATTTTATTTTTTGAACTATGGACTTTCTCATTAAAATATTTCTTTTTATTCATTTCTACAAGTTTTTTAAGGTCTCGTTTTTTATCTTTAATTAAAACTTTTAATGATTTATCTTTGTTTTGTCTAAAATAAAATTCTAGATTTAAAATTTCTGACTTTTAGCGAATTTCCCCTATAGGGAAGAAGCTATTACCGTAGGTCTCATGGTAAGACTTAAGCCCGAGACCATGATAACTTTTTGTTTTGAGGTCCCCAGATGTCCAAAACACTATTCGTTCAAATTTATATATATGTATATATATATCTATATATATATATATATATATATATATATATATATCTATATATGTGTCCGTGAATGCGATAACTTGAGTAAAAAACGTCCGATTTCGATGAAATTTGGCTCAAATGTGTAAACTGACATTTATGACTTTAAGTTCGAAAACCAGAAAAATCGGACTATGGGAAGGGGGGTTTATGGGGGTTTTAAATTTTCCAAAAATCAGTTTTTTGCATTTTTTACCCTAAAATTTTTAAAACACTTAATTTAGGTTTAGACCATGTTATAGAGCTTAAAAAAACAAATAAAATGGTATTTTGAATTATTAACCTAGGTTAAGTGGTTGCGGAAAAAATCCAAAAAACATGCTCATAAAATCTCCCATGTTAATCTTATGGGAAAAAGGTTTTTGGCTTTTCCTCAGTTAATTTTACTTTAAACTTCACATTTTCTTTTACCAATCACTTCAGCTCCACAAAACAATCATTTTGGTGTTTAAATTGTGATTCTACGTCAAACCGTTGCAGAGATATTCAAAGTGCTAAACACAGTACGTTGTCCAATGTTATCCTTATGGAGAATAAATAAAATTTGATATCTTGATTATTTATGAATGTATATTGATGAAATTTGGTATGTGGCTTCATGTTGTACTGGTATATTGATAATTGCACAAAAAATAAATGTTTTGTTGATTGTCCCCGTAGCAGCTAACCTGCATACTCAGCCCTAATGTTATTCTTATGGAGAATAAGTAAAGTTTTATATCTCCCTTAATTATGAACATAAATTAATAAAACATGGTAAGTAGCTTCACCTGGTTCAGTTACATTGATAATTGCATAAAAACTCATTTCTTATCTTCCTCGTTGCAGCAAACCTGCGTACTCAGTCCTAATGTTATTCTTATGGGGAATAAATAAAATGTAATAAATCACTTATTTATGAATGTATTTTTGTCAAACTTGGCGAGTGGCTTTATGTACTAGTGAGAAACATATCAATGCATTGGAAATTCGCTGAGTACGCAGGTTTGCTGTGACGGGGGGTATTTTGCTTTCACTTCAGAACAGATCCACTTATTGTCATCAAATGCCTTTTCAGACACATATATCTTAAGAAAATTAACCTCAAAATAATACTTAAAACTAGAATAAAAAGCCTTGTACATATAATTAACATCGGGTGATGGAATTCCCAACCAATTTTCTGCAGCTAAATTTTGACAAAAAGAATTCAAATTAGTGTCGTTAATTTTCCGATTCAGCTTTCTAGTCACATATTTATGTTTGTTACTTACATTAAAAATATCCATGATCTGGGCATCATGATCTGAGAGGTGTGTGATTAGGCCGTAACATTTAAATTTTCAGGACTTACATTTGTAACAAAATTGTCAATTGCACTCTAAGAATTTTCAGTCACACGAGTTGGAAATTTCACCATATATTTCATGTTGTAAATAGTAAGAATATTTACAAAACTATTTAAACTATTACTTTTTGACAACACATCTATATTAAAGTCCCCAGCAACAATTACATGTTCAAATTTATTACATAGTACATTCAATAGGACTTCAAGATTGTTTAAAAATGTTTCAAGATTTGTACTAATAGGTGAATGATATATGCCTGACATAACAAATGAAAAGTCCTTAATAACAATTTCTGCTGAGCAGCACTCAAAGACCTTATCTATCAATAACGACTGTAAGGCAGGTAAAACCAAAGGCTTACAGGACGTTACCTGTAAGGCTTAAGGCTTACCTTAAGACGTTGAGTGAAGATGGTTATAATGTAATAATGATTTAGCGTGACCAATAGCTAGGGACAAGGTTGTAGGTGATGAACCTATAGACTAATGTCATGACGGCGTTTTAATGAGCAGCCGAAATAGTACTCTCAAAAAATTGGATTGTTAAAAAATCAACTAATTGCGAGGTTCACAAAATATAAGCATTTTATTCAAATTCTGAATGGTTACGTAACGTATGTTTATAATACCGGTGGTCATATTATTTAAAAGGTTGATTATATTTAGGGGTGTGCAAATAGTAATATCTGGCTCGAGCCGAGCCAAGCCGAGCTTTTTTTCAAAGTTCTCGAGCTTCGAGCTTTCTCGAGCCGAGATTTTTTGATGGGAATTTTCTTTTGGGGTGTCCAATATACCGGTAGTGATTTTCTGACTCGAGCCATGCCGGGCAGAATTTTTTCAAAGTTCTCGAGCTTTGAGCATTTTTGATTAGGCCTATATGTATACTTTATTTATATTATGTTTAAAATAACAAACATTTTATTCACTATGGTATGTTTTATAACTTCCAATATTTGTCCCCTTTTATTCGCTTCTTCTAGATTCGTTACTCCTACGTTCAATAAATAAAGGCCTACAGTGGGAAAATAACAAAATAAGTAGGCTACTAAAAATAATAAAAAAATATTGAGACCACTTGTTGATAGTAGCGAACAAATTTTCTTTCAATATAAAGTAGGTTGCCTACATAGAAAAAGAATATACTCTCCATATAACCAAAGACTTAGGCCCTAGCCTTGGGAATTGCCAAAACACAGTAAGCCTGTCTCTCATTCAACTGTTTGTAAATCGTAAACTTTAGGTTATCCTTTTATAAATATAAGTTAGTTAAACCAGTCTTTATATCTTATTGCACTCACAGAACAAGTTATTCAATAATCGTAGGCCTAGCTTATGTTCTATCTAACATATTATTGCCTAATAGACTTAACCTATTATATCTGCTTCTGAAACAGAATGTGGAAGCGGATCGTCAGTGCATTGTCCTTCCATCACTGCTTTAACAGTTTGATAGCATACAATTATTACAGAATGATATGCTTTCTACTTCTACTGACGTTTATTCACAAATTCAAAAAACCCCACGGAGTTAAACAATATGACTTCAATCACACAGCTGGTAGCGTTACAAACACTGCGCCATTTTGATCGCGTCTTGCTCTTGGTTAGGGCCTTTGGCGTACATAGAATATAATCAACCTTTTAAATAATATGACCACGGTATTATAAACATGCATTACATTCCCATTCACAATTTGTATAAAATCTTTAGATTTTGTCAAACTTACAATGTTACTCAATCTTTTAACAGTATAATTTTTGGATAGTACTATTTTGGCTCACATTAAAACGCCGTCATGATTATAGGCGTTAATCACATACAACCATAGATTAATAATGTATGTTTAATCAATGCTAAAACCTTGTCCCTAGCTATTGGTCACGCTAAATCATTATTACATTATAACCATCTTCACTCAACACTTAAGGCATCTTCACTTAAGGCAGTTCGCAAAGTGGGCTTACCAACAGTGTTGCCAGACATAATTTCAGACTCCAGGGAATATATTTATTGTGTAATGTACGAAGTTGTAAGTTGTAGAACAGACTGTACCGATGCAACAGTTAGAAAAAGTGTTTTCATGGATTTTAGATTTGTTGCTGTGGTACTTTTTCTGGAGCAGTACGATTGTTGTGTGAAATATTACACAACTCAAATGGGCAACGGCAACACTGTAATGCAACAGAATAGTGTGATAGGTCCACTTTATGTGATTGTGCATAGAGAAAGTAGCTCCATTGCGTTGGTTGATCAGGTCGTAAGTGTAAAATAGTACAGCACTTTAATTTTTGGTTATTTTTTTAAACGCAGGACCGAAAGCATTGGCATTGCTGAATCATATTTGTTATGGAGTTCTACCGACGCAAACTACGAAAATTCTAATATTGATTCTGGAAAGTTTTTTGCTTTAAATTTACTTTAGTAGATGGCCCTTTTCACTACTAGGCGTTTTAAATATTCGGCTCGAACTTCGAACTTTTTGCAAATCTCGATCCGAGCCGAATACTGCAATATTCGGCTCGAAAAAGCTCGTAGTTCGAATACTCGCACACCCCTAATTATATTCTATGTACTCTGTGAAGGCCCTAACCAAGAGCAAGACGCGATCAAAAAGGCGCAGTGTTTTGTTACGCAAACGCTACAGCTGTGCGATTAAAATCATATTGTTAACTCCGCGGAATTGTTTGAATGTGTTAATAAACGTCAGTAGAAAGCACATCATTTTGTAATTGTATGCTATCAAATTGTTAAAGCAGTGATGGAAAAATAATGCATTGACGATCCTCTTCCACCTTCTGCTTCTGAAACAGAAGGTTTCAGAAGCAGATATAATAGGTTAAGTCTATTAGGTAGGCCCAATAGTTTAGATAGAACATAAGATAGGCCTACGATTGTTGGATAACTTTTTTCCGTGAGTACAATACGATATACAGACTAGTTTAACTAACTTATATTTATAAAAGGATAACCTAAAATTTACTATTTACAAACAGTTGAATGGGGTTTTGGCAATTCCCAAGGCTAGGGCCTAAGTCTTTGGTTACTTGGAAAGTACATATTGACATATAGTCAATTATTATTATTATGTCTATTAATAAATACGGAATAATTGCATTAGTTAACCTGTGGGCTTATTAGTCAAGTTGCAAATTTGTAGTTCTCTTCCTTTACGTTTTCTATGTAGGCTACCTACTTTATATTGAAATCAAAATTGTTCATTACTATCAACAAGTGGTCTCAATAAATTTTTCCTTTTTAGTAGCCTACTTATTTTGTTATTTTCCCAATGTAGGCCTTTATTTATTGAACGCAGGAATAATGAATCAAGAAGAAATGAATGAAAGATGACAAATATTGAAAGTTATAAATTATTTTACGCTACCATAATGAATAGCATGCTTGTAATTTTAAACATAGGCCTAATATAAATAAAACATTCATATAGGCCTAATCAAAACTGCTCAACGCTCGAGAACTTTGACAAAATTCTGCCCGGCTTGGCTAGAGTAAGAAAATCACTACCAGTATATTGCACACCCCTAGAGAAAATTCCCATCAAAAAAGCTTGACTCGAGAAAGCTCGAAGCTCGAGAACTCAGAAAAAAGCACGGCTCGGCTCGAGCCAGAAATCACTATTCGCACACACCTATTGTAACTCAATGTCCCTTCAAGTATTTTTTATATAGTATACTATTTTGATGCTCATTTTATATAATTTTACTTTAAAGTAGAATTTAAAAAAGACTGGATTCTTCAAACGCTCAATGAATTCTAATTATTCTTTTTTCTAAGTCAAGAAAATTTGTACAGTCTTAATCCTTGAATAAATTGTAATAGGCATATATTTAACAATACCATTATCTTTAAACACACCATGTAAAATAATACAAATTTATAACTTCTGCTAATACATACTGCTGTTCATTCTAGAATTTTGCTGCTATATGCAAGGCCTGAATTAATTGGTGCTATACAGTATGTTTTTTTACAAAATTAAAGCTACTTAAAGGAAAAATGTAAATTGTCTATAACATACCAACAGAATTCAATTCTTGTCTTTACATTTTAACACGTTCAGCCCAACGTGTACCACCGATGGAACAAGTCAGAATTTTTTAAATGATTAAAAATACGATTCAGCAAACAGCAATCTGATCAAAAAGAAGGAGCATTATTTTTCAAGAACATAGTTCTGAAAAAATTACACGTGCGCTACCGGTGGACAAGATGTGTCTATATAAATCTAAACCATGAGTACATAGTTTTAATAACTCAGCAAAACTCCGAATGCACTTTAAAAAGGCATTAAGTCAAATGGAAACAGTGCGCCACAGGTGGTACACACGTCGGAGTTTTAGAAAGCTTGCCTTGCGCCACCTTGGCGTACGTCGGGATTTTTGGGAAGTTCAAAACTGACTATCATTTTCCATCAGGCTGAACGTGTTAAGCAATCATATCTTGGTTTTAATTAGATTTGTTTACTAAAAACACCTTTCTTCCAAATGTCAAAAGAGCAACAAAAAAAACATTTCTTATAATCGGATATAAAACTTACCAAAAACACGTTCATCATTGATCTCCTTAATGCAATACCACAAGCCCACAGGAAATGTTGTGACTAAGATGTGAAGATCGAAGAAGAATGAAAACCAAGTAGTGGGCTGATGTTCCGACACTGAGGCTATGATTGGAATGTGAATCTTGGCATACCCAGTGTCCCACAGGGAGTAAAATCTGTATTACAAAAACACAAGTATAAGAACTAAATCTATGTTGTATAAAAGAAAACTCTGAACTAATTTACCACATAACTAATATTAAAAGAATGCCAATGGCTAACATGATTCTGAATAAATCAGCCTCTACATAATTTTGTATAGCAGAAACTACAAAATATAAATAATTTGGTTGCAATTTAATAATATTTTTAAAGGAATTTCTTGATTTTTAACCAACAATTAACTGTTATTTTATACACACATTTGGTATCAATTGAAAGCTCTTACACCTCTAGATGTGCCTTTTGGAAGTTTAAAATTCATCCATCTTCAGGGCTTCGCCCCAAAAGCCTTCCTAAGTTTCTATGTTAATCTTATGGAGTTATTCTATTTAGGTAGTCAGCTGATTATAATGTAAAACTTTCAAAACATCTGGCTCTACACCTTCTAGATACCAGTGCGGAGAATGGGGCATCAACTAGTAGCTTTTGAAAACAATTAAATTCAAATGAGTTATATTTTTAAAAAAACACATTAACATTGCCATTTTTTGTATTTTTTGAAATATTAAAATATTAAAACTAGAGATTTGCAGAAGGCACAAGTTGCTAAACGTTTAAGTTAGCATTTTGCATTTCAAAGATTCTCAAGAGTTATGTGCTGTAACACAGTTAAACAAATAACGTTTACTTCTTTGAGATAATAAAGCAAAGTGGGCTTGCTTTGAAAATATACCTCCACTGAATACCTCCATATTTATATTTTATATATAATATTAAAGTTAAGATTTATGGATATAAAAACTTAAGCAGGCTATTAAAAGAAACTTATTTGTGAAAGCACTTTTTGACTCTTGTCATGGCTGCGTATCAGCCATTAAAACAGGCAGTTGGCCCTGCCTACTTTAAACTAACTGACTGACTGTTCACCTGAGCACTAGAGATAAAAATGGAACCAAGGTGATTGAAACGCTTTTTGGAACAAATAGCAAGAAGACTGGCGTTTTGTGATACCAATGTCTTCATTTTGAGGTTGACCTCTGAACAGGTAGAGACCATCTGACAGCTATTCTAGGACTCCCTTGATATGCTCCTAATAGAAAAGCACAACTTTTCAGGTTCTCCAGTAAATACCAAACAAACCTGCCACTCCAGGGGGCAATGACTCCAGCGTAAGTGAGCACCACAACAGTGGAGAACACGATCCCGGCGGCAGCCAAAGTAGCGAACGTGAAGAAGTACCGGAATTCTGCCTTGGACAGGAAGCTCTGGAAGTACTTGAGTGCTGCCACGGCAATCAGCAGCATAAACACACCTGCATCAAACCAACAATATTGGACTGTAACTTTATTTTGCTCAAGTCTACATCTAAATGTAATAAACTGAGGACATAGAAAAGTAAGTGATATTTTAGGAAAATAAAGTCTCTAGTACAATATCTGAACCTCAGGTTGGTGAGCATTAAGAATCGTAGACTTAATAGTTTTCTTTTTCAAGCAAATTTATTCCTATATTCCAGATTATGTACGGAATAGGTAACACAGAGAATGTGCAACCAGGAGGAGGAATTAACTACTGTTACATTGTTAGGTATCAGGCATTTACCAACACTATTTGGCTACATAATAGTGGTGAAAGTCAACTGTTCATGCGACAGACACCTTGTTATTTGGCTATTACTAAGCTCACATAACACAAACTGGTCTTCTAAATATGTAACTCGTAATGATATAATTATTCCATTTCTAACCTGAAGCTGCCATGTGTTCACTTGTACGAATAGGTTGGAAGCCGACGAAGGGAATCTGCATGGAGAACAGGAGTCCCAGAATGTAGAAAATGGTGTAGCTGGTAAACAAACGGTTGGAGAACCTTCCCATGATCAGCAGCGCAAACACGTGCAGAGGGATGAGGTTGATGATAAATACGTAGCCTCCCCACGCCGACACCTTCAACACAACACTCGGGTCACTCATGGCAGAAATGTAAAATAATGTTACAAGTGTGAACTATGTGTAAAGATAACGAGTTTGCACGCAGCACGCTGACATGAGGGAAGTGAATTTCCACATAACAATTTTAAAACTCAAAATCAATGTAAAAACATACATTTGTCCAATTTTTATCGAAATGTGAAAACACTGATTTTTTGGCTGTTCTGATACTCCTGGTTTCATTTACCTGCAATGCTGGGAATAAAATTTTGCGCATTATAATGTTAGGAGAAGGTCCAGGCAGGCTTGAAAGTAGGCGTGAGGTTGCTGGGGATGATAAAAGTACTCTAACAAAGGAATAACAGGCTTTTTTAGTGTAAAAACCCCATAAAACAATGTACTGTGTTTAGTCGAAACACATTTTCTTTAATAACTCGGTAAATATTTATGCTAGACTGACGAGAGAGGGCTTAAAACTTTCGCCTCTCTAATTCCCATATTTTTCCATGCTTTGATTTTACATATGGGGCTTTTCTGACCCTTTTTGGGCCCAAAAACTCTAAATTTGAAAGATTAATCCCAAAAAAAGGTGTTTATAGAGTTTTCCAATTGTTTTGCCCAACGAATTTGTCCCACTGATTACAGAAAGGAACGTCCCTACCAAATTTGAAGTAAATCGAACAAAAAATGTGACCGCTAGAGTACAAACACACACCCACACATATATATATATATGTCTATATATATATATATATAAAACATTTTGAACGACCCCCCAAAACGTGTTCAGGGGGTCACGTTAGGAACTTCTATGGTGGTCCCGGGCTTAAGTTTCACCGTGCGGGTCATGCTAATAGTTCACTTTCCAAAGGAAATTCACTAATAATTTAGCTTATAATTAGTGATATGAGGCAACATTGTTTGGTTGCACTGAACCTTCATTTAGACTTAATAAAATAGCCATGATGAATAATGACAGAAAAATATGGCAAATACTCTTGGTATGATTACAAAGAATTACAAACGTTTTATTATTATTTATTTATACTTCATTACATCATCTTATTTATGTGTTCTTATATGACCATGACATATAAACTTTGTTAAAACATAAACAAAAGCAGGTTTCTCACTAAGGTTCTTTTTGTGGCATCAATGGTTAATTATTTGATTGTATTAACATGAACTGATTTACTTTGATTTGTTTGGTTATTTTTGTAGCAATTACACTGCATTGTCATAAGTTTTTTATACAGTACAGGTAATCTTTACTTACTAACTATTGTTAATTTTTTTTAAATATAATAAAATTAATTCATAAAATTTACAAAATTGTGAAATGTGAGTAACTATAATGTACCTATTTTTACCCTAAGGAAACCACCAGTTATGCAAAGCCTCATATGGTACGTGATTGCTAAAATGTTGGGAACCACTGCACTAACTCAAAACAGCTGTTTTAATGTGCAAGCTGCACATGGGCAATCCAAGTTTAAATATAAAGGTGATCTTCAGTTTGTCCCTTTCAAATCAGCTTAAATACAAATTGCCTTCGTTTTATAACTCTTCTTTTCTTAACAATACAAACAAAGCTTCTTATCCCAATTGTCACTTACCATGTAAAAGTATGACAGAGCAGACAAACATGACCAGAAGATTGATCCCGTCTTCACTGACTTTACCTGAAAAAAAAAAACAAACAAAACTTTTGTTAATATACAAATGGAGTTATGCTTGGGGATTTTCCAAACCTTTCTAACAAACAATCATCTATATTGAATTTCCAAGCTTAAAAAAACAAATAATATAGTATTTTGAATTATTAACCTAGGTTACGGAGAAAATCCAAAAAACCTACTCTTAAAATCTCCCATGTTATGGGAAAAAGGTTTTTGGCTTTTCCTCAGTTTATTTTAATGTAAACTTCACATTTGCTTAATATACAAATGGAGTTATGCTTGGGGATTTTCCAAACCTTTCTAACAAACAATCATCTATATTGAATTTCCAAGCTTAAAAAAACAAATAATATAGTATTTTGAATTATTAACCTAGGTTACGGAGAAAATCCAAAAAACCTACTCTTAAAATCTCCCATGTTAGTCTTATGGGAAAAAGGTTTTTGGCTTTTCCTCAGTTTATTTTAATGTAAACTTCACATTTGCTTTTACCAATCTGTTCAGTTCCACAAAAAAATCATTTTGGTGTTTAAATTGTGATTCTGTGCCCAACCGTTGCTGAGATATTCAAAGTGCTAAACACAGTACGTTGTCCAATGTCATCCTTATGGAGAATAAATCAAATTTGATATCTTGATTATTTATGAATGCGTGTTGATGAAACTTGGTATGTGGCTTCAAGTAGTACTGGTATAATGATATTTACACACAAATTTTAGTTTTTGTTAATTATTCCCGAAGCAGCAAACCTGCGTACTCAGCCCTCATGTTATTCTTATGGAGAATAAGTAAAATGTAATGACTCCCTTAATTATGAACATAAATTAATAAAACTTGGTAAGTAGCTTCACTTGGTTTGGTTGAGTTATACTGATAATTGCATAAAAAACCATTTTTTTGTTTTTTTTTATTCATATTTGATAATTGCCCCTGAACTGGTAAGACTTATGCAAATAGTGGTTTTATATTACCTTTCCGTCACCAGTTCTGTAGTATCGTTTATTTCACGACCAGGTTTCGGTACGAAGTTGTACCATGATCACGTGGAAGTCGTCCGAGACTCAAGCTGTGATTATGAAGCTGTCCAGTAGACGTTGTCGAAAGTTAAAAGAGAAAAAATACACACACCACGAAGAACACACGCACATTGTTACACTTAAACACGAAAAGATTATAAAAATTTTTTAATCAACGGACGGTCAGCGGCCACAGTGTTCGTTTGTACAACCGTTACCCGGTACCGGCGTTTCCGGTAAACCCTCAGAAATCGAGTTACGCACAACACCTTATTGATCAGAATCATAGCTATGGAATAATTGGAAATAATATAGATGTAGTTGAAGTCTGTAACAAAGGGTTTATTCTTGATACGTTAGAAGAATTTCATATTTATAAGGCCCTTAAATCTGACAGCAGAAATGTGTTAAATGAGAAACTTAATTATAGTTCACATTTAATATTTAATAAAATCATTGAAAATCAGACACAACGGACGAGTCTACTTTTGACTAGTGACAACCCCCGCAGTAGGACAAGTCCAAGGCTGAGGACACAAAGGTCACCAAGATACGGCTTCCATCGTCGCCAGTGTCCTCCCCGCGCCGGTACCGGGTAACGGTTGTACAAACGAACACTGTGGCCGCTGACTGTCCGTTGATTAAAAAATTTTTATAATCTTTTCGTGTTTAAGTGTAACAATGTGCGTGTGTTCTTCGTGGTGTGTGTATTTTTTCTCTTTTAACTTTCGACAACGTCTACTGGACAGCTTCATAATCACAGCTTGAGTCTCGGACGACTTCCACGTGATCATGGTACAACTTCGTACCGAAACCTGGTCGTGAAATAAACGATACTACAGAACTGGTGACGGAAAGGTAATATAAAACCACTATTTGCATTTTTTTGTTCCTTGTTGCAGCAAACCTGCTTACTCAGCCCCCATGTTATTCTTATGGAGAATAACGAAAATGTTATATAGCGCTTATTTATGATTGAATATTGATGAAACTTGGTATGTGGCTTCGCCTAGTTAAATTATATTTATATTTGCATAAAAACCAATTGTTTGTGTTCCTTGTTTCAGCAAACCTACGTACTCATTACCAATGTTATTCTTAGGGAGAATAATTAAAATCGCTTTTATGTGTTAAGTTATATGTGAATTAATATGAGCACATTTTTAAGAAACTTGGTATGCGGCTTTATACGGTATTAAGACAAATATTATGCATTGGAAATTCGCTGAGTACGCAGGTTTGCTGCGACGGGGGTGTTTTGTTATATGTTTTAAAAATTATTTTATTTGTTTTATTGACAATATATATTTTTTACATACAGCAGTAGCAAAAAGATTACCGTAGTTCAACTTTTTTTTTATAAAAAATAATAGCAACTATAGATATAAATTAACTTGGTGCAGGAAGGGTAAATTATAGGAATGACCTATGCAAAATTTTAATTGAAGTTAAAATCTAAATGCTAAGAATCAAGTAATTAGGTAAAATATTGACAAAGTGTTTTCACAAATTTCAACTAACTATGTTCTGGGTCACAGCTGCTTGTGACAGATGCATGAGTGACGATACTCACTTGCCTGATTTTAGTGAGTGGATTAAGTTAAAAGTCAACTTTCAGTGCTTATACTGAAAATTGTTAATTAAAAGAAGTAACACAGATACATTGAAAAGTCAACAGGTATTTCAAAGTTTCAAGGAGATTGTAATACAAGCAGGCAAGTGAACATTGTTCATATTAAAATAAATATATGTTAGGAAAGATAAATGAGAAAGTCATAATCTTAGATGGCCAATTGTAGCTACTATACTTATGTCAAGACTATCAATTATGGAGTTAGATTAAACAAAGCATGGATGGTTTTGCTTGGGCATCTGCTAGCCTAACAGTTAACATCTTGAACTTTTGTTCTAGAGATCACGGGTTTGATTTCCAAGGTGTCCAAAGGATATGAGGAGTTTCCTTAAAGCGTTTATCAATAAGCTGTGATTAATAAAAAAATATTGCTTGCATCGAGGAAAAAAACAACAAATAAAAAACACCAGCTCTGCAATAATACTTGAAAAAAGTAATTAACTAAGTCTATTTGTCTTACCCAAAGATAATATGTAAACTGAAGAGCAAAGATGGCAATGCCTTCATTATCGTAGCTTCCAGCTACCGAACGGCTGATGTAGCCAGGCACAATAGCGATGAAACATGCGGCAAACAAGCCGGCTCCAGCACTCCACAGCTCCTTGGTCAACAGGTAGGTGGAGATGGAGGTCAGACCACTGCAAACAAACACCAGTCACACACTTCCTCACTTACTTAGGCTGTAAATAATGTCATCAGCTGAAACCAGCACTATCTTAATGGTATGGTAAATGGGTAAATGTATTGACATAAGACTAAAAAGGGTGAATAAATCAAAACAAACCTCTTGGGCATATGGTATTTTTAAATGAACAAATCAGCCCAGCTCTTCATTGGGGTTACCAGCGTATAAAGAACATGAAGTACAAATTAAAATGGTTAACGAATGACATTAAAATTAGAAAACAAAGATTATTGGGTACTCCGAGTGGATCTCGACCAAAGCTCGGCCCCCAGGTATACAACATGAGTATTACTTTGACAGTTCCCTGGTTGATTATGGATAGCTGTTACAATTCTTTTGTTTTGATTTGAAAATCCATAAGCCCAATGTTAATTTTTTTAACTTTTCATTTTAGTTTTTTTTACATTATTTGATTTTTCTGGGGATGAGGCCTGTCTAGAACTTATTTTTATCCCAGAAATTAGTTATTTCGAACATTTGAAGGAAATCGTTGGAGCCGTTTTTGAGATCCGTGTCGCAAGCAAGCAAGCAAGCAAGCAAGCATGCATGCAAACCTTACTCATATTAGAGTATATGATAAAATTATCCAAAATAGTTTACTTTAGCTTAATAGAGAGTCACATAAGATATTCCATAGTACTGTGGGGTACCTCGAGTAAATACAATCTAAACAGAATTTTTGTGATACAGAAAAGAACAATTAGATGCATTCTTGGTCTCAAACCTAGAGAGTCTTGACAAAGTCATTTTATCAACTTAGGAATTTTAACAGTTCCTTCACTTTTAATGTTTGAGTCCATCTCATTTGTTAAAGATAATAATCTGGTGCCTTCACATTCTCATAATTACAATACAAGAAACAGAGCACTAAATCCACCAGTTCAACACAATTAATTTAAAAATATTTGAACCAAAACCGAGTTATAATGGTCTTAAATTTCTTGCTGGCCTCCCTTCCATCTTAAAAGAAATTGCTTGTCCCAAGAAATCAAATTATGACCTGGTTCTACTGAACTGCAAATAGGATAAGAAGATTGGATTAGATGACTGGTCTTATGCCGCATATGTGGTCGTCGGGATGACAGAAGAAGTATAAGTGTTAACCTACCTACTTAACAAAATTATTGTTTGAACCTAAGTAGGCCTAAACCAGTCTCACAGAGTTTAAAACTTAGAGCCTAATTGTGAACACTACTTACCTAAATATGGGAGCCAGGAAGACACAAATATCCCTGATATGGACTGGTATGTTGAGTGTGTGCAGCACATAGTGGATAGCACCCGACGTTATCATGAGACCCGGATACACTGTGCCACCGACGATGCGGCCCAGAGGGTACCAGGCTCTCTCATCAAACCAGTTGAGGAAATTGTAGAATCCATGCTGGACCATATATGCTGTGGCCCTGTAGTTGAACCTAAAAGTGAATATTTTCATGAAAATTCTAGTTGTTCATTCAGATATTCATAAATTTTGAAAAATGTATTTTTAGCAACAGTATTCTAAATATATATTACTTATTCAGACAAATCAATAATTATTATAAACTTTATTCCGTTTCCTGTACCATAAATATAAATTTAATGCCAGTAATAATTGAGCGGCAAGAGTAGAAAGCAGAAAGACTGAGTGAATTATTAGTTTATTATGCAAGTTGTAAATTCATGTAAGAAATACGTAGGCACGGTCAAGAAATAATCCTCTTTTAAATATCAGGATATGTCATTTATAATGAGTCATGGCTTATAGATATGAAATGATATGAACTCATGTCTGCATAATAATTCTGAAATCTAATTGGTTAAAAAGGAGAGGAGAAGTTGAAACCCCGTCTCTCCCCTAAAACTAGTAAGCCAGAAGGCATGTGATTATGTTAACCCATTTCCAGACCCACCCATTAATGTTATCTAGGAGAGCAAAAGTGAAAAATCTAAAGTTATGTTTGGGCACAACAAATGCTATCAATGGAATTTCAGATAGTTTTGCGATAAGAAACAGGCCTTTTCAATCTTTTGGAAGCTATTGTAGGGCCAGATTTCTCTCTTATTTGTTACATAAGCAACAGTTCCTCTGTGATCACGTTGAAGAAGTTACTTTTACGTTAGGTTTGTTTGATTAAGTAGTATTAATATGGAAATCTATTGAATATTTATGAGATGGCTGACCCACCAAAAGGTAAAAACATCAGCAATCTAATTGATTATAATGGGTTATAGTTTAAAAATAAAATTGTATTAAATAAAGGTTGGGAGAAATTAAATTTATAAATAAATAGTCATTAATATGTCTCGTCCGCTCGCGTTCGCCTTAATAGTTACATATTCTGAAAGAATAAACTATACTCTCAACGTTCTTGACCATTTAATCTGCCACAACCTGCCTCCATGGGAGCCACTATTTTTTTGTAATTTTCGTCAGTACACTTTTTTGGTTTATGTGGGTATTTTATTACTGTATGGTAAGAGAATTTAACTAGCCCTCAAACGCAAAACATTTAATGGCATTACATTTAATGGCATTAATTAGTAGTGTATTCCCATGGGCTATATTCCTCGCATTTTCCTAGCAAAAAATATTCCGAATAATTATCCGATCTTCACACTAACACTACTCCAGGTAGTCAGGTAGACGGGTAATCGGGCGGAAGTTGGAATGTAAACAAATAATAAACGCTCTACGGATTCTTATGATCATTTAGGTTCTAAACTCGTCGGACCTTAAGCGGACCACAAACACCTAGGTGAAAGTTTTCATAGCAAGTTAAAAAATCGTGTCCACTTCCCCACCTGAACATTTTCATCTTTCGCGACACCCTGAAGAACAACGTAACTTCAAACATAAACAAAATTTCAGTTCAATGTAGGTTCCAGGTAGATACCAACATTGGTATATGAATACCGGCAAACCAGAGGACCTATGCAACGAAGGCACAAAACCCTGGTTCATCAACAGTTCACTGATAGACAACTTTTGCAGCTAAAAACGGGAAACGGGAAACCGACTGTTATTTGGGAACCACTGGGCTGGAGCAGATGAAATTACACATCGGTAGTTGCTGACGATACTTATAGGCCTACAGATGATTAACTTAATTCCATTCGGCTTTCTTAGGAAAAATGTTATGAAATATTTTTGATCCAAAGAAAATTGTGACAGTCATGTGTGCAAGTACCCCGGTAGCTCTATTACTTGGCTCTAAAATTCTTAGCTCTTTTACTGCATGTATACCATTCATATATTCCCGCAAACATCAGAGAAGACAATTAAGGGCATGGTTTACAAGCCTATCAACCAAGACCAGAAAAACGTAGACAACCTGAATTGCAAAATTGCACACCAGCTGATCGGAATAACAGCTGATCGAGTGATTTTTTATGGCAAAATGGCAACAGTGACAGTGTGGAGCCATATTATTGGCTGAAGCCCAACTGTCATCTTTCCTGCTCCCCATTATGTAAATTTTCCTCCTACTTCAACTGCAGCTACTCCAGCAAAGATTGGAATCGTCCACCTTATATTTCTAGAGTGTTTTTAAAGTTGGTTTTTTCCATGAAAGAAATATTCCCGACGAAAATGGAGTTGATATCCTTAATCAGCAGGGTCAAATAGACAAGATTATTACTTAAGCTAAAGAATAACTACTTTAAAAATGAAAAAAAATACAATACAATTTACCCAGCTAAATTAAATAGGCCTGGATGTATGCCTTTAAGTTAGACACTAACTTAAAGTTGAGACTCAGAGATATCTGGCCTGCGAGTTCACTGTTCAGATAGTTTTAGCGAATTTCCCCTATAGGGAAGAAGCTATTACCGTAGGTCTCATGGTAAGACTTAAGCCCGAGACTATGATAACTTTTCATTTTGAGGTCCCCAGATGCCAAAAACATCATTCGTTCAAATTTTCATATATGTATATAGGTATATATATATATATATATATATATATATATATATGTCCGTAAGCACGATAACTGTCGTAAAAAAGGTCCAATCTTAATGAAATTTGGTACAAAAGTGTAAAGCACCATTTATTTGAACGAGTTCGAAAACCAGACGAATCGCACCATCCAAAGGGGGGTTTTTGGGGGGTTTTGTATCCCAAAAATGGGTTTTTTAGGGTTTCCACATGTAATTTTTATTTAAATCACATTTTAATTTTTACCATTTAATTCAGCATTAAAAACCAAACAATTTGGTATTTTTATCATTGCTCTACGTCAATTGGTTCCTGAGATATTGAAAGTGCTAAACACAGTACGTTCTCTAATGTTATTCTTATGGAGAAAAAGAAAAATTGTATATCTCGCTTATTTATGAACATAAACAGACAAAATTTGGTATATGACTTCATCTGGTTGGGGTTTATCATTGTTTGCACAAAATGCCAAATTTTCACGTATAGTTCCCGTAGCAGCAAACCTAGGTAATCGGTCCCCATGTTATTCTTATGGAGAATAATTAAAATGTTATATATCGCTTACTTATAAATGTATATGAATGAAACTTGGTATGTGACTTTAATTAGATGAGTTCTATTGATATTTGCATAAAACCCCATTATTTTGTGTTCCTTGTTGCAGCAAACCTGCGTACTCATCCCCAATGTTACTCTTATGGAGAATAATTAATATTTTTAATATCGCTTGTTTGTGAATATATTTCTTATGAATCCTGTTAAGTGTTAATGTGTTATATTATATATTCATTGGAAATTCGCTGAGTATGCAGGTTTGCTGCGACGGGGTATTTTTTTTTAAACTCCACTACTGGTTACATCCTGACTCAGTAAAATAGTAGGCTGCATGTCTAGAAAACATGTGTTTACGGCCCACATTCACTCGCTTGAAATTTTCGATTTAAAATATCGATAAATCGATTAGATTATTTCATTCAATTGTTCAAGAAAATCGATTATCCCTGATAGAAAAAACTTTGTAGGTCCCGTTACGTCAGCCAACACTCAAACAATTGAGACATCATGGCGGAGTCTCAAGATATCATGAGGAACTGGATAAAGGCAGAACATTTAGCTGAACACTTTGCCGAGTACCTATATCGACGAAATGTTCAATTGTCTGATCCTTTCCTATTTTGTATTCAAGCAGTCAAAACATTATAATCTAGGATGTAATGTTACAAGAATGAAAACTCAATACCTATATTTCAATTTCATTAATCTGTCAATTACAGTAATGCAGAGCGAGTGTTGCTGGGCCCAAAAACACTCGTGGATCTCTGATTTAGTTGTGGGTTGCTTGAATGAAAAAAAAACTGATTGCAAGAAACTATTTTATTTAAATCTAAGAAAAAAACATTACAACATATACATGCCTAAATCGGAGCCAGAAAAGAGTATTTTTAATTAATCTGAAATGGATCACCTTAGAGGTTATGGCTTTGGTCGATTTCTGGCCTTTTTAGTTTTAATATTTTTTTGTATTTTGTATTTTAAATAATCAAAAGCAGTTCTCAAGTGAAAGTATCAAGTTTTGGTAATCAGGAAATCCTAGTTAATCAAAGGGTGGTTCGTAAAAACAAGCGAGTGGTCGGGAATAAATAATAATATTCTAGTCCTCCTAACTAAACCTCCTGACCTCCGACACACTCTATCCTCCTATATCATTTTACCAGCAAATAAACTTACACATTCGAATGGTTCATGATTAACTTATTAAAATCTGTTGTGAATCCTGATTTGAGCTCTGAACTGCAAATTAATTAATTTTATACTCTTTTTTTTAAATCAACCAAACAGTAACACTCTGTTATTTAAGTACTAAATTTCCTAGAATTTCGGATTCTACTCAATTTCCAGCTCTCACAATTATTTTAGATTTGAGACAATATTATTAAATTTAAATATTTTTCAAAAGTATTCTTGCTTAAATATAAATTAATTCTTGTACAGCAATTACGTTTTCAAGTTAGATTACAATAAATAGAGAGTTGCGTTTAATGATCTGTGAATATGAAATTACATCAAATAAATTAAAAATGATAAATGAATTCAAACTTAACAATTATTAAACATTGATCAGTGCCAATTATGACATGAGCTCTGGTGAAATATGACCAAGTATGTAAAATAAATAAATATTACTTACATGACCATTATAGACAATTAGGCCTACATACACAATACGCACACAATATAAATACACTGTAACACTATTAATGCACTAAATACTAATAATACCAGTTGTTTAATTTAGATTTATCCCCAAAAAAACGACAAGAATGGCAGTGTTAAAACCTGCTCTTAGCACGTGTAAATTTCGAAAAATTTTATAAATTAATTAATACGAATGCGAGATTGTACCGCGAATTTCGGCCTTTCCTTTAAAATAATTCGCGAAATAGAGAACGTATGGGATGCACCCCGTTAACAAATCGACGAACTTTTAGAATTGGCAAAGAAACGCGGTGTTAATTTAGAAAAAAGTTTTAGAAGCTGTTACGCCGAATTGTTCCGAGCTAAGAGAACGAGTAGCCGCGATCGGTCAGTTTTATGAGCGAGGCGGGTCACGTGACTGCATTGTTATTAGATCCTTGTGTGTGCGGTAGTGTCTTCTAGACGTTTCCGATATAGCGGCAAGTTTGAGTTTGAACTTGTAACAAGGAGAAGTTTAAACACGTTAAAATGTTATATTTTAAATTTTGTTCTCATTAAATTGTTTAGTTTGTTTATTCATCTCTGTTTTGGTCAATTAAGTTTAATTTTATCAAATATTTTTTAATCTTTTGTTATTGGAGTTACCGGTATGATTTTTTTAAATATAACTTGTGTTTATATTTTGTATGATATAAAAACAGCTGATAATAACCGATACTTCTTAATATCGCTAGCCTATTTTCAATCGCCAGTAGTTCGATAAAGGTATCGATATTTTTAATAAAAAATGTCAATCGAATGAATGTGGGCCGTAAACTAAACTGCAGCCAAATAGTGGTAGTTTCATGAAAAATTCACTTCTTTTCGTCTAGAGAACATGTGTTTAAAGAACTGGCAGCTGAAATGTTGTAAACAACCATAGGTTCATATCTCAAAGTAAGATGCGGTACACTGTTATCCAAGAAATGTATTAACTATTGTCCTTAAAATGGCATTAAGAACTGGCTAAGGTACAATATGAAATTATATTAAATATGAGACATACCGGCAGGCTAATATTTTAAGCTTACATTGCATGTTGTAGGCCTAAATTGCCTTGATACAAATTATTTGCTGCCCTTTTTAATGGGCTAGTATTAGGGCCTAGTAAAACTACGATTGCCAAAGTTATACTCAACTTTCATAAACACTAATAGTTTAGGGCAGCACATCTGAGGGCTAAGCCGCTGTGGCATCCAGCCCCCCCCATAGTTTATGAACCAATAATAAGTAAGCCTAGGGTCCCCCATCAAAAATTTAAAATAGGCCATTTACTTCACTGCCCTAATGGGTCCTAGGAGTGCTTAAATTATGATTTTTTTAACATTTGGAACATCCCTTTAAAACTTCAACTGAATTCTGATGGTTGTGATGAACACATTCAATCAGCAGGTAAGCCTAGGTTATGTCAGGAACTGGTACTCAAAACTCGTTTTAGGTCTAAGCGACTTACCAAGGATCAAATTCATGAATAATGCTCTCAAATCTGATTACTGCAAAAAGTCTTGATGCAAATCCTGAAACCCAAGCCAACAATAAAACCGTAAATGTAATTAAACTTTTCCAACCGGCAGGGTTGGAAAGTAAGGACTTCATGACGTCTTCAACACCAAGAGCCTAAATAATTCAACAATACCGAAGCACAACAAACTGTGAAGAAAACTCCAGCTAACCAACCAGCATCAGCCACCACAACATAGCCAGCAAAAGCTCCCGGCAGCCGGCTGTAATACCCGTTGGTTGTCGTCGCCGTCACCAATCTTTTTCAATGTCACGTCATAGCTTGTATTGCACACAGTACTTGAGCACAAGAGTACCAGTGGCATTGATTATGTACGATATGCATAACAAACGGCATCAATTATGGAGATAAGTTACCCAGATCTGGATTTAGCATTTGTAGGCCCCTAGGCTCAACCTGTGGTGTGGGTCCTTAATGGCCAGTACAACGACCTTTTTAGTACTGTATTTCGTTATGTGTGGTGTGGGTCAATGGGCATGGACCTTTAAATATGGTTGGACAATTTTTATTTCAGTATAGTTTTGCAACATGGACTAAATGGAAGTAGTGGCGGTTTAAAATCAGTTTTAGCCGGTTTTGCTCTTAAGAATAACCGGTCAATATCCTAATGGCCTTCTTTTGCAGCTTGAGAACTTCGGCCACTCATGGTGCATGTCCCTAAAGTTTAATGTCATAGGAGATATGGCAGTGGAACATGGCGTGGTAGACCAGGGAAAGGTAGGATTCAGTAACGCACCTCTTTAGCCTCCTGAGTAGAAATATGGGTCGAGCCATCGTAGCACGGACATGCCCGACATGCAAACTCCAATTCAGTTTTAGGTCCAGGTAAAATCCGAGGAGTTTCACACAAGGTGCGCGTAAGGGTACATGTCATCATGTTGGTCTTTGTGGCATTCGGATGTAGCTTGTTTGCCTCGAACCAGTTTCCACCGGTGCGGCACACGGGAGACATTTCAGGAGCCGTATGACGTCACCGATGAACACAAAAACAGAAACCCTAGATATGACATCACACATACTGTAGCTAGAGTCTGCTGCTCATCTGTCAGTTGAAGAGTCGTCCGCTCTGTTATGTTAACAACTTTACGACTATAAATCGAGTTAAAGGAATGTTTATGTATTTATTGTATCATAAATTAACCTGAACAATATCCCAGTAACTGGCCTTACATACGAATAATTTACATACTAATAATAATTTTGTCCGTCAAATAAATGAGAACAAAAAGTGTTTTTTTTTCTTTTTGGCTTTGAAAACAAATTAATATAGGCCTCTACCTATATTTAAAAAATGTAAGCTACGTACTGCACATTCACATAATGTTTCCTACTCGGAAACAGTTATTTTTCTTCTACTTACAATTAATTGGAAACATTATAATCCTATTTTTACTCAATATGTGTATGTTGTGTAGGTTCACACATTTTATTTGTTGTGTGTAATTACACAAATTGTAAAGAATTTTAGGTAGTATAGCCTATGTGAATAAAGCATGTTCCTCTTCAGTTTGGCGTAATGAGTCAAAACATTTGGTTATTCTCTTAGTAAGCTAATTGTTTGATTGTAGCTATAAATAAGAGATATCAATTTGGAAAATTTAAATTTTACTACTAAGAAGATCAATCAACTTTCTCCTTAATTGAACAGCAAAGTTGTCCTCGATTGGTTGACTTAATGATAAAAGACAAATAAATAGTGAAACATATCACGCAATATGTTAATAACTATGGAAAACCTACCGAACATAAACATGAAACATAGCCTTTTTATTACTAGGGCTATTATGGTTGCTGGCCAGGTTGGATTATTGCCCATTAGATTGGATAGCGTTGAGGATTAAAGTAACGTGTTTGACTCTGCAAACAGCTAAAGTGGTTCCAAGTTAATCTGTTAATGATAAAGGGTTGATTTCAGTAATGAGTAGCTGTTGTTTTGATTGTAAAATCAGTATCTAACTAAGCAGAGCGCTGACAATCAGGTGAGGGAATACTTGGGAGAGCAATAAGAATGTGGTTACAAATACAAATATTGAACTTATGATGAGATGATGATGATGATCCTGGATCTTGAATAACTTAGATACCGGCAAAAGCTGTTCTGGTGCTAGCGGCGGGCGATCAGGGATGAACCTCACCGATGACGCGTTTTAGTGACGTCACACGACTCCTGAAATGTCTCCCGTGTGCCGCACCGAGGTTTCCACCTCCTTTATACTATCCTCTGCTGTCTCAGCTGCGTGGTCTGGTCAGGTGATGCCCCTGTGGAGAAAAGGGTGGTGTCGTCGGCAAAGAGGACGATTAGTCTATGATGTTATACCATAGATTAAGCATACTCCTTAGTATGCTTAATCTATGGTTATACTATCTCAACCGAGGTCATTGATGGCGATCAGGAAGAGGATCAAAACCTATTATGGAAAACAACTAATGCATGTGAATTAATTTAAATAATTAATTAATACAACCATTGTTAATTTAAATAATTTGTACATCTTGAATGATTTCGGTATGTGTTATTCGTGGACGTATATACATTTTGGAAGTTGAAACACAATTTGTATATTATTTACAGTTTATAGTCATGATATAAATACCAATTTGCATAATGATTTACAGTAGTTACGAAATAAGTTTCAATACCATCTAATCGACTCTCTCTTTTGGTCGGCCGTTCCTTGGTCCAGCAAGAATCCTGCTGCTTCTAATTATTTCAATATAATTACAAATACAGCTGATTCGATCTGTCATTGTCATAAGCAGGAGCAGTGTTGCCACTTTTAGGGTAATTACCCTTTTACTTTCTCCCCCTATACATAGTATATGGAGAAAGTATTGTTTTCGTAAAAATTTTCGAATTTGAGTTGTTAGTGGAAATATTCGTTTTGGTGCTCCCTGAACCCAAAAAAGTGGTTTTTACGTGATGTCTGTCTGTGTGTGTGTGTGTGTGTGTGTCCGTGTGTGTGTGTGTGTGTGTGTGTGTGTGTGTGTGTGTGTGTGTGTGTGTGTCTGTGTGGATGTGTACAGAGCTAGAGCCCTAACCTATGGGCCGATTTTTATGAAATTTGGTATGTAGGTACTAATCCACGATATCTCCAGGCGTTTTTTTCATTTTTTTGAATTTTTGATTTTTAAGGGTAATTATCCCCCAAAAACCGCCAAAAAACATGAAAAATCCAAATTTCTCAAAAACGGCTCTAACGATTTTGATTAAACTTTCGTGGTTTGTAGAACTTTAGGTTTCCAACAAAATGACACTACCCGCATTTCTGTAAAAATGCGGGTTCAGAAATTACAGGACCTAAAAAATCAAAAATTCAGTTTTTTTGGATTTTTCATAAAAAATCATAAATGTTAAAAAATATTACTATTCACCATTAAAAAGAGCTCAAAAAACTAAATAAATTAGTATTTTAAATTACTATTCTACGATTGCTAGTTGCGGAGAAAATTGAAATTTTCATTTAGCGGTAAACACAGTACGTTGTCCAATGTTATTCTTATGGGGAATACAAAAATAACTATTTCTCTCTTATTTACTGATCAATTTCATTAAAATTTGATATGCAGGTCAAGTTAGCATTGACCAACAGATGATGTTCAAAATGTGTTGCTATTTAACCATGGGGGGGCAAGGGGGTATTTCCCCTCTCAAAACCACTGTGTGTAGCAACGGACTCTATAGTGCCTCCCAAAAAGGGATTTGGGTGGATATTTCTGAAAACAACTATTTTAGACAATTTTCTGTACATTTATCTATACTTCATATTTTATATTTAGTAAATAACAAATATTTTTGTCATTAAAGTTTGGCTAAAAGGGAGAAAGTATGTGTCAGTTTCCTGATACCGTTTATTTTAGGGTAATTTAACTGGTCTTTGTGTAATTTTAGGGTAATGGAGTTCTTAGGGTAATTTTAGGGTAAAATCTAGAGCCCCTTTATAATTTAAATTTAGATGTTTTGGCAATGTCAAATGGGTTTTCCAGGAATTAAAACATTTACATGAAGTGCTGGGTAAATTAAAAGTATTATAAAAGAGATATAACCAGCATGTACATCCTATATCCTAATTAGACTAAAGATGCATGAAATCATAAAGAACACGAAGTTTAATTTTCGAACAGATAATATATTTTGAGGCACATTATGTTATGTGTCCAAAATTGAGCACAACATAATAATATAGAAAACCCTAGCCAAACAGTAAAAATATATCGGGTTGGTTTGGTTAAATATGTTAGATTTACAGCGCTGTTGTATAAAATATGTATTGTCTCTATTTTGACACATATTTGTATGAAGGAACTAAATTGTATTTTATGCCTGTGAAACCAAGTGGGGAGTGCACATAAAAACATCACAACAAGGCGAAACATTTGTAAATTTGTGTGATGGGGTGTATTACAATGAAACCTATTGATCTAATCAAATAGTAATAAGATGACAAACATATTCTCTGGGCATTATTATTTAGAAAAAATAACATTAACAAATTTGTACAACTGAAATAAGTTTATGAAAAAATAAAGTACTCCCAACAACTGTTAATATAATGTATCAGCAACTTTATATTACCATAGACTAACTACAGTAGTTAGTCTATGATATTACCGGCGATACCAGCACATTAAGTAAAGCCAGCACATTAAGTAAAGCGCTGAATACAAATATTACAACAAAATATCTATTTTAATTTTTTGATACATATTTCTTTTTATGTGTGATATAGGGCCAAAGACGAGTATTGAGATCTATGTTACTTTAGTTTTCATACCTTAATCATAATTTAAAACCGATCTCGAGTGTATTTTGAGCTTTTTGAGAAGAAAATCAACTCTTAGGGTAATTTACAAAAAGTTTAGTAAAATTTCATCTACCTGGTGGCAACACTGAGCAGGAGGTTAATTTTGTTGACGTTTAGGTTTAGAGTTTACCTTTCTAATTATCAAACAGTTTGTGTTTTTACATTATAATTTTTATTTTAAATCGAATTAACGTGTTTATTGTACAATAGATTTTTAGTTATAACTTTTTGTCTGTCTATTATTTTATGGATATTCTGGCATTCTTCCCCCTATGATGTGAGGAGGCAGATCGTGTTTTGTTTACTTTGATTTGCTCAAAAAGCTTCTCTCTGATTTGAAGTAAATAAGGTAATAATAGTTTTGAAGCTGTTTTTACACCTGAAACGAAGTCCCTATATATCACTCTATAACTCATAGTAGGCTATCAGAAATGTCCATAGTTTCCTACCACAATGATTTATGGAAATAGTAACCAGGCCTGGGCTATAAGAGTTTTAGGCATTTTGGCATTGCAACTTTAGGGACAACCTAAGCTAAAGTACATCTATTTAAAAAATCTATTTAAATTCAGTAGAGAGTCAATTAACTGAAGTAGGTATGTCATTATCCGAGATCCACCGAACTCCAAAAATGAATTCAGATTGTTGTGGCTAAAGGTTATTTACAACACGATGGAAATAAAATATTTTTTCCTACTGCGTATTTATTTATTAATACGCGCTATCAGTACGTACTGTGTAAAAAGATATACAGATATACCTAGGCCTGCATCGTTGCTATTTTTAGCATTGTTTTGGGATTTCAGGAGTTTTTTTTATCTGATTATCGAAACTACCTTTAAACTTAGTTCCAATTATTTTTAATTAATTCTCTGTGTAGACAGTAGCAAAACCCAAGTAACAGTAGAGTAAACTCACCTACATAGCAGAGGTGGATCCAAGGGGGGGCGGTGGCCCCCCCAAACCTAAGAATTTTTGTGTTTTATTTTATTATTCAGGCATACGATGAAAGTTTGAATAAATCCGAAAGAAAATGTAAGCATCAAAAGCCTCCCGAAACCCCATTTTTCGGTTCTGGGAGTCAAATTTTGCTGCTCCCGTCTACAAGGTTACATTAAAATTCAAACTAATGAACCTAAAAGTTTTTTTAAAAGAAACAAAATACACACCATTAGACAGGTGAAGTTTTAAACTTCCGTTTTAGTATATAACACATTACTTGGATCCATGTATTTAACCTAAAAGCGTCTGACAAGAACATGGATATTCCCCAGTATCGCGAAGTTGTTGGGTCAGTCCATGTCAAATCATCCAGGTCATGAAACCCATGTTCTCAGAATGTTATGAAAATTAATATATTTGTTCTACTTGCCATTCTTATTATTAATACAAAATTTTAATTTGATATCTCTAGTATTTTTTGAGTTATTAACTTTAAAGTTTGTTAAAATACACGTTTATGCTGTTTCCGACGGTTAAAGGGATCGTGACTTTAATTTTGTAAAAAAATCATAACTTAGTCAATTTTCATCTTATCACAATAGGGTTTTCACTAAAATGTTCAGAAAAGTAAGCAGAATAAGCAAAAAATACATTTGGCATACTTTAATCTTATTAAACCTAAGGGAACTTTAGGGACAACCTAAGCTAAAGTACATCTATTTAAAAAATCTATTTAAATTCAGTAGAGAGTCAATTAACTGAAGTAGGTATGTCATTATCCGAGATCCACCGAACTCCAAAAATGAATTCAGATTGTTGTGGCTAAAGGTTATTTACAACACGATGGAAATAAAATATTTTTTCCTACTGCGTATTTATTTATTAATACGCGCTATCAGTACGTACTGTGTAAAAAGATATACAGATATACCTAGGCCTGCATCGTTGCTATTTTTAGCATTGTTTTGGGATTTCAGGAGTTTTTTTTATCTGATTATCGAAACTACCTTTAAACTTAGTTCCAATTATTTTTAATTAATTCTCTGTGTAGACAGTAGCAAAACCCAAGTAACAGTAGAGTAAACTCACCTACATAGCAGGGGTGGATCCAAGGGGGGGCGGTGGCCCCCCCAAACCTAAGAATTTTTGTGTTTTATTTTATTATTCAGGCATACGATGAAAGTTTGAATAAATCCGAAAGAAAATGTAAGCATCAAAAGCCTCCCGAAACCCCATTTTTCGGTTCTGGGAGTCAAATTTTGCTGCTCCCGTCTACAAGGTTACATTAAAATTCAAACTAATGAACCTAAAAGTTTTTTTAAAAGAAACAAAATACACACCATTAGACAGGTGAAGTTTTAAACTTCCGTTTTAGTATATAACACATTACTTGGATCCATGTATTTAACCTAAAAGCGTCTGACAAGAACATGGATATTCCCCAGTATCGCGAAGTTGTTGGGTCAGTCCATGTCAAATCATCCAGGTCATGAAACCCATGTTCTCAGAATGTTATGAAAATTAATATATTTGTTCTACTTGCCATTCTTATTATTAATACAAAATTTTAATTTGATATCTCTAGTATTTTTTGAGTTATTAACTTTAAAGTTTGTTAAAATACACGTTTATGCTGTTTCCGACGGTTAAAGGGATCGTGACTTTAATTTTGTAAAAAAATCATAACTTAGTCAATTTTCATCTTATCACAATAGGGTTTTCACTAAAATGTTCAGAAAAGTAAGCAGAATAAGCAAAAAATACATTTGGCATACTTTAATCTTATTGTTGCACAAAATATTTTCTCAAACTTGAGTATTTTGTTTTTTCAAAAGAAATTACGTTAAATTTAAAAAAATAGTAAAAAATAAAAGGCACTGCAGAAACCAAAGTATTTTTTTTTTATATTTACATTCCTAAAGGCTTAAACTAAAAGGTTCTAAAAGAAAAACTGTGGTTTTTTTACTGCTTGGTATTTTTTAACCATTTAAAATATATTATTCTATTTTTTTTAGTAAAAATGCATTATGATTTACATCAAGGTAGTAAAATTACACCATAACAATTTGGTTGGTAAAAATTTACAAAAATGCTTATGTTATGGTCAATTTATTACTGTTCAAGAACTATTTGAACCTTCATATAGATTTTAAGGCATCAAATCAATTAATAAAATAAAATGGCCAAAACATAAATAGCCTATACTACTTTTACTAACAAGAGATTTTGATAATCAGGCAAGTGTTGATCTTTTAAATAACTAAGTAGGCTATTTAATCATTTACGAATAAAGTTACTTAAATGAAAGATTTAAAAACATATAATCTAGTACAATATAACAACTTTATTTTAAATTTTTAAATTAAGTGGTTATATTGCATAAAAGATCTATAGTCCAATATCAAATCAATTGGAAAATACATCTCCAATATTGTGTTCCCATTTTATCTTTTAACAATATACTGTGCATTTGGCAATAGTTTTTATAAATTAATATTATGTATGCAAATGTATCATACATTTTGTTCAAAAATAAGATGTAAGAGACCAGTGGTAACAACAAAATGTAATTAAGCAGTTGAGTAATCACTTGGCTTTCAAGTGTAGGCTGCTTGTTGCTGCATGAATACTTCAGGATTCAACATGAATCTCCCCCTTCCCCACTTCATCAGTTATCACTATAGATTTATACCTTAGTTTCATTTTGACTGTGGTTGAGGGAACATAGTTTTGAATTTTAATATTATTTACTACATAACTTCTAGTTATTTTAAGTTAAAATTAAAAACAGTTAGTTTAGTGTTTTAAGTGTTGAATTTCAAGAATTAGGGCCAGTTAATCCTTTTATTTCACAGATAAAATATTTCAACTGAAAAACATTTTATAATTTTTATAGTTAGTTCTCAATGAAAGTTAGTGAGGTTTATTCATTAAAATGTTTGCAAACAAACAGTGTAGTGTTGGACAAGTAATTGGAACTGAATGCCACAAGTTGAGTTATACACAACAAAGAAATCTGGTCAGTGTTACATCGTTGGAACAATCAGAAGTTAATATACTAAGTCTGAGAAGTGGGGTGAGTCTAGAACAATTGACTTTTGTCTGTGAACATCACAAAGCATATTTCTTGAACAAATATGAACATCACAAAGCATATTTCTTGAACAAATATGAAACGTACCAAAAATTCTGTATGGATCCATTCCAATCACACAAGAAAAAAAGATCAAAAGCTTTAAGAGTTGTTAGTTTGGATTTCTCCCAAAAAATTAACCGTATAAAAAATTGTGTAAAATCAGCCCCTGGGCAGAAAATATGTGATGTTTGTAGACAAAAAGTAAATACAAATCTTACACTATTGGATGATGAAGGTGAAATTGAAGAAATCGTAAGTGATAGCGAAGAAATAAGAAATATATAACAGTCTATTTCAAAACAACAAACATTAGAAGAACTGAATTTATCCTTTCAAAATTTAGGGGAATCACCATTTAAACTGCACGGCATAGCACCACATAGCAAATCAAGCTATGCAAAGAGAAAGCTTGAATCTGTAACTAGTACATTAAAGTCAAAAGTTAGCAGGGTATTAAATAACGAATTTTCCTTAGCAGATGAATCCCCTAACCCTAGGTTGACAAAAGAAAATGAACAAAAAGTAAAATATATGGACAGACTAATTTACTTGATAAAAGAAAAACTTAACATTACCACTTCACAAAGAGAAAAAATACAAGTTTTAACCCTAGTTCCTACTTCTTGGAGCAGGAAAAAAATAAGCGAAGAATTTAATGTAAGCGAATATACCGCACGGAAAGCAAAGGAACTCCTTGCAGGCAAGGGAATTATAGTATTGCAGACAAGGCTGACCCAAGAAAAGGACATCCAGTAAATCAAAATGTAGTTGAGGTTGTTACAAACTTTTACCAAAGTAGTGAATATTCACGAGTCATGCCAGGTGCTAAAGATAAAGTAAGCATTTCCAAAAATCAGTATATGCCAAAAGTACTGTTGTTAGGAAATTTGAATGAGCTTTACGCTGCTTTCAAGTTTCCAGGAATTAAAATTGGACTTTCCAAGTTCTGCATGCTTCGCCCAAAATGGTGTGTATTAGCAAGTAGTGCTGGTACACATGCGGCGTCCAGAGTTTGAAAATAATTTAAAAACAGTTGTTTCATAGTGGTTGCTAGGTAACCTAAAAATAATTATTTTGTTTGTTTTTGTTTTGGGAAGTTTCCTGGGTTAGGAATAAAGGAGTACATTTGTTATGAGATTTGCGTCTTTCATTTCACTACATTTGGTGACCCCGACGTGATTAAACGATGGTTCTTACTCGCGAGGGACATCGACAAGCGGCCGAGGAACAACAACCAAAACAGCAGCCGCAGCCAAATAATGACCATCAACAGCCACCGATTCAACAGCCACAGGACGACGCCGGCAACATCGCTCACCTTCACGAAGCTTTGCAAGGCTTGTTCGCTATCACACAACAACAACAAGCCGCCATCACCCATCTGCAGCAAAATATGGTTCAGCTACATCCACAAAATCGTGCTACCATAAAGTTGCCCCCGTTTTTTAGCAACGACCCACGGCTGTGGTTTGCTCAGGTAGAGGCACTGTTCCGGTTTCACAATGTAGTCGACGAAGTCTCCAAATTCACCTACATCATCGGTCAGCTTGACGCGAAAGGGGCACAGGAGATCGCGGACATCATTCGGACACCCCCCGCAGACGCACCGTACACGACTCTTAAGGATGAACTCATCAGACGCGTCAGCGTATCCGAGCAGCAGCGTGTCCGTCAACTATTAACCGGTGAGGAACTTGGAGATCGCACACCGTCTCAGTTCCTCCGCCATCTCCGCTCTTTATCCGGCGCTGTGCCTGACTTCATTTTGCGTACGCTTTGGACACAGTGTTTACCCTCACATGTCCAGGCAATCATCCAACCACATATGATTGATCCCACCATCACCATGGACCGACTTGCCTCCATCGCTGACAACATTTTAGAAGTGACGCCAGCCGTGCCGGCTCAATTCGCTTCCGTCGCATCACACAATCCTGCCGTCAATCGGGTAATTGTTCCCGCTACTGCTTCTACATCAGTGACCGTTGCCACCGACTCCTCTACTGACTCGACATCAGCACGTATAGATGACCTCGCTCGACAGTTTGACTCCATTCAGTCCACGCTTCAAACTCTGTCCCGTCGCTCCCAACACCGCAGTCAGACGCCACCTACTCGGAGACGCTCATCTGCTGACTCTACGACGTCCGACTACTCCGGTGTGTGCTGGTATCACCGAAAGTTCGGTCGTCAGGCCAGGAAGTGCTCGGCTCCCTGCACCTTTTCGTCAAACTCCAACGGCAACCGACATTAGCGGCGGTCGGGTGCCAAACTACGATTCATAGCCGCGTCTTCCTACTCGACAGGATCAGTAGGATACACCTCCTTGCAGACACCGGCTCTGACTTGAGCTGCTATCCTTGCAGACTCCTTCCAGGACATCATCTTGACGCCCATTACGATCTGCAGGCAGCCAACAACTCCAAAATAAAAACCTATGGCACGGTGCTGTTAACCATAGACCTCGGTCTCGCCCGCAAACACACCTGGTCTTTCACCATCGCTGATGTATCCGTCCCAATCATAGGTTCAGACTTCTTGGCCCACTATGAACTGTTGGTGGACTGCGCTCACAACCGCCTACTTGACTCCACGACCGGTATCTCCACCCACTGCACGCGCTGCACTACTAACCAGCCCAGCGTGAAACTCATCCGACCGGCTGTGTCTTCCGTCTTCGCCGGCATCTTAGCTGAATTTCCCCACCTCACTCGACCTAGAGGGATGGAGCATCAGGTCAAACATCGCACTATCCATTATATCCGTACTACCCCAGGACCTCTTGTCTCGAGTCGCCCTCGTCGTTTAGCCCCAGACCGTCTCCGCATCGCCACAGCAGCGTTCGAAACCATGATGCGAGAGGGCATTGCACGCCGCTCTGATGGGCCTTGGTCATCGCCTCTCCATATGGTACCCAAGAAGCCTGACAGCTGGCGTCCCTGCGGCGACTACAGGGCGCTCAATGCGAGAACTATTCCCGACAAATACCCGGTGCGTCATATTCACGACTTCGGGAACAATCTTCGCGGCTCGACCATCTTCTCCACCATCGACCTTGTTAAGGCGTATAATCAAATCCCAGTCAATCCAGCAGACATTGCGAAAACGGCCATTACTACTCCTTTCGGTCTTTTCGAATTCCCCTTCATGTCCTTTGGCCTCCGCAACGCTGGACAGACCTTTCAGCGCTTCATAGACGAAATTTTGACTGGCCTCGATTTCTGTTTCGCGTACATTGACGATATCTTAGTGTTTTCGAAATCTCCAGAGGACCATTGCCGCCACCTACGCTCCCTGTTCGAACGACTTGACCAGTATGGCATTCTGCTCAATGTCAAAAAAAGCATCTTCGGTGTGGACAAGGTCTCTTTTCTCGGCTATGAGGTATCCGCTCAGGGCACACGGCCTCTTCCAGATCGCGTCTCTGACCTCCGTGCATACCCCAAACCATCCACTGTGAAGGGCGTCTCCCGTTTCCTCGGCATGATTAACTTTTATCGTCGTTTCGTACCTCATGCCGCAGAATACCAAGCACTCCTCAACACGGCACGATCTGGTCTGCGAGGAAATCAACCTTTCCCCTGGACATCCGAATTGGAGCTCGCGTTCCAAGCCTGCAAAGACAGCCTCGCCAATGCCGTTTTGTTAGCTCACCCGGAGCCGTCTGCGACTCTTGGCCTTTTCACTGATGCGAGTGCCCACTCAGTAGGTGCGTGCCTTCAACAGTTCGTCGACAACGCTTGGCAACCCCTGGCTTTGTTTTCCCGGAAACTTACGCCCAGAGAACTGCGCTGGCCAGCCTACTACAGGGAATTGCACGCTGTTTATCTCGCCGTTCAACATTATCGGCACATACTCGAGGCGCAGCACTGCATCATTTTCACTGATCACAAACCCCTCACATTTGCCTTCCAACAAACTCGTGAGAAGCTACCCCCAGTACAATTAAATCAGCTTTCCTTCATCGCGCAGTTCACCACAGACATTCGTCATATCAGTGGCTCCGGCAACATAGTGGCCGACACGATGAGCCGCGTAGACTCCGTCACTGCAGCCGACCCGGATAGTTACTCTGTCGATTTATTCGCCCTCGCAGCCGCTCAAGAAAATGATGCTGAACTTCGCGACCTACTAAACCGTGAGTCGGCCCTGCACCTGGAGACTATTCGTATTCCTGGTTCCGATGTGTTCCTATATTGTGACACCAGTACAGCCCAACCACGCCCTTATGTGCCTGCCTCCATGCGTCGTCAAGTTTTCGGCGCTTGCCACAACCTTAGCCACCCAGGCACCCGCACTACTGCCAAACTTGTGTCACAACGTTTTGTCTGGCCTCGTGTTCAGCAAGATTGCCGGGCCTGGACACGAAGCTGCCTGAACTGTCAACGAAACAAGGTTTCCCGTCACGTCCACACCCCTACCGGCACCTTCGTAACGCCATCTTCCCGTTTTCAACACATACATCTCGATATCATTGGCCCGTTTAGCCATGCTAAGGGGTACCGATACTGCCTCACTGCTGTCGACAGATTTACCAGGTGGCCCGAAGTTTGGCCATTATTTACGAAAACCGCCGATGAAGTCGCCGACGCATTTCTACGCTGCTGGATTTCACGATTCGGGGCCCCCGTCTGCATCACCACTGACCAGGGCCAACAGTTTGAATCCCAGCTTTTCCGGGCTTTAGGCAAGACTTTCGGCATCACCAGGTGTCGCACCTGTGGTTATCACCCGTGCTCAAACGGGATGGTCGAATGTTTTCACCGTCAGCTGGAGGCGGCTCTCCGTTGCCACCCCCACCTAACGTGGGTGGACGCCTTACCACTCGTTTTGCTCGGTTTGCGCAGTGTTGTCAAAGAGGACCTCCGAACCTCCCCAGCCGAGCTTGTCTACGGGGAACCCTTACGCTTGCCAGCGGAGTTCATCGCACCGTTGCCCGTACCACGGTCGAGCGGCGATGTTAGCAACTTCGTCGCCCGCCTGCGACAGCAAATGTCACAGCTCCGCCCCGTTCCGGCGTCACGGCATAACACACAGAACCCGTTTGTCTTCCAAGAGCTCACGTCATGCGGACATGTTTTCCTACGGGAAGACAGGATAAGACGTTCCCTCGAGTCGCCATATACGGGCCCGCATACCGTCGTTCGCCGAGACGAGAAGACCATCACGATCTTAGTCAATGGATTGGAGAAACGGGTCAGCCTAGATCGGGTGAAACCAGCCTTCATGGACACCTTTCGAGCCTCCTCAAACTGCACCGCCGTCTCGAGCCCTGCCAGGACCTCCCGTGCCTTTCGGCGAGTGCGTTTCCGTCTCCCAGACCTCCGGTCTCCGCGGGGGGCTGATGCGGCGTCCAGAGTTTGAAAATAATTTAAAAACAGTTGTTTCATAGTGGTTGCTAGGTAACCTAAAAATAATTATTTTGTTTGTTTTTGTTTTGGGAAGTTTCCTGGGTTAGGAATAAAGGAGTACATTTGTTATGAGATTTGCGTCTTTCATTTCACTACACACACTTCGTTTGTGTTTGTACCATACATGAAAATGTTTCTTTTGCTTCACGCCTGCTCAATTGAAGAACACTACAGAGAACTTATTGAGAAGTTAGTTTGTTCAAAAGACAACAGAGACTGCATGTTACGACACTGCTCAAAGTGTCCTTCTAGTGACACTTTAAAATCATTTATTATGGAAAAATTCGAAGAATGGGATCCTAACGATGAAGTGACATATTCTTCTTGGATACCTACTGATCGAACTCAACAGGTTCAGTTCACTGTAACATTACAAGAATACCTAGAAATCTTAATTGTAAGTCTAGAAAAATTAATACCTCACTCTTTCATTACCAAGTCTCAGGCCAAATATTTGAAAGAAAGCAAAAGCAACCTGAAAGAAGATGAGGCCATCGTTCTGATTGATTTTAGTGAAAATTATTCTTTTGTCTTGCAAAATGAAGCCCAAGGATATCATTGGACTAACAACAGCTGTTCCCTTCATCCAGTTGTGATCTACACACGTCATAAGAACAATAAAGACCTAGTTGTTTCCAATTTGTGCATAGTATCCGATGACTTGGAGCATGATGTGGCATTTGTTAATGAAACGCAAAAGGTTGTTGTTGAATACTTGAAAAACAGTTATCCAGAAGTGAGAAGCGTGACTTATTATAGTGATGGGTGTGCCGCGCAGTATAAAAACTGTAAAAACTTTGTAAATCTGTGCCTTCATGAAAAAGACTTTGGCTTAAAAGCTAAATGGTGTTTTTTTGCCACCAGCCACGGGAAGTCCCCTTGTGACGGTATAGGTGGCACTGTCAAGCGTATTATGTCAAAAGCAAGCCTGCAACGTAGTCCAGGTAATGCCATAGATGATGCCCAAAAATTCTTTGATTTTTGTAAGTCAAGAATAGAAAACATAAAATTTATTATGATCAAGAAAGAAATTTTGATAGAGGCACGACAAAAACTGGAGGAACGTTTCTGCAAAGCAAAGACAGTGCCTGGAACACGTACGTAGTTTTCACCATTTTGAACCTAAATCTGAAGACTCAATTGCAACAAAACGTATAAGTTTTGATGAGCAATATTGTACAATTTTCAATTTTTCTACAGTAACTCACTTGGTAAAGATGTCTGATATCGGTGTGCACAATTACATTGCGTGCATTTATGATGAATCTGTTTTAATGAACGTCATAGAGACTTAAATGCTAGTAGTCGTGGTAGGTACTAAGATATTTTTATTCACTGAATATTTAAGTTTGTTCATTTTAGCCGAAGTTTTATGACTATAATTTCAGTCCATATTTCACAAAAGGACCCTTCAGACAAACTTGCAAACTTATATGTACTATAAATATATAATAATAAGTTCTCTAGGTACCAATTTTTGTTCTGAAAAATATCCATAAATTAATTCATAAGTACAATTTCAAATACCGTCTTATTAGGCCTAATGTAAATTATGTTTCTTTAGTTTCATGATGTATTAAATATAAGGCAATCAAAAACCCACAGTTTTTCTTTTAGAACCTATCAGTTTAAGCCTTTAGGAATGTAAATACAAAAAAAATAATTTGGTTTCTGTAGTGCCTTTTATTTTTTACTATTTTTTAAAATTTTACACAATTTCTTTTGAAAAAACAAAATATTCAAGTTTGAGATAATATTTTGTGCAACAATAACATTAAAGTAAGCCAAATGTATTTTTTGCTTATTCTGTTTACTTTTCTGAACATTTTGATGAAAAGATTATTGTTTTATGTTAAATATTGCAGAAGTTATGAATTTTTCTAATAACAATGTCACCGAAAGCAATAGCCTCGGAAACGCAATTTAACCTTATTTTGTAAATTTAAAAAAATTCATAACTTGAAAAGTATTAAAGATAACTTTATAAAATTTTATATGGGTCATTAGGATGGTCAAATAAACAAATTAAAAAAATCAGGTAAATCTGAGGTGATGGGTTTCATTTTAATTTTTAGCGAATTTCCCCTATAGGGAAGAAGCTATTACCGTAGTCGGCATGGTAAGACCTAGGCCCGGGACCATGATAACTTTTCGTTTTGAGGTCCCCAGAAACACCAAAAACACCATTCGTTCGAAACTATATATATATATGTGTCCGTGAGCAAGATAACTCTCGTAAAAATTATCCGATTTTGATGAAATTTGGTATGAACGTGTAAAGCAACATTTATGACTTTTAAGTTTCGAAAACCAGCCAGATCGCTCTATCCGAAGGGGTATTTTGGGGGGGTTTGTACCCCAAAAATGGGTTTTTCGAATTTTTTACATATATTTTGGAAATAGTCAAATTTTATTTTTCCCATTGGATTCAGCTTAAACAAACACACAATTTGGTATTTTGATCATTTCTCTACGTCAATTGGTTACCGAGATATTGAAAGTGCTAAACACAGTACGTTGTCTAATGTTATTCTTATGGAGAAAAATAAACATTTTATATCTCGCTTATTTATGAACGGATACTGACGAAACTTGGTATACGGCTTCATCTGGTTGTGGACCATTGATATTTGCTCAAAAAGACAATTTTTTACCCAAGGCTCCCGTAGCAGCAAACCTGCGTACTCAGCCCCATGTTACTGTATTCTTATGGAGAATAAGTAACGTGTTATCTGCCTTCATTATGAAAATAAATTAATGAAATTTGGTATGTGGCTTTACCTACATGAGTTATATTGATATTTGTATAAAAACCCATTTTTTGTGTTCCTTGCTTCAGCAAACCTGCATACTCAGCTGCCATGTTATTCTTATGGAGAATAATTAAAATGTCATAAATCGTTTATTTATGAATGTATATTGATGAAACTTGGTATGTGGCTTTATGTGGTACAGTAGAAATCCAATTATCCGAACCCACATTATCCGAATATCCAATTATCCGAATCGATTTTGAGTGAAATAATAGAAATATAAAAATCAAGAAAATAACAACGGGAGCGCGTGTAGCGATTATGCGACGACCGTCTACGCGCAGTCCATGCCGAAGCTGTTGCGCATGCGCACCAGCGTTGGATAGGTGTCACTGTTACATCTAGTATTTACCTGTTCCTTTGTGCATTCCACAGTTGAATAAAGTAACAGTTACGTTTTGTTAAGATGCTTCTGTTTTATTTATCAAGGTGTTGTTGCGAAACATAATTTTAGTTGTCTGCTGCAAGATTCACTAGTTTTTTATCCTATACAATGTCAAATCAAAGTTTTCATCCTGTTTCTTGATCTAAATATACTTTTGTTGCAAAAATTGCTACCAGTGTCTCTTTAAATGATTTTTTAGACACATTTAGGCAAGTTAGCCGTTAAAAAACAACAATATTTATAGGCCTACCTAAACTGAGTTTTATATATAAAGTTTTTGTGTTTTATTTGAAGTTAAAATATAAAGCTTGTTTGTTCTATAATACTTTATGGTATCTATTCATTTTGAAACTGTGAAGTCCTACTCAAATAAAATATGAAGGCAATTCAAACAAATAAGTGTTGCAGGCATATTTAAGTTTTTTACTCATAGTAGACATTTTCTATTGACAATTATTAAATAGGCTGTTGTAAATATCTATTATGGTTTGCCGTTGCAAGAGAATCCTGCACAATACACCTGGTAATACACTAAATAAAACCTGGAGCCTATTTTATAAACATATTTATAAAATAGTTTTTATTGTATAACATTCGATGCCAATGAATGATCAAATATAAAAAATAACCAAGGGCTAGACGACTAGTGGCTCAGTGACTGTCAAGTTCACAGGTACGTAAAATCGGTTACTTTCAACTATAGCAGTAACTGTTACTCGGCATTGGCGGCATCCACGGAAGGAACGGTTACTTTAAAATATAGCAGTAACTGTTCCACGGCATGGACTGTGCGTAGACGGTCGTATAATGCGCCGTGAGCGCTAAAATAAAAGCCTGCGCTGTTACCTTCCGGACGATATTTTCGCAGGGAACAATGAGTCGCACCCCCTTCCCGCTCTGCTCATCATCAGTCGCTACTGTTCTTTCACCGAGATTATCGTTCAAAATGAGTACAAAACGTAAACGTGTTGTCCTTTCGCCAAGTGATAAACTCACTTTGCTCGAGATGTTCAAGTGAAATAACCAACATTGAACAGTGAAATACGTACAGTATGTATTGAAAAGAGCAACTGTATATACTGTATTCAATTTAACTCCTGTAATTTAATTATTATGACGTATATTCTTGGTACAGTTCGCTTACTTTCTGTTCACTACATTTAAATAACTTTGTCGATAAAATTCTGATTTTTTATGTATGGTGATGTTTTTTGCTTAATTCCCAAGGTATACCTGATTATCCGAATTTCTGCTTATCCGAATTGGCCCGATCCCCAATTAATTCGGATAATTGGAGTTCTACTGTATTAATATACATATATATGTATTGGAAATTCGCTGAGTACGCAGGTTTGCTGCTACGGGGGTATTTATTGGATGATTTGATATGGAATGACCCTGTTGCAGTTTTGCCAGTTGTCAGACCGAAAATGCAGTGTTTTCAACATGGTCTTGGAGGTAAATTTTAGCAGCAAAGGTTGCTAAATTTGTATTCGGTGATTATTTTTTACTGGATTTTGCCCGCTTACCGTCGTTTGCTAGCGGTGTTTTGTTTGCAGGCTAGTTTTGATTAACCGTGTAATCTGTTTCTAGGCAATAAATATCCAGTGGCTAGGCTAGAAGCAAAAATGCCTCGAATTATATGTAATGAAATAAGAGGAAACAAAGATTAAATTGCGTGCAAACAGAAGCTCATACACGCCAAGTATTTTATTTTGTAAAAATGTGGTACGGCATTTTCATTTTTCGAGTGGTTGACCTTGGCTGTCAGCCTCATTCCTAATTGTATCTTCGTGAATTGTATCTCAGTATTGCAGATTTCAAATACGTTATGTAAATAGTTTTTCGCGTGGATAAATAGTAAAATAAATTGTTAATTTAGGCATCTTACTTGTTCTTAGACGCCTACAGATGACGTAGAAAAAAGTGTAATGCCTAAATATTTTGGTTTTATTTACGGTCGGGCGCAGTAGTACTAAAGTTAATTTTTGTTTAGCTTGTTTATAAAGTTAAGATTGCTTTTGTCTTGAGTAAAAGGTTATTGATATATTATATTAACTTACTTTCATTCATTGTATAATTTCATATAGTTAAAAACAATAATGGGCGTGCCAGGGACCATCCACAGGGAAGGGGGAGGGGTAACTTTTGGTGACCGCCCCCCCCAAACATTACCTCTGGATCCGCCCCTGATACATAGGCACACTTACATAGGCTAGACAGTGATATGTGTTGCCCCTAAATACAAACTTTTTTATTCCTATAGTTCTACAATCGATGGTCACTTAGTTAAATATATCGAGGCCTCACAATACCGGTTAGACTGAGGAAGATTCATGTTCATGAAGAGTGAAAATCGAATTATGCTGCATTCTGGGGAGAAACTAATGAAGAAAAAATATCATAATCTGGTACCCGGTATGGATAAACATAAACAAGGACAATAGGGTGCAGCCCTGAAGGAGTTTTGGACATTTTCTGAATTTTGACACATGAAGGAATCCTAGGGATAATTTTATATGCAATACCTATATTATGTTTTATCACGATAACACCTTCAGATCTAACACAGCAGATTTTCCATTTGATTACATGTAGGCCTGTTTGAAAATTAGTTTTTTAAATATAGGTAGCCTAGATCAGCTGAAAAAAGATAATTTTAACATAGAATAAATATTTGTGTTCATTAGGGCTTAAATGAAAACATTATAAATATAACAATAATCTTTATTGACATATAAACAACATTAAGGGGCGGTTTAGGAGTACGAGTTTAACTAGGTGGATATCCCACTTCCTTGACGGCCGAACGGCCCAGGTCCGATTCCGTGGCTCCCTCTCCTCTCGTTTCACCTTACGTGCCGGCGTTCCCCAAGGTTCCGCAATCAGCCCCCTCCTCTACATCATTTATGTCCGTGACCTCCCTGCCCCGATTCCACGCAATCCCACCGACACCTCCTGTGGCCTTGCCCAATTTGCTGACGACACCGCCTTCTGGATCTCCGAAAAATACCACAATACCCTTATCGGGAAAACCTCCCAAACCCTCCAGAATTACCTCTCCTACTGCAACAAATGGCGCATCCTCCTCAACGCTTCTAAAACCCAACTTTGCTTCTTCAACTTCCACGCCCGCCGCTTCTCCCGCACCAAGAGATACCCCATCTTCCTCAATAACGTCCGTCCCCCCTCAAAACTCAAAACATCCTGCACCTACCTAGGCGTCACCCTAGACTCCAGACTTCCCTCATCTCTGCGAAGCCAAAAAGAGAGCAACCACCGCCTCCGTGCCCTCCGTATCTTCAACCATCGCAGCCGTGGCTGCTCCAAACCCACTCTTGCCCGCCTGTACTCCTCAGTCATCCGCCCTGTTTTAACCTACGCCCACCCGCTCCTTCTATCCGCCCCGAAGAGCTTCCTTTCAAGCTTCGAGGCCACTGAGAGATGCGCCCTCCGCCTTGCCTCCCACCTCCCACCCTGGGCCCGTAACCACACGGCTTACGAAGCCCACTCCATCCCCAAACTCAAAGACTTCCTCCCCCACCTCAACACCACCTACCTCGACAAAGCCCGCACCTCCGACATCCTCCAACCTTACTTTCAACCCTACTTCACAGACCGCCCCAGCCTCGCGATCCACCACCTTGCCAACCTCGAACAACAGCCCGCACCACTACCCCCACAACTAAACCCCATGTAAACCTCCCCTAGCTCCCACTCCTGACCACTGTGACATGCACTCGTTATAAAAAAAGGTCCTGTCGCAGTGTGTTCATCTTTCCAACCCCCAAACCATCCCCTGGCCACTGTAGCAGGCAAAAAAAAAGAAAAAAGTCCTGTTGCAGTGTGTTCATATTTCCAACCCCCAAACCATCCCCTGGCCACTGTAGCAGGCAAAAAAAGTCCTGTTGCAGTGTGTCAATCGCCCCCTCACCAACCAACACTATCCGACGGCTGAAGAGGGCCCAAGCGCCCTAAAGCAGCCACAGTGGGCCAGGGCTTTCCCGCTCACTAGAACCTCACAAAACAACAACAACTAGTCTGCATCTATCATTAGTCCTGGCCTATGTTAGACCGTGGCTTACAATTTAAGTATAATTTTTCACAAAGGGCAATGATTTGGGTAGAATCATATTTAGAGAATCGCAGACAAAGAGTTATAATTAAAAGAAATTTAAACAAAACCTTCTCAGAATGGCGTGATATAAGTGTTGGGGTTCCTCAAGGATCTATATTAGGCCCGATTTTGTTTTTGATCTATATAAATGATCTTGATTGTTGTGTTAACTCAAACAATATTTTATATGCAGATGACACTACAGCCCTAGTTACTGGCACTAATTATTTACAGCTTCAATTAAACACTTTAAAAGTTTTAACTGATCTTCCAACTGGTTTCATGCAAATGGCCTTAAACTCAATAGTAGTAAAACGGATGTGGTGCTCTTTAAATCCGCGCAAAGCAGTGTTTCAGATGTTGCATTTTTGGATTTGGATGGAAACAAAATGCCACCTAGTGTTCATACTAGTTTTTTGGGATTTTTACTAGATTCTAACTTAAACTGGAAGAAACATTTAACCATGATCAGTAAAAAATTAAATAGTGCATGTTTTCAAATGTTGGTTTTAAGGAGATTAATTGACCAGGATACAAGACTGGTTGTTTATTATTCTTATTTCTATTCTATTTTGCAATATGGAGTTGAACTATGGGGAACATCTACAGAAATTATGACAATATTTAAAATTCAGAAAAACATTATTAGGATCATGACTTTTTCAAATATTAGGACATCTTGCAATCCCATCTTTAAACAATTAGGTTTGTTGACGCTGCCTAGTTTGTATATTTATAGATCCTTGATTCTTCTTAAAGTTAATTTCTTGTCTGTCTTATCCAAACAGTATGAGCATAATTATAACACTAGAAACAAAAATGACTTGCAGTATCAAATACATCATTTAACTTTGTTTGAAAAAACCCATGGTTATATGTGTAAAAGGCTTTACAACAAACTTCCCTCAGCCCTAAAATCTGATTTTGACACAGTTGGTTTCAATTCTAAGTTGAAATCGTTTTTGCTGAATAGATGTTATTATTCCGTGAATGAATATTTAAATGATAGTTTTTAAATTGAAGTCCGGAACTCAAATTCTAGGTTTCAATCTAATTATTTTTTAAAAATTAAGGTCTGTATCTGTGCAATCCCCTTTTTTCTCACTTTCCCTTCTCACTTTCCCTTTTATACTTTGCAGTCTGTTTTTTTGGGTTGTTTATACAAATTTTAGGTTATGTATATTAAGGTATATTAAGATATTGACAATATCACCTGTTAAAATAGCTTTGCTGTTGTAAAACGTTTATGTGACAATAAAGAATTTTGATTTTGATTTTGATTTTGATTAAAAATTGACTTCAGTAGTCCGCTCCTAAATTACTTAAGCTCAAGTTTACGTTAAGCCTAGTCTAACTTAGTTCACAGCCTAATGGGCAGGGAATCGCGGGGAATTCATATCTAAGGTTGGCAGCAGCCCGGCAGAAATGATATCCTTATATATATATATATATAATACGTGAAGCAGATATTTATAAACACAACTCCACCCTTATTTCTTGACCAATTTTAATGTTTGAAGTGTCATAAAATTCTTCTCAGCTTACAAGCTAATAGACAGTTTACAAGTAACTACAGTTTTGCAATAAGGTTTTTAATTTTCAATTTTGTTATTCTCAAGGGTACGTACTGCCCTCAAAGTTAATGTTTTGCCCATAAGATTAAAATGGGGAATAATTGTATTTGAATTGCAGCTGTTAACATATTATAGACAGGTTATTAGCAATACCGCATGTTACATGTAAGGAATGTATTTATCTATATGAATAAAATAACTTTTGTTTCTCATCTTTTTGAGCAGTGAAATGTTGTGTGCAGAGTAGACATTTAAACTTTGTTTATCTGTCTGTGTGTTTATGAACCAGTATACACCTGTGTTGTTTGCCAATTAGGTATATGTATTTCAATTTTAATATAGCTTTGCAGTTAGCTTGGCAACGTGGTTAGGAGGTCAAATAGTAGATGAACTCCAACATTTCAAATTACAAATATATATTCTGCAAATCTCAATATAAAAAACCTTTGGTCCCGAAACATAAATTATAAATGGTTATATCAACTCAAATCTGTTGTAATCAGAGTACCTTACTGAGTTTGTAGGGGCGTATGGGCACTGGCATCTTATTACTGGAACTCCTCTATAAATAATATAGACTTAAATAATAACAGGTAAATAAATAAATCAATAATAACATAAAAATAATAACATAAATTACAAATATAGAAATAAGGATATATATTGTCTCAACTTGCAAAATGACTTAAAAATTCCTTCATGCTCATAATATGGAAATTGTACATTTAAATGAAGTTACACATTGTAAAACAAATTGATTTATATCATAATTAACAAACATTTCTAAATCTCTGGACTATTCACATGAGTATTTTAATGACATGAGAATGTGATTTTGGAAGGATTATTTAATAAATTTAACTGTCTTTTTCATGAGTAGTAATTTACTTTAGTGCCGCCTATACTAATTAACTGTCATTTCGAACTTCTATCAGCTAATTCACAGTTACACCGACCGAACAAAATTAAATATCTCTGGACTTAACCTAAGGGAATTTATCATATGCATATATAGGTATATATTTTATAAATACAAATCGGTACAAACTCCGATTCACTCCTTATTCGTTACATGGGGTGAAAAATATGTATATTTTTTATATAAAAATATTTATTTTATAAATATTTTATATATATATATTTTTTTAACTATAAATTCAAACAAAGTTTTAAAGTTTCTTTTGTTTATTTCTATCAATTAAATCGTGCTTTTAAAAGATAACTACGCCCTTACAAATAAAATACCCCCGTAGCAGCAAACCTGCATACTCAGTGAATTTCCAATGCATATATATGTATCTTAAAACCACATAAAGCCACATACCAAGTTTCATCAATATACATTCATAAATAAACGATTTATGACATTTTAATTATTCTCCATAAGAATAACATGGCGGCTAAGTATGCAGGTTTGCTGAAGCAAGGAACACAAAAAATGGGGTGTTATACAAATATCAATATAACTCAATTAGGTAAAGACACATACCAAATTTTATTAATTTATGGTCCGTTCATAATTAAGGGAGATAACTCGTTACTTATTCTCCAAAAGAATAACATGGGGGCTGAATACGCAGGTTTGCTGCTACGGGAACAATCGGCCAAAAAATGTTTTTTAATGAAAATACTAATAGACCACAACGATATGAAGCAATATACCAAGTTTCATCAGGATAAGTTGATAAATAAGCGAGATGTACAATTTTTCTTATTTTCCATAAGAATAACGTACTGTGTTTAGCACTTTCAATATCTCAGTAACCATTTGACGTAGAGCAATGATAAAATACACCCGTCGCAGCAAACCTGCATACTCAGCGAATTTCCAATGAATATATAACATAACACTTAACAGGATTCATAAGAAATGTATTCACAAACAAGCGATATTTCAAATATTAATTATTCTCCATAAGAATAACATTGGGGATGAGTACGCAGGTTTGCTGCAACAAGGCACGCAAAATAATGGGTTTTTATGCAAATATCAATAGAACTCATCTTAGTGAAGTCACATAGCAAGTTTCATCCATATACATTCATAAATAAGCGATATATAACATTTTAAGTATTTTCCATAAGAATAACATAGGGACCAAGTACCTAGGTTTGCTGCTACAGGAACCATAGGCAAAAAATTGTTTTTTTGTGCAAACAACAATAAACCATAACCAGATCCAAGCCATATACCAAATTTTGCCAGTTTATGTTCATAAATAAGCGAGATATACAATTTTTCTTTTTCTCCATAAGAATAACATTAGACAACGTACTGTGTTTAGCACTTTCAATATCTCGGTAACCAATTGACGTAGAGCAATGATCAAAATACCAAATTGTTTGTTTTTTAAGCTGAATTCAATGGTATAAATTAAAATTTGATTTAAATTAAAATTACATGTGAAAACCCCAAAAAACACATTTTTGGGGTACAAAACCCCCCAAAAACCCCTCTTCGGATGGTGCGATTCATCTGGTTTTCGAACTTGTTCAAATAAATGGTACTTTACACATTTGTACCAAATTTCATTAAGATCGGACCTTTTTTACGAGAGTTATCGTGCTTACGGACACATATATATATATATATAAATATATATATAAATATATATATAAATATATATATATAAATATATATATATATATACATATATAAAAATTTGAACGAATGGTGTTTTTGGCACCTGGGTACCTCAAAATGAAAAGTTATCATGGTCTCGGGCTTAAGTCTTACCATGAGACCTACGGTAATAGCTTCTTCCCTATAGGGGAAATTCGCTAAAAACCTAATTGTGTGTCTTTTTAAGCTGATTCCAATGGAAAAAATATTGACTTTTTCAAAAATCATATGTAAAAAACTAAAAAAACTCAATCTTGGGGTACAAAACACCCCCAAAATACCCCTTCGGATAGGTCGATCTGACTGATTTTCGAACTTAAAGTCATAAATGCTGCTTTACACGTTTATATACAAAATTTTGTAAAAATCGGATTATATTTACGAGAGTTATCGTGCTCACGGACATATATATATGAACGGATGGTGTTTTTGGCATCTGGGGACCTCAAAACGAAAAGTTATCATGGTCCCGGGCCTAGGTCTTACCATGCCGACTACGGTAATAGCTTCTTCTCTATTGAGGAAATTCGCTAAAAATAACGTTTTGAAGTTATATAAAGCAAAATAAACTGATTTTTATCTCCGTACATTTGAATTAATGCAGTTTGCGCGTATCGAGTAATTCTGACAATGACAAGTGGAGTTGACGTAGTTCGAACTTTCTCCGCAGGAATTCACTACCAGGCAGGTTACCGACTTCATATTTTTATTTCATCTAAATCTATTATTTTTGCGTACAACAATTAAGTATTAATTAAATATTGCATTTACAACTAAATAAATCTCTTGGTACATGCATAGCTTAACTAATTCAACCGATATTATATTTACATTTCTTTTCGTTTTAGAGTTTTAAGTCTGCAAAATGAACAGTAGCATAACGTGTATTGTTATTGGTTCTGAGCGAAATCCCCGAATTCCTGACTTTCTCTTTTTAGGATAACGGCTATCTCACATCTATTCATGTTCAGTCGTTCCTAAGATTTTAATGTGTTTTCACGTTTAATTGTTCAATACCGTTCAATTGTTCAATTGTTTGTCCTTGTGTGTGTTCGTGCGTGTGGGTGTGGGTGTGTAATTGATGTTTAAAATGTGTTGCAGTGTTTGCAATCGCGTGTGTTTAAAAAGTGTTGTTCTCAAGTATCCTTTTCCAAAATGATTCATTCACCATCCGTACAAACTTTCAGAGGGCCCTTTACATTCATTCCCAGATACATAATCATTTACTCCCTTAATTTACTCAGTAATTCACTCTTCTTTCGCTAATAAATTTGAGACAAGATTTTATTTATAAACGAATATTTTATAATCAAAACATTTTTCCCTTTTATTTAATAATCTTCCGCTCATTTCACTGATATAAAACTATCTATAAATTGTACCTTTAAATCAAATAATTTCATATTTTAACACATTTTGAGTCAAAACTGATTAAATAAAATAAATAATTTTACTTCAAACTTTGCAATTATAAAACTAAATAAACTTCTTCTTTGTTCTTCAGATAAATACTAATTAGTTAAAAACTTTTTTTATTGTTTGTGCAGTTTTAAATCAATAATATGAACCTTTTTGACGTCAGACAAATTACTTACATGCTGGATCAAAACACTGACATCCATAATAAACCATAATATCTTGTAGGGTCCGCAGAATTTGATTGCAAGTTTTGTTGAGAACTTCTTGGCCTTGTTGCTTAAGTTGTGGATCTTGTAGAAAACAATAGAATTCTTTTCTATTCCTAAAGGGTTGTCATCTTTTGACGAATACGTCTCTCGTTTCCGGTTTCTTAAAACACTCCTCTTGTCGTTATTTACAGCCCGTTGAAGTTGCAGTTTTTTCTCATCATTTGATAAATCGTGAGATTTTAAATCATGCAGGTTCCAAGTGTTTCATAGTGCATCAGCTGGAATGCCGTATATCCGGTTGAACTATTTTTTGCTGTATTCAAGCTCATTTGGACTGCGTCTAAGTCCTGGTCCCAAATTGTTTGCTTATCCTGTTAAAAAGATCTCAATAGTGTCGACACATCGCGGATAGTCCTTTCGCTTCTATTTCCTGAGGCACAGTAAATAGGATTTTTTTGGCCTTGAATAGAATTTATAAATAGATAAGCTTTAAATTAATTTGAAGTAAAACATTTTGCATTATCTGATACAATAATCCGGCATATAGAGAAGTTTGCAAATGTAAGCTTTAATTGATTTATTATTTGTTTCGAAGTGGCTTCTCTCAATGCATGTAACCATGTATAACGGCTAAATCCGTCTACCATAACCAAAATATAATAATGGTTTTTGACAATGGCAATGTACCAAATAGATCGATAAATATGGTATTCATACTTTTTTCGATTGGAATAGAAATTAGTTTACCCCCATATTTCCGCTGAGCAGATTTGGACATAGAGCAAGTTTGACATTCTTTCTTTTATTTTGCGTTCCAGGTTGCGATGAAAGAAATATTCATGTACTTTTGCGATAGTGCAAGCAATACCTAAGTGGCCGCCAATACCTAAGTGACATTTTTTTCTTTTATTTTGCGTTCCAGGTTGCGATGAAAGAAATATTCATGTACTTTTGCGATAGTGCAAGCAATACCTAAGTGGCCGCCAATTAAACTATTATGATAGAATGTGAATACAAGATTTATCAGCTGTGATGGCAAATATTTTGGCTTTTCCTTGTTGCCTTTTATACATTAGAATTTCGTTAGGTAAAAACATTCTTGGCTGCTATTGGTTTTTATGCTCTCAATTATATCTTGTTTCTGATGCTTTTTAATATCGTCCATGGCCATTGGAATTTCTGACATAACACTATTCAAATATTTGCTATTCATTTCGTCCAATTTAAGTTTATTATTTACATTATTTACATTTTCCTCTTGGGATTTTATCAGATTAATTTTAATCTCCTTTATCTCCCGATTTAAATCCTCGGATTTCGCCTTATAAATCCTCATCTTCAATTTGCTCCTGGTCAAATAATCTCTATAGGGCGTCTGCGACCAAATTTTCGGATCCTTTTTTGTAAATTACATTGAATGGTAGATCACAGAGAAGAAAGAATCAGAGGTAGCATCTAATGTTTTGCCAAATGGCGATCGAATGCGGAGGACCTACACCCGATTTCTTAGTTTCCCGGTCCACCTCCAGTCGGCAGCGCCGTCGCCAGTCCCTCCCGTTATCCCCCTCGCCATCTCTCATGTCCCCCCTGCTACGCGCTAAAATACAATCACCGGCTCGTGACTCATCGCCTTGTCCCGTCTCCCGTGTGCCGTAGACCTCGGTTGATGAGTCTGACCGGCACTGGCACCGTGTACTCGCCAGAAGAGTGGCACGCTGTTTAAACTTAATGAAGCTGAAATTGGTAAATTTTTAAAGAAATTATTCAGTAAAACTGACACATTGCCAATTATTTAATGAGAGTCTGAACAAATATCTAATCTAGATATAATTATTTTAAAACATTACTTTCTTACTGTGAACTGTCAATTTTGTACAACTACAAACTGTACAAATCAGTATTAATAACAAGTCAGATTTTTAACTATGGTTATTATATACAAATTTAAGTATACGTGGTTGACTTTTTAAAAATAAATTAGAACATTGAAAGTAATAAAATGTAGGCCTATTTGTCCATAATAAATTATTAATAAACCAGTATAACTGTAACTGCGGAAATATGTTTCCTTTTTCTATTTACCTACACTCGGGCAGAACGCCCCCTGACGGTACACGTGTAAAAGTGGTATGTTATTAACTCTTTGTATAAAATTAATGATAGTGATAAACTGGATAATTTATGAATCACTAAACGTGGTTAGAGGAGTATACACTTTTAATTAAAGCACATAACTTGAAAATAAAATATTTTTAATCCCAAATAATGTTGTAGGACTATAATCGCTTATGATAAGTCTGTAAGAATTGTACCCCTTAAAATAAGGTGTATTCTTTTAAGAGTCCAAGAGAATAAACCAAATAACATAACATACGTAGATAGCAGGATAAATAATTGGATTACAAGCTTTGCAAAGCCAAAGCTTAGTTAAATTCCAATCGGTTAGTTAAATTCCAATATCTAATATCCATATCCTAATATTTAATACACAAGCAGAGTTTGTGTCACGCTGAGATCTCAGGAACCATTGGACCCATTTTTATGATCGAAATATCTATGGAAAGGTCTCGATGCATAGGTTTGCAGAAAATCATTAACATTTACCTTGGTCCTCAGGGCAGGGCTACGCCCCACAGGCCTTTAAAATGTCAACTTTAATCTTACGGAAGAACAGTAATTATTGCAATTGAGCATTTGACAGCTGTTGATGGTAACAAAACACAGTACAGAAGCAAGATCAGCTGTTTAAGCTACCTTCTCGATTTGCATCTCAATTTAAACTGACAGAATCGTATTTGCTCGAATACGAGCAGCTGGATTTGCTATTACTAATTTATACGCTAGGGGGCTTTTGACTGGAACTCCTCCTACAGTTTTAAACCGATTTTGATGTTTTTGGTGTCAGGATAGAGCTTGGTCTAAAGTAGTTTGCGCCAAAATTTCATAAAGAACAAACATAATAGAAAGGACCTAGCTGCCTTTAAAACTTTTAACAATACTTCACTTAACACAAACTTCCTGTCAGGGATGGATTTAGAATATTACATCGATTACGAAAACTTTTTTTTTCGGGTAAAATGCAACAAATAAAAATAAATTATTCACATTTCGTAGTTTCGTGACTGTATGTTAAAATTAAGAGAACAAGATAAGACTATTTAAATACCCCCGTAGCAACAAACCTGCGTACTCAGCAAATTTCCCATGCATATATATGTATCTTAATACCACATAAAGCCACATACCAAGTTTCATCAATTTGCATTCATAAATAAATGTTTTATGACATTTTAATTATTTTTTATACGAATAACATGGCGACTGAGTATGCAGGTTTGCTGAAACAAGGGACACAAAAAATGTTGTTTTATACAAATATAAATATAACTCAACTAGGTCCACATACCAAGTTTGATTAATTTATGTTCATAATTAAGGGAGATAAGGAAGCTGTAACAAGTGAGAATCCAAATTTTCGTCTTGGGGCAAGAAATTATCCCACCCTCATTTATAAGGTCTCCACCAAATTTGAACGAAACTAAGTTAATGCCATGACTTTTAATCAATTTTGAATCAATAGTTTTAAGCTTTTGGAACGAATGGACGCATTAACCAGCCATTAAGTCCACAACGTTGCTACAAATATTCAAAATCTTAATGTATCTCAATAAATAATGGGTTTAACAAAAAATGTGTAATGTCAAAATTTGTTTGCCTTTAGACAAGGAGTAAAATGAGCTTTACAAAATTAAAATCGGACCACTGGGTGCGGAGATACGTATTAGCAAATAATCTAGCAATTTGGCGGCCATTTTCCAATATGGCGGCCAAACGACCATGATCTGGACCACGTGACTTTTTTTTTTAGCTCCCATAGGTGTTAAACAAAGCCCCGCAACAAAACTTAGGGGACATATAAGTGCACACGGGACATGGCCTAGCGCCTAGACTAATAGAGATAACCAGGCAACTCGTGTTGGGAAATAAAAAAGCCAACAATAAGATCTAAAGCTACTTGGATTGTCTATGTTTTACCTGGTTTAAATGCTCGTTTAATACTCAACACGGGCACCTATCTCTAGCAAACAAATTGTCTAGTCCAAACATGTCTCATGACTCTTCCTTCTGTTATGAATACATCCTACTGAGTAAAATTCACAGTTACACCAACCTTACACAATCCTTTAACTGTCACCATCATTTGATAGTCAACGGGTTGTCAGCACACTGCCGCTGTTATTGTTATGGATAGCCCCAATATAATAATTAGACTAGTAATATTACAGTTATTTCTAAAATATTTAAGCCTTCTTCTTGAAAATTTGGAATTAGCACAACTTTTGTTGGGCCTACTTGAAGTCTACTGAATGAGGAGACATGTACTTGAGAGGAAAAAAAAACAAGAACAAAGAATGCTTTCTTGTACTATTTACACTGCAAAAATTAGTCAATTAATTATAGATTTAGTTAACGGGATCAGGATTCTGATAAATATATACTTTCTCCCTTTTATCAAAATTTTTAATCAGTAAACTACTTTTTTATCACCAAATATAGAATATAAAGTGTGGATGAATGTTAATATGTATATAGAAAATATTTTGTTATTATCCTCCAAAATCCCTTATTTAGAGGCATTACAGAATCATTTGCTTCACATGGTTTTAAGAGGGGTAATGCCCCCACCTCCCCCAAGGGTTATGTGGCAACATTTTCCAAGTAAGCTCTCTGCTAACTTGATATAGATACCAATATTTAATGAAGTTTTCAGTAAATAAGGAAGAAATGGTAAATTTTCATTCCTCAAAAGAATAGCATCTTGGACAACATACTGTGTTTACTGCTAATTGAAAATTTCAACTTTTTCTGCAACTGTTAGTCATAGAATAATAATTCAAAGTAGGTTCTAATTTATTCTGCTTATTGACATTTCTTTAATAGTGATAAGTAAATTTGATTTAAAATTTAAAATAGTGGTTTTGTGAATAATAATAAAAACAAAACAACAACATCAAAAACAGAATTTTGGAATCTTTTAAGCCCTATAACTTCTGAACCCAAATTTTTCCAGAATGCAAATCTTGTTGGAGATCTAAATCACTATAAAACACCAAAAATAAATTGTTAGAGCTGTTTTAAACACTTGTTTACGTTTTTTAGTTTTCTTTGTGGGGTAGTAACCCTTAAAAATAAAAAATACCCCCGTCGCAGCAAACCTGCATACTCAGCGAATTTCCAGTGCATAAAATATGTCTTAATACCACATAAAGCCGCATACCAAGTTTCATAAAAATATATTCACACATAAGCGATGTTAATTATTCTCCATAAGAATAACATTGGTAATGAGTACGTAGGTTTGCTGAAACAAGGAACAAAAACAATTGGTTTTTATGCAAATATAAATAGAATTTAACTAGGGGAAGCCACATACCAAGTTCCATCAATATTCAATTATAAATAAGCGTTTTATAACTTTCTAGTTATTCTCCATAAGAATAACATGGGGGCTGAGAAAGCAGGTTTGCTGCAACAAGGAACAAAAAAATGGGTTTTTATAAAATTATCAATATAACTCAACCAAGTGAAGCTACATACCAAGTTTTATTCATTTATGTTCATAATTAAGGGAGTCATTACAGTTTACTTATTCTCCATAAGAATAACGTGGGGGCTGAGTAAGCAGGTTTGCTGCTACGGGAATAATAAATAAAAAATAAATTTTTTGTGCAAATATCAATATACCAGTACTACGTGAAGCCACGTACCAAATTTCATCAACATACATTCATAAATAATCGAGATATCAAATTTTATTTATTCTCCATAAGGATAACATTGGACAACGAACTGTGTTTAGCACTTTGAATATCTCTGCAACGGTTGGGCGTAAAATCACAATTTAAACACCAAAATGATTGTTTTGTGGAAATGAACAGATTGGTAAAAGCAAATGTGAAGTTTACATTAAAATAAACTGAGGAAAAGCCAAAAACATTTTTCCCATAAGATTAACATGGGAGATTTTATGAGTTTGTTTTTTGGATTTTCTCCGCAACCACTAACCTAGTTTAATAATTCAAAATACTATATTATTTGTTTTTTTAAGCTCTATAACATGGTCAAAACCAAAATTAAGTTTTTTAAAAATTTTTGGGTGAAAAATACAAAAAACTGGTTTTTGGAAAATTTAAAACCCCCATAAACCCCCCTTCCCATGGTCCGATTTTTCTGGTTTTCGAACTTAAAGTCATGAATGTCATTTTACACGTTTGAGCCAAATTTCATCAAAATCGGACGTTTTTTACTCAAGTTATCGTGTTAACGGACATATATATATATATATATATATATATGAATTTGAACGAATAGTGTTTTTGGCATCTGGGGACCTCAAAACAAAAAGTTATCATGGTCTCGGGCTTAAGTCTTACCATGAGACCTACGGTAATAGCTTCTTCCCTATAGGGGAAATTCGCTAAAATGAAAGCAAATGCCTGGAGATATTGTGGATATTGAATGGTTTCATTGTCTTTATGTAGGTTAAAATCATTTCAAAACCAAAAACCATATTATTTTGTTAATTGTTTTAATATTATTTTGTAAATTTGTGGTTTTCTAAAACTTTGTAATGATTCTAGCTGAATCATGGCAAGCTTTGAACAACCGGCTTCAAATGGGACGAATGGTGGGGATGTTCTTGCGGCTGATGCCAAGAACCTCATGTGCGAGAAGTTATTGGCCTCTGAAGAGGTTGAGCAAAAAATGCCAACGGTGTTCCAGCAATTTGTGTCACCTCGAACCATCAACGGCCCAGCAAATCAACTTATTAACACTAAAGGAGCCATTAGTTGGTAAAAAAAATATATATAATTCAGATTGGGAAGTTTTAGTTAATTTTACCTATTGTAGGCATATTTAAATTAAATTAAATGTACATACTATAAATAAGAGCCTAACCAGGCGCAAATACAGGGGGGAGGTTATTGGGGTCATGACCCCCCCAAAACCTCAGACCTTCACGTATTTTACCTATTTTTAACAGTAAAGGTAATTGTATTTTGTTAATTCAGATATGTTTTTCACTCATGACCCCCCCCCCCCCCCCCTAAAACGATAGGCTGTATCCGCCCCTGGGCCTAACCAACTCAGATTATTTGACTAGCGCTTTTGTAAGGACTGTTTTTGACAATTGAAATAGATCATCAAATGACATTAAACTAATTTTACTGGTTATCACCATAGAGTTTCTTCTTTACTCTTCTAGAAAACTAAGGGATTTCCATAATTATGATTGTTTGTAGTCGATGGTTTTCTTACATTTTGGTTTAGTATATGTAGACTTCATTGGAGGATTTAAGGCCCTGAATCACTTGTGAATACAAAAATAGTTGACTTGTTTTCCGTCAGTGATCAGGAACAGGACGTATCATTGACGGAAAACAAGGTAGCATAAACCATTTTTGAATGTAGACTGCTGAATCAGCTATTTTATAAATACGGTAGGTACCTATATTTTAAATTGAGAAAAATATTTTTTTTAAGAGTTAAACTTTTTTGTATACGTATTGCAAATGTTTAAAGCTGTTTTTTGTAAGTACCTGAAATGAATATTTAACAAATTGCCCTATGTCTTATTCAATAGTTAATATTAAATTAGTAATATGAATATGTCACCATTGCTATAATTTGTATAGTGTTTATAAGGCTATTGTGACATTAAAAACAGAGCTTAAGAGGGCGCTCCAGTCACGAAACCTTTCGCGTTTCTACCTGCTTCGCTCATAAGGCCAATGTTAACTTTCAAAGCCCGTTCCTCCTCAACGGATTTTTCGATATCGTTGATTTATGGCTCATTTTAAAGAGCAAAAGTATACCTAGCGATTTCAGTAAGCAGAATTTCGATATCGCAAATACTAATCAAGCAGTAACATTCCAAAATATTCAATATTTACGATTTTTTTATGTGCGTACTATTTGTGATAGCGAAATTCTGCTTACTGAAATCGCTAGATATATTTTTTATCTTTAAAACAAAGCATAAATAATCCATTTCGGACAACCCGTTGAGGAGGGACTGAGTTTGAAAGTTAACATTGGTCTTTTGGGAGAAGCAGGTAGACGCAGAGGACTGGAGCCCCCTCTTAATGAGAGTTTGTCTCTGTTTTACTACTGTATATCAATTCACTTTAAACTCCAGCTGCATTAATTCATACTTTGTTCTTTTAAATTCTGCACACATTTTGGTACTGTGTGGTTCTTATTTACCTATATTTAGGTGTATCATGCGGTAGTAGTTGCAAGTAAATTCTGTGAAAATTTTACCACTATTCAGTCGAACGATACTCTTAAGTGTATTGCGTGTTGTTTATTGTAGGCACTCATTGGTTGATCGTTATTTGAGGTATCGTTCTTATCACTGTGCCGGTGTATCTGGATCAGACACCGCCACATTAGTCCGGATAACTTTAAAGTATTTTTATTAAAAGCTCGAGCGTTTTCTAATTGTTTTAAATTTGCACGTTTCAACAATTTGATGTGTGAGTGATTCTTAAACTAATAACTACTAATTACACATGATAATTAATATATTTGCTAATTGTGTGCAAGTTGTGCAGTAATATGTTACCGGTACCTATTATGAAACTTAGTTTTAGTCTAATTACACAGCTTGTTTAGTCTGTATTACCGGTAAGGGCCAAATCCATAAGTAAATCTTGTTTTATTGTAGTGTGGGATAGAGTTTTAATCCTATCTCACTGCTTACACATTTTTCAATTTTTGTAGAAGCCATCCCGTAACTACAATTTTGATTCTTTTCATAGGGGTTACAATGGTCTGGTAGCCTATGGATCCAACTACACAGTTGTTGTATTAGATGCTGTCAACATGCAGCCAGTACAATGCCTCGACCGTCACAAGTCTATTGTCAACAATGTAAGCGATAGATGTATACTTTTGTACCATAAAGTAGCATACTGATAGTTTTATTACCTTGTGATCAGTCCACCTTGTATTCAATTCAGGATCATAGTCTTAAAAAATTGTTAAAGAATTTAAAGAACTGATCTGGTTTTTTTAGTCCTCATTAAGAACAAAAATACTATGTATTTATGTACCAGTTAGTGACAAAATAGAAGTACTTGCAATATTGTTTCGGGGATATTTTTTAAGAAAAGGTTAGGGGACTAGGTTAGAGACCCACGCCCTGTGGTAAAACTAAAACTGATTGAGGTTTCCTCACATCTAGCTCCAGAATTTGATCAAGTTTACTGTCCAGTACTGTCAGCTTAGACCAATCAATCAGACTATTGAGTAAAAATATTTAATTGTTATGAATGCCTGGTAAAAGGTATTGTGCAAGGTTGTGCTTTTTATTAATTTTATAAAGTCTAAACAAAATTATTTTGAAATGATAGTAAAACACTTATTTGCAAAATCAAGCTCTGATGTGTTTAATTTTGCTTGAAATTAGATATCGGTAGATAGATTAAATAATAATAATGAAATAATTAGATAAATAGATTGTTATGACTATTAACAGCTGTTTTATAAATTTCAATCAAGTGTATCCATCTATAACTATGTAATAAAACCTTTCCATTGCTAAATAAGTCGAACGTAATTAAACGTTTATTCACTGTGTAAAGTTTCAGTGAAAAATTCCATGGATTGATATTTGAAAATTCAGGAAATTTAATATGAACTGTATCCAAAAGCTTTATTAGTAGTTAGTTTTGATATTTTTATAAATGAGTTTCATTACAGCTTTTGCTGTACATGAACACAACATTCCCAAACTCTAATCTAACATTGAGACTTTTCACAGAAGTTTGAAAAATTAGAAAATACGGATAAGTATAACGGAAAAGTATCTTTTTGTATCTTTTAGTTTTCTTTGAAATATGAAAGAAATATAATGAAATTTGCTTCAAAAGCAACTAAGGTAAGAATTACATTAAAGTCAGTCAAATTAAATTAAAATTAAAGTAAGAATTAAAAAGAAGTAAAAGCATGATTTGTATTGTTGCAAAAATAAGTTTGACTGTGAAGTTGTTTGGCACAGGTTCTATGGAGCCCCAAAGTGAGGAGCAAGCCAGACGACTCGGCATCAGTGGAGCTAGTGTCCTCGGACTTGACAGGCCACATCATTCACTGGGACATCACCATTGGAACACCCCTTGTGGTGCTGCAGGATGGCAACAAGCCTGTCCTGGGTATGTCATATGTCACATCACTGTTACTACCGGGGAGACCGAGCCATGCTCGTTGATATTTGGTTAGTTTCGTGGGTGAAAAATATGTCTATATGCAATCTTTATTCAATGGTTCTAGTTACTGTTTTCAAAAAAATCATGTGTCGATACCTATTTGATAACAAAATTTTCAAACGGCTCACATAATCAAAACGCCGACATTTTTGACCGATCAGGAATATATAAATTGACATGCAAGGAATGCCCAAAATATTACGTTGGGCAAACTGGACGTAATTTTAAATGTAGATATAAAGAGCATATTCAAGCTATAAAATCAAATAACCAAACCACACAAAAATCAAAATTTGCCAAACATATTTTAACTACAGATCACAATTTTGGTACACTGCAAGAAAGTTTAGAAGTTTTGTCTAGTGAAAAGAAAGGTGACAAAATGAATGCAAAAGAAGAGCTTCACATTTACATGAATTATTCAGAAGACAAAACTAATATACTAAATATAATGCAGGCGCAACAAAAAAATCCAATCTTTGAAACAATCAAAAAAATCAAAAGTAATTAATCATATATAGATAGATAATTTAGCATATGTTAACAAAATTATCATACTGTTTTGTTTATTTACAGATTATTTAATTTTAAGTTTAAGGTTATTAGCTGCACTGTGATCATGAGGTAAACCTCGAAACACATGTCCGTGAATTAAAAATGAATTTTGAAGGGTACTCTGGTAATTTTCTTTTAGAAATAATAATATATATATATATATTATTATTTTTTTATTCGTTCATATATATAAATTTGAACGAATGGTGTGTTTGGCATCTGGGGACCTCAAAACGAAAAGTTATCATGGTCTCGGGCTTAAGTCTTACCATGCCACCTACGGTAATAGCTTCTTCCCTACAGGGGGAATTCGCTAAAAATAGAATTTTTTTGAAATTTCAAAAGCAGCCTCGGTATTTTTTTTCTACAGATTTTTTATGGAAAATTCATTGTATAAATGTTGTAGACAATCTAATTCCCTACATAGAAATATATAACATGTGGGGGAAAGAATTTTGTTGTACATTTTAGGGGTGTAATATAATAACAAACGGATAACCGATAAAATTGAAAACTGTACAGTGTTAGTTTGTATTATAAAAAAGTTACATAATATATGTACATACTAATAATGATACATACATATTTGTAATGCTAATGAAGTAAGGAATCTAAAAAAGTCATAAAGTTTATGGTAAAAATTATTATCACTTATTTGTGTATTTGTGAAAAAATAAATTTCACAGTATTTAGTATACAACTTTTTGACAGAATTTTTTTACCCCAAACCAATATAAACATGCAGTACTTTCAATTACAGTAGAACTCCGATTATCCGAATTAATTGGGGATCGGGCCGATTCAGATATGCAGAAATTCGGATAATCAGGTATACCTCGGGAATTAAGTAAAAAAGATCATATATTAAAGAACGGTGAAAGAACAGTAGCGACTGATGATGAGCAGGGCGGGAAGGGGGTATGACTCATTGTTCCCTGCAAAAATATCGCGCTGGAAGGTAACAGCGCGGGCTTTTATTTTAGTGCTCACAAAGCCATAGTAACGGAACGGCGCATTATCGCTACACGCGCTCCCGCGTGTTTCTATTATTTCACTCAAAATCGATTCGTATAATTGGAGATTCGGATAATTGGGGTTCGGATAATTGGATTTCTACTGTACCTACATAAAAATGTATAACACCTAGAATAAATTATTGTTTTTATATGTGTATTAGCACTAAACAAATAGTCATGGATTTGGCAAATTTCACTAGGCCTGTAGGAGTAAACACAACACTTTATATACACTATTTGTCACACTTCAGTAATATTTATGCATAATATAATGCATAATGATTACTGTTATATACACACAAACACTTCACTAACACTAATACTCTGAAATAATAACATAATTAGTAACAACTCACGAATAAAAATAGCAAACGCTTAGGTACCTAAATAAAGACAAGATGGCCTTCAGACAAACTGGATAAAATATCACGAAATAATTCGATGTTGCAGTAAAAAATACGTACTAGCAGTGCTGCCAACAGCAAAACTAAATTCCTCTACATTTATTCCTCTTCAAAATGACATATGATTTTGATAACTTACAATGCACATAAATCCAATTTTCCAAACTCTCCAATTGTGTCGGTTTGCCATTCGCTATAGAAACAAAAAAATACCTGTTTTTATAAAATTATATCATCTAACCAATCAATATTTCGTCCAAAAAATCAATACCACAATGAAGCACATCTGTTTAGCTGTGCAAGTGGTACCACCCGCAACTTCACGCTGCAAAAATTACCCGAGCTGTGTAATTTCAAAAACGTCATGTTTTGGCGTTTTCCTAGCATTGGCCGTAGGACTAGCGTCGGGCCAAAGATTCATTCGATTTCTAATTGTGGGGACATTGTTATATAGCTGCTACACGGTTCGTTTATGTAATAAAATAAAAGTTCAGAATATGATCTTTTGAATGGTATATATGTTGTTCAATTTTGAGTTGATTATTAATGGTTATTTTGCAATACAACATTTTTGGTCATGAACCGACGCAAAGCGTCAGCTGCCACTCTAAGGCGACAGGGCGAACCGACGCATTGCGTCGGTTGGCCACTGCTAGGGTTAAAATCAGTAGCACTTAAATCAAAAAATTTGTTCACGGAATACAGTGGGTGTTTAAGAAGGCCATTGGTTCAAAGCTGATTTAAAACTTGTATGGGATTCAATATTTCTTAACTCTTGTGGGAGCTTTTTATAGAATTTAAGTCCAATTACCTTACAACTATTTGCTACTTTAACCAATCTGCAGAAAGTGATCACTCAATCTACATTGAGTTTCCCACTTGTGTGGTGTTCATGAACATTAAATCTCTTTAACAGATTGATAGCGTTCCTCTTTACATCTAAAAGTACTTACAAAACATATAGACGATACACAGTTAAAATATTCTCATTTATAAAGAGAGGCCTACAGTGATCTCTGAAACCCGCTGAAGCACTAACTCTCACAGCCTTCTTTGGTACTAACAATACATCTTTTACTCCGGCTGAGTTACTGCACAAACAGATACCGTACAATAAAATAGCTTGGAAAAAACTATTATAAGCTAGTTTGAGGAATGACTTGGACACATTTCCATTTCTTAGTAAATAAACAACCCTAGACAATTTATGACATATATAATCTGTATGATACTGCCTTGTTAACTTCTTATCTAAAACTATACCTAATGATTTAACATTATTCAACTCATCACAGACAGGAGGATCACTGTAATAAACTTTTTTTGTAAACTTTGATTTGTTGTCATCTATTTGCTTAGTGATTATTTTATTTTGATAATAATAACTTCTTTCTTTCTTTCTTACTTAATCTACTTGAATGTTTATAAACAAAAATCAGGTGTTACTGCCTTCTGCTAGCCAGGGGTTATGGGTAATGTTACTTCAACTGTTTATGCGTTCTTCTTAACTGCTTACAATTAATTACACTAAAATAATGGCGTCTTTGCATACGATGAAAACTCAGATACAGAAAAAAACCTATTGTTTATTTCAAAACATACAAAACTGATATTCTTTTATAAGGAAAAGGGATTTACAATATATTTACAAACTTGGGGAAAACTCTAATATTTACTTTGACAATTATTAAATATACAAAAATGTCTTTGATTGTCTCAGGGTTCACATGAAATTCATATCTCAGGTTGGGGTATCGTGCGGCGCTAGAATTTATTCTTATGATCTTTGGTACTTGATAATAAACATAATATTAAATAAAATTCTGAATAAATTCTGATTTGGATTTTGATTAATTAGATGTTGCTCAATAGCAGGTAGGAAAGTTTATAGTTCACAGAAAAGTTCATAATGTCCAGTAGTCAGGCGACGCTCTCAAAAATACCTAGTTGGCTATTGTTCAATTAGATATTAAAAGTTTCAGAATTATACTGGATGCAATAAATTTGCTTTAAAATTTCTTTTTGATAAAATTGATTGAAAGTTCTGATAGATAATAAAATTTGTCTGCTGGTTTCAATTAGTTAATAAATCAATAAAAGTTTGTAGCCTAAACTGTACTTCAATGGCTTCCTTGCTAGATGATCAACATTCAATATTTATTGACTTTAGAATTATGATTCTAAAACTTGTTTCTACTTAACACTGTCTACCCTCCAACACTATTGAATAGTTTAAGGAAAAGGAGTAGTAGTTCTACTGAATTGTACTCATAGGCGTAATTCGAGGGTGGCAAGGGGGGGCAGTTGCACCCCTAATAATTTGGAGAACATATTATTATAGTATTTGAAAAGTCAGTACTCACTATCACGACTATGTTTGCCCCTCTAATCAAAATACTGAAATTACGCTTATGATTGTACTGATACATAACAATATTCCTTTAGTCCTTAGTAGATTACTTACTGATTGTTCAGTTCCTTGCCCACTTTTTTACAGGAGGCCTACTAACTTCCCACTACTAGCTCTCGACTCTTATTTTTATCTGGTGTGTTTCCAGGCATGGAGTGGGTGCCTGGGGAGAGGAATGACTTGTTGTTGGCCACCCTCCACACTCCGTACTACCTGGTCATGTGGGATATCAACAAGCAGACTAAGCTGTGGAAGAAGGGATTTCTCGACAACATCTTCTACTTCCAGTTCAACCCTTTCAATGACACAGAAATTGCTTGTGAGGTTTTTATGATTTGTGTAGCGTTATTTTTTGTTTCATCACTGCTTTCAAATCAGTTTAAAATTTTCAGTGCGCTAGAAATACGGTTTATTGTAGAGATGTGCGAGTACAGGTTTTTTAAGTCGAGTTGAGTTTGAGTCAAGTAAATGGCAAAAGATTTGAATCTCGAGTTTGAGTCGAGTATACAAATAAAAAAAAACACATAGGTCGACTTGAATTGGATCAAAACAGTGGATAGGGTTCCATTTGTAAATGTTGTTATTAAAATATACTTTTCTAGTCACTATGACCTGAAAATAACAATAGTAAATATAAAATAAATGGATTCCTGCTTCATTGGAAAAAGGTATGTACATTTATCTGAAAATAAATCATACCAAAGTAATTGCATAACACTTTGCCTTGAAGATAAAATACTTTTAATCTGTTGGTATTAAGGTTGGTATTAATTAACAGTTTCATTAAAAAATAATCTCAGTTTTTATTTTATTTCTTCCTTTTTATTTATCCTATGTTTTGTATATTATGTTTAGGCCTATAGTGCGTGGAACAAACAACATATTACCTAGAAATCTTTCACTTCCGGAAACCAGCACCATACTTTGGGAATTGACTTAATACATATAAAAGAGTAAAAATCAGCCGGGAGGCAAGCTTAAAAATAATTACGTCACGAGCAGTGACGTCATCAATATGGCCGCTCAGCCAATTCTAATATGTCTCATATCTCGGAAACCACATAACCGATTTTGACATTTGACATCTTATTTAAAAGGTCTAATCATTATCTATAATAAAGGTTATTACATCTTTAGCGGTAAAAACAGCGGTTTTTGAGTATTTTGTAAAATATACATATTTTTAAATATTTTAAAATGTTATGTATCTAAATTTAGTTTAATAATAATACAAGGTAAAACTAAGGATATATTAAGGATATATTTATTGAACTAAGAATTGTAACTACAACCATCAAATATGGCATTATGTACATCTCCTTCAAAGGTAAGAAAAACGTCTCGACCAACTCTGTCTTCACGAAGACCCGGTACAAAAGCAATTAGTTGATCTTTTAAGCGTGAACTATTCACCAAAAAATCTGTGAAACCCAACTGTTCAAGCCGTTCATCAACAAGCTTCACAAGATTTGCTAACCGGAAAACTGGAACTATATCATTGTAGACGTACATATCTTGCAAGTAAGTCACTAGTTCATTTACAACCGAGCCATATGCAGTTTTTGAAGGATCGCTATTTACATTAGACTGTGACCTACTCTTACTTCGAACTTTATTTAATAACTTTGTGTAACATGACTTGTGGTATTTTGCTCCTAAAGCGATTAAATCTGTTGAGTGCAACTTTGAAAGAAGTTTTTGGTCCTCAATTAGCTGCGCATATGCAAATATATTTGGTCCAATCCCAAGCGTTGATGCAGACACAAGTTTTTCCTTGTGATCCTTAAGTTCACACAATATGCAGGTGGATTTTATATCAACTGGAGTACAACTTGATCTTGTAAATGAGGTCATGAGTTCAACGGATTTATTTTTTTCAGGGTTTGTCTGGGGCAGATTCTCATCCAAGCATATACTATCAAGGCGTGGTTTTTTTCTTAGTCGTTCAATCATGCGACTGTTATATTTGCTTCTACAGGTTTTGTGATATTTAGCACTATTTTCAACAATAGTCTGATGAATTTGTTCCAGCTGCAAGTGTGATGGAAGGGCTTCATATTTAGCATACTCAATTAAATGTTCACTTAGTGAATTATACCCACTTTCTGTTGGTGAAATGAGAGGCTCTTTGTTTTCAGTTTGGCAAAGGATGCATTTCTCCCACGATATGGTTGGTGTGACGAGGCTTGCATCAAGCAATACAAACTTTCGCTTCTCTTTTTTAGCCATGTCTATTCTGGTTGTATTATATTAAATATTATAAATAATAAAATTTGTTTAAAATAATTAACAGAGACGCCAAGCCTGCATTTCATACTATTCTTCAGTTAGGCTAACAACTACAAAGATTAAATAAACAGTCTAGTCGTATGTAATAAAATGCTTCAATGAGGAATCCACAGTCCCATACCACTAACCACTATACCACCAATACCACCATGCTATACCACTGTGTGCCTGTAATGCATACTATTCTTCAGTTAACTACTAAACAAAATTAAAAAAAATCTAGAACTATGTTTTGAGTACCGGCAGCACAAACAAATTCTTACCCTACAATAAAATAACTAGAAAAATTAAAACACAAAGAACACAAAAACAACATGTTACCAAGGATATATCAAGTGTCTTAGTCAACAATGGTGACAAATTACCCATCCAGCTGTTAGTTGTTGTTTACTGTCAGATGACATGTGGGTGATCAGTCTAACCAACCAAGCAAAAATACATTTCCCTAAAAAAATTACAAGTATTTAAAAATATGTATATTTTACAAAATACTCAAAAACCGTTGTTTTTACCGCTAAAGATGTAATAACCTTTATTATAGATAATGATTAGACCTTTTAAATAAGATGTCAAATGTCAAAATCGGTTATGTGGTTTCCGAGATATGAGACATATTAGAATTGGCTGAGCGGCCATATTGATGACGTCACTGCTCGTGACGTAATTATTTTTAAGCTTGCCTCCCGGCTGATTTATACTCTTTTATATGTATTTAGTCAATTCCCAAAGTATGGTGCTGGTTTCCGGAATTGAAAGATTTTTACACTTGTTCCACGCACTACTAAGCTACATCTTTCTACGAATGGAGAAAATACAATTACTTTTAGGCCTATAAGTTAAAATAAACTTTATTTTAATATTTTAAAGGCCTATTACACGGTAAAACATTAGCCTAATTACTTACCACACAAAATGTATTTACTAACATATCTTAGCATTAATTTTAACACTAATAGTCTTTGTAAGATCAATCAGTTTGTAACAACATGATGATATGTTTGAAAGTGCTTGGCAAATCAATTGATGAAATTGAAGCCATGTCTTAAATAGAGTTTTAAAATATTACAAATTATTTAAAAAATCATTAATGAAACTTAAATAAGGCCAAAACAAATCACTTGTCTTCAAACAAGCCAAACCAACAGCCAACAGCCAACAGCTCAATGCCAAAGGACAGTTGAGCCTAAAATGTATGGATTACTCAATTTAAATTATTATGGAACAAAAAACAATCATACACCTATTAGATTGCATTACAGATATGTTTTTGATATTTTACTTTAAAAAATGACAAGGTTAGGTTAGTAACCTAAAAGTGGACTATACAGACAGTGTTCATACAACTCAATCTGAAGGTCCTGGTAAATCCTCCATTTTGGTGTAGAGAGTAACACCATTTTTTAAGCCATAACTTACTTATTTATTAATAAAATACTAAAATCCACATCACAACTCTTTAACACCTCAAATGCGTTCAGACTCAATTTGACTTTACAGACGACGCGTGGCCGCGGACGACCCTTGGTAGCGCGGGTAAACGGCGGGAGTAAACTCGCTCGAAACTTTTGAGTTTCAGTAAAACCTTGGGCTTTGGGCTTTTTTTGATACATCATGGGCTTTTGGTACCTATATATTTATACTGTCATAGTCCTTAGTTAGCATTAGCCAGTAACTTATTCTCCCATGGGAATACTGTGGTGGAACCTGATAAGCCGATTGAATTCTTGGTAAGAGAACAAATCAGTAGCTTACCTAATGCAATGTCATAAAAGACTGAGTTTATAATATCTGGCGGACTATGAAGTATGTCCAATGATGCAATATGTGATGGTTTGAAATAACTACAAATATTCTCATAGCTCCAAACCAAAATTAAAAAAGTTTTACAAAATTCAGAAAAGTTTTTTACCCATTGAATGCAAAGGTTTCAGGTTAGGGTGGCTCTAGGCCATGATACAGAAAAAACTTCCTCAACTGGAACACTTCTGTATTTTTTAAACTCATAATAGCGATGGATTTGAATTTATTTTTTGATTTATTTGGACTTTACCTATCGCTTCCAGTGTTTAAAACTACACTACGTTTAGGGAGGTAAGGAAACTCTTCCCGTTATCAAGTGAACCCTACTTACATCTAAATATCAAATTCTTACACCTAACTAACCTACATTTTTTTGGATTTTTAATTATTTTTCTTTTACATTTTAATTTATACTAACACAAAGATAACAAATATATATACAAAAAATCGAATACAATACACTAACACAACATTTATATATACGAACAAATGGAAAACTAACAATACATTACCTGTTCTGCATCGTAGCCTCCAAGCTGACGGCAAACACGGGAAACTTGAATCTCACGTCCATCCACAACCAGACCGCGCACTCGACTAGTGGCTAGCGGTAGTGGAGGGGGGAGAGCCGTTACCCCCACCTACCGACAGGGCACGTGACGACACAGCTGTGGCTACCCACACGCCTTTGTCGACGGGAACATGACACGGAAACCAAAAACATGCTACACGGGCACCAGTACATTCTCATAGAGATTACCGCATGCCTCCAAGGTGAGCATTGGGAACTGGTCATGCAATCAGGTGGCCGTGTTTCCTCCAAGGGCGATCACGGACGCATGTGTCGTAGCCGCATTGGATGGACTCTAGACGCAGGAGCAACTGTAACACAAGGAACTGGCGTGTGTTTGTGGGGTGATTTTTGACTGAAATGGTTTTTAATTAAGGGAACCCATAGTGGCCTGACATCAATACTACTCTGACTTATCGGATTTTCATGTAATTTAATTAATGCCCCTTCAACAAACTTTCTTTTATAATAGTGAGACTCATGATTTATAATTGTTGCCTCTTCCCAACTAAATTTATGATCATTTCCCAGGCGTGTTTTGCCAATTTAGATTTTACTATTTCGCCATTTTTTGTTTCTTTTATGTTCGTTTATACGAACTTTTAGCGGCCTTTTAGTTTCTCCTATATATTCACCCTCACATTCACATTTGATGCTGTAGAAACAGTTTTTTGAGGCTTGTTCTTCATTTTTCGGTTTTAATTTAGTTAGTTGCTGTCTCAAAGTGTTTGACGATTTAAAAGCTGTTAAGATCTTATATTTTCTGGCAACTCGCCTTATTTTTTCCGACAGTTTTGGGACCTATGGGATGCTTATGAAAGCTGTTGGTTTATCCACATTTGGAACAGTGTTTGGCTTTGTCCCCCTTTCCTTTTTGCATCTGTTAATTATTTTTTGAGGATAACCATTCTTTTGTAACTCTTGTGAAATGTTATTGTGCTCCGCATCTAAAGTTTTCATTTCACAACAAACTGATTTGGCCCTGTCGAAAAGAGAATAAGCTACTGATTCACAGTGGTTTGATTTGTAATTGAGGTATCGACCTATGTGTGTTTTCTTTCTAAAAATTTCTGTTTTAAGAGCGTTTCCATCTTTAACTACATTTACATTCAAAAATGCTAGTTTTGTTCTTTTGCTGTTGTGAGTTTAATTGTTGGTGAAACTTTATTTAAATGCTCAGTAAACTCGTCTAACTTTTTATCGCCATGATTCCAGACTGCAAAGACATCGTCAACGTACCTCAGCCACACTTTCGGTTGAAAACAAGCAGACGCAATAGCTTTCTGTTTGAATTCTTCCATAAATATGTTGGCAAATATTGGTGACAGAGGCGATCCCATTGCCATTCCCTCATCCTGGCGGAACAACAATTAAACTCACAACAGAAGAAGAACAAGACAAAAAACTAGCATTTTTGGATGTAAATGTAGTTAAAGATGGAAACGCCCTTAAAACAGAAATTTTTAGAAAGAAAACACACACAGGTCGATACCTCAATTACAAATCAAACCACTGTGAATCAGTCAAAGAATCCGTAGCTTATTCTCTTTTCGACAGGGCCAAATCAGTTTGTTGTGAAAAGAAAACTTTAGACGCGGAGCACAATAACATTTTACAAGAGTTACAAAAGAATGGTTATCCTCAAAAAATAATTAACAGATGCAAAAAGGAACTGTTCCAAATGTGGATAAACCAACAGCTTTCATAAGCATCCCATAGGTCCCAAAACTGTCGGAAAAAATAAGGCGAGTTGCCAGAAAATATAAGATCTTAACAGCTTTTAAATTGTCAAACACTTTGAGACAGCAACTAACTAAATTAAAACCGAAAAATGAAGAACAAGCCTCAAAAAACTGTTTCTACAGCATCAAATGTGAATGTGAGGGTGAATATATAGGAGAAACTAAAAGGCCGCTAAAAGTTCGTATAAACGAACATAAAAGAAACACAAAAAATTGCGAAACAGTAAAATCTAAATTGGCAAAACACGCCTGGGAAAATGATCATAAATTTAGTTGGGAAGAGGCAAAAATTATACATCATGAGTCTCACTATTATAAAAGAAAGTTTGTTGAAGGGGCATTAATTAAATTACATGAAAATCCGATAAGTCAGAGTAGTATTGATGTCAGGCCACTATGGGTTCCCTTAATTAAAAACCATTTCAGTCAAAAATCACCCCACAAACACACGCCAGTTCCTTGTGTTACAGTTGCTCCTGCGTCTAGAGTCCATCCAATGCGGCTACGACACATGCGTCTGTGATCGCCCTTGGAGGAAACACAGCCACCTGATTGCATGACCAGTTCCCAATGCTCACCTTGGAGGCATGCGGTAATCTCTATGAGAATGTACTGGTGCCCGTGTAGCATGTTTTTGGTTTCCGTGTCATGTTCCCGTCGACAAAGGCGTGTGGGTAGCCACAGCTGTGTCGTCACGTGCCCTGTCGGTAGGTGGGGGTAACGGCTCTCCCCCCTCCACTACCGCTAGCCACTAGTCGAGTGCGCGGTCTGGTTGTGGATGGACGTGAGATTCAAGTTTTCCGTGTTTGCCGTCAGCTTGGAGGCTACGATGCAGAACAGGTAATGTATTGTTAGTTTTCCATTTGTTCGTATATATAAATGTTGTGTTAGTGTATTGTATTCGATTTTTTGTATATATATTTGTGATCTTTGTGTTAGTGTAAATTAAAATGTAAAAGAAAAATAATTAAAAAATCCAAAAAAATGTAGGTTAGTTAGGTGTAAGAATTTGATATTTAGATGTAAGTTCACTTGATAACGGGAAGAGTTTCCTTACCTCCCTAAACGTAGTGTAGTTTTAAACACTAGAAGCGATAGGTAAAGTCCAAATAAATCATGAAACACTTCCTCAACTGATTGAGAAAGGGACAAGTTGTCCCGAATATTATCAAGTTTCTGTGTGTATTTGTGTGACTTTTTGCCAATAAATTAGCTTTCCTGTTAACTCTTCACAGTTTTTTCATTGAATGCAAAATAATTCTTGTCCCATTTGGGTTTACTTAACGTATATGTTGTCAGTACGACTTCACACTTCAATAATATGGGGGAACAAAACTAATCTTTATTTATTTAAAGAGATTTATTGCAGAAATAAAGTGGTGCCTGTAAAATATTATTTATTATTTTAAATTCTGATACAGTATTATGTCTGAAGCAATGAATTTGTATATTTATAATTGGTTTTATGTTTCAGTTATGTGCATGGATTGTATCCTATTTTTGGATGACTTCAACCCGAATAAAATTCCAGCATCAAATGGAAGAAAGTTTTATATTTCTAGCCCTCGAATAGGAGAGTCTGAAGAAAACAGTAGAACTCGAGACCGCTTGAAGAAACTAATGAAAGGACTTGTGATTGGGGACAGCAAGCCAAGGTAACTCCTGAGGCCAACTCTTATGGAGTACACTAGCCAAGAGAAATGGTCACATAGTGTCAGTTATAAGTGATATGTTGACCTAGATAATTTAGATTTGTAATATTAAAATTAGGGGAAAAACATAGAAACATCTTAAGCATTCTGTTTTATCAATAACATTGAAAGAAGCCATTGCATACTTAGAGTGCAGTTTAAGCATACTTTAACAGAGTATGGTAACAAGTGAACATTTATGAAAGTAAAACACCTGAGTATTTATATTTTGTTATATCAAATAGGTTAGGTATTTTGTTGCCCATCAAGATGGGCCAAAGTCCCAAATAATGTTGCCAGATAAGTAAAGAAATTCCTTCTTAATAAGGGTACTCAGTTAAGTTTTTGTTTTATAAATATGTTTGTAATATCCAGACCTGACGACACGATGACAGTGTCCGAGTGCCTGGGGCTGAGCTACCACCGGTCGTTGCGGCACCACATGCTCCTCCACTACCCCAGAGACATACTCATCATAGACCTGCTCATCAACCAGACCGTGGGCATCATCTCTGTGGAGAAGGCTATGACAACTTTGGTTCAGGCAAGGCGTAATATATCAGATTAACATTACCTTGAAGGGGTTTTCCCAAATTTAAAATTTGAGATTAAATATCAAGGTGCAATTTACTTACCTGTTTATTACCACTTTTATATTCAATAACATAGTCAAAATATGTTGGTTAATTATGGCAAATTTCAATCATTGTAAGTCTGAGAATATTTCATTTTAAGTTGTTTAAAAAAATAAAGGTAAGGACTTGCAAAAAAAGATCATTACTGAGAGGTTACCTTCAAATCCTAAAATAACAGAACACCTGTCCCAACCAAGATTTGAAATATGGCCACGATTAATTTCTGACTATTGCAGGGTACTATTGAAGGATTTCTGAAATCTTATTTTCCTTGCAGAAACACACTATATTGAATACTCTTTATATTGTCACACTACTATTTATTTATTTGTCTACTATTACTACAAACCCAAAATACTGGGGAATATAATCGTTGAACTTCAAATAATCTTTCCTACTATTATTATCTACAATGAATAAAATTGCGTGAGGTCATCATAAATCTTCTTTATTCTCAATCGTCAATTCTCTCATCTTCAGTGTTTTTACCTCAGTAAACCAAATTCAACCTAACTTATGTTTTTGTATAAATACGCAAATATTAATTGACAGATAATGGACTCTGTTCAGAAATTTACTTCCAACAACCCACATTTTTAAAATGGGAAGTAAAAAATTCCATTTATGATTATAACTTTAGCATGAAAGTGTTTATTTAAACCAATCAATTACTAATTGAGCTGTAAATATATATCTTTATATATAATTCTGTAAGTGAAATTTTTAAGTCAAAATTGTGGGAGTTTGGCAAATTGCAGGATGATGGGAGACGGCTCAAATTTTAGGTATTGATCCCAGAGACTTGGAAAAAATAGCAGTATTTCTAATATAATATATCCCCCACAAAAAAAAGCATGGGGATTTAAAAACGTCTGCTTTGTTTACATTAAAACGTGTGATTAAGTGTCTACTTTGTTTACGAACTGATGTGTTCCTATTTGGAGCAAGGTTAGGGTAATATGCAGTTATGGATTACGATTACAGTATTTGGACTGAAATTGTCTCTGGTGTTCATTAACAAATTGTCGTAGAATGTTTGCTCAGTTTTATTTTTTTACGTGGTAAATGAAAACCATGTGACCAGCAGGTGATCCCCGCGAGGCAGCGTGACGTGATGTACTGCCTACATGAGTCTGGCAGTGTCAGTGTGAAGGTGCGACGCAGGATTGGCTCAGTAGCTGTGCTGCCGTCCCCCCTCGACGCTCCTGCTGAGAGCATCAGCAGTCTGGGTACGTACTGCTCTTGTGCCCTTGAATGACTCTGGCAATGTTACATGGGAGGAGACAGTCAGTGACACATCTGGAGAAATTTCCATTCTCAAATTATACTATGATAAATAATTAGGGATTAGTTAATTCTTTAGTCTCATAACCTTATTGTAAAATTTGAGGTCTTCATGAAGTTTAGCACAATATTGGCACAGTATTTAATTAGTAAAAATGGTCAGAACCTGAAATTTTGGGAAATTTGTGTTTTACCCCTGGTAGTTTAATATATTTGTCATACCGTATATTAAGATTTTGGACAATTTTAAACTTCTGTGAAAAGTTTTCACTAAATAAAAAAAATTCACAATAATGACGATGTGTGTTATAAAGACATGGCCGGAGCTGGTGGCTCGGACATATTGCTCAGCTACGAGCATCGTTGTCAAAGTGAGGTTATACGGCAGATGAAAGGCTCCAAGGTGCTGGCCATCGCTCTAGACCCTATGACGGAGAAAAACATCGGTAAGTGAAGTAGTTTAGTGAAATTTGTGAAGGTAGCTGATGTATAAGGGACATTTTTGCTAAACATATTTAAGATTAGAGATGTCAGTTTCAATTTCCTCTAGTTAGTTATTTTACTAGAAATCAGTTCTTAGTTTTTGGTTTTCTGGTCAGAGTTCTTTCTCTAAAACTTAAATCATGAAAAGTAAAATTTTGAACAGTCAAATCATATAGAAGTAAATAGTAAATGCAAAACTTAATTAAATTATTCTTAAAATTCATCACCAAAAAATGCAGTTAACGTGCAAGTGCTAGAAAATGTTAATTTTTTTTGTGTTTTCAATACTCAATTCGACTTGAAAGTTTTGAAAAATACTTGTGTGAGTGTTTCTTGCTAATCTGCTGATGATCGCTATATATTGCGAACTGCCGAATTGAGTCTCAACGGCTGCAAAAGACGACTGTACAGATGAACAATTTAACAAAATATTGCAAGGTACTGTATATATTTGTAGTTATTAGTATGTTTTGCAAATGGTGTTGAAACTTGTTTTAACTTGCATACTAATAACTGAGTTGATCCATGTTCCAGTCCTGCTATTGAGTTCTGGCAAGATAGTTCATCTGGAGTTGGATGTGGTGGGCTTGAGTGATTGTGACTACAGTCCTCTGTGTTTGAGCCAGGTGCTCAAACCGATCAGTGATGTGAGTTTTATTTAAAGCCTTGTAATTCAAATTGGAAAGGAATTTGTATATAAAACTAATTCAACTTTAATAATTTTAAATTTTTTTCTGTTTTTGCAGGTTTATGATTTAGTTGTAGATTTAGTTAGGGGGTGTGATGGCCTGCTTGACCATCGGCTATACTTAGATAATACTGAAACTGATATATTTCTGTACTGAAACTGCATATTTCAGTAATCCATATGTCAGATTTAACTAATGGTTTGAGGCAAGTAATGCCTCAAACTGATGGTAATTTGTCTTCTCATGGTTCATTTGCCTCTGTGTGTTGTCCTCATATGATATGAACCCAATAAAATTATTTTACTTATCATACTTCATACTTACTTGGAAAATTAAATTAGACCCTCTGAACCTTAATATGATACAACCTATCTTTGGAATAGTGTGTTGGTTAGAATTTACTATCAACTGTAGACCCTTGATTACAGTTGATCATTGTATTGTGCTATTTCTGATACCAGCTAAGCAAAAGTCTGCCTTAGTTCAGTGGCGGACTTACCATAAGGCACATTAGGCACATTAGGCTTGGGGTGCCGCCTTTGAGAGGCGCTCGGCCGTGGCGGCAGGTGGCGGGCGTGTGGTGGTTAGCGGTGAAGATGACACGTTCATGTCGCGACATGCAGAGGCAGATTATTAATATCATTATTACATGATACATGATATTATTACATTAAATAAATATCTAGCAGATCCCGTATAAATTAATAAGTGCATAGAAATTAGAAGAAAAACTAAAAGAAAAACAATTTTAACTGAATAAAGTTTAATCAAATTTTGTCAAGAACGTTACGTTGAAACCTGTCCTTTTTTCGCGAAACACAAAGGGGCGGCCGGCCGAACGGGCCTAGGGGCGGCACCAAAGGTAAGTCCGCCACTGCCTTAGTTGGTACCTGGCATCAGATCATGTCATATTTACCCTCAATTAATATTACATCTTAAAATATCCTCATTTCAGTCAACGTGTGATAGCTAACAGATTTTAATTTGTGATTTAGTTACTTAATGCACCCCTAACTGGAAAATATGGAAAATAAGAGAATGTTTAGGTATTGAACTAGTGAGGTTATAGCTTCAAAAATATATTAAAGACAATAATGGGAGAGAAAAAAAGAACAGTTACGTAATCTGAAATATATTGGTGGGATACGTTATAATCGGGGCTATAGACAGACCCATTTCCTTGGAATATTCACAATGGGCCTTGGACTGGTCCATACATGAGGCTCCGTATACAACAGCGGCTTGTGGCAGGGGCACCGTGAGAGCAATTTACAAGGGAGGGGGGTTGCCGATCATCTAACTGGGAATAGACAAGTGATTCTGAGGAGTTTTAGGTAAATTTTCAAATACTCAAACTCAGTCAGAAGTTTTATAGAACTTGATGAAAATTTAGTGAGTTTTGTACCGCAGATTCACAGTAAATTGATAAAAATAAGAATTCCCCAACCGAAAAATTGTTGGCATAACCACAAGCAGATCGTATAAAGTTTGCCAATAACAATGAAATAGACACTTAATACCGATCCAAATAACAATCGACAAAATATATGGTCAGTATATTTTTGAATGTATATTATATTTTAAAACGAATACGAAATTACAAATCAAAATTACAACACATCAGTACGACACAAGAAGAAAAATGGAAAAAAATCTTGATAAACATAGATTAGAATTCTACACAAAAAAAACTACCTACATGGGGAACAAATTTTTTAAAGCACTCCCAGATGAACTACGATTAGAACACAATTTAAATAAATTTAAATCCAAATTAAAATCCTTCATAATAAGCAAACATTTATATTCTTTACAGGAGTTTTACAATAAAAATTAGATTTAAATCGTATTGGGAGCAGCATGTGCTTGCTTTGGGATTGGTGGGCCCTGGTCCTATGTATATGTTAAATATAAGTATGACGCCATTTATTGTATTATATGTACAAAGACAAATAAAGATTTATGATTGATTGATTGATTGACAGTATAATATTGGCTGTAACAAATTATTTGAATCCATATATAGTATCAAACCCTTAATGTAAACCGGATGACAACAAATCAGCTGTTGCTGAATAACAATGCATCCTTAAATATTTACTGTAAATTAAAATTTAACCATATAATATTGACATTGACCTATATGATAACAGGAACAAATTAATGACCATACATGATGGTCCGTTTCTGGATCACGAATTGTCAAGCAGGTATCAGTAAGTATAGATAGCAAGGTTGGGGCCCACCCAGATCATAGTGTCCGGGCCCCGTCGAAGCTGTTTCACTTGCTTATAAGTAGGGGTGTGTGAGTAGTGATTTTTTTAATTGAGTCGAGTCGAGTCAAGTAGTGCCAAGTATTTTCGAGTTTCGAGTATTTTCGAGCGAGTATTTGCCATCAGTTGGTAGTTTAAAATAGTGTAATGGGATTTGGATACCACCCTAGATTTGATAATCTAAACATGGTTTCTAACTAATACATGAGTAGCTATACAAAGTTTTGGCCAGTACAATCAAACTGGATTATGTATCGACAAACAAAACACGGTTTGACATTCGTGTCCGCCCGATAAAACACAGTCCGGTTGTCATTTGGCCAATATCACCTGGTCCAGACATTGCTTATAATCAATATTAGATGACGAAATCGTTAGTTACGGCCGATATTAAGTGGCCCGGTCGCCACTTTTGCCGATATTATGTATACCGTCATCATTTAGGCCAAAATTAGGCAGTCAGATCGTCATTTTCGGCCGATTTTACGCGATGTGATAGCCTTTTGCGTCTGTTACTACGCATTTTGGACGGTCGCAATCGTTAGCGTTCGTCCGGAATTCGGCGGGAAATACTCGCTCAAACTTTCGAGTATTTCTCAAAACTTCGAGTCGAGTTTGAGTATTAAAATACTTGGCCGAAAACTCGAAGTTTCGAGTACTCGCACATCCCTAGTTTCTAACTAATACATGAGAAGCAATACAAAGTTTTAGCCAGTAAAATCAAACTGGATTACGTATTGACAAACAAAATGCGGTTTGACATTCGTTTCTGGCCGATAAAACACGGTCCGGTTGTCATTTGGCCAATATCACTTGGTCCATACATCTCCTATAATAAATATTAGATGACGAAATCGTTAGTTACGGCCGATATTAAGTGGCCCGGTCGCCACTTTTGCCGATATTATGTATACCGTCATCATTTAGGCCAAAATTAGGCAGTCAGATCGTCATTTTCGGCCGATTTTACGCGATGTGATAGCCTTTTGCGTCTGTTACTACGCATTTTGGACGGTCGCAATCGTTAGCGTTCGTCCGGAATTCGGCGGGAAATACTCGCTCGAACTTTCGAGTATTTTACAAAGTTTGAGTCAAGCATTGTTATAAGTACCCCTACTTATAAGGTACTGCTCTGTTTAAATTCATGGTGTTAAAAAATGCACTTCAATAATTTGATCATATTCCTGTCAATATATGTGAGGTGGAAAGCGAAAAGGGACCTCTTGTCGGCAAAGTAAAATTTTCAGTACAGCTAAATACAGCAATTTCGGTCCAAATCATCGATTTTCGGTTTTTTATCGATTATTATTCAATATTTTGAGTAGAAAAGGCGTGTATCGGTTAAAAAGTCGAATCAAAGCTTAAACAAGTCGATATAAATCATTTTGTTAGTCACTGCATGCCCTGAGAAAAGGTACCTCTTGTCGCTTATGGGAAAATAACATGGCCGACAAGAGGTCCCTTTTCCACAACACACTTCGTAAAGAAACATTGGTTCAAAAAGTAGTCTCTCCTGAATTCTAGCGGACACTTAGAGAACTAGGACGAAGTTCTAGTAAAAGCAGAACATCGTCTGATTATTTTAATACGGCCCCGACAAGAGGTACCTTTTCTATAACCGAGGTCCCACTTGTCTTTTCAATGGTCAACGTTCAAACTATCGATATTATTTTCTAATTAGGATGTTAATTATACTTCATTTTGACTATATTAAACTAATTATTGGATAAAACACTTAAACAACAATGTGGCAGCAGTAAATGTTCAGCCTTGAAAAGGTATCTCTTGTCGTTATGGAGATATAACACGGGGCCGACAAGAGGTCCCTTTTCAGAAAATACCCTTGTGTACTACATGTTGCAATAAACACAGTATAAGCCTAAATTCTAGCGTTAGTTAAGGAAACTACTAGTGTTCTTCCTAAAGAGGACATTATAAGCTTTGCATTGATACCAAAAGCATCGCTTAAATATGAAAAATATAGATTCTGAGTTTATTTAAACTTTTTGAGGGCGTTTTCCTGAAAATGCCCTTCACCCTTCGAGAAAGTTCAAACGTCCATAACTCAAACAAAAAAAATCGTAGAGACATGAAATTTGCACCAAACTGTTAGGAATTTTAAGGTGATAATAAAAATATCAATAACTCAAAATCGGAAATTGCCGACAAGAGGTCCCTTTTCGCTTTCCACCTCACATATGTTATTCAATGTTATTAACATGTTTTTCTCTAATCAGTAATGACAAAAGTACACATTAATTTCTTAACATAAACTCACCATCACCAACAATTAATTTTAAACTCAATGTTAATTAATGTACTCAATGTTTATAATGTCCTTACTCTAAGTGAATGTGATGTGTGATCAGCAGGACAGTAGTATAGTGCCTGCGCTCAAGCTGCTGACAACGGGGCTGCTTGGCTCAGTAGCTGCCCCCCTCTCGGTGGTGCGCATGTGCCCCCCACTCACCACACGGAACCGTTCACACTACCAGCCTCTCATGGCGGGGGGAACACAGTCTGGTGTGATACAGGTAGGTACATGTGAAATCAGCAGGACAGTAGTGTAATGCTCAAACTGATGATAATCGTTTAATGCAATGTTAATGTGGAAGTGTCTCAGGTTAGATTTAAAAACCTCATAATTTTTAAATGTTTTACATCAGGACTTATGAAACCGCAACATAACAAAGTAGGTGTTTTAGAGATTATTTATATTATTTTTTTGATAAATAGTTTCAAATTTCCAAATGTTGTCGTATTGAAATTATATAGATAATTTTATGTTGTTATTAGCTTAATAATTTTTTCAACATATTCAAGACTTTTAACATTCTCCGAGTTGTCTACATTGTATAAGAGAAATAAAACACACTCTATCGTGGATTAATTAAGATCACTTCCACTTTCAGATTTACAACATGGCTACTGGCGTCATTGAAAAAGAGTTTGCTCTCCACAATCATCCAGTCAAGTATGTTTTAGTTTTTTATTTAAAAATTTAATCAGCTTAGAAAGCAAAGAAAAGAAAATTCTAAATATTTAAATTTTTACTGTTGAGTGTTCAAGTTATTTCTACAACTGCAAGTTCATAACTCATCTTGTCCAGACTTAAAAGTTATTATGAATTACTTAACCCTAGGAGTGGCGCCATGTTAACGCGTAGTGTGGCGAGCTAAATTTGGCGATTTTGCAGACCTTTTTTTAAAAATCCATATAAATTCAACCGTTAGAGTAAACAAGTTAATTTTATATTCATTTTGTTCAGAAAGAACAGGAGATTCTAGAGATATTAAAATAATAAAGATCTAGACATTTTTTTTTCCGGTAAAGTGAAAAGAATAAGAAAATTTTGATATTTTTTTTTGAAATTTCAAAAGCAGCCAGGGTAAAATTTTTTCCACAGATTTTTTATGGAAAATTCATTATACAGGGTGTTTCACGATAACCCTGACAAACTTCGGGAAATTAATCCTTGGGTCAAAACAAGAAAAAAATTTTATATAAACATAGGTCCTAAACTCATTAGTTTCATTGCTACAGCCAAAAATATAGTTTTTTTGTTTTTACATGTAATTAACTTATATTTGGACTTATAGACAAACTATTAGTGATCATATTTTTATAAAATTTACACAGCCAGTAAGAGGAGGAAATTATGAATAAGAATCATTCGTTTTTCAAGCAAATGTGTCGACTGGCATTCGGTAATAGTCCTTCAAAGATCAATTTTTTATTAAAAAAACTGTGCCTAAAATATTTTGTTCACATTTAACAGGCATTCACAGAAAAACTAACCAACCCATTAGGCTGAAAATTTATCAAAAGTTGTAAAATTTTATTCAGAGTAAGGTAATATCCATATCTTTCACTTTTATTAGTAAAATTTACTGGATAATACTGCAATACACTTAAGGATACACAAATTACAAAGGAAAGTTAAATTGCTGTAAGCTTAGACTTTGCTTTCTTACAATTATTTTTAAATTAGTTTATTTATTTGATTTTTTTGCAACCAACAACCATCTAAAAATGATATTTCTTGTCACAACAAAGACATTTTTCTACATTATATAAATTACGTATTTCTACTTATACTTTGTTTATCAAACTTCAATATTTAATATTATCATTATCATAACTATTCTGATTCCGGACCAACTGGCTGAAAACTTATTAAAAGTTGTAAAATATCACACAGACCGACAGACGAAAAATAAATATCTTCTAAAATAGTTTACCGACATTTTCTTTATCCCCTTATGTATTACACCCAGTTAAAATACACCTATTATGCCATATTTTGACAGTGCACTTTGTTTAATCGTGTTGGCAACAGTAGGAAGCCCAGTGATCAGCTGTGGTGTTAAAACAGCTGGCTAAACTCATTGTTGACTAACATTGTTCTTAAAAATATGAAACAATAAGGTCTTGTGTTATGACAATCAGTTTAGCATGTTTACTAACAGTGAATATGCTGATATGCACTTTGTGTATGGATTTGTAATGGAAATTCATGAGCAGCTGTAGTTGAGTACGGTCGAAGATACCCCAACAGGACTGTACCTAATAGACAAGTATTTACGGACCTACACAATCGTTTGAGAGAGACAGGTTCATTTGATAAAGGTAAACGTGACGGTATTATTCAAACTCCAACTACTGTGGAAGAGAACATCATAGTTTCGGTTCAACAAAGCCCAGGGACTAGTATAAGAAGACTTTCTCGCCAGCATTTGGTATCTTCTTCACAGACATGGAGAATATTAAAGAAAGAAGGTTTGTACCCTTACCATGTGCAGAAAGTACAGGCTCTTCACCCCGGCGATAATGTTAAGAGATCTGAGTTTTGTCGGTGGATATTAGCAAATTGTAGGGTGGTTAAGTACATACTCTTTACAGACGAGTCCCAGTTTACAAGAAATGGTATTAATAATTCCAAGAACCGCCACATATGGGCTGAAGAAAATCCACACGCCACAGTGGAAACAAACTTTCAGCGAAGATTTTCAGTGAACGTGTGGTGCGGACTCATTAATGATAAACTAATCGGGCCTTACATTTTGGATGGGACACTTAACGGTACGACGTATTTACAGTTTCTACAGGATAGTTTACCAGAGCTGCTTGAGGAACTACCCATCCAAACCAGGACATCAATGTATTACCAACATGATGAAGCACCTCCGCACAGGACAGGCAACGTGGTTCAGGTACTAAGTGAGCGTCATAGAGATTAAGTGATCGCGCACCAAGGACCTGTGAATTGGCCGCCCAGGTCACCAGATTTGACTCCAATGGACTACCGGTACTTTCTGTGGGGGTACATGAAAGCATGTACCCCACATTGTGTATAAAACAAAACCCCAAACCAGACAGGAGCTTCTAGAAAGAATCTTAAATGCAACTCAAACAATCAAAGACAATCCTAACATGGTCAGAGCTGCGACATCATCCATTATGAAGCGAGCGAGGATTTGTCGAGATCAAAATGGGTTGCATTTCGAAAATCTCATAAGCTAATTTAAGTATTGTATTCTTTGTCCAAGAACTAAATCTAGATTTCTCAAGGATTTATTTGTTTGTATGTATAATTTTAAATGTAAATAAATGTAAATAATACACAATTTAATCCAAGCATCCTTTTTTAACTAATTTTAAGTGGCAATTATGTGCCCTAAATTAGATGGATACTAAAAATAGTGAATATTTGGTGAAAATACATAAGCATAGATAATTTACATAATGTAGAACAATGACTTTGTTTTCATAAGAAATATAATTTTTAGATGGTTGTTAGTTGCAAAAAAATCAAATAAATAAACTAATTTAAAAATAATTGTAAGAAAGCAAAGTCTAAGCTTACAGCAATTTAACTTTCCTTTGTAATTTGTGTATCCTTAAGTGTATTGCAGTATTATCCAGTAAATTTTACTAATAAAAGTGAAAGATATGGATATTACCTTACTCTGAATAAAATTTTACAACTTTTGATAAATTTGCAGCCCAATTGGTTTGTTAGTTTTTCTGTAAATGCCTGTTAAATGTGAACAAAATATTTTAGGCACAGTTTTTTTAATAAAAAATTGATCTTTGAAGGACTATTACCGAATGCCAGTCGACACATTTGCTTGAAAAACGAATGATTCTTATTCATAATTTCCTCCTCTTACTGGCTGTGTAAGTTTTATAAAAATATGATCACTAATAGTTTGTCTATAAATCCAAATATAAGTTAATTACATGTAAAATAAAAAAAAACTATATTTTTGGCTGTAGCAATGAAACTAATGAGTTTAGGACCTATGTTTATATAAAATTTTTTTCTTGTTTTGACCTAAGGATTAATTTCCCGAAGTTTGTCAGGGTTATCGTGAAACACCCTGTATACATTTTGTAGACAATCTAATTCCCTACATAGAAATATATAACATGTTGGGGAAAGAATTTTTTTATAAGTTTTTTGGGGCATAATGTAATAATAAACGGAAACCCGAAAAATGCGTAAACTGTAGAGTGTTAGTTTGTGATGTAAATAAGTAATGTAATATATATGTATACTAATAATGATATATATATATTTGTATAGCTAATGAAGTAAGGAATCCAAAAAAGTCATAGGTTTATGGTAAAAAATTATTGTCACTTATAAATACATGTAAATAAAATAATGTTTTGGAATTTTTGCGTATTTGGAAAAAAAAAATTTCACAGTTTTTAGTATATAAATTTGTTACCAAATATTTTACCCCCAAACCAATATAACCATGCTGTAGTACATTCAATTACCTACATAAAAATGTATAACACTTAGGGTAAATTATTGTTTTTATATGTGTTATGTAGCACTAAACAGTCGCGGATTTGGCAAATTTCACTAGGCCTATGTAGGAGTAAACACAACACTTTATAAACACTATTTGTCAAACTTCAGTAATATTTATGCATAATATAATGCATAAAGATTTCTGTTATATACACACAAACACTTCACTAACACTAAAACTCCGAAATACTAAATTATTTAGTAATAACTCACGGATAGAAATATCACAACGCACATAAAACGAAACTCAAAATGGCTGATACAAGCTGTTGACAGAACAAATATAACACAATGGAACGTTTACTCTATCGAGTGCGGCTACATTCAGTGCTGCCATCGCGCAACACCAAATTATTCGCCATTCTTTCTTCTTTCAAATAAGATATTATATGTCATGCAAATATAACATTACACTGGATATATATTCGATTTTGCATTCCGCCGGTTTACGGCGGTTCAGCATTTTACAGAAGAACAAAAATCATCTGTGTTTATAAAATCATATTATCTGTCAAATCAATATATCGATCTAAAACTCCATACCAAAATGAAATATAACTCCTTGGCTGTGCATTGGTACTACCCGCAACATCGTGCGACGAAAATTACCCGAGGTGGGTAATTTCAAAAAAGTCATGTTTTGACATTTCCCAAGTGTCGGCTGCAAGTATCGTGTCGCGCCTAAAATTCATTTGATTTCTAATCGCGGTGACATTGTTATATACCTGCTACAGGGTTTGTTTATGTAATAAAATGAAAGTTCAGAATATTATCTTTCGCATGATATATATATTATTCACTTTTGAGTTGATTAATAGAGGTTTATTTACGTTGCAAAATTTTCGGTCACATTCCGCCGGAAACCGGCGGTCAGCACAGTAGGCGACACAAAATCCCGCCGGAAACCGGCGGAACAGCACTCCTAGGGTTAATGCAAAATATATAAATACCCCCTTAGCAGCAAAGCTGCGTACTCAGCGTATTTCCAAAGCATATATATGTATCTTAATACCACATAAAGCCACATACCAAGTTTCATCGATATACATTCATAAATAAACGATTTATGAATTTTTAATTATTCTCCGTAAGAATAACATGGCGGCTGAGTATGCAGGTTTGCTGAAGCAAGGAACACAAAAATAGGGTTTTATACAAATATCAATATAACTCAAGTGGGTAAAGCCACATACCAAATTTGATTAATTTATGTTGATAATTAAGGGAGATAACACGTTACTTATTCTCCATAAGAATAACATGGGGCTGAGTATGCAGGTTTGCTGCTACGGGAATTGTAGACCAAAAATAGTTTTTTAGTGAAAATATCAATAGACCACAACGATATGAAGCAATATACCAAGTTTCATCAGGATAAGTTGTTAAATAAGCGAGATATACAATTTTTCTTATTCTCCATAAGAATAACATTGGACAACGTACTGTGTTTAGCACTTTCAATATCTCTGTAACCATTTGACGTAGAGCAATGATCAAAACACCAAATTGTGTGTCTTTTTAAACTGATTCCAATAAAACAAATTAAAATTTGACATTTTCAAAAATTATATGTAAAAAAAAATTTTGGGGTACAAAACCCCCCCAAAATACCCCTTCAGATAGGTTGATCTGTCTGGTTTTCGAACTTAAAGTCATAAATGCTGCTTTACATGTTTATACCAAATTTCGTCAAAATCAGATTATTTTTACGAGAGTTATCGTGCTCACGGACACACATAATATATATATATATATATATATATATATATATATATATAGTTTTGAACGAATGGAGTTTTTGGCATCTGGGGACCTCAAAACTAAAAGTTATCATGGTCCCGGGCCTAGGTCTTACCAAACCGACTACGGTAATAGCTTCTTCCCTATAGGGGAAATTCGCTAAAAAGGTTTTCATAAAAAAAAAAACATTTTGGCTATTGGAAACATGTGCACTATCTGAAATTTTAGAATTTAAATAGCAAATTAACATTTTTTATTTTATTTACTAACATTTATTATGACCAACAATTTCATACGTTTAATTTATTTTGGAGCTGAGCAGATACACATTCTTTGGCTTAAAAACACGATATGCCTACTATACAGTTCTACTAAATATTTTAAAACTCTTCTCACTCCTAACAGATATAATTGTATGACAGTAATATGTCTGGTGTGTGTAGGGGCATTGAGTGGACAGGCTTGACGAGCTTTTTGTCATTTGCAAACTCAGCCCAGGTTGGGAAGGTAGTGAACGAACTGCTGCTGACTGATGTTAACTCCGGCCAGACAACGACTCTGCGGCCCAACAGACCTGCGGAGAACCCAATTGACATCCTGCGTGTCTCTCCTCTCAGGTCAGTCACCAGGGATGCGGTAAACTTACCATCAGTGGGTCACAAAGGTGGGCCCCTGATGCGTGTGGTAGGCAGGTCTATTTAGAAGAACAAAAGTAATTACTGCAAATGAATTGAAGTTTACATTTCAAAAAGGTAACTTAAATTTAGTAAACCAGAACCATATAAATCATAATATGTGTTTCTTATCAAACGTTAGTTTTCGTATAGACTCCCTTGGTCTGGCCTCAGTTGGTTCGGCTGTCGATTGGTCTGCCCAGCCTCGCGGAAATGAGTCAACCACCTGCAAGAATGTTTCCCACTGCAGACATTGACCAGCATCAGTTTGTTTAGTTTCTGGTCAAATTGTAAAAAAACATGTCAGTGCAGTAGATGGGGAATTCCCAATTTGTTGCTAAATTATTCAAACCATCTTAAAAGTTGAATTTTTATACATGTATTTCTAGGCATATAGGTCTGTATTTCACATTTACAAAATATCGCCGGTTTGTTCGGCCATTTCGAAATCAGGCCCAGTGACTGGTCCCGAGGCTGCTGGACTAGAGGGAATCTGCTGTAGTTACATTTAAAATATTTGGTCAGCATTGGTTGTTTGCTATCTAGTGGATTTGGAAATTAAGCTGTCTAAACAAAAGCCTTGTTAGTCTGTTTAAGCTCTCATGAATTCTTATGTTATAATAAAAATTCAGTATTTTATTTTTATTTACAGGCAGTATTTTGTTGTGGTATACAAAGATGGACCATTTGAACTGTGGGATCTTAGAAACTTGTCGTTGTTAAGAACCATGCCAAAGAAATTCCCATTTGTAACAGCACTGGTAAGTTTGAATATAAATAAATGTTGTTATTATAAAAATACATTAAAATTATGAGGTCTGTTGGAAACTGGTCTGAAAATCCTTATATTCAGCTCTGAAGCTGGTCTACAGCCTGGCAACAATTCTCCTTGCACTAGGCATTTTGTATCACTAGCTAACTAAGCTCTTGTATGCATATTTTACATTTACTACTAAAATATTTTCTCACGTAATTATACACTTTTGCTTTTCCTAGCTTATAACTTTCAGCAGGGTTTGACTTCTGGTAAAATAAATTGTTTGGTGAAAATAAAGTTGCACTCACACTATTTTTGAAGTATTGTTGACAATTGATGTACAAATTAAACTAAAATATAATTATTCTCAATTTTGATGCCATATGGATAAAATAGAAAGGTTAGGTGAAGCATTTATCTCAATTATTGTCTGGTACGTAGGCACATAAGGGTATTCATTTATTACTTGTATGCTGGAATAATTTAAAACTCATCAAATGAAATGTCTGCACTTCAAACACCTTAATTTATTATATAAAGAGATTTAAATATTACTGATCAAATTTTAATGATCATAGTAATAACCTGAATTAGATTTAATGGTAGATGGTTTAATAATTATATTTTTCAGTTATAGAAGGATACGTAGGGGTGGGCGAGTAGTGTTTTTTTAAATCTAGTTGAGTATTGAACCAACTACTCAAGTATCGGGTTAGGTTGGATAGTTCTTTAAAAAGTGAAAAAAACTCATTTCATTATTTTTTTATTGAAAACAATGTGTTTTACATATTGGACTTTAATTATAAACATAATATTTTATTTTATTATTAATGTTATTATTTATTTTATTTTAACCTTTATTTTACAATCTTTATATATAATTCTGTAAGCAAAATCTTTAAGTCAAAATGTTGGGAGTTTGGCAAACCGCAGGATAATTGGAGACAGCTTAAATTAAAGTTCTTGATCCCAGGGACTTGGGAAAAATAGCGGTATTTCTAAAAAGTTACCAGCAAACAAGAAATAACGTAAAACATACTCCATAAGAAAAGCATGGGAATTTCAAAAAAACGCATGCTTTGTTTACAATAAAACATGTGATTACGTGACTACTTTATTTACGAACTGACATGTGTTTCTATTGATATTGTTTTATTTTCCTCGCCATGTAAAGAGTACAAAAAATAGATAATGCAGAGTATTGGAGCAAGGTTAGGGGCTATGGCCCCTTCAAGCCAATAGTGAATGAATAATGATTTAAATAACAAAAATATATAATGGTACTGTTTTCAGTGAACCATAAAAAACAGAAGACAACTATTACAAATACATATCCTTACAAAGATTTTGGTTCAGTTTATCAAAACCAGAAAATTTTATCAAGAAAGTGATTACAAATGTTTAACTTCTAGTCGATAGTTAATTTGACTTAGAATGGGTCAACACCTGGCATTGTAGAATAACATAATTCTAGGGGTGTGTGAGTAGTGGTTTTTTCAGTCGAGTCGAGTAGTGCCAATTATTTTCGAGTTTTGAGTATTTTTGAGCGAGTATTTGCCATCAGTTGGCAGTTTAAAATAGTGCAATGGGATTTGGCTACCACCCTAGATTTAATAATCTAATCATGGTTTCTAACTAATACATGAGTAGCAATACAAAGTTTTGGCCAGTACAATCAAACTGGATTACGTATTGACAAACAAAACACGGTTTGCCATTCGTTTCTGGCCGATGAAACAGGGTCCGGTTGTCATTTGGCCAATTTCACCTGGTCCAGACATCGTTTATAATCAATAATAAATTACGAAATCGTCAGTAACGGCCGAAATTATGTGGTCCGATCGTCATTTTCGGCCGATTTTATGTGATGCGATCGCCTTTTGCGGCCGTTACTACGCGTTTTGGCCGGTCGCAATCATTCGCGGTCGTCATTTTCAGCCGATTTTACGTGATATGATTGCCTTTTGCGGCCGTTACCACGCGTCGTGGTCGTCATTTTCAGCCGATTTTACGTGATGAGATTGCCTTTTGCAACCGTTACTATGCGTTTTGGCCAATCGCGATCGTTCGGAAATTGGCGGGAAATACTCGCTCGAACTTTTCGAGTAGTTTTCAAAACTGAGTCGAATTCGAGTATTAAAATACTCAGCTGAACTCCCTATATAATTCAGATTAATTTAGTGGTGTTTGCAATTGAAACATTTAAAAGTTTACCAAGTCAAGTCAAGTCATCTTTATTGTCTCAACAAACGTTAACAAATTTTCTGATTAATACAGAAATATAACAGGTGACAGTGTCATTGTTAAATATATCAAAATAAAACTATACATGTAATCTTAACTAACTAAAATGTTAACAATATAAAACACTACAATAAATAAACTCTCCCAGCTGCTGTCTTCAAAAAATTCCTCAACTGAATAATAAACTTTGTCAATTAAAATATCTTTAACTTTTTTAAGAAAAACTCTTTTGCTCAGTTGATTTATGGAATTAGGAAGTTTATTAAAAACTTTTATTCCCATATACAGTGGACTCTTTTCAAATAAAGTTAAGTTATGTTGAGGGAAGACAAATTTTGAATTTTTTCTTGTGTTGTGATTGTGCTTAAATTTGTGCTCCTCTAATAAATCTGGACGTTCTGTGATTAATTTGATTAGTTCATAAATATATAAGCTTGGTAATGTTAAAAACTGTAATTTTTTGAAAAGTGATTTACAGCTAGTTTTTTTGCTTTTACTTTCTCCCCCTATACATAGTATATGGAGAAAGTATTGTTTTCGTAAAAATTTTCGAATTTGAGTTGTTAGTGGAAATATTCGTTTTGGTGCTCCCTGAACCCAAAAAAGTGGTTTTTACGAGATGTCTGTCTGTGTGTGTGTGTGTGTGTGTGTGTGTGTGTGTGTGTGTGTGTGTGTGTGTCTGTGTGGATGTGTACAGAGCTAGAGCCCTAACCTATGGGCCGATTTTTATGAAATTTGGTATGTAGGTACTAATCCACGATATCTCCAGGCGTTTTTTTCATTTTTTTGAATTTTTGATTTTTAAGGGTAATTATCCCCCAAAAACCGCCAAAAAACATGAAAAATCCAAATTTCTCAAAAACGGCTCTAACGATTTTGATTAAACTTTCGTGGTTTGTAGAACTTTAGGTTTCCAACAAAATGACACTACCCGCATTTCTGCAAAAATGCGGGTTCAGAAATTACAGGACTTAAAAAATCAAAAATTCAGTTTTTTGGATTTTTCATAAAAAATCATAAATGTTAAAAAATATTACTATTCACCATTAAAAAGAGCTCAAAAAACTAAATAAATTAGTATTTTAAATTACTATTCTACGATTGCTAGTTGCGGAGAAAATTGAAATTTTCATTTAGCGGTAAACACAGTACGTTGTCCACTGTTATTCTTATGGGGAATACAAAAATAACTATTTCTCTCTTATTTACTGATCAATTTCATTAAAATTTGATATGCAGGTCAAGTTAGCATTGACCAACAGATGATGTTCAAAATGTTTTGCTATTTAACCATGGGGGGGCAAGGGGGCATTTCCCCTCTCAAAACCACTGTGTGTAGCAACGGACTCTATAGTGCCTCCCAAAAAGGGATTTGGGTGGATATTTCTGAAAACAACTATTTTAGACAATTTTCTGTACATTTATCTATACTTCATATTCTATATTTAGTAAATAACAAATATTTTTGTCATTAAAGTTTGGCTAAAAGGGAGAAAGTATGTGTCAGTTTCCTGATACCGTTTATTTTTTGATATGGTTCTAATAATAAACTTTTGGGCTATGAATATTTTTTCAGATTTTTTATGTGATCCCCATAATAAAATACCATATCTAAGGACAGATTCAATGTAAGAATAATAAACAGTTTTACAAGTTTCTAGGGATGTAGAGAGAATATATAATGCATAGCGGAAACTATTTAGTTTGTTAGTTAAATAACTGATATGTTTTTCCCATTTTAAATTTTGGTCAAATATTACTCCGAGAAATTTGTGAGATTCTGTACGATTTATACTTTCAGATTGTTTCCATGAGTGGAAGTTATGGTTTGAGGGCTTAAAGTAGACCAAATTGCTTTTTGAATTGTTTAATAACAGACCATTTTTGGAAAACCATGTTCTTATTCCGAGTAAGTTCTTTCAACCGCTATGATCATGTCATCAAAGTTACTATTCTTCACCAATGCTGTAGTGTCATCGGCATATAAAAATAATTTAGAAGATATTTCTATGTCATTTATAAACATGATAAAAAGTAAGGGGCCTAAGATGGACCCCTGCGGAACGCCAGAAGTTACATTGACCCAATTTGATTTAAATTTCTTATAATCGTGTGCAACTACTGTACGCTGCTTTAGGTCACTAAGATAAGAATGGAGTAATTTGAGCACAGATCCTTTTATTCCAAATGAATTAATTTTATTTAAAAGAAGGCTATGATTAACACAATCAAATGCCTTGGATACCAATTGTTCAAACAAACACATTATGTTACATACAATATAATAGGGTTAATTTTGAAACCCATAATATCACAAACCACATTGTCATTCACCAAACACTGTTTCAGATCATACTAGTGGCTTGAAGGGGCCATAGCCCCTAACCTTACTCCAATACTCTGCCTAATCTGATTTGAACACGTCAGTTCGTAAATAAAATAGAATCTTAATCACAAAGCAGACGTTTTTAATTTCCTATGCTTTTCTTATGGGGGATGTTTTACGTTATTTATCGTTTGCTGGTAACCTTATGGAGATACGGTACTGCTATTTTTCCCGAGTCCCTGGGATCGAGATCTTTAATTTGAGCCGTCTCCCATCATCGTGCATTTTCCCAAACTCCCACAATTTTGACTTAAAAATTCCCCTTACAGAATTACATATAAAGATAAGAGTCTGAGAATGTTAAACTTGGAAGTAAGGACAATCGGTTGTACCATATTTTCACTCACTGATCAGGAAGTAATTTTCTTAGGAAACATTTAAAAAATAAATAAATGCTTAAACATAGTTTATAACAATAATATGTAAACATCACATTTGATGTTGGACAGGAGTGGTCTCCAGTGCACAGTGTCAAGTCACTTCAGGCCAAGGCTGTTCAGAGGAAGCAGAGTGAGGAGTCGGCAACGCTGGCAAGCCCTCTCACTGAGTCTGGTGTGTGACAGTTACTGAAACACTGCATGATCAAGTACTTAAGATTTCAGTGTGCAAGTTCACTGAATTCTAATCATATACATAATAGCTGAGTGGATGTGCATAGAGAAACAAAAACTATAGTTAATAATTCAACACGCTTTTTTAAACAGCGTTCAACTTAAATTATAAAATGTTTTTAGAATTACCGTTAGTTTATGGGAATTACAAATTTTCCTTTTTTATTTTATGTCACTAAATCAGTAGAATAGTTTAACTGTAAATTTCTTATGGCTAAGTTTTGTATAAGTGTAAAGTTGATTACATGACTGCAGCCTTTTATTTTTACATTTTATTTGCATGTAATCGGTGCATGTATTTGGTGTAATCACAAATAAAACTATTTAATTTGAGTTTCATGTGATTATTGCAGGAAGTGAGTTGGTGGCTAAAGAGCATTTGGTATTCAGCGACACTGAAAGTCACCTGTACCACTTCGCAGTAGACGGGAACACTGTGCGAGATGGAATCAAGATACCTCCAGAGGTGACTATTTTGTTGTATTTTGGTGTTTTTCTACAAATTTCAATTTTCCGAACATTTTTTGCACTCGGAAACCGCAGTAACTGCAGATCTCACATTTATCGGGATTTTCAGCTGTTGCTGCCATTTTGAATCGCTATAGAAATAAAACGTGTGACTGCTCCGCAACGAGACTCGGCTTTTACTTTGGCAGAGAGGTGGGTGGACTGCGCACTCGCGGTGGTGGGGGAGCTGTGCTCAGCGTAGTGTACAAACGTTCTTTACTTTACAGACAACCCTCGTATATCAAATATTTACTGGACTAAATCCATTTAAATAATTTATTTTGAAGTGTACTAGCTGAATTTCTAATTCATCACAATAATTTAAAGACTCTTAAAAGAATTGTTAACCTTTTAATTATATTCTTTTCTATTGGATTATAAGTCTTTCATGGTGATCAAAATAAATATGACCACCTGTCATATCCTGGTGTTTTATCCTGTTGGTCAAGATACAAACAATACCAGATGTAGGCATAATTCTGTCTTCCAAAAGATATATGGTAATGCAAGAAAAGTCTTTATCATTACAACAACTAAATTTAAAAACTTTTAGTAAGTAAGGCTATCTACACCTTTGAAGAAATTGTTAAGTGATTTTGACAATTTTGTAACTGCTTTTACCAAATTATTATTACCTACTAAGTTGTATTCTTGATCAAATTATAGTAAAATTACATATATTATGTGTGTTGTATGTCTAAGTCATAAGTCATAAGTACTTTATTTGCACATAAACAATTGTGTACATTACAATCAGTAATATCAAACAGGTGCGTCGTCCAACTTAAAATTATCTATTTACTTAACTAAATTATCCTAATACAAAATGTATGGTTTCAAATATGCTCAGGATTTGCATATGAAAACTCTGTTCAGAGGTCAAATAGCTATGTTATTATTTAAAAAATCATCAATTTTGTAATAAGACTTACTGATCAAAATATCTTTAATACACGTCTTAAATTTATAGGGTGTAAAAGATTTAAAGAAATCTGGAATTCTATTATACAGTCGTATACCCATATAAATATGACTTTTTTCAAAAAGTGTCAAATTGTGAATCGGATAATTGAAAAGATTATATTGTCGGTATTGTAAGAGTGTTGGGCTTTAAACTGTGAAAAAAGTTGACATTTAATGAACAAAAACTAACATTTCATAAATGTAAATGCTTAAATCAAAGGCATAATGTTCAAATTCTTAAAAAGAGGGCGACAGCTAGTTCTAAAATTACCCCTAACATAACTCTAATAATGTTTTTTTGGGCTTTGAAAACTTTACTAAAATCTACTGAGTTGCCCCATATCACAATACCATATTTGAGAAGAGAGTTAATATAGGAAAAGTAAACAATTTTTAATGTTTTAATTGACACAGAATTTTGAATAATTCTAATTGAAAATCTAAACAAACTTAATTTGTTTACTAAAAAAACTATGTGATGTTTCCAGTTCAAGTATTTGTCCAAATTTATTCCAAGAAATTATTATTGTGTAATGTACGAAATTGTAAGTTGCAGTCAAGGACTGTACCCCTGCAATAGTTAAAAAATGTGTTTTCATGGATTTTGGTTTTTTGCTGGGGCACTTTTTCTGGAGCAGTAGGGTTGTTGTATTAATTATTATTAACCGTGAAATATTGCACAACTCAACTGGGCAACGGCAACATTGTACTGCAAGCAGAATTGTGTAGATGTCCACATAATACGATTTTTGAACGTAGAGAACTGCATTGTTGATCAGCTCGATAGTTTAAAACATTTGTACTTTTATATTTCATTATTTTTTTAAAACAAAGGACCGAAAGCACAGCATTGCTGGATTATATCTGTTATGGAGCTCTACCGATGCAAATTACGAGAATTATAACATTGATTATTGAAAGTTTTTGCTTCAAATTTACTTTTCTAAACAACTCTTTTCACTAGTCCGCGATTTAAATATTCGGCTCGAACTTCGAGCTTTTATGCAAATCTCGAGCCTAGCCGAATACTGTAATATTCGGCTCGAAAAAGCTCGAAGCTCGAATACTCGCACACCCCTAACAATTATTTTCATTGACTATTACACTAGTGTCATCAGCAAATAGTATGAAATTTTTGGGGACATGTGCAGGTAAATCATTTATATACATGAGACAAAATGTAGGCCCAAAATGGAACCTTGTGGTACCCCAAAATTTATACTGGCCCACTCTGAGCAGTAACGAGATGCATTTTCGGTGATGACAGTCCTTTGTTTCCTCCCTTGAAGGTACTCCATTAATTTTAAAGCCCCATTCCTAATACCCAAATTGGACATTTTACTGATAAAAAGCCGGTGGTCAACACAGTCAAAGGCCTTGAACAGGTCACAAAAAATACCAGCTGTAAATTGAGACACATCCAAAGCCTTCGCCGTGTTACTCACAAAGGACATTAAAGCTAATTCAGTATTTTTGTTTTTTCGAAAACCAAACTGCTCATTGACAGTCAGATTATTCATTTCAAGATACCTTGAAATCCTGTCATGAAGTGCTTTTTCAAAGATTTTAGATATATTACTAAGCAATGATATTGGTCTAAAATTTGTAATATCTGCATTTGATCCCTTTCTAAAAATTGGTTTGACCTTCGAAAGTTTTAATTTGTTTGGAAATGTACAGGATGTAATAACTAAATTAAAAATACAAGTTAAAATTGGACTAATAACATCAACTGATAATTTTAGTAAAAAGAACTGGACTTTCATCGCAAACTCATGATTTGCTATTATTTAAACTTAAAATAATTTTTGTAACCTCTTTTTCTGTGATATATTGAAACTCGTCCAAGTACTCAACAATGCAAATATTATTACTACAGATAGAGCCAACAGCTTGTGGAACATTTAAGATCCCAACCACATTGGCAAAATGATTATTACATTTCTGTGGATTTGAAATGATCTCGTTGTTTATATCTAAAGTAATTTTTTCCTTTTTATTACTTTCTGTGCACAATTCTTTTTTAACAACAGACCAGGTAGCTTTAGGCTTATTTTTGGACTCAGAAATATATTTATCACTCGATATAATTTTTGCTTGTCTTACAAGAGACTTAAATACTTTTTTATATTTTTTTACATACTGCTGAAATTCAAGACTTGTATTAAATTTTGCCTGCCAATGTAGCTGTCTCTTTTTTTGTGCAGAAATTTGTATACCATGTGTGATCCATTTATTTTTTGTAAAGCTCTTAATTTTTATATTCTTCACAGGAAAAAATTCATTCATACAATTAATAAAAACATTAAGAAACATATCATATTTAAGATCCCGAGATCCTACAAATGATATTTCTGATAACATAAAATTGAGTTTATTTAAAAAATACCACAATTTTCTTTGGGTGTGCTCTGGTCTTAACATTTTCCTTATATATTTGTACAGTACTCTGTGCATAAGACAATGATATTAGCAGTGCATTGTGATCTGATAATGAGGTTTTAACATTATACATTACACTTTTTCCAAAATTTGACTGGTCAAAATATTATCAATGCATGAGATGGAACGCAATGAAATTCTAGTTGGTTGTCTGTTGTTAATTATACATCCAAATGCATTAGTCAAGGTTTCAAAGTATTCACTAAAATTATCTGTTCTTAACAAATTTACATTAAAGAAGTGAAATTACAGTACAGTTAATTAACTTAATTTCAATAAATGAACCTTCAAAAACTACTTAGTCATTAAAACAGGCTAGATCATTACGTTCAATGTAATCCAAGTTTTTATTTATGAGAAAACATGATCTCCCTCTAGATTTATTGTGAAAGTCACCATCTGCTAACACAAAATTATCCAGTTTGTTCAGAAAAATAGAATTTGATGAACTTACATTGTGCTCATTCAAACAAATTATTTTAACATCCATATTAAATGTATTCAGAAATATTTCTAATTCATCAAACTTATTTTTAATACCCTGTTTATTGAAGTGAAACAGATTAGGTAGCTTTATGTTATAAGTTTGCTTTTGGTTCCCTTGATTTATTCAATCTCTTACAACTTCCCTGTGCTTTAACTTTAAAAAATTAAAAATTGTCATCTTTAATTGCTTTATATGAAACAGTAAATGTAGTTCACTTACATCTCAGGTTGAGATCACTGTTTCAACATCTTAATTATGTCTGTGGCTGTCAGTAATAGGCACTTCAATAACTGACTCAGGATAAGCGTTGGTTTCACTAGAAGTTGAGTCTGAGCTGGTTGCGGCATTCGTCGGGTGTATATGTCCTTCTGAGGCAGAAACTTCCAGATGGAGTAGGCTGTCCTGTGGTGTAATGGTTGAAGACTTGCTGGTAGTAATGTCCCAACCTCGAAAACTAAGCGATTCACTGATGGTTATAGTTGAAGGATGAGTCAGGGGTGTCGGTACCGCTGTGTTTATCCAATACACTGCTGGAACATGTTACGTATGCATTATTTTCCTTTTTTTTTTAAATGCATACCATGTCGGGTGTACAAGTGCCGTGATATCTCATTAAGTGGAAAAATGCCGACTTGTTTGTTTAAGACTTGCAAAGTTCATGGATCTGTAAGTTAATGTCTTCAATGCTGCTGTCAAAGCGTGGTTGGTCATGTCGCATAGGCAAATCGCTTATTATCACATTTGTATGCTGAGCAATATTAAGTAGATTATTTAGTTCACCAACAACACTTTTTTCACTGTTGGTACTGATACTGTTTGTACCACCTATTACTATTAAAAAGTCTTCTTGAGTTAAGTCTTTGCACAATTTCTTTGATTCACTCAAAACCTGTTTGATATCAGCGCCATACCCAGACACCATACTCCGCCACCACCATACTCGAGACATTAAATTGTTGCATTCTGTTTCCCAAGATCCCACTCAATGATCTTCCATGACTATCTGTCAAGAGAAAAATGGATTTGTTTTTATTTTTACCAAAATTTATCTCAGGACTATTATTTTTCCTATTTTTTACCCTTTTTACATTATTTTGTTTTGTAGTGAGAATTTTATCCCTACTATCGAGTACTGGAAATTCCTTTAGTGAATTTATATTTATACTAGGGCCTACTACTTTCTTAATTTTTCAAAGCTGAGAAGAGGTTTGTATGTAAGAAGTTCACACCAGGAAAAGATTCCTGATTTGTAACTGTTTGTTTAGGATACTGCCAACTGTTACTGCCAGGAGTTTCACTGTGACTTTCGGCCCTTAGTATATTTACTATTTCGCACTTAGATTTGAGTTTCTCTTCCAGTTCACTATTCTTCTTAAGAAGTATTTCATTAAGTTCTGATAGATCATGGAATTTGTTACTTGTAGTGCGTAGTTTTTGTTCGACTGCAGTTAACTTTTTAATAAGGATTTCACATAAGGCAGATTTTTTGTTTAGCCTTTTATCTTCAGCCTCGCTTGCATGTTATAAAAAGATGCATTGGATTCACTTTCCATTAATTCCATTAGATGATTTAGTTTTTATTGTCAAATTTCAACTGATTTATTTCTTCTTTCTGTAATTCCAAAACGTTGGCACAATCTCCACCACAGTTTATAAACACATTCGCTGCGGCCCACCAATGGCGGGCGTGCGCCGAGTGCGGCAGCGAACCAGATTGGCACAGACGAATTCAATTATTTCGGTCTGACGAATCACAAAACAGCGGTGCGGTGATGTGCTGCGTTTCCACGAGACTGGACGTAGTTCGCTGAAACACCCACAGGTAGCAGCACTGCCTGGGTACTAGCCATTTCCCTTGTAATGTCAATTAAAGGGAGAATATCCCAGAAATATGGGGCAAAAACTGGTTTTTTGTCCAGTATGAACGGGAACTTTACGGGGAAATTTACTACCAACCTACACCAAAATAATGCTCGCATTCCTAGCTAAACGCTGACATAAAATACCCGTCCTCACCACAGTGCTGCCAGCACGAGACCAAATGGAACTTGCATCTAGACAGAGCACCTTGTGGCGCTCTCAGATCGTGGCGTTGTTCTGCCGAGCGCCACATGGCGCTCGCCGCAACGAACGTGTTAAGCAAAATTCAGTTTCAAGGTTGTGTGGTAAAATATTATTATCTAAGTCCTGCATACCATCTATTATTTAATATTGTATGAAAATTAATTATTTTTATTATAAATTAAGTCTGTTAAGATATTCAAGTGATTTTAAGTCAAATAAAATCCTTATTTCATTTAAAGTAAAACTACTCTTATATAACCAGTAGAAGGTTATCAGTGGTTATGTCTAGCATAGCTCACTAGCTTGGTAAGCTTTTGAATATTGATACATTTCATTGTGCATGTATGAACATAAATTTGATTTTCTGTGTTCTGTTGGTGAAGACTCATGGAGCTCAGTTTTTTTAGGCAGCTTGTTAGATGGTTTAATTTGACAACAGTTTTTAAATTTAGCTCTAATAATTTTATGCTGTAATACACTATTGCTTTACCTTGTTATAAAACTGTTAGTAAGAGTTTGTCGCTTTCACAGAGTGGTGTGGGGATGATAACGTGCATCGCATTCAAGAACAACCAGATCGTGCAGGCGGATGTGGAGGGCCTGTTGAACATCTGGGACCTCAAGTCCCGCACCTCACGCAACTCCCACACGGGCCGAGGCTGGATACGCAAGATCCGCTTCTCCCCGGGTAAAGGCAACCTTAAGCTGCTGATACTCTACTCAGACGGCGTTGACATCGTGGATCTCAAAAATGTATGTGCATAGTCTAAAACAGAGTATTGTGTTATTTCTATATCAATAGAGTTTGTTATTCTTCTGATAAGTCTAAATCATTGATCAAAACTACATGACTATTTCTTTGGTGGGGTTAGTTTATAATTATTTTTGAGTTATTTGAGCAACACCCACCTTAGTATTCAAAATGCTTCATGGATCCTTTGTCAACCTTAAACACATTACAAACCTGATCTACACACTACGTCTCGACCTTTGGCGCAAACAGAACAATGCGCCTCTTCGGGGGAATTTTATTGTTGCCTAGGTTTGGTGAGGAGTCGCTCCAAGCGTCTTACTGGGACCTTGGATGTGTTTGTTTTAAGATTGACTAAGCATTCATGCTGCATTTGAATACTAAGGTGGGTGTTTCCCAAATAACTAAAAAAAATTACAAGTCTAAACCAGCTTTAACCAAATCTCTGTTTATCTGTTACTCTCATGGGACACATTTTGTCTGCTTTTCACTGGAAAATAGCATTATTGAATGTTAATTTGATCAAAATAATTGATTTAATTTTTGATGAAAGAGTGCACTACTGTTTTATTCACTGATAATGCTTTCAGTTCCCGTAGCTGATTAAATTTCACAATAGATTACTTATAAACTATTGGACTCACCCACCTCCTTTATTGGTTTTTCGAAGTTGGATTACAAACCGCAACTCCATCTAACAACAACGTCATTCAGAAAAATATACTTTTTACAAAAAGGGCCACCAACAAGTAGTAAGTAGTTCTTTATTTGGCCAAGTAATTTTATAGAATTTCTTATAGAAAGTCAGCTTAGTTTGGCCTGCATGGTGGAGCTAAGACTGGGACCACTATAATGTTCCTAACTTGACCTCTTCATCATGTTTTAACTTTATACATTCTTGCACACCCCTAATTGTATCCCTGATTGGTGTTTGTGTGGTGCAGCAACAGTACGAGCGGCTGGCTCAGCTGAAGTGCCCCAAGGACATGGTGAAGGTGGTGGACATAGACTGGGCCGCACCCGACACTCCTGTGTTGGCCACGGAGGACGGGTGTCTACGCATCATGGACTGCAAACTGACCCAAACTGCTTCCTCACTGGCAGAGTACACCTTCAAAGGTACAGTCCCGGCCAGCTATGGAGAGAAAGGGTCCAGGTAGATCCGGCCAGGCCTAATCCTCTGTTGCCAAAACATAGCTATTGTCGTGAAGCCGGGTGGCACGCTACCCCCTGTCCCAGCCTCTGCCTCCCTTTAATTCTTAGAAATAACTCGACCCAGTACAAATTCTATAAATTGAACGGTGATCGCGTATAATTTAGTGACAGGTCATTTTATTCACCAAGTGAAGACGAATTTCACAAAACTTGAATCACAATCCTACGACGCTCTGTTGACTGGGTAGTCGGTGTTGAGAATCAGCAGGCTTGCCACTCACATATAAAGTAATCTGTTCTCCTTTAAAATACAAACAGCTCACTCTATATGATAAGCGGCCAAATCCTTTGTCAACTTTAATATTCAATATACAATAATATATCATTCCTAAAACTACTTATGGCCTGTAGTATAATATATTATTCCTAAAACTATTTATGGCCTGTGGTCTTTGGCCCTACTGCTGAACTGCCGCACAGTCACGTGACTTTTGTGGAAGGGGGAAGTATGCAGGCCCGTGTTAGTCATCGCAGGCCCCGCAAGGACCCGTTATTCGGGAATTTCCAATTCATGAGAAGTACTCTCGTAATGAAGTGCCAACCGTTCCTTCTTTACTTCGAGAACTAAAAGGATCCCGCCTTCAACTACAGTGAGAGACATCTCCAAAGAATGCTTGGAAAAATTGGTTTCAAGTTTAAAAAGCTAGACCGCCGTGGGCGAATAATTAAGAATTTTACTTAAGAATTGTTACCCTACGAGACCACTATTTGTCCAGGATGCAACAGCTGAGGGTTGAACAACGACCGCTGCTAATTTTCCTGGACGAAACATGGTAAGTATTTAACAACTCGATAAGATTTGTTTCAAGAAAATTGTACTGAGGTAGTCAAGAGATATAAAAGATTATCTCATCATATCATAGACATAATATTTAAGAAATATAATTATTTCCAGTGAAATTTCGTTTAATTAATAATTACCTTGGGCCTTGTAATTTTAGGAATAATATATTATTGTATATTGAATATTAAAGTTGACAACGGCTTTGGCTGCTTATCATATAGAGTGAACTGTTTGTATTTTGAAGGAGAACAGATTACTTTATATGTGAGCGGCAAGCCTGCTTATTCTCAACACCGACTAGCTAATCAACAGAGCGTCGTAGAATTGTGATTCAAGTTTTGTGATATTCGTCTTCACTTGGTGAATAAAATGACCCGTCACTAAGTTATATGCAATCAGCTGTTCAATTTATAGAATTTGTACTGGGCCGAGCTATTTCTAAGAATTAAAGGGAGGCAGTGGCAATGACCGCTGGGACGGGGGTAGCGCGCCCCCCGGGTTCACGACAGTAGCTATGTTTTGACAACAGAGAATTAGGCCTGGCCGGGTCTACCTGGACCCTTTCTTTCCATTGTTGGCCGGGACTGTACATTCAGCTTTGTACATTAGTTTCCATCCTATCGATATAGGGGTTTTGAATTAATTATTTTTAATCTGATCTGAAACCAAGTTTAGACATGATGAGGCGCTACCTCTATCAGAAGGAAAGATACAGCTAGATGAGCAATTAGAAAAACATCTTAGTTCCACTTTGCTGAACACTGCTTCCCAAAAAAAACATCACACAGTAATCCTGCGTGCTCACTGAATTCCTTACGAAATTTGAATATGAAAAGGATGGAACCTCTTGTTAAAACCTGGTATTTCATTTTAACACGGTTGAAGTGTTTACAGATTTTCCCAGTAAAGATTGAGGTTGTAAGAAACATGTCAAAAAAAAAAAACTACACGCAGAACAAATATCTTATGGAATTTGATTAAACCTTTTAAATTCTCTTACTCAAACAAAGTGCACTATGGTCCTGCTAATCCAAACTGATTAGGCCCGAAGCCTGTTCAGACCACCACATTTTGAATTACCTGGAAAGTCAAATTTTCACCATAAAAACCTTATTAAGTAAATTATTTGATTGGTAAATGTATACAAATGTAATTTATATAATGTAGGCCTACTGTAGTTCTTGTGTGTCACTAAATTCCAGTAAGTTTGGTTGTTAAATTTACTTTTGTTACATTGAGTACTTCAACGTACAGTGTTGCTATGTCATGGATGTCTTCATGTTGTGCTAAAATGCAACTAAATCACTGCTACGACCCTCATCTGACAGGTAGTGGTTCCCATTGAAGGGAATTTTTCTCTTTTTATTTCTGACCAGCAAGGAATTAAAAAGTGATTGAGGGAGAGCAATGGATTATATTAGTATTAATTTAATTTTAAATTTTCTAGAGAATTGGTTACCTCAATAGCCAATTTCTACAGAAATAACTAAAAATTGGCACCAACAAACCAATTGCAATTGGTTGATAGTAGGGCTGTGTGAGTAGTGATTTTTTTTATTGAGTCATGTCGAGTCGAGTAGTGCCAATTATTCCCAAGTTTAGAGTATTTTTGAGCGAGTATGTGACATCAGCATTATATTATTGTTGGTAGTTTAAAATAGTGCAATGGGATTTGGATACAACTCCAGCTAGAATTCAATTCAATTCAATTCAAAATTCTTTATTCATAGGCAGTACACAGAGTATACATTGAATAGTGTCAAGTGTCTTTTCTTATATCTAATACATATTTGCAACAAATTAAATCAAACTTACATTTTTTAAGTAAAGCAAAGTAAATAATTGTTATTTAATCACATTTTTACACTATAAGGTTATTACATTTTCCCCGATAAGAGGGTACATAGAACTTCTCGTGGTACATAGAAGGTACCATAAACCTTCTACATTACCTTTCAAGTTTTACGAGAGGTGGAAAAATTCATTTAATGAGTAGGGAGCTATGCTAATCAGATATTCTTTTAAGCATTTTTTGAATTTGGTATTGTTATTTTCTAATTTGATTTCCCTGGGAATATACTCTAAAAACTTTAGTCCCATGTATGTTGGTTTCTTCTCAAAAAATTTCAGTTTATGACGATTTGTAATAATATTGTCTTTATTTCTGGTATTATACTGGTGAATTGAGGAGAAGTAATCCAGATGTGTAATTTCACTTTTTGCTGTTAAAATGGAATTAAAAATATATTGTCCATATACGGTTAATATTTTAAGACCAATAAAATGTTTTTTTGCAGATACATCCTGTTTTAAATTAAGCATTATGCTAATGGCACTTTTTTGTTTTTTTAATATGTTATCAAGGTTAAATTTTGATGTTGTTCCAAATAAGTAAATTCCAAAAGAAATATGGGAGTGAATATACGCAAAATAAATGTTTCGTAATGTATTAATACTACAATAGGCAGTCATTTTTTTAGAGCAAAGAGTCCGGAGCTGATCTTAATTAAGATTTTGTTCACATAGCCATTCCAATCTAAATGCTGATCTATAAGTAACCCAAGGAAATCAGTGCTGGATTTAATTTCAATATTTTGGGAATTAAGCGTTACTACTGGTTCTTGCCATTTTTAGCGAATTTCCCCTATAGGGAAGAAGCTATTACCGTAGGTCTCATGGTAAGACTTAAGCCCGAGACCATGATAACTTTTCATTTTGAGGTCCCCGGATGCCAAAAACACCATTCGTTCAAATTTTTATATATATATATATATATATATGTGTCCGTAAGCACGATAACTCTCGTAAAAAAGGTCCGATCTTAATGAAATTTGGTACAAACGTGTAAAGTACCATTTATTTGAACGAGTTCGAAAACCAGACAAATTGCACCATCCAAAGGGGGGTTTTGGGGGGGTTTTGTACCCCAAAAATGGGTTTTTTGGGGTTTTCACATGTAACTTTTATTAAAATCAAATTTTAATTTTCACCATTGAATTCAGCATAAAAAAACAAACAATTTGGTATCTTGATCATTGCTCTACGTCAATTGGTTACTGAGATATTGAAAGTGCTAAACACAGTACATTGTCTAATGTCATTCTTATGGAGAAAAAGAAAATTGTATATCTCGCTTATTTATGAACATAAACTGACGAAATTTGGTATATGGCTTCATCTGGTTGTGGTTTATTGTTGTTTGTACATAAAAACAATTTTTCGCCTATGGTTCCTGTAGCAGCAAACCTAGGTACTCGGTCCCCATGTCATTCTTATGGAAAATAATTAAAATGTTATATATCGCTTATTTATGAATGTATATGGATGAAACTTGGTATGTGACTTCAATTAGCTGAGTTCTATTGATATTTGCATAAAAACCCATTATTTTGTGTTCCTTGTTGCAGCAAACCTGCATACTCATCCCCGATGTTATTCTTATGGAGAATAATTAATATTTTAAATATCGAATGTTTGTGAAAATATTTCACATGAATCTTGTTAAGTGGCTTAATGTGTCATGTTATAATTCATTGCAATTTCGCTGAGTTTGCAGGTTTGCTGCGACGGGGGTATTTTGTTTTGTTTTGTTTTAAATTGAACAAGATTAGTCTTATCTAAATTTAAAGATAAATTGTGTTCCATTAGATAGTTACTAATACTCTCCATTTCTACCTGGCAATGCATTTTAGTTTCTTCCAATGTATCAGATGTTATCTTCAAGTTTGAATCATCCGCATACAAACATAATTTGGATGCTGGCTTATATGATAAAGTATTATCAATATTTTTAAGATGGCATAGGAACAGTAATGGTCCTAAAATGGACCCTTGAGGAACTCCAAATTTAACTGGCCGAAGTTCTGACGATGCCCTAATAATTTTGTTATATTTAATAAGGGAGGTAATTTCTACATAATGACAGCGATCACAAAGAAAAGAATTAAACCAACTCAAAGAGTTTTTTGATATGACAAGATATTGTAATTTTTCCAATAGAATGGAGTGCTTTACACTATCGAAAGCTTTAGATAAATCCATAAATATGCCTGTTGTGCATTTTCCCTTGTCGACTGACTCGACTACTGATTCTACGAATGAGACTGCAGCACTGATCACTGATCTTTCTGATCTAAAACCATGATGAATATCATCAAATAAATTGTGTTTTTCAAAATAGTTATTTAATTGAATTGAAACTATTTTTTCATATATTTTTGATATTGATGGGAGTAATGATATTGGTCAATAGTTGTTTATATTTTTACTTCACCTTTTTTTAATACGGGAATAATTTTGGATTTTTTAAGCAGGGTGGGAAAAGAACCAGTGACAAATAATGAATTTATTAAGTGGTTCAATATATCGCTAATTTCCTTTTAGCGAATTTCCCCTATAGGGAAGAAGCTATTACCGTAGGTCTCATGGTAAGACTTAAGCCTGAGACCATGATAACTTTTCATTTTGAGGTCCCCAGATGCCAAAAACACCATTCGTTCAAATTTTTATATATGTATATATATATATAAATATTTATATATATATATATATATATATATATATATATATGTGTCCGTAAGCACGATAACTCTCGTAAAAAAGGTCCGAACTAAATGAAATTTGGTACAAATGTGTAAAGTACCATTTATTTGAACGAGTTCGAAAACCAGACGAATCGCACCATCCAAAGGGGGGTTTTGTACCCAAAAAATGGGTTTTTTAGGGTTTCCACATGTAATTTTTATTTAAATAAAATTTTATTTTTTACCATTTAATTCAGCTTAAAAAAAAAACAATCTGGTATTTTTATCATTGCTCTACGTCAATTGGTTCCTGAGATATTGAAAGTGCTAAACACAGTACGTTGTCTAATGTTATTCTTATGGAGAAAAATAAAAATTGTATATCTCGCTTATTTATGCACATAAACTGCCAAAATTTGGTATATGGCTTTATCTGGTTGGGGTTTATCGTTGTTTGCACAAAATACAAAATTTTCACGTATGGTTCCCGTAGCAGCAAACCTAGGTAATCGGTCCCCATGTTATTCTTATGGAGAATAAATAAAACGTTATATATCGCTTACTTATAAATGTACATGAATGAAACTTGGTACGTGACTTTACTTAGATGAGTTCTAATGATATTTGCATAAAAAACCATTATTTTGTGTTCCTTGTTGCAGCAAACCTAAGTACTCATCCACAATGTTATTCTTATGGAGATAATTATTATTTTTAATATCGCTTGTTTGTGAATATATTTGTTATGAATCCTGTTAAGTGTTAATGTGTTATGTTATATATTCATTAGAAATTCGCTGAGTATGCAGGTTTGCTGTGACGGAGGTATTTTACTTCTTTTATGACTGTTACTAGGACTTCATCATATCAACTTGAGTTTGTATTTTCAATGAACTTATGACTTTTTCCACCTCATTAATATCAACAGGGATAAAAATAAAAGTAGGTTTGAACAATTCTTTTGTGTTATTTGTTATTTGAAATTCATAACTACTTACATTGTGAATATTTGAAATACCATTATCCTTTACCATACTAGAAAAATGGTCATTAAACAAGTTAGACACCGCTTTTGGATCCGATATAGTTTTCCCTCCTGATTCTAAAAATATCCTTTTAATTAATTTCTGACTTTTTCCACCAACTTCTGAATTTATTATTCCCCACACAGTTTTTTGAACATTAGAAGATTTACAGATTTTATTTTCAAAGTAATTTTTTTTGCCTTTATTTAATGCACGTTTAAGATTAATTTTCAACTGCTTAGCTACGTTTTAGCGAATTTCCCCTATAGGGAAGAAGCTATTACCATAGTCGGCATGGTAAGAAGTAGGCCCAGGACCATGATAACTTTTCGTTTTGAGGTCCCCAGACCCCAAAAAACACCATTCGTTCGAAACTATATATATATATATATATATATATATATATATATATATATATGTGTGTGTGTGTACGTGAGCACGATAACTCTCGTAAAAATGATCCGATTTTGATGAAATTTGGTATAAACATGTAAAGCAACATTTATGACTTTAAGTTTGAAAACCAGCCAGATCGCTCTATCCGAAGGGGTATTTTGGGGGGGGGTTTTGTACCCCAAAAATGGGTTTTTTGAATTTTTTACATATAATTTTGGAAAAAGTCAAATTTTATTTTTCCCCATTGGATTCAGCTTAAAAAACACACAATTTGGTATTTTGATAATTTCTCTACGTCAATTGGTTACCGAAATATTGAAAGTGCTAAACACAGTACGTTGTCTAATGTTATTCTTATGGAGGAAAATAAAAATTTTATATATCGCTTATTTATTAACGTATACTGACGAAACTTGGTATACGGCTTCATCTGGTTGTCAAAAAAACAACCAGCCGACATTGATATTTGCTCAAAAAAACAATCTTTTACCAAAGGCTCCCGTAGCAGCAAACCTGCGTACTCAGCCCCATGTTATTCTTATGGAGAATAAGTAACGTGTTATCTCCCTTCATTATGAAAATAAATTAATGAAATTTGGTATGTGGCTTTACCTATACGAGTTATATTGATATTTGTATAAAACCCCATTTTTTGTGTTCCTTGCTTCAGCAAACCTGCATACTCAGCCGCCATGTTATTCTTATGGAGAATAATTAAAATGTCGTAAATCGTTTATTTATGAATGTGTATTGATGAAACTTGGTATGTGGATTTATGTGGTATTAAGATACATATATATGCATTGGAAATTCGCTGAGTTCGCAGGTTTGCTGCTACGGGGGTATTTTAAATTAACATCTCTATTTTGTCTAAACTCCTTTGTAACTTGAACAACTTGTTTACTTTTAGCGAATTTCCCCTATAGGGAAGAAGCTATTACCGTAGGTCTCATGGTAAGACTTAAGCCCGAGACCATGATAACTTTTCGTTTTGAGGTCCCCAGATGCCAAAAACACCATTCGTTCAAATTTTTATATATGTATTTTTATATGTATATATATTTATATATATATATATATATATATATATGTGTTCGTAAGCACGATAACTCTCGTAAAAAAAGTCCGATCTTAATAAAATTTGGTACAAATATGTAAAGTACCATTTATTTGAACGAGTTCGAAAACCAGACAAATCGCACCATCCGAAGGGGGGTTTTGGGGGGCTTTTGTACCCCAAAAAATGGGTTTTTGGGGGTTTTCACATTTAATTTTTATTTAAATCAAATTTTAATTTATACCATTGAATTAAGCTTAAAAAACAAACAATTTGGTATTTTGATCATTGCTCTACGTCAATTGGTTACTGAGATATTACAAATGCTAAACACAGTATGTTGTCTAATGTTATTCTTAAGGAGAAAAAGACAAATTTTATTTCTCGGTTATTTATGAACATAAACTGACGAAACTTGGTATATCGCTTCATCTGGTTGTGGTTTGTTGATGTTTGAACAAAAAACCAATTTTTCGCCTATGGTTCCCGAAGCAGCAAACCAAGGTACTCGGTCCCCATGTTATTCTTATGGAGAATAATAAAAATGTTATATATCGCTTATTTATGAATGTATATGGATGAAACTTGGTATGTGACTTGACTTAGATGAGTTCTATTGATATTTGTATAAAAATCAATTATTTTTTGTTCCTTTTTGCAGCAAACCTGCGTACTCATCCCTAATGTTATTCTTATGGTATAGTGAATATTTTAAAAATCACTTATTTATGATTATATTTCTTATGAATTCTGGTAAGAGGCTTAATGTAATATTAAGACATATATATTCATTGGAAATTCGCTGAGTACGCAGGTTTGCTGCGACGGGGGTATTATTTTTAATCTCTTCGGTTAACCAATTGTTCTTTTAGCAAATTTCCGCTATAGGGAAGAAGCTATTACCGTAGGTCTCATGGTAAGACTTAAGCCCGAGACCATGATAACTTTTTGTTTTGAGGTCCCCAGATGCCAAAAACACCATTCGTTGAAATTTTTATATATGTATATATATATGTGTCTGTAAGCACGATAACTCTCGTAAAAAAGGTCTGATCTTAATAAAATTTAGTAGAAATGTGTATAGCACCATTTATTTGAACGAGTTCGAAAACCAGACGAATCGCACCATCCAAAGGGGGGTTTTGGGGGGGTTTCGTACCCCAAAAATGGGTTTTTTGGGGTTTTCACGTGTAATTTTTATTTAAATCAAATTTTAATTCATACCATTGAATTCAGCTTAAAAAAAACAAACAATTTGGTATTTTGATCATTACGCTACGTCAATTGGTTACTGAGATATTGAAAGTGCTAAACACAGTACGTTGTCTAATGCTATTCTTATGGAGAAAAATCAACATTTTATATCTCGCTTATTTATTAACATACACTGACGAAATTTGGTATATGGCTTCATCTGGTTGTGGTTTGTTGTTGTTTGCACAAAACAAAATTTTTCGCATATGGTTCCCGTTGCAACATACCTGGTACTCGATCCCCATGTTATTCTTATGGAGAATAATTAAAATGTTGTATATCGCTTATTTATGAATGTATATGGATGAAACTTGGTTTGTGACTTCACATTAATGAGTTCTATTGATATTTACATACAAACCCATTATTTTGTGTTCATTGTTGCATCAAACCTGCTTACTCATCCCCATTGTTATTCTTATGGAGAATAATTAAAATTGTATGTATTGCTTATTTGTGAATATATTTTAATGAAACTTGGTATGCGGCTTTATGTGGTATTAAGACATATATTTTGCATTTTAAATTCGCTGAGTACGCAGGTTTGCTGCGACGGGGGTATTTATCTATTACTGTGATTAATGTTTTTGGGAATGCTTGCTCGAAAAAAAAGATGAAAGTACTATGAAATAAATTATATTTTTTGTCAATAGGGGCAAAATTTAATCTTAGTTAGGGATGAAAGCCATGATATTTTTATATGTGGGATAAAGATTGTTTAAATTATATACATTGTATCAGTATTAATTACAAACAAATCAAATTTAGCTTCCTTTTTGATAAACGGGCCATTGATCCTCGATACAGTAACGGGCTTCATAGCATGCTCGAGATGGTAAGACAATAGAATACAAGTTAAAACAATGTTAACTAAAGGGTCTGAACAGCCCAGAATTGGTAGCAGAGCAAGGTTTTGATCCACATATATCTGGGTTATGGGCCCAGCACAAGTGGGTTTGGTTTTTTTTACTGATATTATGTTTTTCAGTCTCATTTATGGCCGACTTTTGTTTCCTGTCTTCAAAATGATTTTATTTTGATTTTGGTATTACTGAAACTTAGTTTGGGTGATAGAGGAGAATCTTGATTACAAGAGAATATTACTGGAAATTGTATGGGTGCATAGGAATTGGGCCAATGGGATGGGTGTAGCAAGTTGAATGGTGAATGAGGCAGCCATTATGAAGTGGTTTATGAGACCACAAACCCAAAAGGCACTAGTGGTCACCTAGGTTAAGTGTTTTATGATAGTAGTTAATACAGTTTTCACCTGTTACAGAGCCTGTATGTTGTCCAGCCTTGCTTCCTCCCCCAGTGTACTCCCACCTCTGTCTGCTGATGTCTACTAGACTGCTTGGAACTTCCTCTCCCAACCAGACTTTCACTGTGGAGGACGGCTTTTCTTTAGACCACCTCCAGGGTAAAAAAATCCTGAATTTGTAGTTGTTATATCAGTGTAATTTACTGTCAGAACATTTTTCAAAATCAAATAGAATTGAGTGAAGAATTAACTATTTTAGTACTGTATTAAGTAGAAATGCCACGTTCATTTTTCAGTTGTAAACTTAAAAATTCTTTTTGCAGAATTCCGGACCCGCGTTTTTCAGTTATAACTGTTGCAGCAAAGGTAATCATAGATAAACGAAAAGCTCTTCAGCTACCTCTTCAACTTATACTTAGTGTTTATTAAATACTGTAACTTCTAAGGATCCTAAACTCCTACTTAGCTTAAATCATGGTTTAAAATATTTATCCTGGAATTACTGAGGAATGCTAACCCAACCCCAAGGGTCTTAATCGTAGTAAATTCTATTATCAAATTACAACTTAAATAGGAACAATTAAAAGAAAAAAGGATAAACAATTAAGAAGAATTATAAGAATGTTTAAAAATATGTAGTTGAATTTTCAAAATATGTAGTTGAAATCACCATTAAAACTGGTCCACTACATGAAGTGGAAATGAGCCCCTCCAGTTTTTCTCAGGATCAATGATAATCGTTAAAATTAAAAAAAAGTGCTACTGAGAGATATACAAACTGTCACCATCAGGACTTTCTGCAAGTACTAACTATACTTGCACTTGCACCACAGAAGTGATTGGGTTAAAAAAAAGAGATGCAGTAGAGTACAGTGAGCCCCCTTCAGCTGACCAGTGTCTTATCTCAGCTCTGCTACTGAGAGACACTCAGTCTGTTACCTTACGGACTGTCTGCAAGTACTCTGTTTTTGAACTCGTCTCACAGGAGTAAATGACCAGGAGACGTGGTTGATGAGGAGGGAAACACTAGGACACAGTGAGCCCTCTACAGCTGACTAATGCAGCTCTGCTACTGAGAGAGATATTAGGTGATACCTTCTCGAGTCTCTGCAAGTACTAACTGTTTTTGAACTTGACCCACAGGGGTGAATGAGCAGGTTGAGATGATGAGGAGGGAAGCTCTAGAGCACAGCGAGTTCTCTACGGCTGACCAATGCCTCACCACAGCTCTGTTACTGAGAGACACTCAGGCTGTTACCTTCTGGACTGTCTGCAAGTACTATCTTCAAGTCACCGCTATTTCTTCTCAAAGGTGCGTAACGTTTAATGTTATTTAAGGTTACTTGAAGAATTGTTCAGTTTTAAAAAAACATAACGATTTGGTTAGGTTACTCAAAAAGTTGGATTAATAGAATTCATAAAAATACACCCCATGTTGAGTTCAAAATAGTAATTGGTTTAGTACATTGTACTTCAAAGTCTTATTCCTAAAAGTGGTATAATGATAAGTTTATTTAAGTTCAATTTAATACAATTAAAATATTTGTACTCATTGTTCACATAGTAATCACAAGTTATGTTGAATAGTTTCACACAGTTAATAACAGTTACACAATTAAGCCTAGACAGTAAGAAGGCAGTTACAGTAACAAGCCAATCATTAAATATAACAAATTGTTTTAGATATACAGATTCTTCACTAGAAAAATCGCCAAAGGTGTACAAAGTCTTATAAATAAAATACCCAATGAGATTTCACAAACAGTATTTTTTTAGCGAATTTCCCCTATAGGGAAGAAGCTATTACCGTAGTCGGCATGGTAAGACCTAGGCCCGGGACCATGATAACTTTTCGTTTTGAGGTCCCCAGACCCCAAAAACACCATTGGTTCGAAACTGTGTATATATATATATATATATATATATATATCTATCTATTTATATATATATATGTGTGTCCGTGAGCACGATAACTCTCGTAAAAATAATCCGATTTTGACGAAATTTGGTATAAACGTGTAAAGCAGCCATTTATGACTTGAAGTTCAAAGACCAGACAGATCGACCTATCCGAAGGGGTATTTTGGGGGGGTTTTGTACCCCAAAAATTGGTTTTTTGAGTTTTAGCGAATTTCCCCTATAGGGAAGAAGCTACAGTAGAACCTTGCTACGGCGACCCTCGATAAGACGAAAACCTCGATAATGAGTCTGATTTTATAATCCCCGCGAATCTCCCATAACACTCAATGTTATAAATACCTCTATAACACGACTCCTTTTCAAATAAATACCTCGATAGCACGTCTTTTTGTGTTTTCATATTACTAATAAATAAACCTCTATAGCGCGTCTTTTCAAATAACTGAACTTTTATAGCACGACTTCCACCTCAATAACACGCTTCTTTGGGTAAGTAAACGTTATTATGTCTTCATCAAAGAAGAGTGTCCAAACGTCTTTTGTATTTGGGTTGTTGCCTAGCTCTCTTGCAGGCCCTATTATGCCTGGCAACCCACTTCTTATTATGTTTTGTCTAGGTGTACGAATATTTCTAGGGGGGGGTTGAAGCTCAGGCATTCGGAGGTCCATATTCTTTTTTCTTTAGCCGCTCCAAGAAATACTCTGGTAGTGGAATGTTTGCCGCAGTGATATTTGGTATGTTTTTTTCTCCGTGCTCTTTTTCTAACATCAGTTCATCTGACCTTTCATCTTCATCTGACCTTCCATCTTCAGCTGGCCTTTCATCTTCATCTGATCTTTCATTATTATCGTAACTTTTGTTATTATTATCATTTTTGCTATTTCCAAAATGTTCACCTCTTGATTCTTGAATCACTCGATTCGGGTTCTTCATCCGAAATGACATAATCAGGATCGGCATCCGAGTCATCTACAGGATCATCCGAAAATTCGTCCTTTGTTTCACATTCAGCACCCTCAGATGTCAATAAACCTCGAATTTGATCACTAAAATTGGGATCAGTGATTGTGATGTGTTTACTGAAAGTATACTTATCCATTACAAATTTAAAAATTAAAAAAGTTCAGAGAAATTCAATGAAAACTGTAACAACAGTTTCTCACTGACACATTCAATTACATCACTAAACAAAACACACGGTATTTTTGACCGGCGCGAAAATTACGTTAAACGAAAGATACGGTCATTCTGACTGTTCCAATTTCACAAAAACATATTGTTCACTCAACTCCGTCACTGAAACTGAAGAATATGGGGATGGATGGTGAGGGATGGCCGAAGGGGTAAGGTATGTGGAGGGAGGAGCGCCAAGGTCAAGCAGGAGTACCAATTCTGTGAAGTAAAATTTACCCGTCGGTCAAAATGACCGATGTTTTGTTATAAGTGTTAACTATTATTATCTTGATTGTTTGTAGATTTTATCAGTATTTCAAGATTTTCAAAAGTATTTAATTTACATAAATGTATCTAAACTGACATCAAAACACAATATTGTAGTATACAAATTTTAATAAACCTTTATTATATTTGTATTATTAAATTTATTGAAAACCTTTGTTTAAACCGTGGTTTTGGGTTATCCGTGACCCTCCAACCGGTCAATACCCCGGATAATTGGGAGTTGACTGTATGCCAAACTTACTGTTATTTATTCTCACTGTAACAGCAGGTAAAAATGTACTGCCAATTTGCCAATTATAATAATAAAATATTTGTTTATTAGAGATGAACAGAAACCCAAACAGGTGGAGCATTTTGATTCGTACAGTGCCTCAGACTTGAAGAGAGTCAACCAGTTTCCCCATCTGCAGCCTTTAGACACATGTTACGATGTTCTGTGCGATCCTTATTCTTATCAGGTACTTTGTTCTTATTCAAATGTTATTTATGAACTACCATCATGTTTTAAAGTTATTGTGATTTAAAGATATTTAAAACTTCTAATAAATGTGCCTGTAGATCAAGGAAAATTGTGATCTTGGTGTGTAATTGTGATCACTGAGCAGATTTTGTATGCTGGAAGTATCAGTATTTTAAATCAATATTATTTTGGATCTACTAATATTTATCAATCTCTATTAAACCTCTAAATTTTATATCCTTATAGTATTTACAAAAGGCTAAAGATCACGAAAAGCATTGTAGTATTCCATGATTAACAAAAATAGTATTGAAATCAATTTTATACTAAACATATTTATCATAGGTCAGTTGCTTTTATATATACTTATATAGGTCAGGCTGGAAAAAGTTATACACATTTTACAATATATAAACTATAGACAGCAGTAAATAACTACTGACTGCCATGGGCTGCAGGTTAGTAAAAATAGTGTTTGTAAAGAGGCAGGTATGTTAATTATTACATCACATGCTTCTGAACTAAAATTACCAATTGAGATAAAATAAAAAATACCCCCGTCGCAGCAAACCTGCATACTCAGCGAATTTCGAATGAATATATAACATAACACATTAAAACACTTCACAGGATTCATAAGAAATGTATTCACAAACAAGCGATATTTAAAATATTAATTATTCTCCATAAGAATAACATTGGGGATGAGTACACAGGTTTGCTGCAACAAGGCACACAAAATAATGGGTTTTTATGCAAATATCAATAGAATTCATCTTAGTGAAGTCACATACCAAGTTTCATCCATATACATTCATAAATAAGCGATATATAACATTTTAAGTATTTTCCATAAGAATAACATGGGGATCAAGTACCTAGGTTTGCTGCTACAGGAACCATAGGCGAAAAATAGTTTTTTTGTGCAAACAACAATAAACCACAACCAGGTCAAGCCATATACCAAATTTCGCCAGTTTATGTTCATAAATAAGCGAGATATACAATTTTTCTTTTTCTCCATAAGAATAACATTAGACAACGTACTGTGTTTAGCACTTTCAATATCTCGGTAACCAATTGACGTAGAGCAATGATCAAAATACCAAATTGTTTGTTTTTTTAAGCTCAACCTAATGGTATAAATTAAAATTTGATTTAAATTTAAATTACCTGTGAAAACCCCCAAAAACCCATTTTTGGGGTACAAAACCCCCAAAAAACCCCCCTTCGGATGGTGCGATTCATCTGGTTTTCGAACTCGCTCAAATAAATGGTACTTTACATATTTGTACCAAATTTCATTAAGATCGGACCTTTTTTACGAGAGTTATCGTGCTTACGGACACATATATATTTATATATATATATATATATAAATATATATATATATTTATATATATATATATAAATATATATATATACATATATAAAAATTTGAACGAATGGTGTTTTTGGCATCTGGGGACCTCAAAATGAAAAGTTATCATGGTCTCGGGCTTAAGTCTTACCATGAGACCTACGGTAATAGCTTCTTCCCTATAGGGGAAATTCGCTAAAATCTATTATTGTAGGAAGTAAAATAGACCTAAAAGAACTTAAAAATACCCCCGTTGCAGCAAACCTGCATACTCAGCGAATTTCAAATGGTACTTTACTATGGGCATGAAGCCACTTCAAACTTTCATCAAAGCATTTTCATAAATAAGCGAGATATGACATTTTATTATTATTATTATTCTCCATAAGAAAAACATTAGTCTGAGTATGCAGGTTTGCTGCATCAAGGAAAACAAAAATCGGGTTTTATCTAAATACCAGTGGATCACCACTAGATGAAGCAACATTCCAAGTTTTACCAATGTATATTCATAAACGAGCAAGATATCACATGTTTCTTATTCTCCATAAGAATAACATTACAGCTGCTGAGTACGCAGGTTTGCTGCCATGGAACCACAAAAAATGGATTTTGTATGCAAATATAAGTAAACTTCAACCATATAAAGCCACATACCAAATTTAATTAACATATGTTTATTAATAATTGAAATATAACATTTTACTTATCCTCCATAAGATTAACATTGGCCAACATTAGGGGTGTGCGAGTAGTAATTTTTTTAATTGAGTCGAGTCGAGTAGTGCCAATTATTTTCGAGTTTCGAGTATTTTCGAGCGAGTATTTGCCATCAGTTGGTAGTTTAAATAGTGTAATGGGATTTGGATACCACCCTAGATTTCATAATCTAAACATGGTTTCTAACTAATACATGAGTAGCTATACAAAGTTTTGGCCAGTACAATCAAACTGGGTTACGTATTGACAAACAAAACACAGTTTGACATTCCTTTACGGCCGATGAAACAGGGCCCGGTTGTCATTTGGCCAATTTCACCTGGTCCAGACATCACTTATAATCAATATTAAATGACGAAATCGTTAGTCACGGCCAAAATTACGCGGTCTGATCATCATTTTCGGCCGATTTTACGTTATGCGATCGCCTTTTGAGGCCGTTACTAGGCGTTTTGGCCGGTCGTAGTCGTTCGCGGTCGTCATTTTCGGCCGATTTTACGTGATACGAGTGCCTTTTGCGGCCGTTACTACGCATTTTGGCCGGATCGCAATCGTTCACGGTCGTCATTTTCGGCCGATTTTACGTGATGCGATCGCCTTTTGCGGCCGTTACTACGCGTTTTGGCCGGTCGCAATCGTTAGCGATCGTCCGAAAATCGGCGGGAAATACTCGCTCGAACTTTCGAGTAGTTTTCAAAACTTCGAGTCGAGTTTGAGTATTAAAATACTCGGCCGAAAACTCAAAAGTTTTGAGTACTCGCACACCCCTAGGCAACATACTGTGTTAAGCACTTTCAATATCTCAGAAACCAATTGACGTAGAGCGATGATCAAAATACTAAATTGTTGATTTTTTAAGCTGACTAATGGGGTATACCAAAATTTGGGTTTAAAAATAATTATATGTAGAAAGTTCAAAAAACCCATTTTTGGGGTACAAAATCCCCCCAAAACCCCCCTTAAAGTAGAGCGACCTGTCTGGTTCTCAAACTCATGAAAATTGATGCTACATTACCTTGTGAATACCAAATTTCGTCAAGATCGGACTACTTTTACGAAAGTTATCGTGCCTACGGACACAAAGTTTTTGGCATCTGGGGGCCTCAAAATGAAAAGTTATCATGGTCCCAGGCCTAGGTCTTACCATGATGATTACGGTAATAGCTTCTTCCCTATCAGGGAAATTCGCTAAAATAACCGAATTGAAAATACTAACACAAAAGAATAAGAAAATTCATGCAATGTTATAGTTTATTGATGAAAAAACAAAAATAATTTAGCTTGTGATTTTGAATACCTTATTTAGACTAAATAATATTTTTGACACCGATTCATAAATATAATTGTTTATTTTAAAAATTATTTAATCAGCCCACAACAGTTATTTTACTTTTAGGACAAACTTTGGTCTGGCAAAGTTTTAGATTTTAAAGGTCTAGCTAAAATATCAGTATTGATTTTGTCCGTTTGTCAGAGGCTTCAGCTGGAGAGGGTGAGTGTCCACGAGTGGCGGAGGGGAGACTACAAGCACACACAGAAGGTGGTGGAGAGGCTCATACTGCTGGGGGAGATGGACCGAGCTGTGCAGCTGCTGCTGGAGACTGAGCTGGACAACCCGAGCTACTACACGGACGGCATCAAGTGAGTGGCGGACCCCTCTGGTGGCTAGGAATGTACTGCATACAGAGTGACTCAGTACCACCACAGAACTGTTTACTGTTACTCTATGATCAGTTGAGCTCATACTGCTGGGGGAGATGGACTGAGCTGTGCAGCTGCTGCTGGAGACTGAGCTGGACAACCCGAGCTACAACACTGACGGCATCAAGTGAATGGCGGACCCCTCTGGTGGCTAGGAATGTACTGCATGCAGAGTGACTCAGTACTACCACAGAACTGTTTACTGTTACTCTATGATCAGTTGAGCTCATACTGCTGGAGGAGATGGACTGAGCTGTGCAGCTGCTGCTGGAGACTGAGCTGGACAACCCGAGCTACAACACTGACGGCATCAAGTGAGTGGCGGACCCCTCTGGTGGCTAGGAATGTACTGCATGCAGAGTGACTCAGTACTACCACAGAACTGTTTACTGTTACTCTATGATCAGTTGAGCTGTTTGTCATTGTAGATCTTCAGCAACCAGTGATCGCAGGTTTTCAGAGAGCATTTGACCATGTCATGGTTACTGATACCCTTGTAAACAATTCTCTAGGACACACACAATTCTATTTTTTGATGTCTGCAGCAATGCGTAGAGAAAAGACGCTTGTGTGAATTTAACCCTACGTACATCCTTATTCAACCTTCCTTGTGTAACCTTATTCTAATAAGTTTTGTCGTGATTTTATCTTAAAAGCAAAATAAGTCAAGGATAATCTTTTCTTTGTTTAGATTTGTCTTTTATTTTGATTAAATTAATTTAGTTTCTGCTCAAAATAAATAAAACAATTAATTAAGTGTGTTAGTATATTAAATGAGTTCGGTATTTCTGAAATTTCTCAGAAGTTATGTGTGAGATTGTCCTTTTGATTGTCTACGTAAAAAGAAATTACTACATTTTGGCTGAATTCTCAAGAGGCTTTATTCCATAAAAAACAACTTATAACACTACTTCCAGCCCTGAAATTTCACCTTTCAAGTATTAATTGCTGGCCTGACTCCAGGAAAAAAAAACACATTTGTGAGCGCTACATTCTGTAGTTAACCTCTAGTAAAATTTTGTGTAATGAAGATCTATTATCATCTGATCAAATAAAAGTGAATGCCTAAAAGAATAACATGGAAACTTTAAAAACCTATGGTGTGGAGCCCTTGGGGGATTTCTTAAAATATCTTTTTAATTAAGGTATGGTCACTTTATGGAAAAAGAATACAATTTTGTGTTTTGTAGGTGTACAGGTTTTGGCTCAGGGCCTCTTCATCTTTTTCATCTGTTCATAGATTTCAAGGTCAAGCTATTTTTTACATTGAAAATCTATTATCTCTTATTTTTTTTTCTTACAGAGCATGTTTGGTGGCAACAATTCAATCCACAGGAGCCGCTCAGAGTACCATCAAGTTGGTGGCTACGAACCTCATAGCCAACGGCAAGATTTGGGAAGGTATTTGTTATTGATTTTTCATAGGACAAACTCTTAATAATTAGTAGTTAACTGTCAATTTTGTAGAATTCCACATAAAGAAGGTGTGAGCTTCTGAATTTTTTTAGTCTGATTAGAAATGAGAATCTTTTGATACATAGTGTTAAATTATTTGTAAGACCTCAAATAATGTCACATAGTCAAGTTGGGAACGCAGTTTGCTTAAATTTAGATGTTAATTTATATTTTTATTACGTCTATTTTTAAAAACATATAATTTGGTCTTCAGTCTTTAAACTCCAAATGTTAATTAATTTCACTATTCCCAAACTTAAGAAGAATTTACTAATTTTGTTCTTTACATGATATAAAAAAACTGTAACAATTTAAAAACATTTTAGTTTTTTATGTTCGTACTATTGCAGGTGTGCAGTTGCTGTGCTTGATAGGCAAGGGCCTGGACGGATGTCGCTACCTCTCCTCTTATGGGCTGTGGGAATCTGCTGTTTGGCTGGCCAAGAGCACACTGCCTCCTATAGAAACTCTGGAGGTCCTCAAGAAGTGGTCAGACCACCTCAGTGCCATTGGCGAGAGGGTAAGAAAAAAGTACAACCATGATTTGAAGAATTAAGCCTACTTGATTGCAATATTACTTACTTGATACATACTTGATAATTACTTGGCACTTACCATACTTGATACATATACTGGGTGTCCAAAAATTATCTTTACAACTTTAAACGTGTGTAAATAAAATAATTGTAATAGTTTAGTGTAGTGGTGTTTGATTTTTTGTCAAACACATGTTCTAAAGTTTGTTTTTTTAATATTTGCATAGTTTTTTACTTAGTTATTTCATGTTATAGCCATCTTATTTAGAACATTTTCTTTTAAATGAAAGTGAGATGTGTTTTAGGTTCACTACTGTGACGCATAGCGGCACGCTATTTTATATAGTACACACAAGCTGCGTCGCGGAGCCACTGCCAGGAGCACTTCGCCTGTAGCGTCGTTGACAGAGCAAAGGCCCTTTTTCCTCTCTTGTCAACCAAAAGCTCTCTCAACGTTATACCTCCCTCTCTCCTAGAAAATCTTCACCACAGGCTGACGTTTTTAACTTTCAGTCTTCACCAAGTCTTCAAATGGACAAGTTTTAACATTATAAATATAGTTTTTAGAGACGGTATGGCTGGCTAAACAGCTCCATAAGGGGCAAACCCATAAGGTTCGCCCTGGTACCAGAAATGTAGAAAACTAGTATTTGAGTTCGGAGCACTTGCCCCGAACACTTTTCAACAGATTTAATTTCACCACGTTTGGGCAGTAATAAATTAGACTCCCCAGAAGATTCTCCATAGTTTCTCAATAGTTTGCAGTAAATTTCTACATTCAGATAGCTTAAAGTGTAGTTACCATGTTTTGGTCAGTTATATTAGCAACCTCAGATACTGATCTCAATATCAATATGCCAGGTGTTTTGGAAGGATAGATTATTAAGTCATTACAGTTATTTAGATTAAATCAAGCTGGCTAGGTAGGCTTTCTGGTCTCCGGTAAAAGGTCTCCGAGCCTCTGGTCCCCTGCACATGTTTCCAGTTAAATTATTTAGTTTGGTACAGGTATTTACAACACAGGTTTGGAAGAGGCAGCAGCCATCCATTCAGCCATTGCAGTCCCATTATTTCCCTATTAGTAGCATACTCAGCACGCCCAAGGGCAAGTCCTAATAAACATTCCATAAACTACCCCTAAGGGATCATTTTTCGCTACACTACTACAAGATCTGATGTTCAAGTTCTAAGGAATTTTCGAGGCTTATTATTTTGATATTGGAACAAGAAATTCAAAACAGGAAGTGTACTCCAACAAATAAAATAGTAGACCCACTGGTGAAATTGAGACATACATTTTAACCCCTTTCAGGAGAACACCTTTATTTTATAAAATAGTTATGAAATAAAATAGTATAACATAATGGAAATATAAGCAAACACACTTTAGATCAACTCATCACGAGTTTCACAAAAAAGTCAAAATTCACTAAAATATCACTTTTATTTTACTTTCCAAACACGTTTAAAGTTGTAAAGGTAATTTGTGGACCACCGGAATTGTCGTTTGTTTAATAATAATCTGGGCTATGAATTTGTCATATTGCCCATCTTCTTATGCTAAGCTTTCTCAGTAAGTTCATTGGCAGGGGTGTCATATATTTGAGTGTGAAAAAACAAACAATCCTCCAATGAATCAAATCGATATTTGTTGGGATACATTGTCAACACCTTTCTAGAATACTGACAATTAGAATTTGTTTAAGAATTTATGCTGTTGGGAACGCTTAAAGTATTGGCCTATTTTTTGGTTTTAATTTAAGTAGGACGATTAAAGTCTATCTTATTAAAAAAATTTGGGAAAGAGGGGGGATCATCAGATACTCTGTTGTTTGTCATGACTTACCGTGTCTTGCCTATACAGGAGTTTGCTGCTCTGGTGCTGATCTCACAAGGCCAGTGGGACAGAGTGCTAGAACTGCTGCTGACTCACGGACAGACAGTCAGGGCTGGACTGCTGCTGCTGACCCTTCAGGACATCAGATACTCTGTTGTTTGTCATGACTTACCATGTATTGCCTACACAGGAGTTTGCTGCTCTGGTGCTGATCTCACAAGGCCAGTGGGACAGAGTGCTAGAACTGCTGCTGACTCACGGACAGACAGTCAGGGCTGGACTGCTGCTGCTGGCCCTTGTGGACACCAGATACTCTGTTGTTTGTCATGACTTACCATGTATTGCCTACACAGGAGTTTGCTGCTCTGGTGCTGATCTCACAAGGCCAGTGGGACAGAGTGCTAGAACTGCTGCTGACTCACGGACAGACAGTCAGGGCTGGACTGCTGCTGCTGGCCCTTCAGGACATCAGATACTCTGTTGTTTGTCATGACTTACCATGTATTGCCTACACAGGAGTTTGCTGCTCTGGTGCTGATCTCACAAGGCCAGTGGGACAGAGTGCTAGAACTGCTGCTGACTCACGGACAGACAGTCAGGGCTGGACTGCTGCTGCTGGCCCTTGTGGACATCAGATACTCTGTTGTTTGTCATGACTTACCATGTATTGCCTATACAGGAGTTTGCTGCTCTGGTGCTGATCTCACAAGGCCAGTGGGACAGAGTGCTAGAACTGCTGCTGACTCACGGACAGACAGTCAGGGCTGGACTGCTGCTGCTGGCCCTTCAGGACATCAGATACTCTGTTGTTTGTCATGACTTACCATGTATTGCCTACACAGGAGTTTGCTGCTCTGGTGCTGATCTCACAAGGCCAGTGGGACAGAGTGCTAGAACTGCTGCTGACTCACGGACAGACAGTCAGGGCTGGACTGCTGCTGCTGGCCCTTCAGGACATCAAATACTCTGTTGACAATATCCTTTACTGGCACATTCACATACAATCCATAATTGGTCAGCAAAGATTCAAAGATCATATTTTGTATTAGGGGTGTGCGAGTAGTGATTTTTTTAATCGAGTCGAGTCAAGTCGAATGTGCCAATTATTTTTGAGTTTCGAGTATTTTCAAGCGAGTATTTGCCATCAGTTGGTAGTTTAAAATAGAGTAATGGGATTTGAATACCACCCTAGATTTGATTGTCTAAACATGGTTTCTATGTAATACATGAGTATCAATACAAAGTTTTAGCCAGTACAATCAAATTGGATTACGTACTGACAGACAAAACACAGTTTGACATTTGTTTCTGGTCGATAAAACAAGGTCCGGTTGTCATTTGGCCAATATCACCTGGTCCATACATCTCCTATAATCAATATTAGATGACAAAATCGTTAGTTATGGCCGATATTAAGTGACCCGGTCGCCACTTTTGTCGATTTTATCTTTTCCGTCGTCATTTACGGCCGAAATTACGCGGTCCGAATGTCATTTTCGGCCGATTTCACGTAATGCGATTGCCCTTTGCGGCCGTTACTATGCGTTTTGGCCGGTCGCAATCGTTTGTGATCGTCAATTTCAGCCGATTTTCCGTGATGCGATCGCCTTTGCGGCCGTTACTACGCGTTTTGGCCAGTCGCAATCGTTAGCAATCGTCCGAAAATCAGTGGGAAATACTCGCTCGAACTTTGGAGTAGTTTTCAAAACTTCAAGTCGAGTCGAGTATTAAAATACTCGGCCGAAATCTCAAAGTTTTGAGTACTCGCACACCCCTATTTTGTATGCAGATTTGGTCATTTGTGTCAATGTGAGCGAAGTAGCAGCGCATATTCACCATTGTGGTGAGTGAGTGATTAGTTCACCTTCACAATCAGTAAATTTGGTATTTTGTTATTTTTTTGTAATCAACTTTGTTCTGATTATTTCGAACCTCACACTTATTGGCACTCTGCAGTTATAATCCCTCAGCAGTTTTTTGTCAATGTATTGGTGGCACCATCTTGCAGTAACAAGTTCAACTAACTCAAAACAGAAGGCAATAAGTTTCAGAGTGGGATTTTTAAAGTGTAGATTTGGGTAGGTGTCGAAATAGCATAGTGGAAAATACAGATTCTGGTTCAGTTCCATTTTATCCTGAATTATCGGCCATAAATGACGATCGCACTGTGTGGTATTGGCTGTAGGTGACAATAGTCTTGCTTAATCTCGGCTGAAAATTACAATCGTCTCGCTTAATTTCTGCCGAAAATTACAATTGGTTTACATTAAATCATACGTTAATAATGTTCAAGATGTAATCTATAATTTTAAAAATAGATGTTGGTTTGTTTGTTTGTATATATATTTGAAGTTTGTGGACTCGGACACCGTTGGACCATTTGCCATGAAACGTGGTATATATATGTTAAATTTCACGGAGAAGGTTTTTAAGCCATCCATTTCGTCCTAACTCAATTATTGGGTTCCTCCCAAGAGGCCCAAAAGGATTCTCATATAAACCTTATGGAAAGATATTGTTGTTTACATAAAAGCTAATGACATGCTTACTTGAACAGGTGATCTTGGTGATATTGGTTTTAGTTGGTAATACTCAAAGGCATGACAACGTCTGCCGGGTAACAGCTAGTTTTCTGTAAAATACAACTAAGACCATGCATTATCACCATAATAAATGACTGAACAACGTGATATTTTCTGTAAATAACTATTGCGCAACTTAATCTCTACTGTAAATGAAGACAGCATGAAGATCGCATCGTAGTCCACTGTAAAAGATGACCGGACACCATGTAATATGTAATATGTCATAAATGACCATTACACAGTTTTTTCTTAGAAATAAATGATAATATACGGTAAACGATGACTGAAGGACCATGCATCATCACCTTTATAGACAAGTGAACCATGTAATATCGGCCATAAATAAGAATAAACTCTACTGAACTAGTTGGCATAAACAAGAATGACAAAAAAAATTGGCTTATTGACTGAAACCATAACTGGACAACAGTTCATCAATGTTTATGGATGGAATTAAACGTTGAAAATTTACATATTATAGAAACAGACTTAGTATAAAACTAATTAAAAAAATAATTGTTGTAAGTACCCAGAACAGATAATTGGTCAATGACAAACGATTTAAGTTTAAATTTAATTTAATAATATTTAAGTAATAGATGTAAAAGCTGTGTATTATAATGGTTCCTTGTCTGTTCCGCAAGGGTCTTTTTTGGGACCGTTGCTTTTTGTTACATATGTGAACGATTTTCCCTTTAATATGTGTAGTGACCATGTTTCTTGTTTTATGTATGCAGATGATGGTTGTTTAAATTTTAAGACGGTAAAAGGATCACAAAATGAAGTCACTGTAAATATAGTTGAGACCATGGTGGATTGGTGTAAAGCCAATAAACTGTCTCTTAACCTCAGTAAAACTCAAAACCTTGAAGTATCTTATTCCAATTCTAGGAGTGTTCAAACTCCATGCAAATTTTTAGGTGTAGTCATTAATAGCAATTTAAAATGGCACCCTCATATAGATTATATTGTACCCAAAGTGTCAAAAGGAGTGTTTATGATAAGGAAATTAAAAATGTCCGTTTCGATTGAAGTTCTAGTACTCAGCTTTCACGGGCCCCTGGGCAGGCCTGGTGATGCGAGCCCTTTTTGCCATCCGGATCCAAGTTGGTGGTTGGTGACCTTTTTTTTAGTCACCGTTGTCCCCCCCCCCTGAGTACGGCCCTGCTGGTCACAGTTTATTTTAGTTTTCCATACTGTCATCTCACATTTGGGCCAACTGTAATCATGCCAACTCTTTGTTTGTTTTAAAAAAAAAAGCTTTAAGAATGATATATCGAGTGTTCCACCTTGAATTCACTGTACGCCTATTTTTATACGATTATCCGTTATGCCATTAACTTGCATTTACATTTTTCAGTTCCTTGTATTTGTAAACAACAACTGAATCGTTTTGTCTGTAACAATAATTTTCATAGTTATGAAAGTAGGAATCACTTTAAGCTAAAATATGACTTATGTTTTTAAAGCGTAACTCAAGCTAGTTTTAAATATAATGCAATGAAACTGTTCAACCATTTACCAGATAAAGTGAAAGAGTTGCCTGTGCAGAGTTTTAAACTAGTTATTAAGAAATATTTATAGAAACATTGTTTTTACCATTTGGATAAATATTATGTAGGGGTGTGCGAGTAGTGGTTTTTTTAATCGAGTCGAGTAGTGCCAATTATTTTTGAGTTTCGAGTATTTTCGAACGAGTATTTGCCATCAGTTGGTAGTTTAAAATAGTGTATTGAGTTTTGGAGACCACCCTAGATTTGATAATCTAAACATGGTTTCTAACTAATACATGAGTAGCAATACAAAGTTTTGGTCAGTAAAATTAAACTGGATGACGTATTGGCGAACAAAACACGGTTTGACATTCTTTTCTGGCCGATGAAACAGGGCCCGGTTGTCATTTGGCCAATTTCACCTGGTCCAGACATTGCTTATAATCAATATTAAATGATGAAATCGTTGGGTACGGCCGAAATGACGCTGTCCGATCATCATTTTCAGCCGATTTTATGTGATACGATTGCCTTTTGCGGCCGATTCTACGCATTTTGGCCGGTCGCAATCGTTCGCGGTTGTAATTTTCGGCCGATTTCACGTGATTCGATTGCTTTTTGCGGCCGTTACTACGCTTTTTGGCCAGTCGCAATCGTTAGCGATCGTCCGGAAATTGGCGGGAAATACTCGCTCGAACTTTCGAGTATATTTCAAAACTTCGAGTCGAGTTTGAGTTACCCGGTCAAAAACTCAAAAAAAAAATACTCAGTCGAAAACTCATAGTTTCGAGTACTCGTACAACCCTAATATAACATAACGTATGTCTAAGTAATTTAGAATGATATTTGTTGACGCAGCCTATACGACATTGTATATTCTGTACAATTTGTCGATGGAATAAAGAATATTTTATTTGGAAAAAAAACAAAAAACTGGAACCAAAGAAAATTGGAGCCATCATATCCATCATTAATAATTTGTATGAATCTGAATGCTTTTGATACATAAAAAAAAAAAAAAAACAATGCTGTAGGTGAAATTTGTCAAACTCTTTCACTTTCTCTAAAGACTGTTACTCCCCTCCTGTGAAAACTAAATGAATGTGTGAATTTCATTTATAATATAGTTGCTCTAGTTATGTTATGTTAAGTGATGCTTTATATCTCGGTTCTTCACCTTCCTACTACACCACATACTCTTTCCTTAACTTCCATTACAGTCATTATTTACAGCAGTGCAGTCCCGGTTCTGTGAACACGCAAGCATTTGTGAGCCACTTGCAGAAGCTATTTCCAAACTTCAACCTGTTTATTGAAAGGTAAGACAACTTCAATCTACATTTTGTTATAATATACCGTATATATAGTTTACTAGACAAAAATATTGTTTGTTTATTGTTTATGTAACATGTACGTCTAGTTTTAAGGCATCAAGGCCAATTACACTATTTTGAGCCTTTATTTCTACTTCATTCTATTAATTTTTAAAGACAAGATGAAATATACAAATGAACGGTTTGAGATCAACTGAATGATTTTGATCTCAATCCACTATACAATAAAAAATGAAAAAACTTATCTGAATCGTGTCAATGCTTATTTATCTCTTTTCATAGCTACCATCTCATTTAAATTGATAACCTCTACACTCAAGCATTCTACAATCTCAAGTCATTCATTCATTGGGGATTGAAGTTGAAGTTATTTGTAAACAGAATGCCTGTTGATTTGCCTTTTACATTTAATTATTCTGCTGTGGGTGAGTAAAAGTTATTTTTGTGGGTTAAAATTGTGATTAACTTTGACAAATGTTTAATTTCAACTAGCCATTTCAATGGTAACATTACATTTTTTAAAGCCAATGCTGGTAGGTTTTGTGATGCTCATGACTACGTGATAAGTCTTTTATGACAAATTGTATTAGAAATGCCAAACTGCAAACAATAACAGGTTTGTTATTTAGAGAAGATATTTTCTTTCATCAGATCACCTAGAACTCGGATTAAAGTAAATATTTATATTTTACATCACTTCACAATTTTTCTGCTTGGTAAGGGACTCTTATGTTTATAATTTTTTCTATTATTCAGAAGTCTAAAGTGATTTTAGTTAGATTCAATTAGTTTTTAGTTAAATTTAAAAAAATGTCTTCACTAACTTTACTAATGATGTATATATCAGAATGAATAAATAATGTATACATACATGCAACTGCATCTTCAACCTTGGACATTACTATAATGACTGTAAAATGAGTTAAAAAAATACCAATTTATATAACATGTATCAATAAGGATAAGGAATCAAGGATTTGAAGGAAAGGAGATCAGAATTGTTAAAGGGGAAGAGAAAAATGGCAAGAGGGGTAAAAAAATTCATGTTTTTGAATAAATTTGTATATAACATAAAAATTGCATTTGTATTACGTTTGGCTTTTAAAAAATATGTGGCTGTGTACCCTTGTGTTTTGAGAATCTTCAGTAGGTGAACATTTCTAAATTAACTTTTAGGCCTATTATTGAAGATTCTATTTGCAGTTTTATATCAATCAACTTATAAATAAATTATAATTTATTTTTTAGTTCTTACTTGTAAAGTTAGATAATTATGGTTGGTGAAAACATTTTACAAATTCTCAATTTTGATGGAAATTCTATTTTGTGCTGGGACTATGAGCTACAATGACATTATGTCATATGTATAGTGTCCCTAAGGTATTTGAGTACTACAACTTACCAATAAGTAAAGTAGATTTGCTCAAGTTATTGACTTTATATTTTAGATTTGTTTAGCTTTATTCAATCAGAACTCTTTCTTAAAAGAGGAAAATATTAAGACTGGTATATAAAAAGACAGACCTTTTTAAAAAGCATTTTCAGTATTATTTGGTATTCCAGAATACATCTTTTATGCAAAGAGGTATGAAAAATATAACAGAGAACTTAATAGTTTATATATTTTTGTGTCAAATAGTAACAGTGCAATCCCATTATAAGCTGTCTGAAACAGCAAAGATAATTGATCTCCCAACTTGTTTGATATGAAATTATATTTATATATCACAGTCACAAATAGTAGTCTGAAAGGGATATCTCCTTCACTTTACCTCAAACATTTGATAAATTATCTTCAATATAGGCTTGACACATTCAATATTATTCCCAACATAATAAAACAACTATTCTGTTTTGTGAAGTAAAGCTTAGTTATACTAGCTAAATAAATCACACAGTTTATTTATGTACATAGTGTGTACATATGTTTTATATTTAGTTGTGTATATGCATTCCTTTAAATAAGTATATATAAATATAATTGAGCTATTTTGTACCGCTTACAATTTTGAATTATTTTGTAATTTTATGGTTCATAGAATACAAATTGCTAGCTAAAGTGTTATCTGTCTATCTAATATGCTTAACAGCTAAATTTCATTGGAAAACACAGCTTTATAGAAATTGATAAAATCTTTTTCCAATATCGTCAGAACTATGAGAAAGTTTATTTTTGCTATTTTAAACTAGCATCTATTATTAGGGCTCTGCCCCTTTCTCGTCAAAGTTCTAATGCTAACCCTAAAGGAATAATAATGCAAGTGTTCCACTGTTTTATTTTCCAATCATGAACTTATTCACCTGATCAGTTTCACTATAGAATTTCCGTGAAAATAGCAGGCCCCACACACACCACAGCCGCAGGCCTTAAGTTATTAAGGTATTAGAAGATTAAAAAAATTAAATGCACTTTCATCTGGATAAATAAGTTGTTTCTTCACTGTTTCAATAGAGTATAAACTTCATCTAGTATTAAATAACCTAATCGAACTCGTTTTAGTAGTTTAAAAATACTTAAACTGAATTTTAAAGAGTAACAAAAGGTTGGACTTTGATCTATAGGATATTTTTGAAAAGGATAACAACTACTGTTCTGGTATGTCTTGTCCAATGTATTTAACCATTTCCAAGTGAGAAATACAAGAATGAAGTGGAATTCATAAAAAAATCAGTTGATCAGCACAAAATTGTAATTTTTGGCTCCCCTTGGCAAACAGACACGAGAATGGTAAAGTGGTGGCTGGATATGAAAAATGCCAAGTACTGGGCAGTAGAGATCAATCTTCTGGACAATGAACTAGAGCTGGGAGATGCGTTTTACCGGTGCAGTGGCGGCCAAACACTGCTGCCTTATGTTTTTATAAATGGGATGTAAGTGGGAAGTAGGCATGAGATACTCAAATTAGACACCAAAAACGAGTTGGATGAACTATTAGATGAACCCTATAAGGCGAAATAATCCCTTATACTTATTATGTCATTGACTTTTGTGGATTACATCATACTATTCTGGATTAAATTTGCGTCTTAAAAAATTGCAGAGCTTATTTCCATACAAAATTGATATTACAATTTATTGGTGGCTTTGCTATAAGTTTTCAATACGCTTGCTATTAATTAAGAATATTACTTTATATCTTACAGTGTAATGTGAAAGCATAGGACTTTATCTATCTTAGCCCTGGAGGTAGTGTATCATGGAGGTTTTTCAGGATTACAAAATGTTTTGCTAAAAATCCTAAACCTACAGCCGTGATCGTCCCTAAACCTCATGAGTATTTCCACACAGATCACCACTATAATAGCGGACAATTAAGTTGCCAGTTGAGGGTGTGGTTTGCTGGGCTATCAACCGAGATCAGCCAATAGTAGTTGTGCTTTGCCAAAACTCCACACCAGCTGATCGGGAATAACATTCGAGTGATATCCTTCTAAGGCAAAATGGCAACAGTGACCAGCGTACAACCATGCTATTGGCTAAAGCCCAACTGTCAACTTAACTGTCTGTTATTATAATCCCCACCCCACTCAATGTTATTTTACAAATTCAAAGAGGGTTTTAATTTTCATTCAACCAGTAGACCCGAGACCTCCGTAGGAAGTGGTAGGCCTACAATTGATCAAATTAATAAGGTATAGTTGTGTTTAAATTCAGCCCTTTATTGAGGGTTTGTTACCTTAAGAGGGAGTTTTTAAAATACTCATATTTATCCTCAGGTTTTCTAGTCAAGACTCACTCAAATGTGGCATGAATTGTTGTTGGACCTATGGATTCGCCAAATGATCCTGATACGGTGCACAGACATATGCATAAATGCCGGTAAAAAAAAACGATTTGAACAATTTATCTTTTTCTGGCTGTGAATTATTCAAAAATTTCAGTTTTTTAAATATTTATTTGTAAAGCTGTCAACTTACTTCTTATTTTTATAACACATTTTTTCATTTTTATTACCATTTCATTTTTATTTTTACATTTTAGGAAGAAACGTTAACAAGGACAGTAAGAAAAATCCATTTATCAATTTTATTTTTGTACAGATTTAAATTTTGTTAAATTTAAGTATTTATTCTGATTGTATTTGTAAAGCTGTCAAAACATTGTAGTTTTTTCTATGTAGGCTATAAAAACAAAAAAAGTATATTTCTGTAAAATATAATTTTTAAGCCTTGTGTTAACTTTTGTGATCATATTTACAATTCCTTGCATCATCTACACGATTAATTCATAACAGTTATTGCCTGTATATTCAGTTTCAGTAGTTATATTTCAATGTTTTTAGTCCGTAAGTGTATGTATGTATATAGGACCATTATTGATATTCGAGAATTTTATATGGTTTATCTAAGATAATATGTACATTTCATAATTATATGAATAAAGAATAAAGCCTCGAATATATTAAAGGAAGATGCATTTTTAATTTTCCCGGTTAGAGGTGAAGTTGCAGATTCAGAGGTTGATTATTAAAACTTGAGAAAGTGAAACTGCATGCAGTTTTGGTAATAAACTTATCTTTAGTGAGTAGACCACCACATCCTTTTATTACTTTTTGGAACTTTCATTGTGTGACCATCTTCTTTAACATTATGTTGTAAAAAACTTGCTTTGATACTTCTAATAACAATTATTTACCTTACAAGATTGATATCTTGAACTCAGTAGAAAATATTGGTAGCTTTGAAGTTAAAATAGTTTCAGTTAACCGATCTTCTTAAATTTTGTATTGTTTGTTTTACTATTTTAACTGACTCTTTCATAATAAATTCGATATTAGCGGGTTAAATGGAAGATTTTAAAAATTAGTGCAGTGAAGTTGCGTAAAAGTACGAGGCATGTTTTAAAAGTAAGTACCGTTTTTTAATACCGCCGTTTTAGAGCTGCGGTTGGCATTCCTGCATGCTCTCCGTTGTGTACATGCATCTATTGGAAAGCCTGGGACGCAATTACGGCAAAAATTTACCGGATTTTCATTTGTTTGTGAGCATTTGAAATGGCGCCGACGATTGAGGTCCCCACCGACTGTCAAGTCGCGCTGTGATTCAGTTTCCTGTTAACGATGTGAAGGTGGCTGAAACCCATCAGGGGATTAGCGAAGTGTATAGAAAAGTGGTTGACACCTCTAGTGTCAAGAAGTGATTTGACACCAGTGACAAATTGGCTTAAAAATCATAATTTTCCTCCTCGTACCGCTCAAGAGGAGTCAACGTATTTCCCAAACAGTTAGTTTTGTGCACTTCAGTAAACATTTTTGAAGCATGAGCACAGCTTTCAATAATTTAGTCGTTCGGAAACAATTGCATAATAAAACATTTCTTAACACTAAAATAAACTCATAAGATAGCGACGAAATGGTAAGCCGTCTGTTCTTTCTCACGTTTTGATAGACTTTATGCACTAAACCTTCAGTAATGACAGAGGGTCGCCCACTTCGTTTCTCGTCATGAACATTCATGTGGCCTTCTTGAAATGTTCTAACCCATTTGTGTGCCATTCTATTGCTTATTTTGTTTTTCCATACACTTCAATAATATTCCGATGAGTTACAGCCGCTTTCACACCGTTAGCACTTAGAAACTGAATCACAGCGCGACTTCACAGTTGACGGGGACCTTAATTGTCGGCGCTATTTTAAATGCTCACAAACTAATGAAAATGCAGTTGATTTTTGCAGTAGTTGTGTCCTAGGCTTGTCAACAGATGCAGGTACACAGCGCAGCATACAGGAATGCCAACTGGAGCGTTATACCGGCGGTATTCAAAAACGGTACTTACTTTAAAAACATGCCTCGTATTATGGTCAGTTTCCTAAGGCTCCTTTCACACTGTGTGGTTTTGGATGACCGGTAAAGTACTTTCAATCCACTGAATTAGACTGCTGTTTTGTGGGAAAAACATAAGACTTTACATTTAGAGTAGCTTTGTTTAAATTTAAAGTGGGTGAACATGTTTCCTCCATGAGCTATAACCTTTGGAAACAACAAACCTCACAAGTTATATTATGTAGATTTGTACATTAATTGATACCTTGTCACAACCAACGTTTTGGTGTATGCTATCACTCGTGTTAAACTGATTACACAATAAGGAGTGACATGCTTCGTCATAGGCTCTTGGTCCTATCGTTCTACTTTATACATTTTACTTAAGCAAAACTCTAGTAGTTATGTAAAACGGCAGGCAGATATGACCAAAGTTTATTATTACAATGCTATTCTCGTTGGATAATACTCGCCTTGATTACACTGAGGCAAGTGAACACGCATACTCAGAAGCTCTAATTTGATATTTCAAAGTATACATAACAGCTTATCTGTCTAGTTATGACTCAGTTATGTAAAATGACGCTCTATTACAACCAAAGTTTAAGTTATATTGAGACTTCTTGTTATGGTTAGGCAATGAGCTTTTATTTCAGAACACTTCAATTGTAGACTAGCATACTAATTAGAGCCATATAATACATACTTGTTTTTATTTTGTTTAATAGAAAGTTCTTAAAAGCTATGACTGAACAAATTCTACAAAACTACAAGCTGGTGTCCCGTTCTATGAACATAATCTAACAGGCATAGAGTCGGATGTTTTGACTATTTTACATTATGATCAGCATACTAACAATACCCCCGTCGCAGCAAACCTGCGTACTCAGCGAATTTCAAATGCATAATATATGTCTTAATACCACATAAAACCGCAAACCAAGTTTCATAAAAATATATTCACATATAAGCGATTTTAATTATTGTCCATAAGAATAACATTGGTAATGAGTACGTAGGTTTGCTGAAACAAGGAACGGAAACAATTGGTTTTTATGCAAATATAAATAGAATTTAACCAGGCGAAGCCACATGCTAAGTTTCATCAATATTCAATCATAAATAAGCGCTATATAACATTCTAGTTATTCTCCATAAGAATAACATGGGGGCTGAGAAAGCAGGTTTGCTGCAACAAGGAACAGAAAAATGGGTTTTTATATAATTATTAATTATCAATGTAACTCAACCAAGTGAAGCTACATACCAAGTTTTATTATTTATGTTCATAATTAAGGGGTCATTACATTTTACTTATTCCCTATAAGAATAACATGGGGGCTGAGTACGCAGGTTTGCTGCTACGGGAATAATCAACAAAAAATCAATTTTTTGTGAAAATATCAATATACCAGTCCTAGGTGAAGCCACATACCAAGTTTCATCAACATACATTCATAAATAATCGAGATATCAAATTTTATTTATTCTCCATAAGGATAACATAGGACAACGTACTGTGTTTAGCACTTTGAATATCTCTGCAACGGTTGGGCGTAGAATCACAATTTAAACACCAAAATGATTGTTTTGTAAAACTGAACAGATTGGTAAAAGCAAATGTGAAGTTAACATTAAAATAAACTGAGGAAAAGCCAAATCCTTTTCCCATAAGATTAACATGGGAGATTTTATGAGCAGGTTTTTTTGGATTTTCTCCGCAACCACTTAACCTAGGTTAATAATTCAAAATACTGAATTATTTGTTTTTTCAAGCTGTATAACATGGTCAAAACCAAAATTAAGTTTTTTAAAAATTTTAGGGTGAAAAATGCAAAAAAACTGATTTTTGGAAAATTTAAAACCCCCATAAACCCCCCTTCCCATGGTACGTTTTTTCTGGTTTTCGAACTTAAAGTCATGAATGTCATTTTACACATTTGAGCCAAATTTCATCAAAATCGGACGTTTTTACTCAAGTTATCGTGTTAACAGACACACACACACACACACACATATATATATATATATATATATATACATAAATTTGAACAAATAGTGTTTTTGGCATCTGGGGACCTCAAAACAAAAAGTTATCATGGTCTCGGGCTTAAGTCTTACCATGAGACCTACGGTAATAGCTTCTTCCCTATAGGGGAAATTTGCTAAAATGGAAAAATAATTCATTAGATTAAAATTTGAACTATAAAGACCCATATAGGGGAAGCCCTAAAGGTGAATGTTTTTCAAAAGGCACATGTAGAGTGTAAGAACTTTTGATTGATACAAAAAATTTATAAAAAATAATACTTGTAGGGGTAGAAAACTGCCAAACAAAAATAAAGCAATTCTTTTAGTTTAGCAGCTGTTATGAAAAATGATGTACAATTAGACTTCACAGATGTTTAGTCCCTACCCGGACTTACTGCCGGGTAGGGATGAATCGGAATGAAGTCATTATTATAAACTGAGGAAATGGGTTTGCATACTTATGAGCTCTATGTTGCTTGTTGTACTTGAGCAGCTTAGATTACTTCTCAAGTTATGACATAACGATTTAACAAGCATTTATTTTAATGTTTTTATGATGAAACCTGTTGGCAAAGTTTGTTTTCATTTTAAGGGAAACCCAAATTTAGAACTGATTAAAAATAAGATGAGTTTTGTTTTAGGTCAGAAATATACTTCCTTAAGCTGCAACCCACATCCTTAAATTCTTTAAAAATCAGTTTTGCAAATAAAATTGGCAAATCTCGACCCTATTTCATAAGCCCTTTTTCATAGACTAGAAAGTTTTTCTAGCTTAATACTATGTTCTAATAATTTTTTAATTTTTTCTAAATAATAAATAATTAATGTACATTTTAACAAATAAAGAATGTGTAAATAAATAAGGTGTTGTCTAGTTTATTTGCAAATTCTACTTCCGATGTATGCTTAAGCAAAACATTATTGTTATAGTAAAACAAATGTGTTATGAGGATTTTGTTGTTAATTTTAACTAAAAGCCAGAGATGTTAGTATGCAACAGATTTATCATATTGTATGATGATTTATTATTATTTGATTAAATACACCCATGTTATTCAGAATTAGAAGCCCTTGTGTAGAACTGAGCAAGATATTTTATTTCAATGATTTTTTAAGATTTTAATTACTGTAGTTTTTAATATAACCAACCTTTACTTAAATTTTTCTACACATTTGATTGAAACATACTCTATCTTTTTATAAAATTACCATTGAAAGTGAGGTAGTGCATGACGCACATGGTGGACTTGTTTTACAACACCCCATTGTTAAAAAAAAATTAAAATAATATTAAGGCCTGCCTACTTTTAATTATCTTGTCTCCATCTGAATTTCAAACTACACCCATCCAACTTTCAGCAAAATTTTCATTCATGTAGTTAAACTTCCAACGTAAAGCGTTGAATATGTATGAAGATTCTCCTAAGCCGCTTTAAACGCCAAGTCAATCTCAAGTATTATCATAGAAGTGCAAATATTACCTCACAAAGTATCACTTTAGTTCATATTATTGTAGAACATTATTTGGCAAGTATTGTCACAATGTAAAGGTATATTTTTGCTGGTGGAACCCATTTTGTCATGCACCGAGGAACACGTTTAATTAAGCTGATGCTCAATCGTAGGTGGCACATGGCAATTACCCGAGTATGGTGGCATACACTAGTGGCCCTTGAGAGCTCACCTATTACTGTGGGCAATGTAAGCCATCCAGATGGCCACTGACTGGATTACGATGTGTCTATTACACTAAGTGTGCTAAGCCCCGCTTTAATGGAATCACATGTAATTAACCCTGGTCAGTGGAGCGTATTAAATGCTTATTCGAGCAAAGGCTTTTGAGCTTCAAGATAATTGGATGAACCTATGAAATGAGTCTTGTTCATGACTTTGATGCTGATACTAGGAAGAAAGTACTATACACTGAATCGTATTTCAATTTCGCAAGATAGTCCACTAACAATTGAATGCACAAATTTAAATGCATAACAACAAGGCCAAGTTATTCATCGGAATTATAAAAAATGTCCCATTATAAATGCACTTCAAGTGTATTGGTAATGTGGTGTTATCTTTTCTTGAATTTAAATAAAGGCAAATATTTGGCCTGGAGTACTACTAGTCTAGGACCCTTGAGCAAAAAATGGACTTAACCTCGACAAAATCAGGCCACGAACGAATCCGACTGCAATGTGTTTGGCACATGTCCCTGAACATTTCCTGAGAATTCCCAAGTTTCCCACTCGGGCAACTTCCGCCATATTAGAAAATGGCGGGGAAAGTATAGAACAATACAAGCCTTTACTTCAAACTAAATTATGACACACCATGTAGAGCGGTCAAATAAGTTTTTGATTATCTCCCAAAAGATTTCCTACACAATAACACCATTATAAAAGGCCATATTGTGTTTTAAATTGTCAAAAACCTGATTCAAAACTGATATTTTCAAACATCACACATGACACATTTTCATGACACGTTTTCATTTTTTCTATTTTGCGCCGTTAATACTCAGAGTATGATTTCTTTACATCAGTAGAGAATTGTAGAACTTTAAATTGCACATCTAACATATATAAATTATAATACGTTTGACTAAAAACTAAGACTACGCCATGCTTTTAAGTTTACCGTTTTATTCAATATATTGCCAATGCAGTGGAACCTGAAATCATCATACTACAATCAGTCAGTACTAAAATCGTATATTTCCCAAACAAATTTATATATATAACATGTTTAAATTTTGTTTTTTTGCGCCTTTAATACTCAAAGTATGAGTTGTTACAACAGAATAGAACTGTAGAGCTTTAAATTGGGTATCTACCGCATATACTGTATGATACCTTCTATAAAAAGCAACGTTCATACCATGCATTTTATTATATCGATTAATTCAACGTATTGCTAGTGTATAAATTTCTAAACACACTGTATATTTTTGTATATTTAATATTATATTTTAGTTAGAAATGTATCAAAATAATAACTAACTTTAATCACAAAACTTTTCGCGTTTCTACCTGCTTCGCCCATAAGGCCAATGTTAATTTTCAAAGCCCGTTCGTCCTCAACGGATTATTCGATATCATTGATTTATGGCTCATTTTAAAGAGCAAAAATATACCTAGCGATTTCAGTAAGGAGAATTTCGATATCACAAATAATAATCGATCAATAAAATTCCAAAATATTCAATATTTACGATTTTTTTATGCGCAACATTTTTATGATAACGAAATTCTGCTTACTGGAATCGCTAGATATATTTTTGATCTTTAAAACGAATCATAAATAATCAATTTTGGAGAACCCGTTGAGGAGGGACGGACTTTGAAAGTTAACATTGGTCTTATGGGAGAAGCAGGCAGACGCAGAGGACTGGAGCCCCCTCTTAAGATCTTTAACCGTTTCTAAGAAACACAAGTTTTTTACATCGAACAATGAATATAAATAAATTACCAGCATAGATTATTTTTAACCGCTTTTTTAGTACGTGAAGAAATATAAAACTAAGAATTCACAATCAATGTCATAACATTACATTACAGAATATTATTTACTATTCTTTTTAATGATTCTTCTAGATTTCCCCCTCTGAGTTTTAATATTTACATCGCTCAGCATATCGCCCAATCTGAAAAAAAGATACACTGATAGGAAAACCTGATAGGAAAGACAATTATTATTATTTTTTTTATGTTACAATTATTGTCAATTTAATAAACAAGAAATTATGTTTGTAAATATTTAGAAAATACTTTATATTTTATCTTTATACCCAAAAAATGTATGATTTTATGTAAAATCTTTGTTCATTAAACTTTAGTGAGGATTCCAAAATTTTCCCAAATGAGCAAAATCCCATATTGGAAAATAACAGAACATGAATTTAACAATGTAAGCTTTTATGTACAAATTAATTTTACTCAAGACCTCACCTTTTTGACGGGTCAAATAAGTTTTAGGTTATTGTTAGTACGAATGCTTACACGGTAACACTAAATAAGGTTTTCATATTTAGTTTATTGTGGTCATAATGATGACTGTAAGTTGATATTTTGTTGGAAACATGACATTATAAAATGCTGTTTTTTTGCACTGTTAACACTCAAAGTATGAGTTGTTACAACAGAATATAACTGTAGAGCTTTAAATTGGGCATCTTCCGCATATACTGTATGATACCTTCTATAAAAAAAGTCCATACCATGAATTTTGTTATATCGATTAATTCAAGTACTGCTAGTGTATAAATTTATAAATACACTGTATATTTGTGTATGTTTAATATTATGTTTTAGATAGAAATGTATCAAAATAATAACTAACTTTAACTGTTTCTAAGAAACACAATTTTTTTACATTGAACAATGAAAATAAATTACTAGTATAGATTCATTTTAACCGCTTTTTAGTACATTAAGAAATATAAAACTAAAAATTCACAATAAATGTTATAATTTACATTATAGAAAGTTATTTACTATTATTTTTAATGATTTTTGTTGTTTTCCTCCTCTTAGTTTTAATCAGAGCTACCCAGTTACTACCCAGTTGACATTCGCCAGTTGTCTCATTGATACGCTATACCTTTTAGCGAATTTCCCCTATAGGGAAGAAGCTATTACCGTAGGTCTCATGGTAAGACTTAAGCCCGAGACCATGATAACTTTTCATTTTGAGGTCCCCAGATGCCAAAAACACCATTCGTTCAAATTTTTATATATGTATATATATATATATATATATATATATATATATATATATATATATATATATGTGTCCGTAAGCACGATAACTCTCGTAAAAAAGGTCCGATCTTAATGAAATTTGGTACAAATGTGTAAAGTACTATTTATTTGAACGAGTTCGAAAACCAGATGAATCGCACCATCCGAAGGGGGGTTTTTGGGGGGTTTTGTACCCCAAAAATGTGTTTTTTGGGGTTTTCACATGTAATTTTAATTTAAATCAAATTTTAATTTATACCATTAAATTCAGCTTAAAAAAACAAACAATTTGGTATTTTGATCATTGCTCTACGTCAATTGGTTACCGAGATATTGAAAGTGCTAAACACAGTACGTTGTCTAATGTTATTCTTATGGAGAAAAAGAAAAATTGTATATCTCGCTTATTTATGAACGTAAACTGGCAAAATTTGGTATATGGCTTTATTTGGTTGTGGTCTATTGATATTTGCACAAAAATCCATTTTTTGCCCGATAGTTCCCGTAGCAGCAAACCTGCATACTCAGCCCCATGTTATTCTTATGGAGAATAATTAACGTGTTATCTCCTTTAATTATGAACATAAATTAATATAACTTGGTATGTGGCTTTACCTAGTTGAGTTATAATGATATTTGTATAAAAGCCCATTTTTAGTGTTCCTTATTTCAGCAAACCTGCATACTCAGCCGCCATGTTATTCTTATGGAGAATAATTAAAATGTCATAAATCGTTTATTTATGAATGTATATTGATGAAACTTGGTATGTGGCTTTATGTGGTATTAAGATAAATTAATATGCACTGGAAATTCGCTGAGTATGCAGGTTTGCTGCTACGGGGGTATTATATTTTACTTATAGTATAATAGTGTAATTGGTTTAATTAATTTTACCAAGTAGTCTATATTTTTGAATAAAATAGAATTAAAATAAACTTTTCATTTTTACCTGATAAACGTTCAATGCGGATGTTTGAGAAAGGGTTTGAGGTGTTCCAGCATGTTTGGATACTGTTCTGGCCAAGGATGTTTGCACTGGGATGGCTTTGAAGATGACAAAGATGAGGAGGGAATTGCAGGAATCTATGAACGTTTTTCAGGTAAAATGTAAAATTATTTTGATCCTATTTTCATTATAAAATATACTTAGTAAAATTGATTACCTCTATTACACTATTACAGATAATACTATATGTAAAATATAAAAGGTATATCGTATTCATGAGAAAAACTGGCGAATATCAACTGGATGGATCAAGAATTTACGTTTTAGATAAAGAATTGCAGTATGTAAAGAATATTAATAATTATTCAATGTTAATACAGGCATTAGGCACGAGGTAATTCAATCAATATTTTGTTATCATAAAGCCAGGTATACACAAAAAGCATTAAAAATTATATAAAAATATGAAAAATGTATAAATATTTCATTTAAGCTTTTTAAAGGACTTTCTAAATATTTACAACCATTTTTTACTTTCTCCCCCTATACATAGTATATGGAGAAAGTATTGTTTTCGTAAAAATTTTCGAATTTGAGTTGTTAGTGGAAATATTCGTTTTGGTGCTCCCTGAACCCAAAAAAGTGGTTTTTACGTGATGTCTGTCTGTGTGTGTGTGTGTGTGTCCGTGTGTGTGTGTGTGTGTGTGTGTGTCTGTGTGGATGTGTACAGAGCTAGAGCCCTAACCTATGGGCCGATTTTTATGAAATTTGGTATGTAGGTACTAATCCACGATATCTCCAGGCGTTTTTTTCATTTTTTTGAATTTTTGATTTTTAAGGGTAATTATCCCCCAAAAACTGCCAAAAAACATGAAAAATCCAAATTTCTCAAAAACGGCTCTAACGATTTTGATTAAACTTTCGTGGTTTGTAGAACTTTAGGTTTCCAAAAAAATGACACCACCCGCATTTCTGGAAAAATGCGGGTTCAGAAATTACAGGACTTAAAACATCAAAAATTCAGTTTTTTGGATTTTTCATAAAAAATTATAAATGTTAAAAAAGATTACTATTCACCATTAAAAAGAGCTCAAAAAACTAAATAAATTAGTATTTTAAATTACTATTCTACGATTGCTAGTTGCGGAGGAAATTGAAATTTTCATTTAGCGGTAAACACAGTACGTTGTCCAATGTTATTCTTATGGGGAATACAAAAATAACTATTTCTCTCTTATTTACTGATCAATTTCATTTGATATGCAGGTCAAGTTAGCATTGACCAACAGATGATGTTCAAAATGTGTTGCTATTTAACCCTGGGGGGGGCAAGGGGGCAAGGGGGCATTTCCCCTCTCAAAACTACTGTGTGTAGCAACGGACTCTATAGTGCCTCCAAAAAAGCAATTTGGGTGGATATTTCTGAAAACAACTATTTTAGACAATTTTATGTACATTTATCTATACTTCATATTCTATATTTAGTAAATAACAAATATTTTTGTCATTTAAGTTTGGTTAAAAGGGAGAAAGTATGTGTCAGTTTTCTGATACCGTTTATTGTTTTCTTGTTTATTAAATTGACAAAATTGTAACATAGTCTTTCTAGTAAAGGTTTTCCTATTCAGTGTATCTTTTTTTCAGATTTGGCGATATGCTGACGATGTAAATATTATAGCTCAGAGGGGAAAACTACAAGAATCATTAAAAAGAGTAGGAAATAGTATTCTGTAATGTGAATTATGACATTGATTGTGAATTGTTAGTTTTATATTTCTTGATGTACTAAAAGAGCGGTTAAAAAGAATCTATGCTGGTAATTTATAATCATTGTTCGATGTAAAAAACTTGTGTTTCTTAGAAACCGTTAAATTACTTAAAGTTAGTTATTACAGTATTTTGATACATTTCTAACTAAAACATAATATTAAACATACACAAATATACAGTGTATTTATAAATTTATACACTAGCAATACGTTGAATTAATCAATATAATAAAATTCATGGTATGAACGATGCTTTTTATAGAAGGTATCATGCAGTATATGCGGTAGATACCCAATTTGAAGCTCTACAGTTCTATTCTGTTGTAACAACTCATACTTTTGAGTATTAATGGTGCAAAAATCAAAATTTTATAATGTCATATTTTTTTCAACAAATATCAACTTAAAACCATCATTGTGACCACAGTAAAAAATATCACCACCTTATTTAGTGTTACTGTGTAAGCAATCTTACTAACAATAATCAAAAACTTATTTGACCCGTCAAAAAGGTGAGGCCTTGAGTAAAATAAATTGTTCTGTAAAAGCTTGCATTATTAAATTCATGTTCTGTTATTTTCCAATATGGCGGATTTTGCCCATTTGGGAAAATTTTGGAATCCTCACCAAAGTTTAATGAACAAAGGTTTTACATAAAATCATAAATGTTTTTGGGCAATATACGATTTTATTACTGACTGATAGAGAATTTGTAGTATGATGGTTTCAGGTTCCACTGCATTGACGATATACTGAATAAAACGGTCGACTTAAAACCATGGTGTAGTCAAATATATTATAATTTATATCCGTTAGATGCACAATTTAAAGTTCTACAATTCTCTACTGATGTAAAGAAATCATACTCTGAGTATTAATGGCGCAAAATAGAAAAAAATAAAAACATGTCATGTTTTTTTAACAAAATATCAGTTTTGATTATTTGAATCAGGTTTTCGATAATTTAAAACATAATATGGCCTTTTATAATGGTGTTATCGTGTAGGAAATTTTATGGGAAATAATCAAAAACTTATTTGACTGCTCTACATGGTGCGGTCTTGACACAATTTAGTTTTAAGTAAAGGCTTATATTATTCTATACTTTTCCCGCCATTTTCCAAGATGGTGGATGGTGGATTGGGAAAACTTGGGAATTCTCAGGAAATGTTCAGGGACATGGTCCAAACACATTGCAGTCGGATTAGTTCGTGGCCTAATTTTGTCTAGGTCAAACCCTAAGAGTCCTAGTCTATACTTAGGATGATGTGAAAGATGCACTAGCTAATCCTTTTTGAATTCTTAAAAAAAGTCAAGTAAGGTGTTTGAAATTCCTCTCCGTCCAGTGGAAGATCAAATGGAAAGCAATTAATAAGGCCAAAAGCTCATACTGGTAGCAATAAATTTACGGATTTAAGTAAAAATAATTTATTTATATATTGGTGCATTGGCATCCATACGGTATATCTTTGACATGTAACAGGCTGATTTTGAACTTTCATTATCATAAAGCTATTTTTTTAAAATCCATCTCTGTATTGGTACTTTTGAAGGGACAAGTGACGTCCTTCCAGTTTTCCAAGAATCAAATCAAATCAATTTATTGCCATTACAACGTTTTTTAGTTGGAAACGATTTTGAATCATCATATCATAAATTATACTTATACAGGGTGAATCTCGTAAGTTGTCCAGTATTGATTTCAGACAAACCGTTGGTCCTACGATGATGAAATAAAATTATTTCCCACTAAACCAACCCCAAGGAATAACGTAAAAATATTTTTAACGATTTTTAAATACAGGGTGTACCAGAAAATGAGGGTCACTAGTCCGAATCTACGAAATATAAAATACAAACGTATATCATGTTATACATCAAATTAAAGCTCTTTTCAATCCAAACCATTTGGCGGAATCGGATTTTGATTATTATTGATTCATTTCAAAATGGCGGCTGTTTTTGTGAAAAAATTAGTATTTTTTTGAATACCCTGTATTTTTCTTAAAAATGCAGATATCTTGATTCTGATTTAAATATCGCATTACTTATGAGCTAAGCTTTATTTTGATATGCAACACTTCAATATTATCTCAAAAACAAAAAGTTTCAAAAATATCAGTTTTTGAAAATATGTACATAGCCAAAACTCAAAAATTTCAAATAGCACCATATGTCAAATAGCATATCATTTTAAAGGTATTGCAATTCTAAGAAACTTTCAAATTTAAACCTTATGCGTATCTATTTTGGTTTTCGAGTTATCAACAAAAAACATGTTTTTCCACATTAAAACGCATGTTATTTGTTAAACATGGTGGTAAAGGCTGACTATTACCACCATGTTTAACAAATAACATGCGTTTTAATGTGGAAAAACATGTTTTTTGTTTATAACTCGAAAACCAAAATAGATACGCATAAGGTTTAAATTTGAAAGTTTCTTAGAATTGCAATACCTTTAAAATGATATGCTATTTGACATATGGTGCTATTTGAAATTTTTGAGTTTTGGCTATGTACATATTTTCAAAAACTGATATTTTTGAAACTTTTTGTTTTTGAGATAATATTGAAGTGTTGCATATCAAAATAAAGCTTAGCTCATAAGGAATGCGATATTTGAATCAGAATCAATATATCTGCATTTTTAAGAAAAATACAGGGTATTCAAAAAATACTAATTTTTTCACAAAAACAGCCGCCATTTTGAAATGAATCAATAATAATCAAAATCCGATTCCGCCAAATGGTTTGGATTGAAAAGAGCTTTAATTTGATGTATAACATGATATACGTTTGTATTTGATATTTCGTAGATTCGGACTAGTGACCCTCAGTTTCTGGTACACCCTGTATTTAAAAATCGTTAAAAATATTTTTACGCTATTCCTTGGGGTTGGTTTAGTGGGAAATAATTTTATTTCATCATCGTAGGACCAACGGTTTGTCTGAAATCAATACTGGACAACTTACGAGATTCACCCTGTATTATAAAGTTGAAAGTTTGTGAGTTTGTTCATTTGTCTGTGGCTCAATCACGCTCCAGCCACTGAACCGATTGAGCTGACATTTGGTAGGAAGATAGCTAATATCCTAAAGTAACATATAGGCCTACTCATGTTTTAAAATTTGTTAAGGGCTTTGCCCCAGTGGTCTCTTTCTTATGGGCACTAACATTTACAGGATCAGATGATAACTAAAACAGGTGTTTTGCATTTGAGATTTTCAACAAGATTTTGAGTTTATTTATTTGTTTATATTTTGTTTTCACACTTTTGTTGCACATTTAACTACAATGATACTTTATTTATTGAGTTTTATTTATTCATTAACTTGTATCATGGTAATGCCGGGGAAATGTAAATCAAGTTTGTCTCAAAGTTTGAAAAAGCCCGATTTAATAATGTGGATTGAAGTCAGGAAACTTCAGCAAAAAGAAATTAGAAAGCTTCAACAAGCTGTATGGCAGGCAGTACACAGAGCAGAAGAAACGCCAGAAGAACTGCAACTTCGACATGAAGAGCAAGCTCATTGGTAGGTCTTATATGCATATGAATAAATACCGGTACCGGTAGTTCATATATCAGCTTATTATATTTCAATTATTCATCATGTTTGTTTACTAGAGCAAGCTCATCGGCAGGTGTTATATCCATATAAATAAATACCGGTACCGGTAGTTCATATATCAGCTGATTATATTAATTCCAATTCATCATCTTTGTTTACTTTTACTTTTCTTATTGTATTTGTTCAAATGTCTACAAATTGTAGTTTCAATTTATTAAAGCTAGTTTATTTTATTAATCAAATGCATGCAATTATTATTCAAATATAAAACAAATTGACGATGACTAAATACCACTTCAATAATTAAAAAAAGTATGGATCCAGAGAAGTTAATATAAATTATACAGGTAATTTCAGAGAGCCAACATCTTATCGAAGGAATTGTTACTAGGATGATAGAAAAATTACGAATTCCTCACTCAGAACCGACTGCAGTAAATAATATACTTCAATTTGAAGAATTCAAACCCAAAACAGAAAAGTGCAAAAACTACTTAGAAAGGTTTGAGAATTATCTTACTGTAAAGAATGTTAAAGATATAGGAAAAAAAGCTCAGTAGTTAAGAGTATCAATTGGATCAGTACATTATAACAATCTACCCGCCTTACTTGGACCAGATAATCCTATTAAGAACCTGAATCATCAAACATTATGTCAATCTTTCGGTGACATGCTATCACCACATAGGAATTCAGTAGTATCTCAGCATTATTTCTTGTGTGCATACCAGAAACCAATGAAACCATTCCAGAATATATAGCTTCACTTCAGAAAAATTTCACTGAATGTGAATTTAATGTACAATGTGAATGCTCAAAGTCAGTTTCAGTTGCAGACATTTTGTTGCTAGCACAGTTTATTAGAGGCTTAAAGGACGATTGGATTTGTGAGCAACTTCTTCAAATGGATGGTAAGTTATTCAAAGAGGTATTAATAAAGGCAACTACTCTCGAAGCTTCCCACCTTGAACTAAAAGCACTAAACAAGCATCAGGTAACAAATACTTCACCTTGTGATGTAGATATCAATAGTCTCGAAACACTCTAGTGTTAGTTATAGAAATTGATCACTAGCTAGTCAAGTTCAAGGTTCTAATCATGTACAACATAGAACTAGATCTAGATGTAGGATTAATTATGCACAGTTGGGGATTGATAACCTATGCTTAAGATGTTGCCGCAATAATCATCATGCTTCTGAATGCCAAGCAGATAAATCATCATTACACTGCAAGGCTTGTTCTCGACAAGGTCATGTGTCCAAAGTGTACAATACATCTTTACTTAGGAAGAAGTTTCCTAGAAACCATAATTCTAACATATCATCAGGCTCATCAACTAAATATGTCAATACTGGTATATCTGAGGACTTTGGTTTTAATTATGTAAATCATGACTCACAAGTAGTTGACATCTATGACAACACTCAATCTATGAAAACATGAAAAGCATTGATTCTAAAAAAAATATCGTTACAGTACATATGAATGCAGTTTGAAGTAGATTCCGGAGCAGGGCACACGCTCATCTCAGAGACCAATTTCAAAAGTTTGAATCTAAATGCTGTTATGACACCTACAGATATTTTCTTTAAGGCTTACACAAATGAAATTTTCCGTCCTAAAGGGAAAGTTCACGTTCAATTGCTTACAAGAGGACTCAATCAGACGAAGAACTTTTCATAGTACCTGATGGTCATACAGCTGTACTCGGTACTCAGACAAGACCCTTAGAAATAAACCTCCAGGAAATCGACATACTTTTCAAATACCCCCGTAGCAGCAAACCTGCATACTCAGCGAATTTCCAATGCATATAATATTATCTTAATACCACATAAAGCCACATACCAAGTTTCATCAATATACATTCATAAATAAACGATTTATGACATTGTAATTATTCTCTATAAGAATAACATGGCGGCTGAGTATGCAGGTTTGCTGAAATAAGGAACACTAAAAATGGGATTTTATACAAATATCAAAATAACTCAACTAGGTAAAGCCACATACCAAGTTCTATTAATTTATGTTCATAATTAAAGGAGATAACACGTTACTTATTCTCCATAAGAATAACATGGGGCTGAGTATGCAGGTTTGCTGCTACAGGAATTATCAGCCAAAAAATGGGTTTTTGTGCAAATATCAATAGACCACAATGAAATGAAGCATTATACCAAGTTTTGTCAGGATAAGTTGATAAATAAGCGAGATATACAATTTTTCTTATCCTCCATAGGAATAGCACTGGACAACGTACTGTGTTTAGCACTTTCAATATCTCATTAACCAATTGACGTAGAGCAATGATTAAAACACCAAATTGTGCGTCTTTTTAAGCTGATTCCAATGGAAAAAAATACAATTTCACTTTTTCAAAAATTATGTGTAAAAAACTCAAAAAACCCTTTTTTGGGGTACAAAACCCCCCCAAAATACCCCTTCGGATAAGTCGATCTGTCTGGTTTTCGAACTTAAAGTCATAAATGCTGCTTTACACGTTTGTACCAAATTTCATCAAAATCAGACCTTTTTTACGAGAGTTATCGCACCCACGGACACATATATATATATATATATATATATATATAAACAGTTTCAAACGAATGGTGTTTTTGGGGTCTGGGGACCTCAAAACGAAAAGTTATCATGGTCCCGGGCCTAGGTCTTACCATGCCGACTACGGTAATAGCTTCTTCCCTATAGGGGAAATTCGCTAAAATGATATATTTTTCAGTTCATCAAATCCTGTTCGCTCAATTGATAATGTATTAAACAAGTTTTCTAACGTTTTTGAACAGAAAATCGGTTGTCTTCCAAATCATAGTTACCTTAAAATTGCGTAACAATGCTACACCTATGTACACACTAAGGAACGAAATGTTCTATTTACACTTCGGTCCCAAGTCAAAGAAGAACTCAATAATTTGGAATCTGCAGGAATAATTTCGAGAATAGAAATAAGCGACTGGGGTTCGCCTCTTGTGGTAATCCCAAAAGGTAACGGTATTGTTCACTTATGTGTAGATTACAAAACTGGTGTAAATGATCGAATCGTCTCAGCTAAGTTTCCTATCAAACATATTCCAGACATTCTTCATAATTTACGGAACTATAGTGTAGATTATAAGTTAGATATATATAAGGCTTATTTACACATACCAGTTGATGAAGAAAGTAGTAAGGTTCAAACAATTACTACCCACAGAGGAACTTACCGGATGCATAGATTAAGTTTTGGTATCAAAACAGCACCAACAGAATTTAACCTTATCTTAAGTCAAATATTACAAGGACTTACCAAAGTGGAAGTATATTACGATGATATAATCGTTCATGGTACGACAAAAGAAGAGTGTTTTCAAAATCTCAAATGCTGCCTTCAGCGTCTTCAAGGAAATGACATACATCTAAACAAGGACAAATGTGTTTTCTTTTGTGAAACGATTGAATACCTAGGAAATGTTATCCAACATAACAAAATATCTAAGTCTCCAGACAAGAAGAAATTACTTCCGACAGAATTTTTGTTCCATATGATCTACATCAACCAATTGTACTGACGTGTGACGCTAATCCAACCGGCATTGCCGCTGTTATGAGTCATATGATTCAGGACAAAGAACGGCCGATCGCATATGCTTCAAGATCATTGATACCTGCAAAGAAAAACTATAGCCAATTAGATCGATGAGCTCTAGCGATTGTCTTCGGAGTAAGCCACTTCTACAATTATTTGTTTGGACTTCATTTCGAACTAGTCACAGACAATGCCCCACTAACTAGGATTTTTCATGAAAAGAAAACACTTCCTCCTATGACATCTAGTCGACTTCTGAGATATGCATCTTTCCTGTCTGGCTTCAACTACTCTGTTGGCTTCAAGAAGGGAAAAGCTAATGTAAATGTATTCTGTCTATCTGGAGCACCAATTAACCAAGAATCCAACACGATGGATGTACTAACCAACAATGAAGTCAATTTTCTTCACTCTAACACACTGTTTGGTATATCATCAGATATCCTGAAACCTGAAGTTCTAGCTAGAGAAACATAAAGTGATGAAGAACTGAAAATAATTAAACATGATCTTCTCACTAACTCTAAAGAATCACCATACACACTTTCAGATGGAGTTATTTTCAAAGATAACCTTGCTGTCATAACAAAAAGTATCCAATCACATATTCTTGAACAAATACATTTTACCCACATTGAAATTACCAAAATGAATCAACTGGCAAGGAGATATGTATACTGGTATGGAATCGCTAAAGCTATTGAAAACATGGTTCAGTCCTGTGATTGCTACACACTTACCAAAAATCAACCTTCAAAAGCCCCATCACACCCATGGTCAGAACCTGAAACCAACTGGGAACGTATCCATATTGATAATGCAGGACCATTCAACAACAGTTATTTTCTAGTGTGTGTTGATGCAAAATCAAAATGGTTAGATGTCAAAACACTTTCGGTGGTTGAAGTTTGAGAGCAATTGAAATGACACTGTAGCAGAGCGGCAATCTACAGAAACTGTTGAGGAAGCTGAAGCTCACAGACGAGCTATTGCTGTAAGTGCGATGCCCAGCAGTGGCAAACGTTCGCCAGAAATATATAGGGTGTCTTTGAAATTGCTGACTTGGAATACGACGCAACTCTTTAGTCAGTTAATAACATATTTCTTTCTAATGCTATGGAGTGAGCGCGAGTGAAGCCGCGACGGGTAACAGGTAGTACAATATAATTTTGTTTCTATAAATATTAAAATGCTTATACTGAACTAAAAACATACAGTAATAACATAATCAATTAACAAGTTTCAATTCGATTAGAAAAAATAAGAGTAGAATTATGTATACTGTTCTTGCATTCGTAATTTGTTTTTGTTTTTATTAAAATATTAAACTGTAAACGTAACAATGGTCCCTTGACTATGATGGTAATCCACATCTGTTATAAGTAATTTAATTGGAAATATGATTCAATTACATAAATAACTAAATATGTGGCTATAGGTAGACATAATTAAATATTGTCGAAAAAAGCTGTGGTGAAAATTTGTCCCTAGTGATGTTCATCAGTCACACAGTAATAATATGAATTGTTTATTTCTATTGACAATTCATATAATAAACACCAAATTGAAGTTGAACAAAATTAAAATCTCAAATTTAGTTATTTTTAAATATGAAATGTTTTGATAGTTTATTAATGTTACACCTCTACTGCTGGAGGACTTGGAAAAATTAGTCTATGTTGATGTGGTGAAAAAATATTAAATCTGAGGTAATCTATGAATACCTCTGCCTAAAATGCAACTATACAGTATTTCAATTTTGAATATAATATAATTTTAAATATATTCAGACACTGCAGTGATGAAATTCCCAAAACACTTTAAACAGTTTCGCACACCTCTCTGAATAGTAATTTTACAATAATTGTTCTCAATGACACTTTGTTTTTTGATAAAACAATAATGACTGTTGCTAAGAAATACTAATATAAATTCAAATTTGTAATTCAAATTTTGTCTACTATGATACTGACAAAAATTTCCACTATCCTTATACAATGTGGAATATTAATATTTAATACACAAGCAGGAATTTCGATGGAGGAGATCTAAGGAACAACTGAACCGGTTTTTATGCTTGATGTGTTATAAAAGAGGTCAAGGGAAAGATTAATCTAAATCTTTTATAATGTACATCTGTCTTCGATTCCGCCTCACAAAACCTTTCCAGCTTCATTGTAAATATTATGGAAAGATGGATCAATTGAATTATGTGTTTAATTTGTATTCATACATTGATAAAACACAGCATAACAGCAAGAGCAGATATGTTACATTTATTATATAAATGAAATGTTGTAATAAAAGACAATACCTTTTGATAAATCAAGGCTTTATACAACATAAATTCCTATAAGAGTAAAGGAAGATTGAATAATACAAAAAGTAAACATTGGCAAATTAGATAATAAATATACATTTGTAAACAGCTGATTAAAACTGTTCACAAGTGAGACAGTTTACCACATTCTCCCCCACTGAATTTAATACATAGTCTTTAAGATTTTCTGGGACTTTTCTGAGTCTTCATGGTTTTTCTACTTTTCCAGAGCTTTCTGGGTGTCAGCTGTGGCTTCAGAGACGCGTGGTGTTTGCTCGTCATCTTTGTCAGGAGTTGATATTTGTATATCAGGAACATTATCTTCATTAAAAATTAAGTCTGTGTTCCCTCTCGGAGCCAGTTGTTTTAGCGAAACCGTAGTCTCTTTACTATTTTTAAGACGCACTAGGGCATAATGTGGATTGGTCTCTAGAAGTTCTGCTTCATCCACAAGAGGTTCATATTTACTCATTCTTACATTGCGTTTGACTAGAACTGGCCCTGGTTGTATCAACCATGCGAGCAATGAAGTTCCGTTAGGAGAACGGCGCGGGAATGCTTATAAAAGTTATTGGTTTGCCTTAGTTTGAGAGTGTGTTTGGGTTTTCTGTTATCCTTTTAACATATAAAAATTACTTTTTGGGGTACCTATACTTGTAGTGCTGCAACCTTTTTGCTATTTCATTTACTTACCTTCGAATCTAAAGTTTCCTTTTTTAAACACTGATTTAGTCCTCTGTTAAATAGGTAATATGCTACTGACTCACAGTGTTGAGTTGTAGACGAGTTATCTGATGTATGACTTTCTTTTCTAACACTTAATTCTCAAGGCTGTTCTTAACCTTTACATTTACAAATAATAAAGCTCAATTTTAATCTTCTATTTGTGTTGTGAGTTTTATGTAGATGACTCGCAGCTTCAGTCACTGTTCAGCAAACTCATCATTTCACCTCTACTCTGGACTGCAGAGGCCCCACAATTGTCAATTACTGCATACTTATTGTGGCTGAAAACAAGCTGAAGAGGTATTTAATGTTTTGTGTGCTTATTTTAAAATTGTATGTGGAAAATAAAATACAGTGGCAATGTCATTGCTATAATTTTGTCCTTGCAAAATATTTTACCCTCTAACTCAAAATACTATAGCTATAATTCTGCAAAAGTTGTTACAAAAAAGCAAATAACAGCTTCAAATGAGGATAAGCCATTTATCCTCATTTACTTTGGTAGCTTCACATGTGTACCAAAATATCAGGAGAAAGAATGAGTAAACACTAAACAAATATTATATTGAAGAGCATATCATTCAAGAAATGAGTTATTGGAACATGTAAAAAGAAAATGATCAAGATTAGCCTCCGATTAATATACCGTACATTCCATTATTAACCAAAAAAAATCATTGGGATCAAGTTAAAGAATTTGAATTTATTACCTCAAAGTTTCATTGAAAATTAAGATATGAAACCTCGTATGGAAGGGCTAAAAGGTGTCCAACTGAAGACGATTTGTTGACAAATAAGAAGAAAATTAAGATAGATAATTTACCATTTTGCATGAACAGTAACAGAACTGAAAAAATTATTTAGTCAAGAACTGCAGTTTATTGACTTAGGCAAGAAAAATAACAAAAACAGTTTCCTGAAGACATGAAAAAGAATAATGAGGGGATCAATTACAGAAGAAATTTAAGAAAGATCACTCATAAGATAAATTTGCATTGCAAATATGACAGCAACAAATTCAAACATAGTTAGTCAGATAATGCAACTGAGTGATCGAAGCTAAAAAAAGTTTGATTTCTCCGTACCACTGGTTTATATGGCCTAGGCCTGTGGGAGCCTCTTTCCCCAAAAGAGGGACCCCTGAGATGGTGGGGAGGTTGAAGTTCTTCAGGGGCTTTTCACAAACATTCCAACGGCTATTTTTTGTATAAAATAAAGAGAAGTAAAGAGATAACTTTGGGTGGTTTATTAATTCTGTAGAAGTTAAATATTTAGCTTAAATTAAATCAAAATAACAATAAATAAAGTAAATATGAACTTATTGTATGTCCAATAATGGCAATAACTCACCAATTTCCCTCAGCCGTCCAATAAATTTGGATTTTTTTTAATGAGAAAAGTACTATAAATATAGATTTGACTGGGTAACACATTTTTAGGTGATAATTCAAATAACTCCATAACATGAACATTGGGACTTGTCAGCCTGTATGATAGATCTTTATGTTTGTGGTTGAAATTGTCCATCTAATAAAAAGGAACATCTAGGGGAAAGGTGATTCTGTAGTTATTTAAAATAACTACAAAATTATATTTCTAGAGTATGAAAAATTGCTGTTCAATAATAATAGAGCTATTTTAGTCGTAGGTGTAATTTGAGAGTGTAAGAGGAGGTAAAATTGATTATTGTAAGAAATGAAAGGGAAAAACTCAAATTACGCTTAAGCTGTTGGTAATTTATACTATTCAATTATCTGCTTATTTTTACAAAACAACATGTATCAGTTCTTAAAAATAACATAAAGATCAAATACAATTACAATTAATATAAAGATATACCCTGCTGCAGCAAACCTGTGCACTTAGCGAAATTCAAATGTAACTATATATATAGCTAACCACCACATGAACCTACGACCCAAGTTTAATATAAATAAATTCATAAATAAGCGGGATAAACATTTTATTAGTTTTCCGCAAGAATAACAACACAGGTTTGCTGCGACAAGGAACCCCAAAAAAGTTGGGTTTTTTGGAGAAATCAATGGACCACAACTAAATAAGTCACATACTATATATTCAAGTATAAGTGAGATATAACATTGATTAATTCTCTTTAAGAATTACATTGAACGATGTGCTGACAATCAATCAATCAATCATTTATTTGTCAAATAAATTTCAATAGGGTGGAGCACAGCTCTTGCCATATGTGAGACGTCACTCAATAAACATTACTACTCAGGATTTAACACTTTAACAGAATAGCTTAGTGAGATGTGAAGATCTGCTTATAGAATTGTATGATTTATATATATATATATATATATATATATATATATATATATATATATATTTAGTATTAAATTATTTGTTCACTTTTTATTTGTTTATTGTAATTTGACTTAAAACTTATAAAAAAACCTTTAATTGTTCAGAATTGTAAATTTTTGAAATTAAAAAGAAAAGTTATTTTTGATTGATATTGGTTTTATTGGTAATCCAAGATTTCTTTTTATTATTTTGTTTGACAATCAACTGGAGCAGAGAAAAAATATAATTGAAAAGTTTCCAAAAACCTGTTATAAGCTTCATTGCTTCTACTCTGGGATATACATTTTTCCTAATTACCTATTTTCATTTTGTAACGACCTTATGATTGTTATTCTTTTTCTAGTCATACAATTTGTATTGAATAAAACTGATTGGGCAATATGATGTGACAGACCTAATTTGAATATTTCACCACTACCTGATATCAAATTTAAATTAATTATGATATTATCAATAAAAGATTAGGATTTTTTAATGATTGTTGTTGGTTTGGTGAAAATGACACAGCAGTTGTTGATAATTTTATTGAAATTTACCTTTCCATATTATTTTACATAAGTTATTAACATTAAGACGCCCACAGATACATTTCTCCCCTTAATTTCATTTCTCAGCTTCTCTAGAAATGAAATACTTTGCAGTGAATTGTGTTGTACATGTTATCTCCATAAGGAAAACATTGCAACTTTGAATGCCAGGGGTGCTGAGACCTCTGAGGTCTGTGTGGAAAACTAAATAAACGTATTTAAAATCTTTTGGTCCCCTACATGGTTCGAGAGCAGTTTTGAGGACCCGTTTTCATAATCATCTGGGCACACATACACATGCACTATTACTTTAGATTACAATAATTTTAAAATTGATAGAGGGGAGGCCAATGTTTACAAATGCTTATCACCTATGAGTTAACTTTGAAGGGTTCTAGAATCGTTTCCAGTTGATCTAATTTTTTGTTAAACTTTGAATACTTATATTCAAAATCAATAAAGAGTTTTCTGTGTGTGCAAAGTTGTTTTTTAATTTTTGGAGTGCCTCAATTTGTGGTACAGTGGAACCTCAATAAATCAAATTCCTTAATAAGTCAAAGTTTTGTTATTCCCCTTGAACTTGCTTACTTAGTAATACTATTTCACCTCTAAATGTCAAAGGGTTGGAGAGGAACACCTCGTTAACGAAAAGTTTTAGCTAGAATACCTCTATAACTCGAATCTGTAATGTTGCCGTACATCTGTAAATCAAAGTGTTGACTGAAGTAAACTATAAGTCGACATTATAGATTATTAGTTCTGATCCAAAACCCCCGTTAATGTATTTGAGAATCTATCGTTCATGTTGTAACCCGGAAAAACAGTCTGAAAGTAGACAGGAAATGGTCAGACGGCCAAAACATCATCAAATTGCTGAACTGTGAGTCATTGTTTGTTTACGTTCCTACTATACAGTACTTTATGTTTTATATTCACGGAACGATGTTTTTCGTCCTGTGGTACGTTCACCAAAGAAGCTGTTCAACACATTTCCAGGCTTTTTTTTAAACATTTTCAATTGTTAATTTTAGTTTTATTTCATAGCATGCTCAATTGTGATACACTACGTACAAAACACAAACTAATGTAAGGATTCTACTTTTCCATGAGTCATCAATAGCGTTACTGGGTCTCTCAATAAGTCAAAGTCTGTGGAGGACCATCTTGATAAGTCGAAACTCAATGTTTAAAAATATTCTATAACTAAAATCGTTCCCTTCCCCCTGAGGTTTGAGTTATTGAGGTTCCATTGTGTGACTATTACATGAAATTTGTCAGAAACTGGAATCTATTGCAATGATGTGTGAAGAGACCCTAAAAAGACCCATTGCTAAACAAACTTGTAATGCGATTTACATTGCTTACATTGAGATTATTTTTCCACTACAATCACCGGACATTAGCTTTCATAGGCCTAGATGAGCTTAATCACATATTTTCACTACTACATTGAAGTTGAGATGTCCAGGAAGCACAGGGCTGATATAGTCAATAAGTAAAATTTGTTTACTGAAGACTGACTTACTTTAAACACAGGAATTTCAAAAGTTTTATTGAGGAAGTAAAAAAACACATTAATCCACATTTTGCTCCACATTTTTAGTGTAGGATAACAAATGTATAGCCTGTGCACTTTTACATGACCCTCTGTATAATAATGTCCTTTTTAGAACTTGTTATACTTTGTCCTACTAGATCCAGTGTTAGACATCCAGTAAAAACCTTTATTAATGGTGCAACTACAATTAACAAATGTACTTTACTTGAGGCTTTTGACAATGATATATTCACCTTACTGCACTATTAATCAGGATGATGCTATTAGCATATTTGTTACCTTAAATGCAAAAAGTACTATTGTACACCTATCATCTACAAATTAAAGCTAAATTGATAAAAAAACAGCATAATAAAACTTAATATTTTAAATACTAATAGGAAAAGAGATAAGTTCTAGTTGGAAAAGTAGTGTATGTACTTTAACCAGCTCTCATATTAGCCACATTACAAACATTCCAGCTCACGATAAAATATAGTTTCATTGAACAGTAGTTTATAAAGTACAATTCAATATTATCATACATAGTTAATAACTTACATGGTAAACATGTATATTAAACTGAGATAGAAGAATTGTTGATTTATTTTTGTTAACACACACAATTTATTTTCTGGCAAAAACCGCTGATCAATAATAATTTTAAAATCTTGTTTCCACAGAAGTATATTTGTTTGTATTTAACTCATTCCCCTTAAAATAATTGTATCAGCATTTATTTATTAATAGGAAGAAAAAGTTGATGCAGCTTTTCTTTAAAGTTGTAGTGACATCACCTCCTTATCAGTTTAACAGTTAATTTAATCACTGCGTTTATCATGAATAAGTATTGGGTATAAATATATGTGTCGTACGCTGATTAGAGTGACATCAGTTTTGACTCCTGAGGTAAACTTTACTTAGATCTCCTACACATTATGCAAACCTCAACACACTGGCCAGCCTTTCAGAGTTGTATCTAAATCTGTTGAAGTATAACACCAAATCTCTGTCAAAACCAGTTCAGGTTAATTAAGCTCTCCTTAGACTAAGATACTCTTATACCTTCCGCTGTAAGCAATATACCCAATCTATTATGTTTTGTAAAATATGCAAAATGTAAATTAAAGTTTTGTTATATATGAGAAGAAGATTACCTGTTAAGTTGCAGACGATATTTAGATGGCTGTGCAGACGCGTAGGCCTTATTTTAAGTTACTGAAAGTTTGAATTTATTCGTTGGAAACTGTTGTCCGATAGAATTCTCCTCGTTGAAATAGTAAGTTTTGTAATAATAAAATTGTTTTATACATTTGTCATGAATTTATATTATGTTGAGATAAATGTGTAGATGTCATCGTTGATTTGTAAAGTAATATATTCCATTAACTGTTATATATATAACTGGTAAAACTTAAAATCAAATGTAAGGCAAAGCCTGTTTCGTTTTGTTTGTTCAAGAGCTCATGTTTTAAATAATTAAATTTCAATAAATATTGAATGTAAAATGATTTTAAATGTTGAAAATTAATTCGTCTGGTTCTATTGTTTATTTGCAGACGAGGTTGTACGGATATACCAATGATCGAACACAGGCACTTCCAATTATAGTAAGACCTACCTTATTTTCATTTTAATTAAAAAAGGTTTAAGGGATTTATTTATAAAGAAAATTGCAAGTGATCAAATAAATGTATTCGTTGTACAATGTTTAATAAGAAATTAAAGTGTTCAGTTCAAAAATTCATACTTTATTTAATTTACATGCCTCTTGGTAAAACTGTTGGTAATTTTCTACTAAATTAATTATAATGTTGCCCAAATTGGCTAAACTGGGGTATAGCAATGTCCAAAGTAATGGCATAAACCCAGGAGTTTCTGTATTTATTGTTATACGTTCAAGCAATTTGTGACCAATAATGTGGCTCCCAAACGATAATCAGGATAGAATACAATCCCAAATTTTAGAAGAAATAAAGATATCTGAAATTTGATTACTATTTATCCACGTTAATCAAAAAATGTTGAAAAAAGACCAATCCTTGTTACAAGGTACACTTGTTTCAAACCATAAAATATGAAATTAAAGAAAAATTATTTTTTAATGTATGAATTTATCGTAGTATAATCAACGAGACGGAGTCTCCACTTCCTTATAGTCCTGCTCCAGGGCGGCGATGTCGTTCCTCGCCTCGCTGAACTCGCCCTCCTCCATGCCCTCACCCACGTAGTGGTGGACGAAGGCTCGCTTGCGGTACATGAGGTCGAATTTGCGGTTGAGGCGCTCCCACGCGGTCTTGATGGCCGAGGAGTTGGACAGCATGCAGACCGCTCGCATCACCTTGGCCAGGTCTCCGCCAGGCACGGTGGTCGGGGGCTGGTAGTTAATGCCCACCTACCACACCGTCACAGTTTAGATAGTAATACATAAAGCAGTGTGTGGATATCGAGGTAACGGAAAATGTCCCAAGACATGTATGCTCCATCAGTTGTAAAATGAGCTATCTTGGTAGAGAATTATTGCAATTCGTTGGAATCGTTATAAAACTACTCTAAGACGTTGGCTGCCGAGGGGGAGTTTTTGATTGCTCAGGACATAAGCTTACACTGCCCGGTCGACCTCGTCCTCATTTTGGACAGAAACAGGCGCAGAATCTGATGGTGGGGGTTTTGGATGTTCGCTTTGAAGAACTCTTACGTTTTGTCATAGATTAAACATACTGTTTAGTAAATTTCCCATCCTAATGGGATAAGCGTACACGGTCTGCTTGACTTCAAAGGCGACGGCGGGGCTATAGTTCGGAACGTCACCTCCGCCGCTAAGGAGTACGTTAATCTATGATTTTGTGCTATATGTTTTAAACCCTCAATACACAGTCTGGATATCCATACGTATCTGGATGTCATGTTATCCGGACTTTGCCGAACATAATCTAATTAATGGGTAGTTTTTGTGGAAAAAATTAAGAACATAATTAATTGTTTTGATCATATTGTTATGCTAAATTCCAATAGAGCAAAACCCTTAAGTCCTAGGGCTTTGATTAGTGGCTATAAACCTTCCTAGAGTTAACCTGAATGACCATTCAAAGCCGCATCGCAATCGGATGAGTGGTGTAGAGGATAAACAGACAAACTGATAAACAACCAACATTGATATATATATATATATATATATATATATATATATATATATATATGTATATAAATTTGTTGTGACTTATCTCATTCCAAGTGCCAGTATTTCAGTCACATTGTACATTCAGAAATAAAAAAGCTTACATGTATTGACAAACCTTGAATCCAGTAGGGCTCCAGTCGACGAACATGATGGAGCGCTTGCTCTTGATGCTGGCGATGGTAGAGTTGACCTCGGTGGGGTTGACATCCCCTCGAAACAGCAGGCAGCAGCTCATGTACTTGCCTTGGCGCGGGTCGCACTTCACCAGCTGGTTGGCTGGCTCGAAGCACATGCTGTCACAAAAATATATCTTTATAGTTATAAAAATCCGGCAACTAGGGACATATCCGGCGAAAATGTGATGGATGCATCACTTCAAACTCATGTTGAAGTGATTTAGATTTGCCGTTCAAAAGAAGTATTAGAAACAGTATAGAACAGTGGCGGTAACGGCCCTATAGGTTGCAGGACTTCAAGCGAATCTAATCAAGACAGGAAAAGGATGAAAGTTCGGCAGTAGGTTCTAAATCAAGTGTGGTAACTTTAAAACTTTTACAGTTATATTTCAGAATATTATAAAAAAAAACAAAAAAAAAACAATTCATCCCGATTAGTTGTTCCAAGTAACAATGTTATATCTTCAGTGAGGAGTCGTATTATTGGTTTGATAACGAATTTGATTAAGGGTGCGCCATACCTCCCTTCCACACGCTCAAGTAAGGGGTTTGCATCTCCCTCATTGTAGGCTAAATTGTTAACCAATTAAAAATAATTTTATGTTATTTAATTCAATAAATGTTCATCTAGAGATCATACGATTTAAAAATTGTGATTTTAATTCAAAATAAGTGGTAGGCCATAAGTAATGTTCTCAAATTAAGCGTTTTTCTAAAGATTCCTAACGTATGGAGGACAATTATTTTGGAGAAAAGGAACCGTATGATCCCTAGATTGGAATCTGAAAAGTGTGAAACTGCAAACAGTTTGGTAGAAATCTGTAAAATAACAGTGCGATCGAGGAGAACAAAATGGTCTTCAAGCGTAAATATGCATGGCCCTGCTTGTTGGCGGCGCCGGCGCGGCGCTAAACAACAATGAATTCAATCTGGGTAGGGCGCACCCTTAACAACATTTTCCAATATTTAATAATGTTAATATTTTGTGAGGCAATTATTAAAAAAATGGTTTCAGTTTATGAGTGTAACTGAAGATAGTTTAAAGTTGGAGTTTTATTGTTGGATAAAGATCTCACAAAATATTACAACTATTGAATATAGGAAGCTAAATATTTTAAATTAGTTGACAGTGTTATAACCTACAATACTGTAAATTTAAATACATACTAGTGGCTTGAAAGGGCCATAGCCCGTAACCTTGCTCCAATGCTCCAATGCACTGCTTCTTCTGATTTTGTTTACTATTTACATGTCAGTTCGCAAACAAAGTAGTAAATTAATCACATGTTTTAATGTAAACAAAGCAGACTTTTTAAATTCACATGCTTTTATTATGAGGGATGTTTTAGGTTATTTCTCGTTTGCTAGTAACATTTTGAAAATACTACTATTTTTCCCGAGTCCCTGGGATCGAGACCTTTAATTTGAGTCGTCTCTCATGGTCCTGCAATTTGCCAAACTCTCACAATTTTGACTTAACAATTTCACTTACAGAATAATGTATAAATACTAGCGTGTCCTGTTGCTCGAATCCGAGCAAGTTTGTACCCAACGAAAGGTTACTTCAGTTGTAAACAAACATAACAAAACATCTGATATTAAAACGCATGATAAAAACGTAATTTCAATCAACACGTAGTTTAGACTTCCGCCGTCGGATAGCACCACTGTTTCGAAAATTCAGCCCTTTCCTTAAATAAACAGCTGATTTCTCGATCGTTGGTTTGTAACTGCATATTATGTCTATGGGGAAAATCGCGACTTTGACCCCATATTTTCCCATGTCCACGGTGACTTTTTTAATTTTTTTTAATTCATGGCAAAACTACATGCTAAGACCTTTCTAACGACACCTTGGACATGGTGATCGGTAGCACCACCGCTCCAAAACAATTATGACACAAATATGCGTAGCGTATTAAAAATATAGATTACTGTATATAAATAAATCTTGTTTACTTTTTCAATACTAAACTGACCAATGTTTGAAGAGCTATAATTAATTACACAATATCTCGTTCTAATAACAAAAATGAACAAATAATAAAGTCTCTCTTGTGACATGGTAAAAGGAAAATAATCTACTGTACCATGACAATTATCGTTCTGAAGAAGCAACAAACACTGATGTAGCGTGCAGCTAATAAAACTCGCAAAACCCATGTATTAGAGTAGAGTTAGACTAAGTGGTTTTCAATCGTACTTCTCACTCACTTAAAAGCAGGTTTTGTTACTGTCTTCTTCATTCTCGTTCAGCCTGAATCGCCATTTTTAGTTACACACTTAAAAATAGTATTATATTTGAAACAGGATTTCCACATTTAGGGATTGAAAGTAAATCATAAAGGAATTACGGAATTAGCGAAAATTTATACAGGACCGCTCAGCCGATAAAGTGTAGTCTGATCGCAGTTTTCCGTCAGTAAAATGCGCTCCAGTCGTCGCTTTTAGCCGATAATGCACACTCGCTGTCTGGCTTTACTTTTCTCTGATAAAAAGCGGTGCAATGCTGCATTTCAAAGATTGAGCTCGGTTAGATTGACAAGTTATGCAATCTAATGTGTGACTCGGTCGCATTTTCTGACGATAACACGCCCCAGTCTACAAGTTGCGCCTAATCGTCGCGTCGTTTGGCCAATGAAATGCTCTAGAGTTGCCGTTTTTAGTCGATATTATGCTGTTTAAAGTTAATAATAACTGAGGAGCTGATTTGGAGAAACAATATTTACTGGCGGTAAAATGTGAAATAGTTATCGGTACGGGAAAAGTAAGAAATCTACGGAAACTGAAAATTGCTTTGATTGGAATAGAATAGGCACTCGGAGTTGTGCGGGGTTAACATAACTGCCTTGTTCGACTTTATGTAGGGCCACCTCTGGTGCAGAACAAACACCCAATAAAAGCAATCTTGTTCTAAATGATAAAACAAATCAATGTGAGCAATTCTACACTTAAAATATAAAACGTTTTTGCTCAGATAGCATAGAAAGTGCACTTTTCTGATTTATATGAAACGTGCAGAAACGTGGCCACAAACTTTATTCCTGGGCCACTGTACTGTATATCATGCCTAGAATTTTAGGAAAGTAATACTAAAGTTTTGCCACCTCACCATCCCACTTGATGGTACAATGTCTCTGCAGGACGAAATGCAAATATAAAACATCCAACATCTGGGTTATCTATAATTACAGCTCAACATGGTTTAATATTAAAGTCAGGCCTTGTTTTATTTCATTCACAAATAAGTTAATGTAATTAAAATGGAATATATTTACTTTCTCAATGTCACAAATGTCTTTTAGCGAATTTCCCCTATAGGGAAGAAGCTATTACCGTAGGTCTCATGGTAACACTTAAGCCCGAGACCATGATAACTTTTTGTTTTGAGGTCCCCAGATGTCAAAAACACTATTCGTTCAAATTTATATACATGTCCGTGAATACGATAACTTGAGTAAAAAAGTCCGATTTCGATTAAATTTGGCTCAAATGTGTAGAGTAACATTTATGACTAAGTTCGAAAACCAGAAAAATCGGACTAATGGAAGGGGGGGGGGGGGTTATGGGGGTTTTAAATTTTCCAAAAATCAGTTTTTTTCATTTTTCACTCTAAAATTTTTAAAACACTTAAATTGGTTTTGACCATGTTATAGAGCTTAAAAAAATATGGAATTTTGAATTATTAACCTAGGTTAAGTGGTTGCAGAAAAAAATCCAAAAAACATGCTCATAAAATCTCCCATGTTAATCTTATGGAAAAAAAGGTTTTTGGCTTTTCCTCAGTTAATTTTACTTTAAACTTCACATTTGCTTTTACCAATCACTTCAGCTCAAAAAAAAAAATCATTTTGGTGTTTAAATTGTGATTCTACGTCCAACCGTTGCAGAGATACTCAAAGTGCTAAACAAAGTACGTTGTCCAATGTTATCCTTATGGAGAATAAATAAAATTAGATATCTCGATTATTTATGAATGTATATTGATGCAACTTGGTATGTGGCTCCACGTTGTACTGGTATATTGATATTTGCACAACAAATTAATGTTTTGTTGGTTGTCCCCATAGCAGATAACCTGCATACTCAGCCCTAATGTTATTCTTATGGAGAATAAGTAAAGTTTTATATCTCCCTTAATTGTGAACATAAATTAATAAAACTTTGTAAGTAGCTTCACCTGCTTCAGTTGTATTGATAATTACATGAAAACTCGTTTCTTATCTTCCTCGTTGCAGCAAACCTGTGTACTCAGTCCTAATGTTATTCTTATGGGGAATAAAATGTTATAAATCACTTATTTATGAATGTATTTTTGTCAAACTTGCTAAGTGGCTTTATGTAGTAGTGAGAAACATATAAATGCATTGGAAATTCGCTGGGTACGCAGGTTTGCTGCGACGGGGGTATTTAAATGTGTGACCTAATAATTTAAAAATAGCAATTTATATTTATATTTTAATATTTTTTTGATAGCAATTTTGATATTTTTGTATATACATTTATTGTTCATACCTGTTAGTAAATCAAAAAAAAATAATTGATCTAATGCGGATTTTTCTGAGTTAGTCCATTTTGTCGAAATTAAGTTGCTGATATCTCCTGATTGTAAAGAAAATCAACTAACCCAGGAAAAAATCAACATTACATCATGTAACATTGTAATACATTGTAGGCTTCATTGTCCATCGAAGCCTACACTCCTCATGAACGAATTAATTTTAAATTTTATTTGACATTTGAAGTTTTGTAAAAAAATAGAAAAACTAGGCGGTGGCAGTTACGAATATGTACAAATTTACACTATCAAAAGATTATTTAAAAACAATATATATATATATATTCAAATATTTGTTATTGAATTATACTATTTGTGTAAATGTTAGTAAGACTATTTGTTGTTCAGCAGATAATAATTTGTGAAGATAAGTTTAAAAATTTTGAAATTATGTTTGTATGGAGGAATATATTCATAAGACCGTTCTTCAATGCTTTTAAAACTCATGTTTCCCTCAAAGTTTCCTCCTTCGCCATGTCATGTTTCTCCTGGGGATGTCACAACTTCTATTGGATTTCTCTCCAAGATATTGCTAGCAAAAATCAAAAGTCAAACCGAGCAACTGACTTTTGTGTATGCTCAAACTATACATACGTTTCAGACATTTTTGTAGGTTTATTATGGTTTTTTGATATTGCATATATGTACTATTAGTGAATTTCCTATGGAAAGTGAACTATTAGCATGACCCGCACGGTGAAACTTAAGCCCGGGGCCACCATAGAAGTTCCTAACGTGACCCCCTGAACACGTTTTGGGGGTTGGTTCAACATTTTATATATACTTATATATATATGTGTATGCACTCTAACGGTCACATTTTTTGTCCGATTTACTTAAAATTTGGTAGGGACGTTCCTTTCTATAATCAGTTAGACAAGTTCGTTGGGCAAAACAATTGGAAAATTCTAAACCCTTTTTTGTGATTAATCTTTCAAATTTCGAGTTTTTGGGCCCAAAAAGGGTCAGGAAAGCCCCGGATGTAAAATTAACGAATGTAAAAAGATGGGAATTAGTGTGGCAAAACTTCTAAGCCCTCTCTCGTCATTCTAGCATATATATTTACCGAGTTATTAAAGGAAATGTGTATTGACCTAACACAGTACGTTTTCTTAAGGGGGTTTTACATTATAAAAGCCTGTTATTCATTTTTTGGTGTACTTTTATCATCCCCAAAAACCTCACGCCTACTTTAAAGCCTGATTGGACCTTCTCCTAACCTTATAATGCGCAAAATTGTATTCCCAGCATTGCAGGTAAATAGAACCAGGAGTATCAGAACAGCCAAAAAACAATATTTTCAGATTTGAATAAAAATTGGAATAATTGTATGTTTTTAACTGATTTTGAGTTTTTATAGTTTTTTATGTGGAAATTCACTTACCTCACGTCAGCGTGCTGCGTGCGAACTCGTTTTTAGATTAATTTTGAATGTCATAATTTATAAGTCTTTGATATTATCAATAATACAATAATAATAAGCAAATCTTAACAACGTATAGTGTATAGTTTCTTTAACTGACTTGGTGATCTGTGATGTGGAGAGGTTGTCGTGCATAGCCTTGGTGGCCGGTACAATAGGAGCGTAGGTGATGAGGGGGAAGTGGATGCGAGGGTAGGGCACCAGGTTGGTCTGGAACTCTATCAGGTCTACGTTCAGCGACCCCTCGAACCTCAGGGAGGCCGTGACCGATGATACAGCCTGCCAAGATAAACACACACGTGGTCAATGGGATTAAATGTAGAAAAATCATCTTCCAGTGTTTCAGTTTATTAGTGAATTTCCTTTGGAAAGTGAACTATTAGCATGACCCGCACGGTGAAACTTAAGCCCGGGACCCCCATAGAAGTTCCTAACGTACCCCCTGAACACGATTTGGGTGGGTTGTTCAAAATTGTATATATATATATATATATATATATATATATATATAGACAGACATATGGTCGCATTTTTTGTCCGATTTACTTCAAATTTGGTAGGGACGTTCCTTTCTCTAATCAGTTGGACAAGTTGGGAAAAATAATCGGAAAACTCGAAACCCCTAAAAGGGTCAGAAAAGCCCTGGACGTAAAATTAATGCATGTAAAAAGATGGAATTTAGTGAGGCAAAAGTTTTAAGCCCTCTATCGTCATTCTAGCATAAATATTTACCGAGTTATTAAAGAAAATGTGTTTAGACTAAACACAATACGTTGTCTTATGGGGGTTTTACACTAGAAAAGCCTGTTAGTCCTTTGTTAGAGTACTTTTATCATCACCAGCAACTCACGCCTACTTTTAAGCCTGTCTGGGCCTTCTCCTAACATTATAATGCGCAAAACTGTATTCCCAGCTTTGCAGGTAAATGAAACCAGGAGCATTAGAACAGCCAAAAAATCAATGTTTTCAGATTTCAATAGAAATTGGAATAAATGTATGTTTTTACACTGATTTTGAGTTTTAAAAGTTGCTATGTGGAAATTCACTCCCCTCACGTCTGCGTGCTGCGTGAGAACTCGTTTTTAGTTACAAGAAACTTAATATTTAGATGGAGCGTTAGGTTTTGTCAAGTTTCAGACCAATTTTTCAGTTCCATAAAATATTTTATAAATTCCATTAATTTGGGATAAATCGTAAATAATAGACGTTATTGGCTGCATTTGCCAATGGACTATATTAATTAATGATCCTGATAAATGAATAATAGTAATAAACAGTTTCTTGCAAATAAAATTGTACAGATGTGTGCAAAATTAGAAAAAGATGAATGCTAGATTGTTGTCTTCGTCGTCATCTATATATGTCTTGATCAAGATGTTGTCAAGCTGGTATTTAGTGGTAACGAGACTACACATGACGTCTCACTCACTAGACACTTAAAAATCATTCATATTCACCTTAAAATGCACAACTAAGATTTTGTAGGGGTCCTAGAAAGCAATCGAGCAATCAACTAAACAATAAAAATACGAGGTGAATATCAGGACTCCATGGGCTTTATAGATGATTTAAAATGCTTAACAAAAGGACTTGCACATAAATGTTAGTGGTAAACATTATACAGTAAAAGTTGAGTAAATGTTAACAATCAATCCACGAGGCTGGTAAATATGTCTCGGGCAAGTCCAACTAGTGCCACATTGTGAATGTCTTGAAAGTCAAAACCACAGTCTGTCGAATGTTAATTTCCTCGAATTCTACACAACAATTTGAAGTAGAGAGTCAGCGAACCTGAGCAATGAGCCTGTTGATGTTGGTGTAGGTGGGCCTCGCCACGTCCAGGTTCCTGGAGCAGATATCGTAGATGGCCTCGTTGTCCACGACGAAGGTGCAGTCGGCGTACTCGAGGGTGCCGTGGGTCGTCAGCACGGCGTTGTAGGGCTCCACGATCAGCGGTGAGATCTGCACGGACACACAGTCTGACACACGAGGCTACCAACGGAATACGGGCGAGCTGTACGAGTAGTGCTTGGTTATGGCGCTGGTAGCACACTCGATGGTGTTTTATTGTTGGGAATCGCCTTTTCTGTTTATTGTTTAAATATATGCAACTTTTTTATTAGCATATTACGTGTTGTTATTACTTACGGGATGTAATAAAATAGTCTTACAACACTTAAGATATATTTACACTTATACTATTCACATACAGACGGTAAACATATATAAAAGATGGTACTAGGCTATCGATTTCGACCAGTCACACCAGTCATCATCAGGCCAATGAGAGTTCTCTCAGGTCGAAATCGATAGCCTAGTACCATATTTTATATATATTTACCGTCTGTATGTGAATCAGTATAAGTGTAAATATATCTTGTGTTAAATATATGTTAAAGAGTGTAGTTCATATAACAACGAAATAAGATTAAATTATGTCAGTGTAACAATTAAGATACAGAGAATATATCACCAGTTGCAAATGAATACAGGTTATGATCAAAAATAAAAGCTATAAGTGTAGACATTTTCTATATTTAACGTACTTAATATAAAAAATATATTCTTTATTGACTGCGTAGTCTTTATTGACACCCCTGATGTTCAGAAATCATGTATCAAGATTATCCGTGTTACAAGAGGGCAAAATTACTAATTATCTCTTCTCCGTTCTTTAACTTATTAGATAGAGTATTAAATAAATGTATATAGAAATGCTGGGTAGCACAGTAGTTAGCGGGCTCGCTTTATAATTTGAAGTTCGCCAGATCGATCCTGTGCAGAATCCTGAGAAAATTTTGTGAAGGTTCAATACTGGATCCAGCTGCCATTTGTCATTGAACAATTAAATAATGATCCTGGCTAAAGAATCAGTCGGTCTTAGTGAGTAAAAAGGCTACACAAGGCATCTCACCCATTCTACACTTCGTCATTAATATTCGTCTTAAAATACGCCCTAGTTGAGTTGGCGTCTTAAACAATGATTTAATGTATTTATTTTGTATAAGGAGTATTTTGTATACGCGAACAAAGGTAGGTACTGATGTTGTTTCATGGTGAACTGATAACTGAAACTTCCGCCTCATGGTAATGTTTGTTGAAACTCAGGCTTCCTGCCAAAGTAATGAAAAAACGCTACACGTAATTTTACAAAGAAGATGCAAAAGTTAAAGGGAAATGCGGAAGGATTGTTAAAAGTTCAGGTAAGTTTAAAGAAAACGTAGAGTTTGGCATCAGCTTGGTGCTGAGATCTTGCGCGGGAATGAATGGCCCTCTAATGGCGAGGTAATGGGGCCACAGCCGCGGGCCATTAACGCTTTACTTTTTCGCCATTACAATTCCATTCCTCTCATTACCTGGGCTGTTAATGTGTTTGTGCTTTTAGATGTGCCCAAGGTGCAGTATGCAAACTGTTGTAAGTTTCGTGATGTTTTACAGCCGTATTTTAAGACTCAGCGTTAAACACACACACTATAGTTTTCAAATCCAGAATCAACCAACAGTAATCTTATAGGGATGGTTTATTTGTCTATCTTTAGCAATAAAAACTGACTGAAACTGCTGACAAATTTGAACAAAACACTCTTAGTTTGGTTATATTTCCATGCAATTAACGGCTTCGGAGGAATATCCCCTCCTACTGTCTCTTTTGTCCAATATCATGTTTTAGAGATTCATGAATAACTGAAAAGTGAACGTTTTTATGGAGAAATATTAAAAACATAATTGGTTACTTTTTCTGTTTTAAGACATTTCCAAAGAATTATTCAGTATACGGTTGTGCATTATAATTACAATTATAGCTACTCTTAATTTAGTTATTTTCAAGAGAAAGTCAGTAGATATAAAATGTAGATATAAATAATGTAGATATGAAATGTAGATATAAAATATATATATACATTAGCTATTTTTTTAAATACTTTTATTTCGCCGCTTAAAGTGTTTTTAAATACAGAAAAGCTTGGTCGTCAATGCAAAGCAAAATAAACCTTCACAAATCAAACAAAAACAACTATTTCCTAAATGGATGTTTTCTAATTTTGAATGAAATATTATTTTAAGAAAGCGTGAAAAGAAAATAATGGGTATTGGTAATGGAAGTGACATCTAAGCCACCAATTGAGCGGCGAAAGGCAGTCAATACTGGAGTGTATTGCCGTGGGCCGCCCCTGCACCCGCTTCCCTCCCCCGCCCCAGGGAGTGTCGAGGGTTTAGTGGGGCTCGGTCGAGGGAACAACTGCCTTGGGATTCAGAATTTATCATTGGGAATAAATTAATATTACTTCAATTGAAAGTAAAAAGAAAAACATTAACTACGTCTCACAACCCTACAAAATATATTTACACTTATACTGTATTTACATAAAAGACGGTAAATATACATAAAATATGGTATATGGCGATCGATTTCAACCAGTTAAATCTATTGCCATGTGTTGATCGCCTGATTAAATATATACAAAAACTGTTAAAACCGGTAAGTTCGTTCGCTGCGTTAATTTGCTTGATAAATAGTCAGGTATTTCCAACCAGCAGACATATCATGAGGCGTTTAGAGTATCATGTTTCCGTAGGGCTTCACTCCATTAGCCATCAAAGATATCATGGAGAAGTTTGATTGGTTATGTTTGATTTTATCAGTTAAACTTACGTTCATTAACAGAAATAGCTCATTAGGTTTGTTACAAAATGCGGTTTACGTTACCTTCAACTTATAATTCTATGGGAATTCAGGAATCATCCTGGGTTCGTTTATGTTTCCACAAATATTTTTTTGAACGAGATCATAGTTAAAACTGGTTGAAAAGTAAAAACCTTAGTTTAATAATTATAGCTAGCTTACAGTAGATTCAGATTGCAACGCCTATCCAGTTTCAGTAGACATTAACAAATATATAGGTTGACTTTAACTTTACGTAACGAATACAATTTTATTCTTTTTACATTGACATTTTAGATGTGATTTTAAGACATTCGAGTTCATGTGGTGGTTCGAAAATGCATTAAACAGTTAGTTTACGGTATATTTACTTTCTACTACCTGAACCCCTCGTGTAAAGCGAAGATATTCCGTCCGCCATGTAGACTCAAACGAATGACAACCCGAAATTACAGTCATGTTTAATGACAGTGGTGGGAAATTTGAGTTATGCCTCCATCCTAAAATGTTTACTAAAATATGCTCATTTAACTTAATCTATAAGGTATTTGGTAAAACTATTACAGGAAACTCACAAAACCTAAACTGTAATTTAAGAAATTGCCACCTCTAACGTTTAATATTGGGCCTTATTAAAATAAATAAATAAACGCATTTGAAATAGTCATGAACAATGGTTATAGATATTGAATAATATGTTTTTGAACAGACTATGGACATAATTAACAAATTATTAAAAATATGTAATTTATTTGGAAAAACTAAGGGAAAACCAATCTTTTGTGAAGTCATAGTGTAAAGTTAGTAACTATAGTAAGTATCCTATACTCTAATATGAGTAAGGTTTGCTTGCTTGCTTGCTTGCGTGCTTGCTTGCGACACGGATCTCAAAAACGGCTCCAACGATTTCCTTCAAATGTTCAAAATAACTAATTTCTGGGATAAAAATAAGTTCTGGACAGGCCTCATCCCTAGGAAAAATCAAATAATGTAAAAAAACTAAAATGAAAAGTTAAAAAAATTAACATTGGGCTTATGGAGTTTCAAATCAAAACAAAAGAATTGTAACAGCTGTTCATAATCAACCAGGGAACTGTCAAAGTAATACTCATGTTGTTCATGATTATTAACATGTGGTTTCCTGAGAGCAGAGATTAAAAGATTTGAGTTAAGATTACATATATAGAGTAGTAAAATAAATCAAAGGGACATTGAGCTATAAATAACAACTGGAGGGACCTTAAAAATGTAGAAAAGAGGCAAATGAGTTATAGAAATCAGATTATCAGTAGGGGGAAGTGGTGAAATATTACTACAAGTCATCTAAACAAACTGACTGGCCTTCCCCTGAGCAAAGCTCGGCCCCCCAGGAACTATACTGTTATATGAGCAATTTTTGCTTGATTGGTTGGTTGGTTGCACAATTATCTTGAAAACGGCTCCAATTTCCTTCAAATTTTGGAAATAACTAAATTCTGGTATAAAAATATGTTCTAGACAGGTCTTATCCCCAGTAAAAATCAAATAATATTAAAAAACGAAATTGAAAAGTTAAAAAAATTAACATTGGGCTTATGGAGTTTCAAATCAAAAACAAAATAATTGTAACAGCTGTTCATAATCAACTAGAGAACTGTCAAAGTAATACTCATGTTGTTTATGATTATTAAAATGTGGTTTCCTGCGAGCGGAGATTAAAAGATTTGAGTGAAGATTACATATATAGAGTAGTAAAATAAATCAAAGGGATATTGAGCTATAAATAATAACTGGAGTGATCTTAAAAATTTAGAAAAGAGGCAAATGAGTTATACAAATCCGATTATCAGTAGGGGGAAGTGGTGAAATATTACTCCAAGTCATCTAAACAACCTGACTGGCCTTCCCCCGAGCAAAGCTCGGCCCCCCAGGTACTGACTCTATAAAACGTAAACCGTAAACCAAAAACATTCGATTTGCAATGCAGAATCCTGAGTAGTTATAATCTTTATTTAGTGTTTACATTTTTCAACCCATTAGCTTGGAAAAATGCGGGTGGGATGGAATTAATTAACTATTAAGATTAGTATTTTAATTAACGGACAGGAAATGACGCAGTCACTGTTTCAAATTGAATGCCATTAACTTTACTTCGTGACTTATTGTGTGGATAGTTTTAAGGATTGAAATAAATGAAAGTAAAAAGGGTTTAAATAAAAAATCATAACATATTAACTACTTATCCTATTAAAAGTTAGCATGTATCCATTAACATTTTACATGCTTTTCCACCAAAGAAGACAAATTATTGGCAAATTGAATTGGACCTTAATGTTTTCAGGGAATCTACACGATTTGTTTTTAACAGTTTTACAGTCATTTCGTTTTAAAATTGTTAAACAAGTTTTTTTTTATTTACCAAATGAGTACGGCCAAGTAAGCCGCCAATCTACAAACAGCTTCCAAATGCAAATATCCTTATTCGAATTCTCTTACTAATCTATTAGATTGTTTACTAATGTTTTAGTGTGCCTGGGATCAGCTTTAAGATCCAAAATCGTTATATAAATTATTTCCTTTCACTATTTCTGTTTAATTTCTAAAATAACATAAACTGCCCACCTAAAACTAGTCTAAAAAATGAAATACACTTATTATTCTAAGAGACAATGCGTTATTTAATTATTATCAGAAATTTTGTGCTAGAATGTTTTAGGGAACTTAAGAAAATATAGGCTATATTATTCCTAACTTATGTTCAAATACATTTCATAAATACAAATTTGTTCACCGGAAAAACAGCTATATTTAGATAATTAATTCATTTTTAAAGCCAAACAAACTATTTATTCAACACGTTTATAAGAGTGAAAGCATATGTTAAATACAAATAATATTCATCTGCTTGAGTTAATGTAGTTATCATACCCAAAAACACAAAGTGTTGACGGGTTGCCAAGTCCTAAAATTATATGATATCAAAATGTATTCCAAGTCAAAGATAGCACCTTTGATCTGACATTGTTTATCATCACAAATTACTTAAATATGTTGCAATAACAATGCTCGAAAGATTGTTGGTTATTTTCTATCTGTTCTTGGCCAGCAGATAATATTTTTTTTTATATTCAATCACAATTGTTAACTATACTTTATTTAGATTTTTAAATTTCAAAATAAAGATTTTGCATCAGTGAATCTGCTGGCCAAGAACAGATAGAAAATAACCAACAATCTTTCGAGCATTGTTATTGCAACATATTTAAGTAATTTGTGATGATAAACAATGTCAGATCAAAGGTTCTATCTTTGACTTGGAATACATTTTGATATCATATAATTTTAGGACTTGGCAACCCGTCAACACTTTGTGTTTTTGGGTATGATATCATTTGTTTTTTATATAATTGTTTATTAAAAATTGTTATAAATGAGATTTCAAGTTGAAATAAAATAAAATATATATCAAGGATAAAGTATTATAATATATTGAACATTAATTAAGATTAATTTACCTTAATTTTACCTAGATAGTTTTTAGAATTTTCTGGCAGTTTTTTAAACATTATAATATACATTTTTTCGCACCATATGGTAGCTTGACGTTCACTTTCTCATCACCTGCATCTATCCACTTATTTTTGTTTTGAATGTAAGCTATGTAATGCCTTGATGCTGAACTGTTTCCTAAATGGAACACCGCATTTTTTAATTTGTATAGAACTCCATTAATTTTGATTTTTGAAATTTGTAGACTGGGTATTATTAGACTTGAAATCTTGTTATCATGTGTTTGCCAAAGTTGTAGTTAAAAAATTAAAAAGTTACTTGTAACTGAGATGGATGTTTTTGATTAGTACTTGGGGGCCGAGCTTTTCTCGGGGAAGGCCAGTCAGATTGTTTAGATGACTTGGAATAATATTTAACCACTATCCCCTACTGATAATCGGATTTTTTAAACTCATTTGCCTCTTTTCTAAATTTTTTTAGATACCTCAAGTTGTTATTTATAGCTCAATGTCCCTTTGTTTTATTTTAATACTCTATATATGTAATCTTCACTCAACAGTTTTAATCACTGCTCTCAGGAAACTACATGTTAATAATCATAAACAACGTGAGTATTACTTTGACAGTTCATTAATTGATTATAAACAGCTGTTACAATTCTTTTGTTTTGATGTTAAACTCCATGAGCCCAATGATAATTTTTTTAAATTTCAATTTTTGTTTAGTGAATTTACCCTATAGGGAAGAAAGCTATTACCATAGGTGGCATGGTAAGACCTAAGCCCAAGACCATGATAACTTTTCATTTATAGGTCCCCAGATTCCAAAAACACCATTCGGTAAAATTTGTGTGTGTGTGTGTGTGTGTGTGTGTGTGTGTGTGTGTGCGTGCGCGCGTGCGTGCGTGCGTGCGTGTGTGTGTGTGTCCGTAAGCACGATAACTCGTAAAAAAGGTCTGATCTTAATGAAATTTGGCACAAATGTGTAAAGTACCATTTATTTGAATAAGTTCGAAATCCAGACGAATCCACCATCCGAAGGGGGGGGGGGTTGGGGTTTTCACATTTAATTTTCATTTTAATCAAATTTTTAATTTTACTATTGAATCCAGCTTAAAAAACATATAATTTGGTGCTTTGATTATTTCTCTACGTCAATTGGTTGCCGAAATATTGTGTCCAATGTTAATCTTATGGAGCATAAGCAAAATGTTATACAGTATATCGCTTATTAATGAGCATATATTAATGAAACTCGGTATGTGGCTTCATATGGTTGGGATTTATTGATATTTGCATACAAAACCCAATTTTTTTCATTGAGTGCCTGAATTGAAATTCCAGGGGTTGATGATTCGAAATAAGGAAATTTAAAAATCCCGCACAGTCTTGTTGTTCAATTGTAATAAATGGTGGTCCCAGTTGATTTGTAATATCTATAGAATTTAAAATCTGGTAATTTCTTCGATAGGATATTACAATTTTTTTAGTGGAGCATTGGTTTCGTAATTGTTTGTTAACGTCACGATTGGTGGGCAGTTGAAAATACATTGTAAAACAAAAATTTGCATAGCATGACACGCCATAAACCTTTTTGAAACCGAGATTTCCCAGTTCGTCTATATTGTTAGTAATGTCTTGAATGGCTCCTAATTTAGTATTATGAATTTGCCAGATTTGACCAGGGATTTTTTCTTGAGATTTTATTCCAATTTGTAATTGTTTTAATTCTGGTCGGTACTCACTCCTTAGCCTATTATTTTCGGATATAGCTGATGCTTGCGCCTTAACATTTTGAGGGTCAAAGTTTAGAATTAATAGACCAGAGAGTGAAGTCACGCGAGATAAAGGCTACATATTTTGGCCACATGAAAATACTGCATAACCAGCATCAACAATACAACTGTTAAGCGTTAATCCCTGACTTTTGTGAATTGTAATTGATATTATACTACTGCATTAGGAAACTGCTTTCGGAAAACGAATGCTCCATGAATTACTTCAAATTTTGTGGACGATCTTTGAATTTCAATATCCCTTTCTTTAAAAGTTATAATAATGTTTTCGATTGCATCGCGTGCATCTTTAGTAAAGTCTTTTACAACACCCACTGAACTATTAATAACAAGACCCTGACTTATTTATTAAAAACAAAGCCAATTTTGGTAACAAGTCTATTCAGGCGAAACTATTATGTATTATACTATCGTCTGTGTGTTATTTGAAACCCCTTAACGACTAGATGTGACTTTTGTGGTTTTTGAAAACGTCCTCCTTCAGGTCTTAGCCTCCTAAGCTCTCAAAGTTACAATGTTAAAATTATGGCAAAATTAAAATAAATTTAAATTGAACATATAACAGCTGTTAATACTGACAAAACACAGTAAAGAATCAAGAACACCGTTTTAAAGCTAACCTCTAGAACAGACTTTTAAATTATTGCAAATGTGCTTATTGAGTAATTTTATTTAGTGAGAATATGCTCGTTCATTTTGAAGATGAGCTCGTTCGATTGGCTCACTCGCCTATTTATATATATATATATATATATATATATATATATAAAACCAGAAATATACATATATATATATATATATAAAACCAGAATATATATATATAACTAACTTCGGCATCGACAAAAGAACTTGAGATGCCATTAAAAGTAGATTTTGTATTTCCATAATGATATGGTTATACCTTTTAAGTATGTTTAGATATAATCTATATAACAGCTGTTTGGTGTAACTAACTTATATAACTAAATAACATACTAACCCGACTTTGTTTTTAGATTTCATATTATGTTTATTGCATATTATGTTATGTTCGATGTATTATAGTATGTATAGCTTAAACGAATTAAAATATTTTCTTTACCTCTATACCCTTTTGTTCGGTTAAATTCACTCAATGATTTAATTTGAATTTACAAGCCAGCTGATCAGATTTGTTTTGGAACACATGCTATACTTGGATTTTTGTTTACGTAGTAAATGTAAACAAAGCAGACATCAAATTCAGTAACAATTTTGAAAGTGGAATTTAATATCATTTGTTTTAAAATATTGCGTTTGCAAACTTACAATTTAGTGTCAAAAGTGTAATATGTGAGTAAAAACAGAAGTCTGTGCGAAATTTCGTTCAAGTTTGATGAGAAATAAAGTTCTTAAGCTTAATGAACAAAATGAAGTGGACAATTTGTGAAAAGGGCCAAAACTACAAGATTTAGGCTACTTTTATACGTTAATTTCTCGCTTCTCAGACCTTTCTTAAACCAACTGTTGTGATTTTTCGTGTTTAGTGAAAGGGTTTAGCATATAAATGCACTGCCAGATTCACTTAAGGCTGTAATACGCTAATTTGAGAAGTGAAAAATCGTCTCATTCTGCTTCGTGTTAGTATAGCACGGGTCGTGTGGTGGACTTGGCGACGTGACACGACTGTGCCACTAGATAACTAATCAACCTATTTTTAGCGAATTTCCCCTATAGGGAAGAAGCTATTACCGTAGGTCTCATGGTAAGACTTAAGCCCGAGACCATGATAACTTTTTGTTTTGAGGTCCCCAGATGCCAAAAACACTATTCGTTCAAATATATATATATATGTATGTATCTCTCTCTCTCTCTCCCTCTCTCTCTCTATATATATATATATATATATATATATGTGTGTGTGTGTGTGTGTGTGTCCGTTAACACGATAACTTGAGTAAAAAAGGTCCGACTTTGATGAAATTTGGCTCAAATGTGTAAAATGACATTCATGACTTTAAGTTCGAAATCCAGAAAAATCGGATCATGGGAAAGGGGGTTTTAAATTTTCCAAAAATCAGTTTTTTGCATTTTTCACCCTAAAATTTTTAAATAACTTCATTTTGTTTTTGACCATGTTATAGAGCTTAAAAAACAAATAATATAGTTTTTTGAATTATTAACCTAGGTTGAGTGGTTGCGGAGAAAATCCAAAAAGCCTACTCATAAAATCTCCCATGTTAATCTTATGGGAAAACGGTTTTTGGTTTTCCTCAGTTCATTTTAATGTAAACTTCACATTTGCTTTCACCAATCTGTTCAGCTCCACAAAAAAACATTTTGATGTTTAAATTGTGATTCTACGCCCAACCGTTGCAGAGATATTCAAAGTACTAAACACAGTACGTTGTCCAATGTTATCCTTATGGAGAATAAATAAAATCGCTTATATGTGAATATATTTTTATGAAACTTCGTATGCGGCTTTATGTGGTATTAAGACATATATTATGCATTGGAAATTCGCTTAGTACGCAGGTTTGCTGCGACGGGGGTATTTAAATATCAAAGAGGATTCTTGAACTTCATATTGCCTGAAATTAGTTTGTGAATATGTTATTGCTGTTCATAGATTGTTTACATAATTATGTTATGCCTGACTATCCCAATTAAACAGGGAAGATATAAATCATAGTTTGTTATGAAATGTGTGGCAACCACCATCAGACCAAATGAAATCACTGTCTGCAACAAACGAGCTTAATCCACCTAGAGTATGCAAACCCATGTTAATCTCCAAGAAAAAGTGAAGCCGACATTAATGAATCGAGAAACTGCCTAAATGGTGCCCACCATTTTCCCTCTGTTCATAAAAAAATCCATATAAACAACCCTCCGTGTCCATGGTAGCCAATTTTACCCCTATCTTTGACGACATGTTTTGTTTATGAGTAGAGCCGAAATGGCCGCTGCCATGAAGGTCTCACTTTTTCACCACAGATGCTCGTTGTCTGCAGCAGATAAACATTGACTAAATGGCTAAAGGGGCCAAACTGTAAAGTATTATAACACATTTTCTGAATTATGGCAGATGTGGGAATTTTAAATCAATTCTAAAATTTCCATGTAGGAATTTTAAATTCTGTTATACTGTAAGATGTCATTCCTACAACTTCTTAAAATTTGTTACGGCGGATTTTCCATTTGATAACATGTATTTTTAAATATAAATACTAAGCCTGACAATCCCAGTTACAACTGGAAGATATAAAGGTATGTTTAAATAATCACCCAACCAAATAAAATCATCGCCTGTAACAGATAAACATCAAAACTTGAAAGCTCAAAAGTGTGGAGCCCTAAATGTTTTGTTTCTGAATTTTGGCACATTTAAAAATCATATTGAACACTTTGATCTGCTAGAGGATAGGATGTTGTTACGATAAAATATAGAAATACTATTTTAAAGAATGCTAAAATATCAATTAACATATATCACAATTTTAATGTAATTTACATTTTAGTATTATTAGCGACTAGTTGGCATCGTGTCCGGTTTCACCAAGAAATAAAATCCGTGGTGTGTGCTACATTCTGCGGTCAACCCGTGGAACTACTACGAATCATTAGCTGTTTGAATTGTCATTAGCTCAAACCAAACTGAGTGCCCATAAGAATAACACTGGATTGGAACTTAGACTCCCCGTAAGTCCATATGGAAATTTCTCTTTCTTGAAAAATCCTTTCTTTGTGGTTACTTAAATCATGGAAAGATATAGGCCTATGTGCCAAATTTCATGGTTGTATGTGAAGAGGTTTGGCCTAGGATGATAGATTTTTCGTACTTATTTATGTTTATAAATTAAGGATTCAGACTCATTTGGACTAATAACAGAGTAAAGAATGAGCTAACTATATGGTAAGCTATAAGCTATATGTATTGCACCAAATTGAGAATGATTAAGCCAAATTCAGAACGTCAATACAGTGAGTTGAAACCCAGAGGCATACAACACCATATATTACTAAGTACTTACAAGTTGCTTTATTCCGGTAACTAATTACCTGAGGGGCAGGATATACAGCGAACTCCAGTTTACTCTTCTTGCCGTAGTCCCTGCAGAGCTTGGTGAGCAGATGGGTGGTGAAGCCCGAGCCAGTGCCGCCTCCGAAGCTGCGGAACAGCAGAAACCCCTGGAGGCTGGGGGCCTGCTCGGCGACCCTCCGCACGCGGTCCAGGACCAGGTCCATCATCTCAGCGCCCACCGTGTAGTAGCCGCGGGCGAAGTTGCTGGCCGCGTCCTCCTTGCCCGATATCAGCTGCTCGGGGTGAAACAGCTGCCTGTACGTCCCCGTCCGTATCTCATCTGTAAATACAACACGAGGCTTGAGATATGATACACACTGCAATTGCTGCACTAACGTTTAGTAACTGCAGACTTGAAGTTCCCCCATATGAATATGGTCCCGAACAAAAATCAAAGAAAGTCTTTCGGCTAAACGTTAAAAAACAGTGTGTTAGCCTAAAATGTTTTTCTTTTAATCCTTGTTTTGATCCTGACCAAAATTGAAAATAATATAAACTTCAAAACTGGACTCAGCTGTCTTTGGTTATTGGACTATTACTTTGGCAATCCAGGACTAAACTGTTCTTCGCTTATGGTCCTGGATTATGAATCTGTCGATCTTAGTTTGTAACAATGTTACACAATGAATCACACACCATGATATACAGTCATAATTAACTAATATTCCTCTAAAAATTCCTACAGTTGTATATCGATTTAAAATTAATGATAAGAAAATAAATGTTACCAATAACAGTGGGCTCGAGGTCCACGATGACAGCCCTGGGGACGTACTTGCCGTGGCCGAGTTCAGTGAAGAAGGCATTAGGGTTCTCGGAGGCGGAGATGTTAAAGCCTGGGTAGAGAACGCCATCAGGCCGGATGCCGTGCTCTAGGCAGAACAGCTCCCAGCAGGCGTTTGCCACTTGCACGCCGCACTGGCCTATGTGGATGTTGATCACCTCTCGCTGTAACATACGAGATACAGGCAACAGTATACACGATAGGGAACAGCAGGCGTTCACCACCTATACGCCGCACTGGCCTATGTGGATGTTGATAACCTCTCGCTGTAACATACGAGATACAGACAGCAGTACACACGATAGGGAACAGCAGGCGTTCACCACCTATACGCCGCACTGGCCTATGTGGATGTTGATCACCTCTCGCTGTAACATACGAGATACAGACAACAGTACACACGATAGGGAACAGCAGGCGTTCACCACCTATACGCCGCACTGGCCTATGTGGATGTTGATCACCTCTCGCTGTAACATACGAGATACAGACAGCAGTACACACGATAGGGAACAGCAGGCGTTCACCACCTATACACCACACTGGCCTATGTGGATGTTGATCACCTCTCGCTGTAACATACGAGATACAGATAGCAGTACACACGATAGGGAACAGCAGGAATTCGCAACCTATACACCGCACTGGCCTATGTGGATGTTGATCACCTCTCGCTGTAACATACGAGATACAGACAACAGTACACACGATAAGGAACAGCAGGCGTTCGCCACCTATACGCCGCACTGGCCTGTGTGGATGTTGATCACCTCTCGTTGTAACATACGAGATACAGACAACAGTACACACGATAGGGAACAGCAGGCGTTCACCACCTATACGCCACACTGGCCTATGTGGATGTTGATCACCTCTCGCTGTAACATACGAGATACAGACAACAGTACACACGATAGGGAACAGCAGGCGTTCGCCACCTATACGCCGCACTGGCCTTTGTGGATGTTGATCACCTCTCGTTGTAACATACGAGATACAGACAACAGTACACACGATAGGGAACAGCAGGCGTTCGCCACCTGTAATTTCATTATTATTCGGTCATAACTATTCTTTATGATCTCAGTTTTATCTGGAAAATCCCTATTAAATTTCATATTTTGCCTGTAGAGAGATAATGCTAAATTTTGAGGTGAATCATTGGAGCTTTTATGTGACCATGCGATCAAAATAAATCCTTTTAAATAAGATAAACGTTGAAACTGAAAATTACAATTTGGCGAAGACCTGAAGGATTTTAAGAAAACTTTTTGAATTAAAATATACTTTTTGGAAGTTTAACTAAATGTTATATTCGAATAATAATACTACTCATATAACATTTTGTATTATCACGACAAAACATTCAAATCTAGTAAGGTGGTTTTTCTCAATTAGCGAACACGCATTCCAAAATTGGTGTATTAAGTACAATAATCTAAGTATGCTATAAGTTTTCATCACATCAACACTTTGTTTCCTTATCAAAGGTAAGTAAACTATGTAAACTTTAACCTGAAATAAAAACCACGCAATAAAAAAGAACTGTGGGATAAAATTAATACCCTATGTACTTCAAACTGGCTGAATATTTAAATTATTTCAAATTAATGAAGAAGCATACACTCATCTTCACTTTCGAATCATCATAATATCAGTTTTTTTCATCCTAATATCACTGATTTGATTCAGAATCAAAGTTTATAAATGCTTATAGCTATGTCTCGCTTTTCCAAAGGATAACAAATATTTTACCTTTTTTGCCATATTGCAGGTACGGAATTTATGTTAACGAAGACTCTTTGCTCGGTAAAATATACGTCTCATGTTGTTTGTCCCTTGAGAGACTGATTACTGGAAAATAAAAGAAACAAACACTTATAGTTAAAGTATTATTGAACAATTATCTTTAACAACAAATCATAGGTATCTTTAAAATTGCATTTGATTAGGCTAAAAGTAAAATAAAATATGTTAGAGCAAATATAGCATTTTAAACTGCACAAATACATGAGTAGCCTATTTGAAGGACTGATCTAGAGTATATGAAATACAAAGCTAATACTATTGATGAATAAACTCTATTCATTTTCGATAAGCTTTAAATTAGTATGCTATAATCGTTAGTTGATTACTCAAATTTTCGTGATTTTATTTAAATAAAATGTTTATATCTATCATTGTAGAAAGTAGTCGTAAAACAATTTAATTTGAAGTAGGCTTATATTAGTCCAAATAAAGAACCTGTCATGCGTTTTTATTCCTTAAAAATATCATGCATTTTTGGACTTAAAACAATTTTTTCATACGAAAAATCCTGTGTTGACTCCATTAATTTCAATTTTAGATTTATAACTAGCTGTTACCCGGCAGACGTCATGCCTTTAACTATTACCAACTAAAACCAATCTCCAAGATCACTTGTTCAAGTAAACATGTCATTATATTTTATGTAAACAACAATATATTTCCATAAGGTTTATAAGGGAACCCTTTTAGGCCTCTTGGGAGGAACCCAATTGAGTTAGAACGAAATGGATGGCTTAAAAACCTTCTCCGTGAAATTTTACACACACATATTTATATGTATGTGTATACATATATATATATATATATATATATATATATATATATATATATAGATATATATATACAAGTTTCATGTCTAACGGTGCCCTTCAAATATATATATATATATATATATATATATATATAAACAAACAAACCAACATCCTTATTTATAAATATAGATTTCGTCTTCCTAAAAATTGTCCGAAAAGTTATGAAATGTTTAAGGGATAAAACACAAACTTTTTTATATACAATCCTACCTGCATGCATATGACACCTAAGGAGATTAGCTTGAAGAAAGTCAATTTATCGACCTTTAATCACCTTTATAAACGAACTATTAGGCTTTATAATCTAAATTATTATTACTTTTCCTCTTTTTCTACGATGGTTTTTTTCAGGAAGTAGGGACAAGCAAGCTGCCAAAGAAAATATGGAAATCCCTGTGTTTTATATAGCAAACCCTAAAAACGACCCAAAGAAAGCATTCTTATATTGCAATTAAACAGCACAAAAGCTTTTTCAGCGTAACCAGATCGTCAGATTTATACATGGCGTGCGGTACTTCGCTTGGAGATCTCGGCCACAGAAACGGTTACTATGGTACCTAATTAATCACCCGGTGACAAACAATATTCATAAAAATAACATTGAAACTTTTAAGAGCCGTGGGAATGAGCCGTAAGGGCATTTTGGATTGTGAATTGTCATATAAGCAGCCCTATAAATTCAATACCTTATAAACAAAACATAAGCTCAATTGGTTCAGGAGTTTTGCACTCGAACGGAAAATCGATGACAACAGACGCATGCACCACCTTCCTTTTACAAAAGTAAGGGTGTACATCAAAACTACTTCGTCATCATAAGTTTATTTTTATTCAATTTTCATTTCGATGGTAAAAGCTTGATTTTAATCCTTTACTTTAACAGTGATACAAATAACCGGTATCTAGTTATGAAAATAGTTGGCATATCAAACATGAATTTATATTAAAATGCTGGTACTTGGTTTACTAATTATTATGCTCAAAGAGCTAAAAAAGAACTGTACAGTGGATTTAACACAGAAAACCAGCTCATATATTACGTTGTTACTATCTAAGATTTTACTAAATTCTACACAGTGGTCAGTTTAAGCAAATACAAAACTAAGATTTTAGTAAATACCCACTACACAGTGGGCAGATTAGACAGATACAAAATAAATGAATGGTATACCTTTGAAGTACTGAAATTTACATGTTCTTGGTCTTGTAGGATTTCTCGAATATTTCTTAAGATTTCTTGTGATGTTTGTTTCCATGGTAACATAAATGGATACTTACTAATGCTAAGTTATCGTTAGTTATCATTACTAGCTGTTCCAAAGAGCTCCGTTCGTCCTCCTGGTTTTCAAATGATGCAACGTTTTTTTTTATTTGACCTTTTAAACCTAAGAAATTATTTTAAAAACAACAAATATGATTCTTCAGGTTTTTACATTAATAGCCTAAATTTTTTTCAAGCATGTATAAAGCTGAGTTTTTAGCATTTTAGCATTTATTCAGCATGAAGAAGCTGAGTGTCCGACTGCAACTTCCTCAACAGGGTCTGGTGCGGTTTAACGTTATATGAAGACAACATTGTTCCAGTCAATTGTACTCACTCGGTTTCGAAGTTGTATATTGAAGTATACTATTTACCTGTGATTTAAGGTAAATAATAAACTAATCTACATCTGGTTACTGCGCACAAACGTAATTTGCCGACGCTCTCGGTTAAAACGGCTCATATTTGCATCGCAAATAACAGTCTCGTCAGAAGATAAATTTCACCTTTGACGTTAGTTGGGCTAGTGTCGGCACAGGGGAATTCTGAGAACTTTAGTAAAACAAACAGCAATCTGGTAAACAAGTTTGCAAAAACTCTTTCATTTGTAATCGTCCGTTTTAGCTACTTGGGATCAGGGTTTCAAATATATAAATAACATAATTTGTTTTTAGGCGATTAGGATAAAGGTGATATATTTTCTTTTGCAATAAAAATAATTAAAACTTTGAGTTAATAAACAGATCAAGTGTGGTCACTTACGAAAATGAAAGTCTAACATTGCATGGAGATGTGCACGCTCTTTACATAGGCAATTTTAAGTCAGCATAATCACTGCCGTCAGTTAAAAATGCTTTTCAAAAAGAATTTGCTTACAAATCTTTTCTACTTTAAACAATTTTGCGATTTTGTATGAAAAAAATTATTTTAAACTTAGGTATAGGCAATACAATACTGTATACAATTATAATAGCTACATTAAAATACTTGCACTTGCCAACCTCTAACTCTAAAATAAGAGATAACAAGTTATGAAATAGAAATGGTGAATACTACATACAAATCAATCCACAAGAGTGAACAAAATAGACAGACAGTATCATATGATATATTTATTGCAGATGTTTTTAATTTTAACATAACATGTAAATAAACAAATACAATTTTGTGTTGGTCATACCAATCATGTCTTAATTTTATTTTTTTTAGAATTATATATTTTAATTATTCAACTTCACGCATCATCCATTATTTTTGGTCCTTCGAGCCGGATAGTAATTGAATTTCAGCAATGGAACAACAGTCCACTCTACTAATAAACTGATATATTATTTATCATTTTTCAATTCTTGATTTCGTTATATTCACGCATTACAATACCAGCAATTCAAAATGGCACCTCAAAGACAGGAGACTTCAAACCAGAAACAAAGTGCCGCACTGTTTCCGTATATTTTCACTGGAAAACAGACCTCTCTAGGCCCTAATATGCCACACATCATTGATACTCCTCTCGGTCATGTTATCATGGGCACTATCCCATGCAATCAGCAATCATCATCACAATCATTATCCACTTCTGCACAAACCAGTACACTCAATGTGTGCCTCCATTCAATCAATGATACTGACATTCATAACTCTATCCAACGTTTTTGGACTCAAGAGGAACCTCCATCATGTTCTATCCAATCTCAAGAAGATATTCTCTGTGAACAACACTTCATTGAGTCACACAGTCGTGACAAAACGGGTCGTTATACTGTACGTTTACCATTCAAAAATTCGGACAAAACATTAGGCACGTCTCGCAATGCCGCCGAATTGAGATTAAGGGCTATGGAACGTAAATTCACCACTGACAAACGATTTTCATCACTTTATCATGAATTTATGGACGATTATATCTCCCTCGATCATATGTCAAAATGCGAGGATACTTCCGTATCTGATACACATTACTTTTTACCACATCATGGTGTTCTGAAGGGCGCTAGCTCCACTACAAAATTACGCACAGTTTTTGACGCTAGCTGCAAGACTAGTTCTGGGTTTTCTTTAAATGACTTGCTTTTCACCGGTCAAAAGTTGCAGACTAACATCGCTGACATACTCATACATTTCCGCCGTCATAACGTGGTATTTTGTTGTGACATACGACAAATGTATCGGCAGATTAACATTCATCCTGATGATCGCAATTTTCAGCTAATCTTATGGAGACAAAATACTGATCAACCAGTTAACATTTATCGCCTTAATACTGTAACTTACGGCATGAACAGCTCACCATTTTGAGCCATTCGTACGTTACACCAACTAGCCGATGACGATGGTCATGATTTTCCAAAAGCAGCTCATGCCATACGCAACCACACATATGTGGACGACATCATCACGGGAGCGGATACCGTGGAAGAAGCCGTTGAACTGCAAAATCAACTCACATCGTTATTAAATCGTGGATGTTTTGAGTTACGTAAATGGGTATCTAATTCCCCTCAGCTACTACGTAATGTTCCCGACTCCCATATTGAATCTCCTACATTTTTACCTAACTCTCCAGATCCACATTTCACGGTTTTGGGCCTGAAATGGTCACCGGTTACAGAATCATTTTCTTATACCTTTTGTTTACCTCAAACAACGAACACTCATACCAAACGGACGGTTCTTAGCTCTATTGCAAAAATCTATGATCCTTGCGGATTCCTCGCTCCGTTTATTATGATTGCTAAGTGTTTCATACAACTTATCTGGACAAAAGGTCTAAGCTGGGACGCACCATTACCAAAAGACATTCAATCTCAATGGAATTTACTATTAAGCGACACTAAATATCTATCACAAGTCACGATATCCCGCTCATTAAACCTTAACGCATCACATAAACTAGAATTGCACGGTTTCTGTGACGCGTCTGAAAGCGGTTACGCAGCTGTCATCTACTTCAGATGTGTACAACCTAATGGTACCACAACTGTCAATCTTGTTTTATCAAAAAGTCGAGTTGCACCTTTGAAACGTGTTACCATACCACGACTAGAACTTTGCGCTGCTCACCTACTTGCGCAACTTGTGGCTCATTGCATTTCATTGTTTCCCAAACACTTAACACTGAACAAAGTCCATCTTTGGAGTGATTCTATGATCACACTAACTTGGTTACGAACTCCTCCATATCGCTTGAAAACATATGTGGCAAATTGTGTGTCTCAAACGCAAGAACTTATTCCAACTTATGCCTGGAATCATATTTCATCTGATGATAACCCAGCTGATTGTGCATCACGTGGTTTACTTTTGTCACATTTAACAAAACATTCTCTTTGGTGGAATGGTCCATACTGGCTTGCATTACCGTCTCAAGAATGGCCTACAACTCAGTTAATTCCCGTTACGCTTGACACTTCGCACGAGATTAAACTAAATCCACTAATGGTACTACTGAATAACCAACGAGAAGAATGGTCAATTTTGTTCAAGTTCTCATCTTGGAATTTGCTACAGCGAGTAATGGCGTATATGTTGAGATTCATACATAACTGCAGAAATTCTTCATTGCTGCACGGTAATCTCTCACCAGAAGAACTCAACAACGCACGAATTAAAATTTGTTTCTCAGTGCAACAGTCGACCTTTCATAAAGAGTTTAACGAATTAGCACAAAATGCTTGTCCAAAACACATGCGACAGTTAAATCCTTTTATTTACAGTAACCACCTGATTCGCGTTGGTGGACGCCTACGAAACACTTCACTACCTCAGGACGTGAAACATCCAATCTTGTTGCCAAAAGGACATCACATAGTTAACATAATGATAGATTATTATCATGTTCAACACTTGCATGCTGGCCAACAACTCGTCCAATCGCTAATGTCACAACACGTTTGGATTTTGAACGCAAGAAGCACTATTCGTATACGCATTCATAAATGTGTGACGTGTTTCAAACATCGTCCTATTAACACAAACCCACTCATGGCAGACTTACCATCAGTTCGAGTTAACCCGTCTAAACCCTTCACATCAACAGGCATAGACTATGGCGGACCATACACCGTTAAAGTAGCGAATCTAAGATTCACTAAACACATCAAAGTGTATCTTTGCGTTTTCATTTGCATGGTTACAAAAGCTGTTCATCTCGAAGTAGTCACAGATTTAACTACTGACGCTTTCATCGCCGCACTCACCAGATTTATTTCTCGGCGTGGAATATGCACGGACATCTACTCAGACTGTGGAACCAACTTTGTAGGTGCTAATGCAGCTCTCCGCAAGATCATCCAATCTACAACACGAACCAAGGGTTCCAAACAACGCATTCAAAGTTTTTCATCTAATTTGAACATTCGTTTTCACTTCAATCCACCGGCATCACCACACCATGGCGGACTTTGGGAAAGCGCAATCAAAAGTGCGAAACATCATCTGCACCGAGTTATGGGTGATACTGTACTGAGTTTACCCGAATTTATGACCTTAACAGTTTGCATTGAAGCTATGCTTAACTCGAGACCATTAACACCATTATCCAGTGATCCATCAGACTTAATGGCGCTAACTCCCGGGCATTTCCTAACTGGCGGTCCTCTCGCATCCCTTCCTGAGACAGATGTATCTCACACTCCTGCAAATCGACTCAAACATTGGCATTTGGTACAACAATTCTACCAACGCATTTGGAACCGCTGGAGTTTAGAGTACCTCCATACCTTCCAACAAAGAACTAAATGGAACATCAAATCATCTAATTTGCAAATCGGAGACTTGGTACTCGTTCAATTAACTTCTAGTTCTCACTCTTGGCCACTGGCTCGCATCATAGAAATATTTCCCGGATCAGATGGTACAGTACGCGTGGTCAAAATCAAGACCAAAGATGGTATCTACGTTCGACCAGCAACAAAGATTTTTCCTCTTCCAATTGGTTGAAAATAAGACATTATTAAGTTGAAGTCCATGCTACTTCAAGGCGGCCGGTATGGTGAATACTACATACAAATCAATCCACAAGAGTGAACAAAATAGACAGACAGTATCATATGATATATTTATTGCAGATGTTTTTAATTTTAACATAACATGTAAATAAACAAATACAATTTTGTGTTGGTCATCCAATCATGTCTTAATTTTATTTTTTTAGAATTATATATTTTAATTATTCAACTTCACGCATCATCCAAGAAAACTACCCCTCTTTCTATAAAAATAAACCCTAAAAGTGTTTATATCATAGGAAACAATGAAGGAAGACTTTGGCATTTTAATTTTGTTGTGGATAAGACTTATGCATTAGCTCAGCGAATAATGTGAATATATATATATATATATATATATATATAGCCTATATTATTTATCACCACCATTTTGCTTGAGCCGTTATTGTAAACTGTTTAACCTATCACTTTTTCCAAGAACCTAATTGTGAACATAAAATTTGACATGTTGTCATGATCATTCATGTAATGCACCGTGCATTCTAAATGAACGAACTAAAACTGACATAAATGAAGGGTGGTTAGTTCGGAGTTCATTACAGCTGACGTGATTGCAATTTTAGTTTCAACAACGTGTTTATAATTACACTTTTTTTAAGAGGCCTAAGGTACCGAACCAATTTTTATGCTTGATGAACGTCAAATTGTTGTTGAGTGGATTATACGAATCCCCTTACAATTTACATCTGTCATTAGGGCTCTGCCCCACAAGCTTCAAAGCTTTAATGTAAATCTTATGGAAGAAATCAATTGAATTGCATATTTAACAGCTGTTGGACACATTGGCAAAACACAACACAGCGGCAAGCACAGCTGTGACAGACATTATAAATAGTGACTACAGGGAATGACACATAGTATGCAGAATACGTAATGAGATGTGATGCAAATTCAGAAGCACGAGAAGAATATTTGCTCGATTTCGAACAGAAGGTCCTACTAGTCTACATGTAATACGATAATTTTGGAATCCCTGTGATAAAATTAGTCCGTCGTAATAAAATTGAATGTGTTACATTGAAAAAAAACCTGTAATTTAACAAATCTAAATGTTCGTCCCTTACATATTTAGACAAAAATGAATTTCCTTTAGGATTTCGCCCTTTGGCCTTAAATATTTCAATGTTTATCTAAGGCAGACGATGATTTTATTTGGTAATTTGGTAATGCAATACTAGTGGCTTGGAGAGGCTATATAACATCTTTTACTGGATATAAATTAATCTACCTATAATATTATAAAGAAGAGTTGGTGTTTGTCTGTCTGTCTGTCTGTCTGATGTTCCGGGTGAACGCAAAAACTACTGAACCGACTGGGCTGAAACTTTACACAAAGGTAGATCTTGAACCCATGCAAATCATAGGCATATTCACTTCCTTGAAATCCCCTCGGGCTACACCCCGTGAATGTCCTAAGTTTCAATGTTTACATTTCAGAAGAAAATAAACATTGAGAAACTGTAATGCGAACAGCTGTGGATACTTCCTTTTGACAGCTTAAAGAGCAGAAGCAAGAACAGCTTTTTGAAGCTATCTAAAATGCAAATTGCATTGACTAAAGAACGGTTAAAGAAAACTCCTGGGCGAGGATCGGGTACATCAGCTAGTCCTAATTATTGTTACATTTGAGACCTGATTATGCTATACAAGTCTACATTATAAATAATTACAGCTGATCGTCACTCTATTTTAATTTATTCCATTATTTTCTGTCCTTTAAGGACGTTTACAATACAAAAAGGTTAAAACATAGATTTTGGCTCCGTAAGATTTTTTCCTATCTAACTTTGTATGAATGTTCCAAGTTTTAGCTTTCTAGGTCATAGCTTCATAAACATGCACAACGATTCCGATTTACATTTTTTTCCCCTTATGTAACTATATATTTAAAATATATGTGCTAGTCAAGTTTACCCACAAAATGCAGCACAAGCAAATGTTGTTTGATCTAAAATAATCTTCTCCGTTTTACCAGGATCCAAACAACGCTTCTTAAGTACCTTAATTTAAGTAGATTTTAGTATCTGGAATGGTAGGCTAAACTACAATTAGAAGGGGCAATCCCTTGGGGATGCCCCAAACAACAGGAGTATGTAGGAATTGCAAACCGGTCGGGTTTGCTGGGCCTTTTTTGGTTGGTGGACTTCGTACCTTCAAAATGAAAATTTTGATATGATATAAGGTTTTGCCACGATATCACCTTCAAACTTAGCATGGAGGTGTTCCCAATTGATTGTAAACATGAATTCCAAAATTAGTGTTTTAATTATAGATTTTAAAACCATTAATTTTGGAATTCATGTAATGAAATGGGAACTCCGCCGTGCCAAGTTTGAAAGTGTTAAAGTGACAAAACCCCAACCTATATCAACATTTTCGGTACGATCCCTAGACGTTTCATTATTCAGAAAGTATTTGAAAATTATTTAGGACTTCGCCCCTTTATTCTTTCAAATGTTAACGTTTATCTATTGGAGACCATAATTTTATTTGGTCGGGTGATTTTTTTAAAGATATGTTTGTATTTAGATCCTCCTGGCGTAACTGAGGCTGGTTGCCTAAACTGGTAGGTAACACTATTTATACATAAGCCATCATATTAAAGCCCATTGAGTAGGATTAAATTATATAGAAACAATGTTAAAAATAATTCAATGAACCTTTCAGATAGTAATTTTAGTTTTTTTATAAATCAAAAGTTGGCATCATACAAAATTGGAAAATGAGTTGAAATAATAATGATATAACAAATGAATGCTAACAACCTAAATATTAACAATAGGGGGGAATGAGAGAAAGGAGTTTATTCCGCAACCCGCTATTTATGTTGAAACAAAACAAACAACTCTACATAGAGTTCTTTGTTTAAAATTCATTCTTGGTGATGGTGAATTCACGTTATATCTTATTTAAATAACACAACATAGAAACATATTCAAAGTATTCAGGAATGTTATTATACATCTCAAAAGTAACCATAACTCAATAGTTATTGAAATCTTACAAAAGTAGTCTTGTTAAATTTAAAACAAAATATAACCTGTTTCATGCGCAGAGACAATTTTCTCTGTCATATATTAAAATAAATAACTTGTTTAAATAATAGCAAATAATCATTGGGGAACCAGGAATGAATTTTTAAAACATTAATATTTGTTTCTGAATTGAAAGTTGACGGAAAAAATGATTTAACCTAATAACTGTTGAGATTGAATTTTCAGATCCACCAGATCAACAATTTATCTTTAAAGCTTGACCTTTCACTACAAAGTTTTACTCAATGTAAATTGTTCGTGGGTAAATTATGTCCACGTGGACTTTTTCACGTATCAAAGTGCTCAAATTCTATAGCATTTCCTGTCGTGGAATTGTGTGATGCTCGTCAACAAATACTTTATGGTGGAGCCTTCTATCAGTAGCGAATATGTAGCTATGATTGCTGTTTGCTCTGGCGTCATCAGGCTAGTTACATCACTGATTGACGGTTAATTTAGAGTCCATCATGGTCGTCCGGACCGCACGTGATTGAGATGGACTTTGCTCATTTCATTTCCACTGATCACGTTTCCCTTGTACGGGACAACTGGACTGACTCAAAGATGTCCGATTGGTTTGTAGTTTGCAGTTGATTGTAAACAATACATTACAAAGTACGCTAAACCGTAATATTCTACGTAATTTGATAATTTAGATTAAAGCTTTGTATGCGAATACGATCGATGGTTTATTTTTGATCAGACGTCATAATCGAGTTTTAAACTGTATGAGGTTTTAGTGTCGAGAGATCGGCATAAACTAGTTTTCGGAAAGTTTTGAAAGAATCATTATGATGTTTACAGTCTTCTAAAATACCTTCAGTATAAAAATGGGAAGGTTTTACTATTTAATTCACTACCTGCTTACGGCTGTACTCGGAAATCGGAAAATAACTACAACAGAATTTAACACACAAACATCAAGTGTCTTTTGGATTCATTGTAGGTAAAAATCAATTTATTGTTTAATTTCAAGCAACAAAAAATCAAGGATCAATTGCTATTATAACCGATTCCACACGGGTAGACTGGCAAACACTTGATTTATAAGTAAAGAACATCTGCCTCTGTTGTAATAATATAATGAAAATGTAATAGAATTTGAAATAAACAAAATAAATAAACCTTATAAAATACGCTTAAGGTCTGTGATCACAATATGAACGGAATTAAAAACACGCCTCCCGACAGTCTGCCCATTGATTTACAACTTTGGGATGCTATAAGTTACGAGTGGCTTAGTCACTATTTCTGGATGACATTTAGGTTTCGATAAATGTTAAATACACTACAACTTCATGCATGCATACATAACTACAGTAAGAGGTTTGAATTTTTCATATTATTCTGTTGTAGCTGGATTATTATAGCTTTTTAATGATAAAATAACTGTTACTAGTTACAAACCTTTTAGTTAAGTGAAGGAAAAGCTTTATCTTTCAAACTAACAAATTCGATTACTAAAACATTTTAAAACAAAATTTAAATGGTAGTAAACAAATTCGATTACTAAAACATTTTAAAACAAAATTTAAATGGTAGTATTACCAGATATCATGATTTTGACAGCTCAACTCTAGCATTTTAGTGATAATACGTTTTACTTACACCGAAATATAACGTTATCTTATCAAAAATCCGATCCTATCTTAAACGAGCAATGTATGCAAAATAGATCTCGTGGTCCCGCGCAAGGTTCCTACTCAAACATTAAAAATAGTTTTGGGCCTTACGAATCGAATGGAAAAATTCTTAACTCCAGTGACGTATCAGTGACTAATGACTAAATAAGTGGAGTGAATCATCTCTTTTTCGAATGCAGCTGTTTTCCACGTATTGTCGTAGAGGTGTTTCACATGAATATGCGCAGTTGACTTTGTTTCAGTTGACTTTGTTTAGACGTAAAACATCACCAGTATCAACGTTTGCTTTCAGAACTAGACTTAACTAGTAGATAAAGCTGTAACTAATAAATGCTTCAGATCCTCTGTATGGTTAGTTTAAGCTTAATATCTCAAAGGCGCTCGATCTAGATACTAAAAGCGTTAGTTTTAATAAATTGTAGAGCTTTTGAAGAGTCCGTCTTGAAGTTAAGTCGCCGTTACATGAACTGCTACAGAAGGTACTCTAACAGTGGAGACGTAACAATAATCTCTACTAAAGGTACAATAATTCTAATTTTGACTAATTATTTTAAGTAATTGAGAAGATTTACTTTCTATATCTATAATACGCTATAAGCCGAGTTTTGCAAACCGAACTCCTCCGTTATACCTGGACCAATTTTGACGATTAAGATGTAAAAGAAATGGCCCAGATTCCTAGTTGTGCAAAGTGGTTTTCAATTTCCAATACTGTTTTGCTGAAGGGCATAGGAAACTCTAAACAACTTTTTTATTAGCAAGGAAACTCTCAAAGTTCAATTTTTTTACCATAAATATAACATAATAAATATACCACTAGTTGTAAAAATTGTCTGATTTCTGCCCAATTTACCATCTTATTAGTAAAACAAAAATCTTAAAAAGTAGGCTAGAATAATTCATAAATTGTAATCACCCTTTAAGAAATTATTTTTGAAAAGGATAAATATTTAAACTGAATTCCTTTAAGCGTTTTTTTTAAATAATAACTTGTAACATTGTTATGTACACAATACGGCACTAAAACAAATCGAATATGACAAAAAATCAAAAAATATTTCATCCGTAAGTAGAACAAAATAAATTTGAGGGCCAGTGGGATGGAGCCCTGATTTCAAGAAAAAAGTGAATAGCTTTCGGAATATCTAGAGGATAATTCCTTTAATTTGTAATTTCAATCATTAAAATCGGCCATGAAATTAAAATATAGCTGACCACACAACAAAATACTTATGGAATTAAGAAGTAGATACTTTTAAAATTAGTTCGCTTTGTTTTTATAGGACAAATGCTCAGTTGTTTTATTTACGTTACTAACAGGGGCAATAAATGTATTACATAAGGCTTTGTTCATTTATGTTTCTCTCGATAATAATCTGTAGATCGGATACACCATCTCATTGCTATAATACCACTGTCCCCGTCATGGGGTCTTCCGCATAACCTATATTATTAACGTAATGAAATATATATTAAATTACTTACATACAAAATGAGTTGTACTTCCCCTCAATAACCTACTTCTACATCATTTTACAACCGCAGTACGTGCTGCTTCCGTAAAGTATATCTATACGTAAAGCCAAACCAGAAAACCATCCCAGGGACATTTGTGACGCTAAGCGTCACGCTATTTTTTATAGTGTAGGCGGCCTTCATAACCGCTCCAAACGCCATCAGCGGTGTCGAGCCAGCTGATCTTTTGAACTTTTAACGGCGATTCTCTCCGGCGTCCCTCGCCCCTTTCGTCTATGCAGCCTTGAAGTGTCAGCACCCTCCCCGCTCCTTGCCAGCAATAATTCACCGTCAAACCTTAAGTACCTTAATTTAAGTAGATTTTAGTATCTGGAATGGTAGGCTAAACTACAATTAGAAGGGGCAATCCCTTGGGGATGCCCCAAACAACAGGAGTATGTAGGAATTGCAAACCGGTCGGGACTTCGTGTCTCGACCGCATTTTTGATTAACATGTTAGATTCAGGTTTTTCCCTCTTCTCAGAAGACAATTAATTAATTAACTATCAATGCTTAGATTCAAGAACTTAGTTATTCATATATTATCCAATACAGTTATCAGTTTACCAGGTTAGACACTTATAACAATTTCAGTATTAGGTCTGGAAGGATATTTATTAGTTATTAATAGTTTTACCGATCATCAGAGCTGGCTGGTATAGCATTCTGGTCTGGTAAAGATCCATAGGCCCTTGGGCACCCAGTCACGTTTTCCAACCCCGGTGTAGTTATGTCAATTCCATTTAGCAGTACATGGTTAGGCCAGACTATGGCCTGCCTTCTTAGTTGGCTAGTCCTAAATTAGCCAAACCAGTAGCAGAGTCAGCACGCCCAGATTCCAGTTGTAGCTACCACAGTTAATTAGTTGAATTATCCAATTAGCAGCACAATTAGCCACCCCTGTAGCCATACCTTAATCAATCAATTAGTTCCCCGGCACACACAATATGCTTTAATTACCTCCGACCACATAGAGTAGGCCCCCAACTGCCACTACTCAACACTCCCCCGGCTACACATTTGAGAAAACATAACCGTGTACTTGCATGAAAGGTCTTAGTGGGAAAATCGAAGGAACAATATTTGACATTCTTAATTAATGGAGTGTATCAGTTGTGTAATTTTATTTTGGTATTTTGAAATCAGGTGATCAACCGAAGCTGTTGGGAAAGCTAGTTTCTATACCCTCCAACAACGCCGAAAAAACAAATAAACTGCTGGTTGGTGGATCACTTAGGTGAAATATCTCCTAACGTATGTACTTTATTATGTATCATAATCCTTACCCAAGTCGGATATGGACATTATCCTTGGTATACCAATGCCAAATATAATGTTGGCATCCTCTCAGAAAGTGGACGAATTGTTGAAGGGAAAGAGTTACTTTTTATTTGCAGGTGTAGATACAAAGATAGATTAACATACAAATTAATAATTTTACTTACATAAATACATTACATAAATACTTACATTACTTACATAAATACATGATTGCGTAAAATAATCCTGGTTAACAAATTTGAAGTTGATACAAATAGATGTGAAAACTTTTCAAAAACGTGAGAATACACTACATGTTTTCGAAGCTATTAAGAAATACCCCCGTCACAGCAAACCTGCGTACTCAGCAAATTTCCAATGCATATATATGGGTCTCACCCATATATATGGGTTCGGTAGAGCACCTAGAGCCACTTGCCAAGATTCACAAAGATACATTCATTAATAAGTGACATATAGCATTTTATTTATTCTCCATAAGAATAACATTAGAATTGAGTACGCAGGTTTGCTGCAACAAGGAAGATTATAAATGTGTTTTTTTGCTATTAACCAATATAACTCAACCAGGTGAAGCTACATACCAAGTTTTATTAATTTAGGTTCATAACTAAGGGAGATATAAAACTTTACTTATTCTCCATATGAATAACATGGGGGTCGAATATGCAGGTTTGCTGCCACTGGGAAAAATCATCACAAACAATTTTTTTGTGCAAATATCAATATACCACAACTAGTTGAAGCCATATACCAAGTTTTATCAATATACATACATAAATAATCGAGATATAAAATTGTATTTATTCTCCATAAGGATAACATTGGACAACGTACTGTGTTTAGCACTTTGAATATCACTGCAACGGTTGGACGTAAAACAACAATTAAAACACCAAAATGATTGTTTTGTAGAGCTAAACTTATTGGTGGAAAGAAATGTGGAGTTTTTAGTCAAATTATCTGAGGAAAATCTAAAAACCGTATTCCCATAACATTATTAACATGGGAAATTTTATGAACGCGTTTTTTGACTTTTCTCCACAACCACTTAACATAGCCTAATGATTCAAAATACTAAATTGTTTTTTTTAAGCTCTATAAAATGGCTATAACTGAAATCTAGTGTTTTAAAAAGTTTAGGTTTTTAACTGATTTTTGGAAAATTTTAAACCCCCATAAAACCCCTTTCCCATAGGCCGATCGATCTGGTTTTCAAACTTAAAGTTATAAATGTTACTCTCCACATTTGTGCCAAATTTCATCAAAATCGGGCGTTTCTTTCAAAAGTTATCGCGGTAACGGACACACACACACACACACACACACACACACACACACACACACACACACATATATATATGTATATATATATATATATATATATATATATATATATTCATATATATAAAGTTGAACGAATAGAGTTTTTGGCATCTGGGAACCTCAAACAAAAAATTATCATGGTCTCGGGCTTAAGTTTTACCATGGGTAAGAGCTTCTTCCCTATAGGGGGAATTCGCTAAAATTAATTGTAAAGGAATAATATTTGTTAAAGAAATGTTAGTTTTTTATAAAATGTTAGGTTTTGTTATTTGTTTCTAAGAAACTTATTATTTAGTTGGTTAGTGTAAAGATGTAAACATTGCAATAACCTTTAAACAAAATTCTGGATGATTTTATAAATTAAGTACAGAAATATGTGTAATAAAAAAAAAAAAAAAACTGAATCTAAGAAATTCTGTGCAAATCAACAATTACTCTGTGGAAAATATTTTGTTTTGTCACGTTTCTTTGAACTTTCAATCTCCTACTCGTAGCAGCTGCAGTGTTTTCAATGTTTTCTTTTCATCATGTCCAAATCGAAGATTTGCGCTGTTGTTCACAGTTTTCTTCTCCGGATTGTAATCAACGTGTTGTGTTCACAGGAGGATAGTTAGGGGTTTATAATGAAAAAGCATCTTCAAAGTCGTGCCCATATATATGTGTCTTGGTTGTAACGTAAAAGAGGCCAGTGCACTCTTACTCTTTATTTCAATTTTGAGTAACATTTATTGTATTCTTTAGCACAGTTTTAAATTTCTTTTCCAAACAAATATTTGGGTGAATGATGTAATTAATTAAAAAAGAGGATTAATGGAAAAAATAAACGTAAATTACGTTATCTAACTTTATTACAGTACTAAATTGGCACATACTATTATAAGAAAACACCGTTTAATAACTAAAATTAAACATATAATATCACAGTCAGTCAATGCAGATAACGCCTCCACGATGAGGCGGCAGTGCTTGGAAGATTTCCTGAAACCAACACAACTCAATATAAAAACTCTTCGCTTTATCGTAAAATGTATCTTGATGTCAATCAAACAGTTTTCAGAATTAGCTTTTATTTTATGCAATTTAGAAATTCATGGTAAAATGTTACACGTATATGTTGTTTGTTAAAAAGATGATATTTCCCCTAGAAAAACATCCAAAATATTCCGGGGGTATTGAAATAACCCTGTATAAAAGGGTTATAAGGGTGGTATTATAGCTGCAGAGGGTTAGCCTAGTCACAACGTAGTTTTGTGTAACCACCCAAGGTTGGTAGAGCTTTCAGACAAGGTGTGCTGAGTCGATCTATTTAAGGATTTCTGCTTTACCGGAAGAGACCTCGTAAAAACAGGTGGAAGGTCACGTGATCACCAATCCAATCTGCAGTGTTGCTGGAAACACGATATTTATCGTACGAGTACCATATTTTTCTCACCGTTGTTAAAATGACATTGTTTAACTGCTTGAATATTTTTATCAGCTGTTATTTAATGAAACTAATAATATATCGCTTTGATTTATTCTTATTATTAACTTACACTGCATATAAAAAACAAAACCTAACAGTGAAAAGAAACGTGTTTTAATCTAGTTTGAAAAATGAATAAGCTCAATTTATTAAACCAATAAGGAAGGCCTAATAATAACAATAATATTATTTTTTATTACTACCCGATGTCCATGAACAATAAATTGTATTGTTTAATTTTAGGTATCAAGTTTAAGATGAATTCCATTTACAATAAAGGCTTCAAATTATTAACTTAGACAAGATTGACTAGTTAACTTAGTTATTTTTTAATTCTTGGACACTTATTCTTGTAAACAGTTCTAAATACCAACGGCTTTTAATTCAATTTGTTCTACGACTGTAATAACAATTACCTAATTAACATTATTCAAGTAAATACGTAAAAGTCATGTACCGAAAGTCCACTGTCCAGTGGCTATTTAAAACTAACTGTAACTGTACCAATATTATACTCTGTAAGGTTGGCTACACTTTATGGTATGTTGTGGATTTATGAATCAGCTGGACGACCTCGTAAGACCTCTTTGCTGCGAACATTGCTCTTATGTAAATCAGCACACCTTGTCTGAAAGCTCTACCAACCTTGGTAACCACCAGGCAAGGTAATAATCATGATCATTTGACATGTTTCTGTTGATCATCCAAACACTCACACTGGTCGCTGTCCTCGGCGGCGGGCCTGTAGTACTTGGCCCTGTAGGACGGGGGGTGCGCCAGGGGGCGGTCTGGCCCGTAGCTGATGACTCTGCCGTGCTTGAACAGCTTGGGGCAGCCGTCGCCTGCCACCTGGCGGTACACGGTCTGCAGCGCGCGGCCGTTCACTAGCGACCGGGTGGCGGTGGACACGGTGGTGGACAGTGGCATCTGCAGTAGGAAAACAACACTAACGGTTAGAACTGATGGACTTTGAGACCATCAGATTCGATGGCACCACTTACACATTCATAGAACTACTATGGGGTGAATTCGAGCAAATCTATTCCAGTTTGTGCTTTATCTGCTCATAGCATATGTTGATACTTTAAAACTTTGTTTTGTTGTATATAAAGTTCCTTTAGAATAAGATTTAATTAAAAATGGTCTCTACGTTTTTGTTATGGGCAACAAATAACTGATTACATTCTGAAGGTGGCTTGTTTTATTCAGAATAGGGGTCTCGATAATTTAAAACCTATTATATGGCTCAAGGCCATTTTATTGATATACATTATAGATCTGCATTTCCATTCAGGTGTAGTCGTACCGTATTTATTACATAATTGTATTCAAAGTATTGTTCATGTTTTACGCTTAACCGTCCAGACTGTGAGACCTTGTTTAAAATATTTTGGGAAAGATGTGTATTGCACAAAATGAGTTTAGTTTCATTCTAGTTACTAACGAAAAACACCGTCAATAATAGTTGTATACATGTAAGTAAATACAGTTATTCATGAATATTTTGCTTAATTCAAATCAAATCAAATCAATTCAATCTTTATTCAAACATACATACAAGATGTACAAGAATGCGTCATAAAATATACATAAACCATACCATATTTAAATAAGCAATAACAGATAAATTTCCTAAGACAAATATTTTTAACAATTGTTGTTGATGATAGTTAAAAAGTTAGCTTTAGTAGCGTAAAAATCATCCATACAGTAAATTGGCATATCTATTAAATATTCTCTTAATCTATTTTTGAATTTAACCAAATTGTCCTCATTTCTTCTGCTATCCGGAAGGTAGTTTATAAATGTTATACCACTGTAAGAAGGACTTTGCTTATACTTTTCTTTTTTATATTTCTTTACAGTAAAAGTTTCTTTGCTTCAGGTGTTATGTACATCACTTTGTCGTTTAAATTTTAACTGATTAGTTTTTACAAACATTATTGTTCTATTTATGTAAAGGCTATAGACAGTCATGATTTGCAACTCTGTAAAATGTGTTTTGCAAGATTCATCTATTTTTTTTAGCTAAGTATGCACCGTATGGTTCTCTTTTGTAAAAGTAAAATGTTATTTAACTTAAAACTGCTAGTTCCACCATTGACTTCAATTCCATAAGAAATATGAGAGTGTACATTGGCAAAATATACAGATTTTAATGTTTCAAAATTGAGCTAGTCTTTTTAGTGCAAATATACCAGAACTGTTTTTTTTTACAAATTGCATTTACATGAGTTGTCCAAGGGGGATATCCAAAAAAAGTCCTAAGAATTTTGTTTCAGTTGCATAGTCATTATTTGCACTTTGTATCAGCTCTGAATTTCTGCATTTATATTGTATTAATTTAATTTTACCAGGATTAAGTAGGAGATTTTTATTATTTAAATACATTATTTTTTAATTTCTATTGAACTCTCACAAATTTTTGTTGATGAAATTAAGCCTTTGTCGGATATGCTGAGGCTGATATCATCAGCGTATAAACAAACTTTACTATTTTCAACTCTTTCATAAAGATGTTTAGGCATAGGAAAGGAACAAGAAGGGACCTAATACTGAACCCTGTGGTACCGAGTAGTTAATATGTTTTGTTTTGGAATTAGCATTATAAAGGTAACCATTGGACATATGTTTTACACAGACGTATTGCTGTCGTCCCTCTAAGTATGATTTGATCCAGTTCCACTATTTTCTATCTATGCCATAACTTCTGAGCTTACTAAGTAACATTGTGTGGTTAATGCTATCAAAAGCTTTGGTCATTTCAAGAAAAACTCCAACGGTTTTATTTCCTTCATCCAAGTTTTCTAAAACATTTTCAATATAGTCTACAATAGCTGTTATGGTTGATATATTTACCCGATACCCATGCTGTTCTGTATCCAACAGTTTATTGCTTTCAAAATAAGTTATCAACTGAGAAAGTATACATTTTTCTAGAATTTTTGAAAAAGAGGGCTGAATTTCCAATGGCCTATAATTGGGTCTATATTTCTCCTTTCTTAAAAACCGAAACTATTTTTGATATTTTAAGCTCATTAGGGTATACTCCCGTAATCAAAGATGCATTTATCACATGTAGAAGAGGTTTGGTGATTGCCAAATTAACATGTTTGATGATCTTCATGGGTATTTGGTCACAACCAGTAGACGATTTGGGTTTAATAGAATCTATTATTTTATTTAGCTCATTAATATCAATTGTTCTGCAGCAGAACTTGCAATTGGGAGGGTACATTACAGGATGTAACTGTGCATTGTTATTGTTATTTAAATTAGGAATTACATATTTATCTACCATGTCAATAAAATTATCATTAAGTATGTTTTCAACAGCATTAGGATCCTTAACAATAGTACCATTCTGATTAAGTGTAATGTTGGAAAATGTTATTTCCTTGTTAATTTTTGTTTCATTATTGACAATTTGCCATGTTGTTTTATTGACATTAGTAGAAGTCTTAATTTTTTTATTGAAGTGAAACCTTTTCTTACATTTAATAGTTTTTCTGTAGTATTTTTTTGCTCTTTAATTTTTCCTTCAGTTTTACATTGTTTTTATCCTTTCTTAAATCATGATGCAATCCTAGAAGTTTATCCCGCCATTCACAATCTCATGATTAAAACAATTGTATTTTTTATTCCTTTTTGTAATTTTCGTTAAAGGGAAATCTAAATCAAAGTAATATTTTAGTGTATTATAGAATTTTGAAAATTTATATTCTACTGTGCTAAGGTAAAGTTCACTCCAATCTTGTTTTCAAGGTTTTTTTTCCAAAAAGTCAATGGCATCTTTGTTGAACCGTCTGATTGTAATCAATTTATTGTTTTTTTTATTATTTTTAAAATTAAAGATTTAAAAATTTGGCCATCATGGTCAGAGAGTGCAGTAATAAGGAATTCTACCCGAAAACTGCTTTTATTCAAATTGGTGATGAAATTGTTAATGGTAGTTTCTGTCACCCTAGTAGATAAATTAACAGTGTATAAAAATCCATTCATATTTAGAATATTTACAAAATCAATTTTTGTTGCTATCTTCCACCAAAAAATTTACATTAAAATCACCCCCGACTAATACATCAACCTCCAACTTGCTAACCTCTTCCAATAAAATATTCAGCTTGTCTAAAGAGTGGTTTACATTTTCTGATGGTTTCCTATAAATTACAACTACAATTAGTTTATAATTCTCAGCCTTGATCTCTACTGCACATGATTCAAATATTTTGTCCTCATTTAAGTTATCAATTGTGTCAACAAAAACCCTTTTACAGATATTCATATTATCTACCACCCCCACCCGATTGATTACGTGCATACCCATAAACAGTTTTATAGCCTTGTATCTTTAACTTTATAATTTCATCCTCACTGAGTATATGTTCGGTCAAAATAACCATTTCAGGCTTGGTTTCTTCCAATGTAATTATTAAAGCATCTATTCTCGATGACAGATGCTGAATATTTTGATGAAAGACAGTAAAACCACCATATATATATATATATATATATATATATATATATATATATATATATATACACATTTTTTTCATGCCTAACATGTTTCTGACAATGTGCATGCTCTGAAAACACTTTTTCATAATTTCACTCTGAGAACTATTATTAACATTGTTGGCTGGACAATAAAAAAAATCAGCATTAGTTAAACTGTTATTAAAACCTAAATTGAAGGGGGAAAATAGTTCATGTTGCCTAAAAAAAAGAATCTATGCTCTTTACAGTCTGAGAAGCAGGTGTTGGTGATGTCTGCGACAGTGACGATTGAGATTTTTCCTCTGATGACGGTTTTAAACCTTCCACTTGAATTTCAGAGCTATTCTGTGGCAACGGATTTAAACAGTCCTGTTGCTTTTCCTCTTGCTCTTTAACTGAATTTGAAAGTTTTCTGATACTATTGCATTTCTCTACTTCAGCTTCAACTTTTTTCAAAAACGCTGTGTGTGAGAGTCCTTTTCGTAATTTTCATTGAGCTTTTCGATCGTAGGACACAATCACTACTGTTGCTCCAGTAATGCTGACAAATTTGCCAAGGTTCGCAGCAAGGTGTTGAGTTTCAATATTATCCCTTACACAGCCTATCGGAGAACAGAACAACGTCTTTAGGTTTTTGATTTAAAATGTTTTGTCAATTTTTCAAATGCCATGTCGTCTTCTGTTGTTGGTTTTCCATTGTAGCTGCCCTTTGTAACGAGGCTGTACACAGTTGCGCCTTGTTCTAACGTCTGGTATGTCAGTTTAGTGTCTACATAGTCAGACATTTTTGGTCTTCCAAAGGCCTGCCTAAAGACAACTGCAACGCCCGCTGAAGCGAAATGCACAAATAGTGGACGAATGAGCCGTATTACAGGGTAGCCCCGACAAATCAAACCTGAGTTCTTAACGAATTTATTAACTTTATGGTATACATATTCAAAAGTAAACTAAACTTTGTATTAATTAATGAGGATTTTATTTTGTGTCGGTAGTTTAAGAGATTAAGTGAAAATTTACTTTGAACAAAATATTCTATAACAATGAAATTCATAATCTTAAACCTATTTTCTGTTTCACACCCTTGATAGTTAAAATTATGAAAGATCAAACCTTAATAGAATAGTTGAGTTGTAGTCCTTATAGAAAATAAATACCCCCGTAGCAGCAAACATGCATACTCAGCGAATTTCCAATGCATATTAATTTATCTTAATACCACATAAAGCCACATACCAAGTTTCATCAATATACATTCATAAATAAACGATTTATGACATTTTAATTATTCTCCATAAGAATAACATGGCGGCTGAGTATGCAGGTTTGCTGAAATAAGGAACACTAAAAATGGGCTTTTATACAAATATAATTATAACTCAACTAGGTAAAGCCACATACCAAGTTCTATTAATTTATGTTCATAATTAAAGAAGATAACACGTTAATTATTCTCCATAAGAATAACATGGGGCTGAGTATGCAGGTTTGCTGCTACGGGAACTATCGGGCAAAAAATGGATTTTTGTGCAAATATCAATAGACCACAACCAAATAAAGCCATATACCAAATTTTGCCAGTTTTACGTTCATAAGTAAGCGAGATATACAATTTTTCTTTTTCTCCATAAGAATAACATTAGACAACGTACTGTGTTTAGCACTTTCAATATCTCGGTAACCAATTGACGTAGAGCAATGATAAAAATACCAAATTGTTTGTTTTTTTAAGCTGAATTTAATGGTATAAATTAAAATTTGATTTAAATTAAAATTACATGTGAAAACCCCAAAAAACACATTTTTGGGGTACAAAACCCCCCAAAAACCCCCCTTCGGATGGTGCGATTCATCTGGTTTTCGAACTCGTTCAAATAAATGGTACTTTACACATTTGTACCAAATTTCATTAAGATCGGACCTTTTTTATGAGAGTTATCGTGCTTACGGACACATATATATATATAAATAAATAAATAAATATATATATATATACATATATACAAATTTGAACAAATGGTGTTTTTGGCATCTGGGGACCTCAAAATGAAAAGTTATCATGGTCTCGGGCTTAAGTCTTACCATGAGACCTACGGTAATAGCTTCTTCCCTATAGGGGAAATTCGCTAAAAAAAGATGATATTTTATACAGAAACTCCACCAAATAATTTACAATTATTTTTCAGTTTGAATTCAACTTTAGAATACATTGCTATGGAATATACGTATTTATAACATCTACTTAATGTTAACTGTATTTAATAATTTCTGCTTTTTAAAGCGCTTCTTAAAAACACACAGAATGAAATATGTATCACAAGTATATACTCGAAGGTGATATTTTGAAGAAACCGCGACATGTACCTTATACATTGGTCGGCTGTGACATATATATGTATTACAATTAAGAAAATACTCGGGAATCATCTTACAATGATCAACTTTGCCTCAAAACTTCAATAATCAGACTACCTTTTTACATATTAGCTACATTAAAATGATATGGAAATACAAGAATTATATTATTGATCTTGTTAGAGGCAAACGTTTTTAAGCGTTAAGCTAATTTAAAATAACTTTAAAAAAGTGTGAAGTCTCTAGCAAAAAATCCCTTTTGTATACATTTCCTAAACTTAATTCTTCCAGGTAATTCGATTGATACTAACAAAAATGCACATAGCCCTACCTTTTATTAATTGCATAAATAATAAATGTAATAAAATATATTCAATTACAGTTAGAAAATCAGTCCAAAGTAACCAGCTCATCCAATTGCACTAGTTTTAGTCTGAACATAAAGTAATTGTCGGTTGTGTATTGAAAAATACGAACAAAGTATAACTGATATATGTATTACTAATTACTACGAATTGGCTACTTAAAATCATATGAGTGTGGCAACAGAAATGTAACATCTAAAGTATAAGTGATATAATGACATGTTAACTTGAAATAATATAGTGATTACATTACCTCTGAACTACAGGGATTGACGAGTAGTGTGTAGTATTGCGTGAAATAACCGAATGGTTACGAACCGACAACAATGTATATATATTAAGCTGGAGCGGCGCCGGCGCATGGACTGTGTTGTGTATGAACCACAAGATTGACATGGGCACACAACTGTGCAAATGGCAGCAGTGCAGCGGCCAAGGTCACCCTAGCCAAGTCACGTGGCTCCCCATGGCGCTGCTGATGGCATCAAGCTGCTCGATCCGATGAAAAACATCCACTACAACTATAAATGTTAAATCAATTCGACACTGATAAGCAATTTTTCCTGTAGAGCAAACGATTATTGATTATAAAATGTTATTGTCGTATTTATTTAGATATTGTGTACAATCTATGGTCAAATTTATATTATATATACAAGATTTAAATATATGCCTGTGTAAGAAGGAGTTGTACAGGATTTAAAGCCTACCCATACCTAATAGTACCTAATTTAGCATTTATACCAAACGATTTTTACGATAATCATTATAAATGAGTCTAAAACCTCAAGAGAACCCATACATCATAATGCCAGCGACTGAAGTGGGTTTATATGGAAGTATTCAACCTTTTTATTCTTTTTTTCAACAGCTCCAGGTCATATTTATCTGTACCAGTGTGATCCATGAGTAAGGAATTTCAGCAGTGACATAGCGAGTTCAGTAGCTTTGTGAGTTGCTGGGAACACTACAGCGGTTCTCCACGAGATTTATGAGGCATACATTAGAGTGTGCAATCCTGTTGTAAGATGTGATGTGATTGTAAGATGTGTTGATGTAGCCAACAATCATGATATGCAAGTTGTTTCAGGGACGTGATGTGATTGTAAGATGTTTGATGTAGCCAACAATCATGATATGCAAGTTGTTTCAGGAACGTGATGTGATTGTAAGATGTGTTGATGTAGCCAACAATCATGATATGCAAGTTGTTTCAGGAACGTGATGTGATTGTAAGATGTTTGATGTAGCCAACAATCATGATATGCAAGTTGTTTCAGGAACGTGATGTGATTGTAAGATGTGTTGATGTAGCCAACAATCATGATATGCAAGTTGTTTCAGGAACGTGATGTGATTGTAAGATGTGTTGATGTAGCCAACAATCATGATATGCAAGTTGTTTCAGGAACGTGATGTGATTGTAAGATGTGTTGATGTAGCCAACAATCATGATATGCAAGTTGTTTCAGGAACGTGATGTGATTGTAAGATGTTTGATGTAGCCAACAATCATGATATGCAAGTTGTTTCAGGAACGTGATGTGATTGTAAGATGTGTTGATGTAGCCAACAATCATGATATGCAAGTTGTTTCAGGAACGTGATGTGATTGTAAGATGCGTTGATGTAGCCAACAATCATGATATGCAAGTTGTTTCAGGAACGTGATGTGATTGGAAGATGTGTTGATGTAGCCAATAATCATGATATGCAAGTTGTTTCAGGAACTAATCAGGATTTAGAAACGAGTGAGGAAAGTGTCAAGTATAAATTTTTGGTTACAAGCTCTGAAACGTTATGTTCTGAACATGTAACATGTAGGCGTCTTCAGCTGCATTGAGCACCCGGTTCGGTTTGTTTTACACTTGTTGGATGCCATTGCCAGTGGTATGAACGTTGGGTCGCAGAGGAGTGTGAAAGCCTCTTCTTACAAACAAACGCTCCGCTTGAAGTTTTTCTGTGGGCGAATATGCATCTTATTTTACACTAGTACTAAGTAGGATTGCATTCTGTGGACCACCTGACCATCTTATTTAATGTCTCGGCTTATTCAATACTGTACTATGCACTATTTAATACTGTTACTTATAAATCCTAATCTTAATATATTAAAAGCTAAATCTCTTGGGTATTCATCAAGGTTTCCCCAACTACTCTGTATGCCAGAGGGATGCAATTTGGTACACAGAGTCTTTAGGTCTAAAGTAGACAAATTAGATGTAGCAAAATTAAATTCCGATTATACCATAGGGTTCCACCCCACAGGTCGTCAAAAATCCAAAGGGTTTCTTGTGTAAATTCAATTTATTTGACTAGACGTAAACAGAAGTTACTGATTCGAAATAGATCAAAAGGTTAGCAAAAAAAATGCAACACAGCCGATGTGTATTACACAACTGTGTATTACCGAGTACAGCCGGGTAGTGGCAGCTAGACACTAGTTAGCAACAAGTAATTGATGCTAGGTTTATATGCAACACAGCCGATGTGTATTACACAACTGTGTATTACCAAGTACAGCCGGGTAGTGGCAGCTAGACACTAGTTAGCAACAAGTGATTGATGCTAGGTTTATATGCAACACAGCCGATGTGTATTACACAACTGTGTATTACCGAGTACAGCCGGGTAGTGGCAGCTAGACACTAGTTAGCAACAAGTAATTGATGCTAGGTTTATATGCAACACAGCCGATGTGTATTACACAACTGTGTATTACCGAGTACAGCCGGGTAGTGGCAGCTAGACACTAGTTAGCAACAAGTAATTGATGCTAGGTTTATATGCAACACAGCCGATGTGTATTACACAACTGTGTATTACCGAGTACAGCCGGGTAGTGGCAGCTAGACACTAGTTAGCAACAAGTAATTGATGCTAGGTTTATATGCAACACAGCCGATGTGTATTACACAACTGTGTATTACCGAGTACAGCCGGGTAGTGGCAGCTAGACACTAGTTAGCAACAAGTAATTGATGCTAGGTTTATATGCAACACAGCCGATGTGTATTACACAACTGTGTATTACCGAGTACAGCCGGGTAGTGGCAGCTAGACACTAGTTAGCAACAAGTAATTGATGCTAGGTTTATATGCAAACATCATAACTATACGAAGTCACGTATCAAGTATGATTATAATATATATATATAATTAGGAGAGAAATACAAAATTTTAATTATATCCATACGATTGAAACTGGATAAAAGAAAATGTATACTATCCAATGTGGCTAAACAATTTCTCTGGACAATCCTTAATATGTAGATGCAACTTTTGGAATACAAAATTAAAGGAGCAGGAACAATCAGTTGCAAAGCTTCAAGTATGAAAGTATGTATTAGTAGTGTGGTTAAATATTATACATAGTTGATAAGTTTATGATTGTAGTCTCTTATCAAAAGTTGTTACTTAAATTAACTTTTGATGAGTTTGTGAACAAACTGTGAATTAACTTTGAACGCAACTTTTCATTGCAGTTACAGCCACGAGCTGCTCAGTCACTTTACAAAACATTTCAGCATCAAGAAGAGAGACTTGATTTTGCCTTAAATTACGGCTTTGAATTAATTTACCTCGCAACTTTTAACGAAATATTTTGGTATTATTTGATACATAACCTATCATGTTTCAGACGTATTTTGAGGTTTCTATGATGTCCATACATGTGAAACTGTTTATATATAAACATACAAATACATTGAGCTACCTTATTTCTCAATGCGTGTTTGAAGAATGGGCAAGAATATATTATTTTAATTGTCATTGTATAAATGCTATAAGTATAAACATTATATAAACACTATAAGTATAAAACACAATAGTGTAAAACGCTATACCTAAAGATATCAGTTATTTATTAACTATATTTTTTAATGTATTTGATTGCTCTTGAATATTTGACTAATTGATAAAATGTTATTCTGTTGGTTCATCACAAAGTTAAGATTATTAATGTTAGATAGCCGCACAAATTTGTACAATATTATCCTGGTTAATTTTTATGATGGGACTACTAATATAATAATACAGCACATGCTAATTTATGTAAAATATGCAATAGTTATACTAATGGTCATACTTTTTACTTTTACAATCCGTTTTACGTCTTCACGTCTATTCACTTATTTTAGCGTAAATTTGTATACATAATATAATATTTTACTTACAGTTTTGATCGTCTTTGACCTATGTAATAGAATATGTCATAATGAACTGCCATGTCGTTCCATATGCTAATAAACATAGTTCGTGTTTCTGACTGTCGGGCTAACTCACTTCTCAAATTTGCTTCGACTCTAATCCATTGTAATGAAAGTTTAGATGTTAAATCAATCAGTGAACCTAAACCAGTAATACATACAATTGTATATATTATTAGACATTTATTTTGATTAGTTGTGAACGGATAAAAAAAACAGCAACACAGAGTTGATAATTCATTTCCCCAGTGCCCAGCAGTGCAGCAGTGAATACAGGCAATACATGTTGTCAGTGGTGATATGGGTCATGCAGACGCGGCGAGTATCCTCGTTATCAGTTTAGGTTAGTAGTGGAAAGGTCAATAAATTATTAATGGAATTCCTTTGACTAGGTGACCCTGGTATAGCCAAAAGGCTTGCCTTCCACATTTTATTATTATACATGGCTGTTGTCCAACTAAAACCTCCTGAACTTTACATTAAACATCACGGAACTGATTAGGAAACATACACTGTTTGCTTCTAAAGCATCCTACAATCATGGAAGGGACTCCCCTCTCAAACCTTAACAGATGAAACCAACTTCTTGGTCTAGGCACACAAGAATGGCTGCAGAAAAAAGGATAACAGTATGTCTGAAAAATTTAGCTTTAGCACATGCGCTGTGTATAATGTGGAGTATATATCTCACGATTGCAATCACCAACAATCATGTTGCAAAGTCTGAAGTCTTTTATTTATAACCCATAACCACGGCAATGTCGAACGCTGGGTCCATTAAACACCCTAGATACTGCTGTGGGCACGCATGGGTGTAGGAGACTAAAGCCCCAGCCCCACGAGGGTAGTTGGTTCACACTGACTCCCCCGCCACACAAGCCAACCTGAGGACGACACGCTGCTGCCAGTCCGCACACCTCATCCGATGAGACTTAGAATCCAATTCTTGATGCACTTCCGATTTGACTTTGTCACTAATCAAGCCTCACTGACAAACTCTGGGGTTTCCTGCCAGAGGCAGGATTGGGAGGAGGGCCATCCTGAAATACTATTGACCAACAACTGGCTCATGCTTCCTTTCATTGTAATAAAATGTAGGCGCTGCATTAAGAGAGCACCGATCAATTATAAAATAAAATTGTTTAAATCTACTCTAATCCATTCTGATGAAATTATAGGGAATTTGGTTATTAATTAATGTGAACATTGACGATTTTTTAAAATTCTACAAGGTCTTCAAAATGGTTGTAATTGTATATTTTTTTGGAAATGGTTCGTTCATTTGAGTTTCAAATCCTGCGTCTTAACCAGTTTACGTGTTTAGATGTTTTAGGGCATTTCATAGAGAATGAAATTTTAAGTAATATTTGTTTAAAGACATGTTGAAATACATGAAATAACTCGTACTGGGAAACAGGAAATTTGAAAGCTTGAACTTATAAAAATCTTACTTATATTACCTTATAGATTCTCCTGTGATGTAACGGGGTCTTTCTGTAAGTTATAATATCCCCGTCACAGCAAAACTGCGTACTCAGCGAATTTTCAATGCATGCATATGTTTCTCACTACCACTTAAAACCACTTACCAAGTTTCATAAAAATACATAATTAAATAAGTGATCCATAGCATTTTATTTATTCTCCATGGGAATAACATTAGAGCTGACTACGCAGGTTTGCTGCAAAAAAGTGAAGAAATATGTTTTTGTGCAATTATTAATTAACTATGTGAAGCTGTATACTAAGTTTTATTAATTTATGTTCATAATTAAGGGAGATACAAAACTTTACTTATTCTCCACAGGAATAACATTAGGGCTGAGTATGCAGGTATGCTGCTACGGGGTAATCAACAAAATCAATCTTTTTGCAAACATCAATATACCAGTACTACGTGAAGCCACATTCCAAGTTTCATCAATATAAATTCATAAATAATCGAGATATCACATTTTATTTATTCTCCGTAAGGATAACATTGGACAACGTAATGTGTTTAGCACTTTGAATATCTCTGCAACGGTTGGATATAGAATCACAATTTAAGCACCAAAATGATTGTGTATTTGAACTGATTGGTAAAAGCAAATGTTAAGTTTACATTAAAATGAACTGAGGAAAAGCCAAAAACCTTTATCCCATAAGATTAACGTAGGAGATTTTATGAGAAGGGTTTTTGCATTTTCTCCGCAAAGTTCTATAACATGGTCAAAACCAAAATTAACTGTTTTAAATATTTTAGGGTGAAAAATGCAAAAAACTGATTTTTGGGAAATTTTAAACCACTATAAACTCTCCTTTCTATGATCCGATTTTCCTGGTTTTCGAACTTAAAGTCATGAATGTCACTTTATACATTTGAGCCAAATTTCATTGAATTGGAAGTCTTTTACTCAAATTATCGCATTCACGGACACATTATATAGATATATTTTGGCGAAATATATCTATATAAGATCGATGGCATATTGATATATATATATATATATAAGTAGGATACCCCCCACTATAGCAAGCCAATCAGAAGCCAGCATTTTGTAGTGACGTCATTCCAAGATGGCGGCGCCCATGGCACTTTATTTCCCGCCAAATTTCCTAACCTCACTTTTTTAAATTTTAACTCATTTTGCTCAGTTCTGGCAACCTATGCTCTATGATAAATTATTTTACATATACACCATTATATATATATATATTATATACTGTAAATTATATGTATATATGTTCCATGGTTCGACTATTATATACTCTATGCGATTGATACTATCATATGGCAATGTATATACAATATTATACATATACTTTACAGCTACACCATTATATAAATATAATCTAGGATATATTAAAAAGTGACGTCACACGTCACTTGACCGCATGGGCTGAGTGAATATATACGTCATCTGAGGCTGAGCCAGTGACGTAGACGGTTTTGTGACGTAATGAGGGAAAGTTTAAAGTTCAGGGTCACGGGGAGGTTATTTAAAAAAAGTACTACCTCGCACGCGTAAAATTCGATTGTGATTCGATAGGTTAATCGATATAAAAAATTTTATGAAAACAATCGAGCTAAAGAGCTGATCAGACATCCATTCCATCACAGCTATCGCTTATAAACCCGGTGTTCATAGCCGTTAACCCCGTATACTAAGTTTCTGTTTGCTTGGGTGGGGTTTGAGACCATCCCGTGCATATGCACCCAGGTTAAACATTATTCCATACGTAGGCCATCCAGATTACCTGGTTGATGCCCAGTACGAACTAATGTCCTCTCCCTTTTTAGCAAACAAAGGATAGAGTATTTTTAGAAAAAAAGCCATAGCCCCTCCACCGCCATGACCCGTGGAGACCTTCCAAAAAAGCAAGCTAATTGTCTCCTCCGTTCATTTTTTACTTTTACAAGTCCCACCGTACGGATTCAAGGAATAACTTGAGTACACCACTCACTCTAGGTCCTTCCAAGGAGTAGCCAAGGGCTTACCTAGACGCCTCAACGTACAAGACCCTTCAATTTACATTCAGGTTTACGGGGCTTTTCGTCCCCCACGCCATTGACCTTCATTCACACACACACGCTCACACACACACACACACACACACACACACACACACACACACACACACACACACACACACATACACACACACACACACACACACACACACACACACACACACAGAGACATACATACAGTGGGAACTTTTACAATGTCCAAGACATGCTCAACTATATTTACAATTGAACTGTTCATGAAGTTAAGTGAGCCATTTATTTTAAGTATTGTGCAGTAGTACAGATTAGAGCAATTTAGGGCAGGATCGGTGACCAAAGTGGCTGAGACAGAGCTGGAGGTTATATCATCCAAGTTAAAACCTGAAATCAGGTCACGTGACCATGTTTTTTTTACAAAGGGGACGAATCGTTCCCAATACTACCAGTCGTGTTTACTCAAGTTTTTGGATTTTATAACCATAGGGTAGTGTGTCGTGCTCACCCTCGAGCTTTCTTTTTGGTCCAGTAATTTTGAAAAGTTTTGATTCATTCACAGTTACAATATCGCGGTCTTTCGTCCTCCTGATTCTAGATTCCTTAATTTCTATGCTTTCAGCTGACTCGCTAAGAACCATTTCTTTTAGTTTTTCAAAGTTAAGTGTTTTGGAGGTCTTAGAATTAAGAGTGAGGCCCTTGATTTTGCAAACAGATTTTAGTTTTTGTTTGTTGGTTGACCAGACAAGATATGCGTACGTTTTAGGCCCCCCAGAAACGAATTCAACGATGAAAGATCCAGGTCCGTATTTAACCAGCTCGTCGGTCATTTCCCCGAGGTAATCCCCCGTAGGGACCCTGTACAAACCTCCCTTATAAATATAGAGGGTTGAGTCTGTATCGTAGTACAAGACTTGTGCACCCAGGGCCTCCAGATATTCATACAGTTTCAGTCTAGCTTGAGCAGTAGTATAGGCCGCTATGACTACATTCACGTTTCTTAAGGGCTCGCCGACTTCCTCCAGGTACTCCCAGCTTACTACCACTACCTCTTCGTTTACTATCTGTATTCTATTCACTATTATATAGGGTCTTGTCATCATCCCGAACAGTGTTTTGGGGTCTCTGACTATCGTGGCCTTTGTCTGGTTCTCCCGCTGTCCAAATTTACCCCAAAATGAATTTAGCATGAGTTTAGCCATTGATCTCAAACCTTCGTTTTCAGCAATCTTGGCGGGGTCCAGCCTGATTCCTTCATGAGTGAAGTAGTTCTGCACGTACCGGTCTTTATCAATCTGGGTCTTACACCATTCTGGGTAGCCGGACGCTTCTTGTTTCATTTTCAGGAATTTATTGATGAAATCTGTAAAGAGTCCCCCTTTCTCGTATGTCGCTATTTCATATTCCCATAATTCATACATATCGAGGATGACATAGCCTTTCTCTACCGCTTTCCGCACCTCATCCATTGTCCAAGTTCCTACCAGGGCTCTTTCTTCGCTTTCGTGTTCACAGTCTTCTTGGTTTTGGTTTTCACCACATGTTTTACAGAGGGCAAACATTAATTTATTATTCATCCTTGCTGGGAGCACTGGGTGGTAGAGATCCCAAGGTGGTAGGACTTTGCATTTCAATAAACCATCTACTTGGAGACCTCTCTGCCTGCACTCTCTGTCTCCTACATGAATGGTGGGATGACCTAGGGGATACTTTCCGTACTTACACACATACGGGTAGAGCGAGCAAACGTCCACATATTGGATCGTTTCTCCTTCGACGCATTTGTGGTAAGTCTTAGAGTTACCCGTTCTGCCCCCAAAGAAAGCCTGTCTCGGGTCTAGTGGGAGTGTGTTCAATATTGGGAGAGAGTCCAAGTGTTTGAGTTTTTGTTCTTTCTTTAATTTCCTAAACTCACACTCCCACATCTCGACTACTTCGTAGTCATTAAACTTAGCGATTTTGGACTTAGTTCTCTCGTATCTTAAGTGAAGTGAGTCTGAGGGATCCTCCTTCAGAGGAGCCTCTCGATTGAATGGGAAGCAATTGGGGCATCCATGCCAGTAGCATCCGTGAAACTCGTAGATGTTTTCCCTGTCAAACCCATCTACTTTCAGTTTGTTAATCTTTACTTCTTTACCCCGCCCCGCATGCTCGATCCTCACTCCACGTTTCTCTTCTTCCCAGCTCAACCACTGAATGGCGATAGCTGACTGGTTATCCACTAAACGGTAGCCGTTCTTTGGGATGAGGCCGATCGTGTTTGGTTTCAAAAAGTTGCGGCGGAAGGCCAAGTTGCAAGCACTAGCGATCGTTACAGCCTCTAGGAAAGGATCAACATTACACTCTTGGAGGAATATCGATCTGAACTTAAGGCAAGCTTGGGCCAAGATCTCCACATCAGAGATGCAATACTCCAACATTTCCTTTTGAAAATCAAATACATAGTTTTCCGCTACTCTTTCATGGTACCAGATTTTAAAGGCCTTATTGGACTTTTTAAACATTGACTCTGGGCAATAGTACTGTTTATCGGGGATAGGGCCTACATAATTTTGGTTCGCCAGAGTGTTGAACAAGTGAGGAAAGTAACCCTTCTTTCTCTCCGGAGGCAGATCAAATGACTTAGGGAGTGCAGCGAGGGCCATAGGAAAATAGTTAAGTGAGTCCACAAATCTAACGTTGTCCATTTCCATGAGAATAATTTTGCAACCCTTCATGACCAGATCGGGTGTGAATTTAGTTTTTTCAAGAACATACTTTAACAAAAATTGAAAATCAAAGCCCTGACCGTTGTGGGCAATTACACAGACATCTTTAAAACCTTTTCGGATTTCCATGACGTATTCCATGAAATCTTTAACAGGGTCAGAGTTGAAGACTCTCGTACGGTTTTTACAAACCCTGCAAAATTCTGTTTCGATACACTGGTAGCAAAACTGCTGGGAAACACACAAGTTTACTTTATGTACTTTTTGTTCGGGATCAGAGGGGAGAAACTCGTCTTGGCGAGTCTCCAGATCAAAGAAAATGAAAAGGTAGTCCTTTGGTTTAGGCTTACCATCGTTCCGCTGTATGAAACATTTGTGATTTGGATCTTGGAAAGATCCGCAAGGTTTGCAATAGACTTCTCCACACTTGTGGGGCGTGGATCTGTCTCTAATCCAAACTAATTTACCGCAATCAAGACACTTTTTGACAACTTTACATTTATCGACTTGGTGAGCAGTGAAACACTGTTGATTTCTCAAAGTCATATTACATTTTGAACAAACTATTCCTCCATGCTCCTCTTTGCAGGGAGGCGAGATGGTCTGACACTGAGAACAGATGCTTGAACATCTGTGTTCACCTTTGTGATCATAGGGAACATGGCAAGCTTCACAAAAATATTTACAAACGAAAGCAGCAGTCAAACTAGTTATTACGTTATAGTGCCCGTTGTAAAACAACAGGTTGATCTTGAATTTAGCATTTTCAACACTGCCCTCAAAATAAACGTCCCGGCCTTTATTATCATAATTGAACACGGTTATTTTGAAATCTTTCAACAAGTCTTGAAACTTCTCAAGTTCTGGGATTCCCGCGCCATCCTCGGGCATCTCTACTCTAGCCCGACGAATAAGTTCCTGAGCCCTTACGGTTTGCCTTTTTTTATCATCTTGCCGAATTGACTTGTACTGAGGATCCTTTGTTGCATGAGCGATACCTACAACCAAGGCCTTGGGGAGACACAAGTTGTCTTTATTTTTAATAACTACGATACCCTTCCTTGCTTTGCACTCCTCGTCAAACGTGTTAAAGATACCAGGTCGTACCCTCCCAGAACCTACAGGAAGATTAACTCGAGTACATTCTACTTTAAAAGTGTCAGTGGACTTGACGGATTCAGAATTTGACTGTATGATCCCTCCAAAAATTTTCCAAAGGATGTCTTCATCAATTTCACCAGCGGGTCGAAATGCGACATACCCCGGATCTCTACTTTTTAGGTTAAGACTCTGCAAAGTGAACCCGAGCTGATCATTTTCGTGGGCTTGGCCTTTCATCTCATTTACAATCTTGGCAAAACCTTGTCTGAGCCAATCTATCTCACTAGTATCAGAAGGAGGGTTAGAAAATTTGAAAATAGTTTTCGTTCCGTACAATCTAAACTTTTTAACATAAACCTGCTCGTCACTGAGTACTTCAACGGGTTGAACAACTTTAGCCATTTTACTAGTTGAATCAAACTAAAAGTTAAATATAAATTAAAACAATAAAGTGAGGTTATGTTAAGCAAAAGTAAGGTTATGTGAACCCAAAGAGAAACTTGAGTAAATACAACGCTAGGCCTAGTAAAATAATAATTAAAAATATTAAAGTGAGGTTATGTCAGACTAAAAGAGTGAGACTATGAAATAGAAATATATGTTTGACTCTCAAAAGTGAGGTTAATATATAAAAGTAGGGTTATGTTATACAATAAAATTGAGGTTAGACCTGATACACCAAATATAATACGCGTTAAATACTAACGACAAATTATAATAGCACTTACTGTAATAATTGCACAATACTATCACAACTCACTTACCACAATAGCAGAGAATGAAGCAGCGCAAGGACCTCTGACCAACACAAAAGTCTGGAACAGAATGAATGAGGAAGGCTGTCTGCACCGGTATATATAGGCACCAACAACCAATCAGCGATCAGAACGCCTAATACGACCAATGGGGAGCGAGCTTATTCCGACCAATCACAGAGCTGTATTTTAACCTGTTACAACTGGATTTTTTTAGGTGACTAACAGTAATTCAGAAACGCTACAATAGAGCAAGAAGAAGAGGGTTTGGAGAAAACCCGTTATTGTTCTAGTATATATAATAGTGTAGACCATATAACGGTGAGATAGGCCAAGTTCAGGGTCATCCTGAGGATGTTTTAAAAAACTCTAACGGTTTTATTTGATAATTACATTCAATATAATGCGTATACTTACGCATATTACCAAATGAGCGCAGAAATCATACAGATTTATTATTAATCGCTAAAGATAGCTGCAGACCTTAAAATACCATCCAACTACGGATAGGCAATGAAGTGAAAACATCTATCAGATCGAATAGTGTACTGTCTATTCGCTAGCTAGCGTTCTGGTATCAAATACAATGGTGGGGGGGGGGGTAAAAGTGTAGGATGCGGGGCAGATGGAAGAGGCAGATAGTTACAAAGCAGCTGGCGTGGGGCAGATGGCGCGGGGCAGATGGCAGCTGGTGCGGGGGAATTCGAATAAAATATCCATTAGTTAAAACCCATCAAGGATAACGTAATTGCTTCTGCATCAGAGGATATTGTGGTAGACGCTTCTTGTACTTGTATTTGATCAGTCGTTTCATTAGTGTCAGCTTGGTAAATATTAGAAGATGAAGATGTGTAAGAAACATTATTGTCTTGTATTTGTGAATCCATGTGTACCGCGCAAGAGCTGGGCGTATAGTGATATAGCGTCTGCGTGTAGGTTAGGTACTCGGCTCTTCCCCCACCACACCAGTCCCCCCCACCATACCAGTCCCCCCACCAAGTTTTACTTCGCACAATAACTAGTTTACATGTGTTAGTTAGGGTTTAGCTCTTAGACTGTCAAGACCTCAGCTCAGTAACTGAAAACTTCAATAATGTTTGCTCAACGCTGTATAATTATAACAGTTACTATGGTCTAAACCAGTGTAATCTGAGAACCCACTTGGCATATTTTAAACCAGAAATAAATAAATTATTTAGATTTCACCTTCAAAATAGTTATTTTTGGCTATTCCTGCTATACCCTTGGTTGGATCTGAATTCTGTTTGCACCAACTTGTTCGTCTGATGAATCCGCGTAATTTAAGTACCCACTTAACATAGTTTAAACCAGAAATAAAGAAATTATTTAGATTTGACCTTAAAAATAGTTGTTTTTGACTATTACTGCTATACCCTTGGTCAGATCTGAATTCTGTTAGCACCATCTTGTTCGTCTGATCAATCCGCCTAATTTGAGTCCCCACTTGGCATATATTAAACCAGAAATAAATAAATTATTTAGATTTGACCTTCAAAATAGTTGTTTTTGGCTATTACTGCTATACCCTTGGTCGGATCTGAATTATGTTTGCACCATCTTGTTCGTCTGATCAATCCGCCTAATTTGAGTCCCCACTTGGCATATGTTAAACGAGAAATAAAGAAATTATTTAGATTTGACCTTCAAAATAGTTGTTTTTGGCTATTACTGCTATACCCGTGGTCGAAACCAAAAATAAAAAAGTGCGATACCCTTGGTCGGATCTGAATTCTGATTGCACTTCTTCCAATTATAATCAATTAATATAATACCCGGCGTCAGGCTACTGCGAACCCAAGTTTTTACCAAGGTCAGTTTTAAAGCGTGAAAGAAAAGTTTATATTTCATTAGTAAATAAAACACTTCAAAAAACCAACATCAAACACAACAATCAGTTAAACTAACTACATTTACTAGCAACAAACTACAAGCGTTACTCTAACATGCTTAATAATAAACATACATGCCTTAAGCTAAGGTAGCATCTCTAATATACAGTGGTACCAACTCTATACTAGAGATACTATTGCGGACAGTGCAGGCAACCAGCTAGCTAGGCTGTCGGCCTGCGACTGCGAGCCCTCTGCGGACAGCCCCTTGGTTTTATAGCCGCCAGCGTTGACGCTGCCAGACAGAGGAGAGCAGATGTCACAGCAGATGCCGCAGCGCGCCGGCGCGGCGGTGCACCGTCTGTGTTTGCAACTATGCTCAAAATGGTCTTCAATAAAGTCGAAACGTAGCACCTCTGGCGGGGACCTAACCGGTTCTTAAATCACGGCTATCCGGTTTTAAATATGCATATAAAAGGTGTTTATTATTCTTTTCACCATTTTTAAGGTAAAACTTCACTATACATTGTGTAACATGTCATAGATTTGTTTTTAAATGTCAATAACAATTTTAAAATAGGCCATTATAAATAAAATCTATTACATATTCGTTGTAAATGTGTTATCACTATAATACACTTATAGACTAATAATAAATGTAAATTCTTTCATAAAAAGTGTATCACATATTTGACTTTTCATAAAATAAAGTGTTATGTTGCATTTATATTTATATAGACTTATGAGGAATCATATAATTTGATATGTAAAGCAAATTAGGCAGTAAATAATAAGATACTTATTTGTTACATCGATAAACATATCTGGTTAGTGATTATATTTTACTCGTGAAGCAAAAACTTGAAAATAATTTTTCACCAAAAAAATACACATAAAAAACATTTTTGTCTTGATTACTAGAAAAATAAATTGATGAAGCGGTTTGAGCAATAACGGTTGAATCTTTAGAGATTTTTGATTGCCTTTTTGTTTCATTTTGGAAATGTATTAATATGAACCAACAACATAATTGCAAAAGTTATTAGTGATACTCAATACATGCAGAGTCAAACTGTATTCAAGAACTACGAGTAAAAATTCAGCCTAAACCTTCAATTCAGATTTATTCAATTCAGTTATATAGTTGATTACTTAAAATGGATTGGAGTTATAATAGATAGATAGATTGATTGTAGTGATGTTGTGGGCATTTTACAGTTTTCTCAGTAAAACTACTGTGCAATGATTCTTTTATATTGAGAAGAAACAGATGTGACAACGCAATTGGTTGGTTTAACTTCTATAATGACCGAATAAAAATGAGAAATTTACATACAAAATATATTAGGGCTAAATTAACAAGTGTTTTACTACTAATCAAAACAACGTTTTCTTCTACAAAGTGTTGTGACGACCTTAGATTCATTCAACACGTGGACCACAAATCAAGGACAGACAGACATTCAGCCGGTTGGACAGCTGTACCCACACCTGCTCTTACAGCTATGTTCGTACGATTCGTACGGAATAGATACGAAAGTACGAGATACTAATAGCATTGACTATATAGTCAATGCTAATAGCCTACAATATTGTAATTATAAGGAAATACTAGAAAAATGGTTTTATTCTTGTTTTACGATTGAATAAATAAAGTACTCTCCTTTTTAATATGATTTAATTAAATTTATCTAAGGGGTTTAAAACTGTTATATAAAAAAAACTAACACACGCTTAGGGTAAGAGAATGGTACTGCAATATATGTAAGAGGAATAACCACATGACGCAGGACTGCAGATTCAGGACATCTCAAGCCCAAAATTACTCTCAATCTCGAGGGAAATACTGTGACAATTGCAGAATGTCGAACCATAATAGAGAGGAATGTTTCAGGCTAAAAATAACTCAACGGCATTAAAAGAAAACTAATAAGGAGGCGACTAACTACACAGAGAGGACTCCCCACCCCTTCATTGTTACGCCAAGTCACAAAAACACTCGCAATCAATTTCAAATAAACAATTATGACCAGGAGTTTCCTACTTTAACGGAATCTTTTCGATTTTCGACTTTTGACCTCCTAAATAGTATTTTTCCCCACTGTGCGCCGGTAGGTAATCTTTAGGCCTACAGTAATAAAGCCTTGGGTGATCAAAGTACAGTGTGTTCAGCTGTTAGCACTGTTGAGAGTTGTTTGTGAAAGAACCGGGTATTATTTAAGTAACAACCTAGCAAACCCTTGATTATTTCTTCTTTGTGAAACTGATTAAAATAAGTAAAAATCAGAGTTATCCTACTATGCGTCGTATAGTTGTCAAGTACGGTATCGAGCACTTACGAAGTCTCCTGACTTCTGATCCACTTTATTAAATCGGGCTCTGATCCAGTAAATGTTACTGGCCATACGATTAGCATGGGAGGTTTAGTGGATACAAGCTCCCACTAAATCCGAGAACGAAAAAGCGATATAGGAATTTTAAAACGTTAATATACTACGGTACTAGGAATAAAAGAATATCACAGTTCAAAACAAATATTTATTATTATAATAAAAATCCTATAAGTTTGACAAATTTCACCCTAACATTATAAATTTGGAAACTTAACAAATGTGTGTAGTAGTGTTGTGTAGTGTGTAGTGTGTTTCAACTTAACAAATATTGAATTTTGTAGTTATTATTTACTTAAAGTTTTAGCTGTACAATTGACAAATATTGAATACAAGCTGTACAAGCTGTTTATTGAATACAGCCTGAATTGGCACACCTATGCATTTCATGCCGACTTATCTGAATAATACTTTTTAATTAGGGGGTTCATAATGGCGATTTAGTAAGGTCCTAATTTCAACTTAAAAGATAACTTTTGGCTAATCATGATATCCAGGAAACTCCAAAAATAATAATCTGAATATCATATTGAAGAATAACACAATTTTAAATCTCACCCCTCTCGAGGATAACTTTAAATGTGCAGTAACAGACATTTACAAGGCTTGCATACGTTTTTACACTTCACACACTTTTTAACGTCTTGAAGCCGTCTTTAAACTCCGCTTTCGTCGGTGTCCATATTTTTTCTTCTTTGATCTTGCCCAAGTTTAGAAGCTGAGGAAGAGAAGAAGGAAGGCAGCCAAGTTTTATTTTTCTTCATTCACTGCAAAAGAAAATACCCCCGTCACAACAAACCTGCGTACTCAGCGAATTTCCAATGCATATATATGTGACTCACTACTACAAAGAGCTATTTACCAAGTTTCACAAAAATACATCCATAAATAAGTGATATATAGCATTTTATTTATTCTCCGTAAGAATAACATTTAGGGTTGAGGACGCAGGTTTGCTGCAACAAGGAAGATAAGTAATGTTTTTGTTTTTGCAATTATCAATACAACTGAACCAGGTGAAGCTACATACCAAGTTCTCTTAATGTAGGTTCATAATTAAGGGAGATATACAACTTTACTTATTCTCCATATGAATAACATGGGAGCCGAGTATGCAGGTTTGCTGCTACGAGGACTATCAACAAAAAACTTGTTTTTTGTCTAATATCAATACACCACAACTAGTTGAAGCCACATAACAAGTTTCATCAATATAAATTCATAAATAATCGAGATATAGAATTTTATTTATTCTACATAAGGATAACATTGGACAACGTACTGTGTTTAGCACTTTGAATATCTTTGCAACGGTTGGACGTAGAACAACGATTAAAACACCAAAATGTTTGTTTTGTTGAGTTAAACACATTAATAAACAGAAATTTGAATTTTTTAGTAAAACTATCTGAGAAAAATCTAAAAACCTTTTTCCCATAAAATTAACATGGGACACGTTTTTTAGATTTTCTCCGCAACCACTTAACCTAGGTTTATGATTCAGAATACTAAATTATTTGTTTTTTTAAGCTCTATAAAATGGCTAGAACCAAAATTGAGTGTTTTTAACATTTTGGGCTCACATTTGCAAAAAAAAAAACGATTTTTGTAAAATTGTAAACCCCCATAAAACCCCCTTCCCATAGTGCGATTGATCTGGTTTTCGAGCTTAAAGTCATAAATGCTACCCTCCACATTTGTGCCAAATTTCATCAAAATCGGGTGTTTCTTTCAAAAGTTATCGCGGTAACGGACACACACACATATATATACATATATACATATATATATATATATATATATATACCCCTTGCAGCAAACCTGCGTATTCAGTGAATTTCCAATGCATATATATGTGTCTCACTACTACATAGAGCTACTTACCAAGGTTCACAAAAATCAATTTATAAATAAGTGATATATAGCATTTTATTTATTCTCCATAAGAATAACATTAGAGTTGAGTATGCAGGTTTGCTGCTACGAGGAAGATAAAAAAATGTGTATTTTTGCAATTATCAATTTAACTCAACCAGGTGAAGCTACATACCAAGTTTTATTAATTTAGGTTCATAACTAAGGGAGATATAAAACTTGACTTATTCTCCATATGAATAATATGGGGGTCGAGTATGCAGGTTTGCTGCAATCGGGATAATCAACAAAAAATCCATTTAGAGTGCAAATATCAATATACCAGTACTACGTATACCAAGTTTCATCAATATACATTCATAAATAATCGAGATATAAAATTTTATTTATTCTCCATAAGGATAACATTGCACAACGTACTGTGTTTAGCACTTTGAATATCTCTTCAACGGTTGGACTTAGAACAACACTTAAAACACCAAAATGATTTTTTTGTAGAGCTGAACTGATTGGTATCAGCAATTGCCAAGTTTTCAGTAAAATTATCTGAGGAAAATCCAAAAACCTTTTTCCCATAAGATTAACATGGACAATTTTATGGACACGTTTTTTGACTTTTCTCTACAACCACTAAACCTAGGTTAATGATTCAAAATACTAAATTATTTGTTTTTTAAGCTCTATAAAATGGTTAGAACCAAAATTGAGTGTTTTTAAAATTTTAGGGAGAAAAATTTTAAAAAACTGATTTATGGAAAATTTAAAACCTTCATAAACCCCCCCTTCCCAGGGTTCAATTTTTCTGGTTTTCGAACTTAGTCATAAATGTTACTCTGCACATTTGTGCCAAGTTTCATCAAAATAGGGCGTTTCTTTCAAAAGTTATCGCGGTAACGGACACACACACACACACATATATATATATATATATAAATATGTGTCTGTTACCGCGATAACGTTTGAAAGAAACGCCCTATTTTGATGAAATTTGGCACAAATGTGCAGAGTAAAATTTATGACTTTAAGTTCGAAAACCAGAAAAATCGAACCATGGGAAGGGGGGGGGGGGTTTATGGGGGTTTTAAATTTTCCATAAATCAGTTTTTTTAATTTTTCTCCCTAAAATTTTAAAAACACTCAATTTTGGTTATAGCCATTTTATAGAGCTTAAAAAACAAATAATTTAGTATTTTGAATCATTAACCTAGGTTTAGTGGTTGTAGAGAAAATGCATTTGAATACTGAATTACTTATAAAAATGTGATTACTATAAACAACTTTAATAAAATTTAGGTTTTTGATTCAAATTTAATGAGCGAATCCTGATGCTCGAATTTGAGTAGGCTAAATATTTTTACTTTCGGATAACCAGCTCATATGGGCCCTATTAGTTTATATAGTAATGCCATTCCATAAGTCAGCTTAAAACAATCATTCATGCTTCTGAACTGCATTTTTACTTAATAGCTGTTAAATGTGTAATGAAATTGACCTATTTTCTTCCATAAGATAAACCCTGGGGCGAAGCCTTAAAGGTGTTTTTTTCCCCAAAACCCCAAAAGGCACAAAAAGTTATATAAACATAGTGAACAACATTTAAGGTATGATCTTGAAACTTGATATGATGAAATGATAATTTGGTATTGAATTTGACGTTTCTAGGTTTTATCATTTTAAAATGGCAGCCATTAAAAAGTGTACATTTTTTGTATTAATCTAGACATTTAAAACTTGTAAAAATACGCCAAAAAAAGTTAGTATAGGCCTATGACGATATTAAAGATTGCCTAAACCATGCCTTAGTGACTTCAATGTTAATAGAAAAACCTGTTTAGTTAAGGAAAATGTTTATAAATTAAACTCAAAATAAAATTCAAATTTAATGCAAACAAGAACATTTTATTGTAATACAAACTTATATTTATAATACTATTTATAATACTATTTACTGTACGTTATATTATTATTATATAAGTTTATATGACAGTAAAGTGTTGTTCTTGACGTAAAATGTGTTTATTACTTTGATTAATTATTAACAACACTTGACAAAATTATCTTTACAAATTTAACACCTCTGTTTTCGTTTTACAAGTTCTAAAAACAGGACAATATAGACTTGAAGTAAGTTGAACATGCCACTACCACCAGCAATTATTGTTTATCATAGTAGTTATATATTCGGTAGTAGTATAATTAATTAAAGTCCAAGGTAATGTAGCTACTTACAGTTTACTGACCCTTATCCTTATCAAAGACAGGTTTGATAAAACCACATAAAATTCATCTTCAATAGGCCTACATTAACTTAAACTTTGAATTTATAACCTAAAACAGATTAAAGAATACGTACCTTCGGATGATGTATCATGTTCATTGATCTAGACCCCATTCATTTAAAATTTGTCTTACTTCTTCATATGGATCTGTTTCATACATATTTAGTGAACTTATAACTTGAACACAGTACGAAAATCTCACAAGCTTGCACGGTACAGTGACCTGAGTTGTTTATTGTTTTAACTTATTGCACTGTGCACACTGACACTCTGCAGACTGAAGAGACACCGTCACTGTAAACGCCAACCACGCACAGTTTGTTAAAACTAACTCATCACACAAATCAAGTTGTTTCGTAATTATAACCGAGTACATGGTAAGATTTCAACCAACGCTAAGGTTACTAACAAACAACCTACAAGGTTGGATGCAACCTAGATGTCTTCTTAGTTATCACGTACAATGTTGCTAGGTCAAATTTAACAAACCTTGCTTCGTAAAATCAAGACTTTGTAAGTATTACCAACTACTCAGTTACCGATAACCACCTCCATCATAACTATTTTTACATGGTTGGCAATAACTAAGCCAGATTCGTTCCAGTAAACTGAACTCAGTTAATAGTAACCCTGTGGCATTTAACCCGGACTTGGTTAACGAGTTGTATTTTCCGTGTAGACTTATGAGAAATTATATAATTTGATATGTAAAGCAAATTAGGCAGTAAATATTAAGAGACTTATTTGTTGGAAGGAATACCACATGATTAAGAAAATGGATAAACATATCTGATTAGTAATTATATTTTACTTGTGAAGCAAAAACTTGTTTTAATCAATAATGAAATAAAATACTTTAGTAAGAAAACATAATGTTGCCTTTTTATAACAACAAAATCTACTTTATTTTAAACTATCTGTTACTTAAACATTCCCCCTCCAAATACGAAGGCTTCTTAGTCGTAAATTAATTGATCTAGCTAAAAATGTAATCAAAACAATGAATAAATATATGTTTTTTATATAAAAACTCAAAACTAATCCTCTATACATATCAACAATATAACCTATCCTATAAAAGTATGTTTGACGTTAAAAGAGGAGGAACATTCAAGGAACTTGAATACGAAGGATACTTAGTTGTTAATCAACCTTCCTACAGAAAATATAAATTCCCCGTCACAGCAAACCTGCGTACTAAGCAAATTTCCAATGCATATATATGGGTATCACTACTACCTAGAGCCACTTACCAAGTTTTACAAAAAAATACATTCATTAATAAGTGGTATATAGCATTTTATTTATTCTTTATAAGAATAACATAATTGAGTACGCAGATTTGCTGCAACAAGGATGATAAGAAATGTGTTGATTTTTTTTTGGAATTATCAATATAAGTCAACCAGGTAAAGCTACATAACAAATTTTATCAATTTAGGTTCATAACTAAGGGAGATATAAAACTTTACTTATTATCCATATGAATAACATCGGGCCCAAGTATGCAAGTTTGCTGCTACTGGGAAAAATTAAAAAAAACTTTTTTGTGCTAATATTAATATACCACAGCTAATTGAAGCCGCATACCAAGTTTCATCAATATAAATACATAAATAATCGAAATATAACACTTTATTTATTCTCCATAACATTGGACAACGTACTGTGTTTAGCATTTTGAATATCACTGCAACGGTTGGACGTAAAACAACAATTAAAACGCCAAAATGATTGTTTTGTAGAGCTAAACTGATTGGTGGAAAGAAATGTGGAGTTTTCAGTGAAATTATCTGAGGAAAATCTAAAAACCGTATTCCCATAAGATTAACATGGGACATTTTATGGACACATTTTTTTACTTTTCTCCACAACCACTAAACATAGCTTAATGATTCAAAATACTAAATTGTTTGTTTTTAAGCTATATAAAATGGCTTTAACCAAAATCTAGTGTTTTAAAAATTTAAGGATAAAAATAAAAATAAACTGATTTTTGTAAAATTTAAAACCCCCTTCCCATAGACTGTTCGATCTGGTTTTCGAACTTAAAGTCATAAATGTTACTCTCCACATTTGTGCCAAATGTCATCAAAATCGGACGCTTCTTTCAAACGTTATCGTTGTGAAAACAATAATGTCAATGCAATATGGAGTAAAAATTACATAATTAATATTTTCTAGGTGAAGATCTAAGTAAAATGAGGAGCGTTTTAACTATGCAGAATGTGGTAGAACAGCGTGGAGCCGTAGTCCGCGGCGTTGGGGCCGAGATATACACCAATAGACAAGGTTGCGGCTTATCACCAAGGCCACAGCACATCGGGGCGTCGCGCGTCGCGGCGTCGGCCGCACCGTAACAGACGTCAACAGCTGACTACTCGCTCCTGCTTGTGTTATTTCAGCTGATTATTTAGCCTACATTGTCAAATGACGTGCCGCTTCACCGTGATTACGTACATGCGAAATTTTTAATTGATTGTAGACAACTATTTTAGGGGAATAGTGGTGGGAGTTATAAACTAAACCCTCTGAATATTATAAAATTATAATAAAAGTGTACAAAATCTTTCCAAGATGCAATCCACTGTAAATAGACTTTCAAGTCACATTTAAATCTGCAATTTATGATAGTTTTTTATAAGTATTGTATTAGCCAATTTACTAATCAAGGAGAGGATTAAAATAATAGTGAAAACGAGTCTTAACGTTGTACAAGAAGTTTTGTTCATGTTACAGTAATAACTTTTGAACAGCCCCTCGGATGTTCGCTTTCAAATATTTAGCCTGACTAACTTACAGTATATTTCGTACCCATTAATATTATGATTTGAAATAAAAAGTGGGTACTAAGAGTGTATGTTTATCTCACGAATAATAATCATGGCAATAAAACACCCTCAGTCACAACACTTTGTAAAAGTAAAAGTTGTTTTGATTAGTAGTAAAACACTTGTTAATTTAGCCCTAATATATTTTGTATGTAAATTTCTCATTTTATTCAGTCATTATAGAAGTTAAACCAACCAATTGCGTTGTCACATCTGTTTCTTCTCAATATAAAAGAATCATTGCACAGTAGTTTTACTGAGAAAACTGTAAAATGCCCACAACATCACTACAATCAATCTATCTATCTATTATAACTCCAATCCATTTTAAGTAATCAACTATATAACTGAATTGAATAAATCTGAATTGAAGGTTTAGGCTGAATTTTTACTCGTAGTTCTTGAATACAGTTTGACTCTGCATGTATTGAGTATCACTAATAACTTTTGCAATTATGTTGTTGGTTCATATTAATACATTTCCAAAATGAAACAAAAAGGCAATCAAAAATCTCTAAAGATTCAACCGTTATTGCTCAAACCGCTTCATCAATTTATTTTTCTAGTAATCAAGACAAAAATGTTTTTTATGTGTATTTTTTTGGTGAAAAATTATTTTCAAGTTTTTGCTTCACGAGTAAAATATAATCACTAACCAGATATGTTTATCGATGTAACAAATAAGTATCTTATTATTTACTGCCTAATTTGCTTTACATATCAAATTATATGATTCCTCATAAGTCTATATAAATATAAATGCAACATAACACTTTATTTTATGAAAAGTCAAATATGTGATACACTTTTTATGAAAGAATTTACATTTATTATTAGTCTATAAGTGTATTATAGTGATAACACATTTACAACGAATATGTAATAGATTTTATTTATAATGGCCTATTTTAAAATTGTTATTGACATTTAAAAACAAATCTATGACATGTTACACAATGTATAGTGAAGTTTTACCTTAAAAATGGTGAAAAGAATAATAAACACCTTTTATATGCATATTTAAAACCGGATAGCCGTGATTTAAGAACCGGTTAGGTCCCCGCCAGAGGTGCTACGTTTCGACTTTATTGAAGACCATTTTGAGCATAGTTGCAAACACAGACGGTGCACCGCCGCGCCGGCGCGCTGCGGCATCTGCTGTGACATCTGCTCTCCTCTGTCTGGCAGCGTCAACGCTGGCGGCTATAAAACCAAGGGGCTGTCCGCAGAGGGCTCGCAGTCGCAGGCCGACAGCCTAGCTAGCTGGTTGCCTGCACTGTCCGCAATAGTATCTCTAGTATAGAGTTGGTACCACTGTATATTAGAGATGCTACCTTAGCTTAAGGCATGTATGTTTATTATTAAGCATGTTAGAGTAACGCTTGTAGTTTGTTGCTAGTAAATGTAGTTAGTTTAACTGATTGTTGTGTTTGATGTTGGTTTTTTGAAGTGTTTTATTTACTAATGAAATATAAACTTTTCTTTCACGCTTTAAAACTGACCTTGGTAAAAACTTGGGTTCGCAGTAGCCTGACGCCGGGTATTATATTAATTGATTATAATTGGAAGAAGTGCAATCAGAATTCAGATCCGACCAAGGGTATCGCACTTTTTTATTTTTGGTTTCGACCACGGGTATAGCAGTAATAGCCAAAAACAACTATTTTGAAGGTCAAATCTAAATAATTTCTTTATTTCTCGTTTAACATATGCCAAGTGGGGACTCAAATTAGGCGGATTGATCAGACGAACAAGATGGTGAAAACATAATTCATATTTGACAAAGGGTATAGCAGTAATAGCCAAAAACAACTATTTTGAAGGTCAAATCTAAATAATTTCTTTATTTCTGGTTTATCATATGCCAAGTGGGTACTCAAATTAGGCGGATTGATCAGACGAACAAGATGGTGAAAATATAATTCAGATCCGACCAAGGGTATAGCAGTAATAGCCAAAAACAACTATTTTGAAGGTCAAATCTAAATAATTTCTTTATTTCTGGTTTATCATATGCCAAGTGGGTACTCAAATTACGCGTATTGATCAGACGAACAAGATGGTGCAAACAGAATTCGGATCCGACCCAGGGTATAGCATTAATATCCAAAAACAACTATTTTAAATGTCGATTCTAAATAAATTTTTTATTTATGGTTTAAAATATGCCAAGTCGGTAGTCCAATTACGCGGGTTGATCAGACGAACACGTTGGTGTAAACAGAATTCAGATCCGACCAAGGGTATAGCAGTAAAATAGCCAAAAACAACTATTTTCAAGGACAAACATATATAACTTCTTTATTTTTGGTTTTAAGTATAACATGTGGGCACTCTACTGACGTGGCTCAGCAAGAGGAACAATAAGGTGCAATTATAATTCAGATCCGACCAAGGGTATACCAGCAACAGTGAAAAAAAACTAATTTCAAGGACAAACCTAAATAACTTCTTTAATTTTGGTTCGAAGTATAACATGTGGGTACTTCAATTACGCGGCTTGACAAGACGAACAAGAAGGTGCAATCGGAATTTAAATCTAACCAACGGTATAGCAACCGTAGGTGGCTATCATACACGATAACGCTACATCATTATACTTCCAGCTCTTGACGGATGAACATCTACCTAGAGGGTCTGAAAGATGTCGCAGTTTTACAGGAACATGAGGAAGGTGACCTTCAGTAGTCCACTTGACACCACCTTCTACTTCTCTGACAATGAAGACAGAAGGTCTACGCTTTTAGTGGACAATGAGCGGTTTCGTAGAAGAATAATCGAGGTTGAAACACTTTTAGCCAGTTGTTTGCTACGCAAAAAGCACCATATGAATACATGCACTAGTTTAGATCATATTAACTGTTATCATTATACAGCGTTGAGCAAATATTATTGAAGTTTTCAGTTACGGAGCTGAGGTCTTGACAGTCTAAGAGCTAAACCCTAACTAACACATGTAAACTAGTTATTGTGCGATGTAAAACTTGGTGGGGGGACTGGTATGGTGGGGGGACTAGTGTGGTGGGGGAAGAGCCGAGTACCTAACCTACACGCAGACGCTATATCACTATACGCCCAGCTCTTGCGCGGTACACTTTGATTCACAAATACAAGACAATAATGTTTCTTACACATCTTCATCTTTTAATATTTACCAAGCTGACACTAATGAAACGACTGATCAAATACAAGTACAAGAAGTGTCTACCACAAAATCTTCTGATACAGAAGCAATTACGTTATCCTTGATGGGTTTTAACTAATGGATATATTAAACAAAGTCTTCCTCCCCGCGCCAGATGCCATCTGCTGCACACTTGCCACCTGCCGCCTGCCATCTGCCGTCCACCATCTGCTCCGCCCCACCACACTTTTACCCCCACCATTTTGTTTGATACCAGAACGCTAGCTAGCGAATAGTCAGTTCACCTCCGGCTCTCGACCGGTGAACATCGAGCTCTCCGAGACGCTCTTCACAAAATAATAATATTATGTCACTCGAGATCTGATAGATGTTTCTACTTCATTGCCGTCAGGTAGTATTTCTACCTGACGGTAATGAAATGGAAACACCTATCAGAATAGATCGGTGTCAAAAAAACAACATGGACTCTGCACAGGAATCAAAGTATCTACCGTCTTTTATCAGGAAAAAACACGATGGCCGCGACTCGTCGAGATCAACAACTTCAATTATAACCAACAACGGCGGAAGCTTCGCATTGTAAATAAGGACAAACATTGTAAATAAAATAAAGTAATTTTTGTAATAGTACTACCTCGCACTCGTATCATTCGATTGTTTTCATTAAATTTTTTATATCGATTAACCTATCGAATCACAATCGAATTTTACGCGTGCGAGGTAGTACTTTTTTTAAATAACCTCCCCGTGACCCTGAACTTTAAACTTTCCCTCATTACGTCACAAAACCGTCTACGTCACTGGCTCAGCCTCAGATGACGTATATATTCACTCAGCCCATGCGGTCAAGTGACGTGTGACGTTACTTTTTAATATATCCTAGATTATATTTATATAATGGTGTAGCTGTAAAGTATATGTATAATATTGTATATACATTGCCATATGATAGTATCAATCGCATAGAGTATATAATAGTCGAACCATGGAACATATATACATATAATTTACAGTATATAATATATATATATATAATGGTGTATATGTAAAATAATTTATCATAGAGCATAGGTTGCCAGAACTGAGCAAAATGAGTTAAAATTTAAAAAAGTGAGGTTAGGAAATTTGGCGGGAAATAAAGTGCCATGGGCGCCGCCATCTTGGAATGACGTCACTACAAAATGCTGGCTTCTGATTGGCTTGCTATAGTGGGGGGTATCCTACTTATATATATATATATATTTGTATACTGTATATATAAATAAATTATATATATTTATAATGTTATGTATAATTATACATATCATATATAAATATATAAATATATATAAATTTGAACTAATAGTGTTTTTAGCATCTGGGGACCTCAAAACAAAAAAGTTATCATAGTATCGGGCATACGTCTTACCATGAGACCTACGGTAATAGTTTCTTCCCTATAGGGGAAATTCACTAAAAGGATATCACTTTCACTTTTATTTCCTTTATTTACCGTGATAAGGCACATTAAAGTGCTTCGAAAAAACTTTATGCAATTTCCTTAAGAAAAATGAGAAATATTGTAAACTTACAAACTTTCTCCGCCACTTAATATCCAAGACTATATATAACATAAGGTGGACTAATTATTTAAACGCTAAGAGGTGACTCACTTTTCACCAGTCGGTTCACTTACCAGCTGTTTTGAGCTCCACCTGTCAACTGTCCAACTGCCAAAATTAAACATTGACAGGTATGTTAATTCAAAACTTCGGCTTCTGGCAAGACATATGATGTAGACATGTGATGAGGTATACATACAGGGTGTCCCGCGAGAGTATGGTACACATATAGGATTTGGTAGAACCACTGAGTATACACTAACCAGATTATCACACTAATAATACACTAATTGAGTAGAACTCACCAAAATGAGCAAAATAACACGTATCAACTTTTTTCTAAATCGCTTTGTTTACCCTCTGTATTATCCAGATGAAAAATTGCCATTTTTTCTCTAGAGTGTGTTTTCTTGATGGATGCTACAATGCAATTTAAATTGTTCTGTTTTTTATAGTTACACAAGTAACAAATAAACTAACTGATACTTAAAACTATATTTTATTCCATCTACTAGTATTGTAGGAAAGCAAAACGAGTGAGTGACACAAGTCACACTTACTTTTTACCTGTTTCGAAAATATACTTCGAGATTGCTTAACCTCTGTATAAAGTGTTTATTGTCAGAAAATAAATTGTTAAAAATTATCTTTTATACGAAACATACATAACAATACCCTAATCATCACATACAAAGATAGTTAAGTATATTAGGATCATCGTGCAAAATGACTGGTTAGATAGTGTTAGTTAATATATCATAGTGTCAAATGGAATGCCAGACTTCCACTGGGGGTAATATTTCATGTTGATTGTCACTATAACTTCTTGTCTCTATCATTAAGCTTAAGTAAGTTCTACAATTAGATTTATAATATTAAAAGTTGTGACAAATGGTACGCAACGAAGTTAAATATTATAACTGTGTTGTCAACCGTCTCCTACAGGTTAATACGTTTGATTTGTCTTTGAAGAAAGGTAAACAATTTGTTTGTGTTCTGAAAGACACACAATTGATGAATAAGGCACATTTAGTGCATAGTGGTTATATTATTTATCAACGAGTAAAGTTTATTGCCTTATCATGGCTGTAATTGAGTATTATTTTCCTTTAAAAATATTGACAGTTTTATGTACCATATTTAGAAAAACATTTTAAACACAACAAATAATTTCTCTCACCTTATTATTTTGTTGATAGACATATATTTCCTTGTCTGATCAGTGGACAGTACATGTACCCAGAAATGAATACTTATAGAATAGAATGTCTTTAGTTTCTCATGATACATAACAAAATACATAGTTATAACATTATTTAAAATTATGCAGCTTGTTTGCAACTTAAAATAAATAATAAATGTTCATTTTACTTGTCAGGCTGACATAAAATACAAATAAAAATAATGAGATAATAATAGGGCATCTTAAGGCAATGCCTGTTTTGAGGTTCCATCAGTTAAATTAAAATAATATAAAGTAAAGTAAGCGAACAGAAATGATCTAAATAAAATAAACACAATTGTCTCAGACAAACTATGTATACAAAACAATCAATAAAAAATTAAATATTTTACGTGCCATACACTTACTCACATAAACACTGAAATTGAGCATGGCATGACTTATCAGAAGGTCACCTTTACATCGGCTATTGCCCATCCCGAAAGCCAAGTTGGCAAAACATTGGTAAACGGGTGTATTAGAACAAGCATGACCGTAGTAAACATTTGTTTAATTATGTGCATACATTTAGTAATTATCTTATTTTATCTTGATTGTAATAATTTAAAAGATGAACATTCATAACAATAAATTGACTTTTACTGTATGGTCTCAAAACCAATCAAGTTTTATCTCTCGGAGTCCGGGCTCGTCTACCGAGCAGTGCGCATCTGTAGCCACAGTTTCGTTTTTTAAAAGTAAATGTTTGTTTGTTTAAATGTACGTATTTCTGTTTTTTAGCGAATTTCCCTATAGGGAAGAAGCTATTACCGTGGTTAGCATGGTAAGATTTAGGCCTGGGACCATGATAACTTTTCGTTTTGAGGTCCCCAGACCCCAAAAACACCATTCGTTCGAAACTGTATATATATATATATATATATATATATATATATATATATATATATATATATGTGTGTGTGTGTGTGTGTGTGTGTGTGTGTCCGTGAGCACGATAACTCTCGTAAAAATGACCCGATTTTGATGAAATTTGGTATTAACGTGTAAAGCAACATTTATGACTAAGTTCGAAAACCAGCCGGATCGCTCCATCCGAATGGGAATTGGGGGGGAGAGGGGGGGGCGTTTGTACCCCAAAAATGTGTTTTTTGAATACTTTACATATCATTTTTGAAATGGTCAAATTTTAGCTTTTACTATTGGATTCAACTTAAAAAAAAACACAAAATCTGGAATTTTGATAATTTATCTACGTCGATTAGTTACCGAGGTATAGGAAGTGCTGAACTCAGTACGTTGTCTAATGTTATTCTTATGGAGGAAGAGAAAAATCTTAAATCTTGCTTATTTATGAACGTATACTGACGAAACTTGGTATACGGCTTCATCTGGTTGTGGTCTATTGATATATGCTAAAAACATTAATTGTATACCAAAGGCTCCCGTAGCAGCAAACCTGCGTACTCAGCCCCGTGTTATTCTTATGGATAATAACTAAATGCTATGTATCCCTTAGTTATAAACATCAATAAATAAATACCCCCGTCACAGCAAACCTGCGTACTCAGCGAATTTACAATGCATATACATGGGTATAACTAATACCTAGAGCCACTTACCAAGTTTCACAAAAATACATTCATTAATAAGTGATTATACCCTTTTTTATTTATGCCAATTATGGGTAACATAACATTTAATTTAGAATATTATTTGACCTAGTACATCTGATAACCTTTAACCAACAGGCAGCGAAATAAGAAGATGGACGAAGCTTGTGACTTGAATTTTATTACTCCTCCTGGGAATTATGTTAGAAATCAAAATTATACATTTCCTTCTCATTATATTAGAATTATATCATGCCAATCTTATAACTATATATACATGGGTCGGTCTTACTTTGTGACTATTTCATAGCTGCCATTCCGATACCGTGACTAAAGAGAAGAATGAAACATGAATGATCGATAGATAGCCCGTCTGGAAATAAAATAAAATATCAAAACGCATTAACAATTAATATTTACAACAATTCATCTTAAAAATCAATTTACTTTATAACTTTGCATGTGCTTTCGGCTGGACAAAATAGAAGAAGCACGACCAAATATTTAATCAAGTGATTTTACAACTATACATTATCTTTCAACAAAACAAATTATATGAACATGAATAGGAATAAAGCAGTGACATTTTAATATTCAAACAGTTTAAGACAGTTATAATAGGCTATTCAAAGTAAATTAAGGGTTTTACTTACAATTTCTACGGGGATTTGACATCTTAATCGGAAGGCAATTATACGACTCAGACCGACTAACAAAACTTAAAATACAGAGCTTGTCGTCTGCAGCGCCAGCATGATATACGCTACTTATCTACAGGTAACGAACAACTTATATATATTTTCATATCTTGTTATACATTTGTATATTTTATTAATACTTCAATATCCGGTATATGATATGTAGCATTCTATTTAACCTCCATAAGAATAACATTATAATTGAGTACGCAGGTTTGCTGCAACAAGGAAGATAATAAATGTGTTTTTTTTGCAATTATCAATATAACTCAACCAGTCGAAGCTACATACCAAGTTTTATTAATTTATGTTCATAACTAAGGGAGATATAAAACTTTACTTATTCTCCATATGAATAACATGGGGTCCGAGTATGCAGGTTTGCTGCTACTGGGAAAAATAAAAAAAACTTTTTTTGTGCTAATATCAATATACCACAACTAGTCCCCAAGGACACACACACACACACACACACACACACACACATATATATATACAGATAGTAATATCATAATGATAGTAAAATTAATATATATATATATATATATACACATATATATAAATTTAACGAATAGTGTTTTTGGCATCTGGGGACCTCAAAATAAAAAGTTATCATGGTCTCGGGCTTAAGTCTAACCATGCCACCTACTATAGCTTCTTCCCTATAGGGGAAATTCGCTAAAACTGGAATATGACTTCACCTAGTTGAGTTATATTCATATTAGCATAAATCCCATTTTTTGTGTTCCTTGATTCAGTAAACCTGCGTACTCAGCCCCAATGTTATTCTTATGGAGAATAATTAAAATTGTATAAGTTATATCGCTTATTTGTGGATATATTTTTATGAAACTTGGTAAGTGGCTTTATATAGTATTAAGACATTTATATCTCCATTGGAAATTTGCTAAGTATGCAGGTTTTCTGCGACAGGGGTATTTACTGTTTTGACGACCTCGTAATGAGTGAAGTTTGACGTTCTGTTGGATCTGAAGAAGGAAACTTGTTCCCGAAACTATCGTTGTCCGATAACTGGATTTCTTAGAATCACTCGACAAGCAGGTAATTTAACCTTTTTAATAGTTAGAAAACTGATTCAGAGACTATAATCAAAAACGAAATTGCACTTAATCATATTAATGTTGGACTGGGTACAAAATAATAACTTAAAACACATAAATATTTAAATATTATTAGTTCAAATACAGTATGTATATTTTTATTTCCCAATAAATATTAAAGATGCAATATTATTATTTTTAAATTTAACTAAAATACATAAATAACTTTATTGGTTCTCTGTGTAAAATCCATTGCTAACTGTTGTCTAGACCGGGCGCTGCGCTGGACTACCAAACGACACGGTGATAAAGTAAATAAAGAGCTGAAACGAAAGATAACAACAAGAAAAACTCCTAAGCGTTTAAAGTTGCATTGCGTTACTTACAGGTAATGATTTCCACTTGTAATAATACTAAACCTTGATATGTTCAAAAAATCCATTAACACGATTCTAAACACTCAACCATAAAAAACCTAAAACACGATATAAAACGTGTAATTTATCACAATTTTTGTAACCAAATTTTCATTTCTCACATTATCTTTTTGCAATAGCTTGTAAAGAAATAGACACACATTTGTTATTCAAAAAAGGCGAAAGCGTACTTTATAACTGCATTATAGATCAGTATTTTTTTGAATCTTATATTAGTTAATTTGTAATAGACCGACGTTCACAGCCAGCTTTTTTTAAGTTCGTAAACCTAACCTAGTTGTAATATTACCAACAACGTAATATTACCAAAATGTAGATAAGAATAAACATGTTGATATAGAGTTTGTCAAATGTAGTTGTATCAAAATATTTAGACTTGTTTAAAATAGAGCGAAGGCCTATTCTAACCACAGCTAGGCCTGTTGATAAACTCAGTTATTCGTATCGTAATTGATTTATTAGTGAATTTCCTTTGGAAAGTGAACTATTAGCATGACCCGCACGGTGAAACTTAAGCCCGGGACCACCATAGAAGTTCCTAACGTGATCCTCTGAACACGTTTTGGGGGTCGTTCAAAATTTTACATATATATACAGTATAGACATATATATATGTGTTTGCACTCTAGCGGTCGCATTTTTTGTCCGATTTACTTCAAATTTGGTAGGAACGTTCCTTTCTGTAATCAATTGAACAAGTTCGCTGGGAAAAACAATCGGAAAACTGTTAACACCTTTTTTGGGGTTTAATCTTTCAAATTTCGAGTTTTTGAGGCCAAATAAGTTCAGAAAAGCCCCGTATGTAAAATTAATGCATGTAAAAAAATGGAAATTAGTGAGGCGAAAGTCTTAAGCCCTCTCTCGTCATTCTAGCATACATATTTACCGAGTTATTAAAGAAAATGTGTTTCGACTAAACACAGTACGTTGTCTTATAGGGGTTTTACACTAGAAAGCCTGTTATTCCTTTGTTAGAGTACTTTTATCATCCCCAGCAACCTCACGCCTACTTTCAAGCCTGTCTGGACCTTCTCCTAACATCATAATGCGCAAACTTGTATTCTGAGCTTTGCAGCTAAATGAAACCAGGAGCATCAGAACAGCCAAAAAATCACTGTTTTCAGATTTTAATAAAAATTGGAATAAATGTATGTTTTACACTGATTTTGAGTTTTAAAAGTTGTTATGTGGAAATTCACTTCCCTCACGTCAGCGTGCTGCGTGCGAACTCGTTTTTGTTTGTAATGATAACTGTGGAGCTCATCCCCTTACGATAAATGAGAGCGTACTCCTAGTAATTAAGATCGTTTCACTAGCGTTTTAACATGTAATACAATGCAGAAAATACTTTAAATATCTTAGAGTTTCGCTTTATTAGTTTCAATGTTTATCTATTGCAGAAAATAATTTTACTTGATCAGGTTTTATTTGTAAATATACCGTTACATCTTCCCAGTTTAACTGGTATTTATCAGTTAATTAGTTAATTTTATACAACAATCTCCAAGTAGTCACTGACCATGAAAGCGTAAGTATTTGTTACGCTCTGGCGTAATATGGTTGTACTACAGAATTGTAAAGCTTTACAAATAATAGGGTTTTATGTAGATAAAAGAAAAATGTTAACGAATGTTTATGAATTGTAAATAGAGAGGGTTTTATGGGAGGGTGAAATTAATTAAAAATTTTGTTTCAAAAGCATTCCATTTTTTGATGTTATATACAATTATTTAATTTTGCAGGTTACATTCAATCGGCTGTCTTTATAGGGGAAAACGATTTTTTGCGTGGTAAAGTATTCATATTGTGTTCGGTGTGTAAATATTAAAACAATAAACAGTGTTTTGGGTGATGGTGTATTGGGTGATGGTGTATTGGGTTTTTGTTGTATGATAATCCTGTGAGTGCACAACGACCGCTGTTGATTCATCACATACCCGAGGCGGTCCTTCCACGAACAACATGCTATTTAAAATCAATCCAGAATACACTTTATTTAGAATCTATTTGAGGGAGGTTCAATCAAGGATAAATAACAAATAAAAAACATATTTTTGATCATTTTCTAACTTTAATCCATTTAAAAGATTCTAGACGTCTAAAACGGTAAAAGTGCTATAGTTCAATATCAGAATAGGTACTATATCAGATAGCAGGATGCATTACCATTTTTTTATGATATACGACATGAAATATCTGATCAGTATTTATTTAAGTAAAATTAATTTGTGTAATTAATTATTTTATAACTGTCAAGCGAATACCAACTTGATGAGATTGCCTTTTTGATAAAAACAAAATGACACAACCAATCTTTTACTTTATATTCAAACGTAAACGTTAAACATATAAACAATAATATGTTTATAAATTTGTAATTTCCCAAAGAAATGTTGATTTTTTCCGTAATACACGTCTATTGATAGTTTAATTATTTTAATATTAAAGTAAATTCTCAAGTTTTTACAACTCTTACATTACAACAAATGTCAGTTTCAAGACTTCAGATGATACAAAACTTTGCTGTTTATGGATGGTTTAAGGAAATTTGACCATATTAGTCAACACCGAAAAACTGCGAAACCTCTCCAAATAAATGCTATCTTAATATTTCAGGGATTTATTGTGGCATCCCGCTTAATTCAAAGTTATTCGACTACACAAAATGACCAGTTGTCAATCGACAATTCTAAAAGTTACATGACGAGTTACATATAATTTAAAGTTGGCCTCATGATAACAATAGTTAATACAATAATAAAATACAATGGAACTTTCGGGCAGAAAAACTAGTAAATCTCAGATACTGTTAATTACTGAGCTTTATTTATACGAGTATAAATTCACAGTGTTTTTATAAGGCATTAACAATTCTGTTGGCTTACTGTCCAAGAGATTATTAGCCCTTCGCAATTAGTAAATTGTATTGATTTATGAGCTGGCTTAAACATTAAAGTTTATTAGTCTCTGGGGAACTCTTAACCTCGACAGCTCCATTATTTTCCTTAATGTTTTAACCTTTTAATTGTATGCAATATTTTGATATTTACTTCTATTACATTTAAATAATAAAAATATCAATTGGTCATACCATAGTGTAAAATAATAACTAAAATAATATTAATAGATATTTTATTATTTATTTATGTTTATTCTTCGTTGTATTCTAATTATGATACTTCCACTTTTTTCCCTACATTTTCCCTTCCAAGTTATTTTCCCTACACTTTTGATGTATTAAAGGATAGATTTAGTACATGTAACAAAATATAGTTTGGCATTAATACAAATTTTACAGTTTTATCCGTGTTACAATATTTGATAGGCTTACCTTATATGGAAATCACACGAATATATTCGTATTTCTAATATTTAAAATGTGCTATGAGTAAAAGTGCCAAATTTTCTATTTCAAGAGGAGTAGAGAAGGTTATAATAGTTAAATAATTGAAAAACGAAGGATAATCACTAAATGAAGACTCTTCTGTAATTTATTAATATGTTCGTAACAATATAGGTTTTATCATGCTGTAAACCTACACTATATTTTAATAGATGTCTATAAATTCCACCTATAAAACTACAAGAAGACTCTTCTGTAATTTATTAATATGTTCGTAACAATATAGGTTTTATCATGCTGTAAACCTACAATATATGTTAATAGATGTCTATAAATTCCACCTATAAAACTACAAGAAGACTCTTCTGTAATTTATTAATATGTTCGTAACAATATAGGTTTTATCATGCTGTAAACCTACAATATATGTTAATAGATGTCTATAAATTCCACCTATAAAACTACAAGAAGACTCTTCTGTAATTTATTAATATGTTCGTAACAATATAGGTTTTATCATGCTGTAAACCTACAATATATGTTAATAGATGTCTATAAATTCCACCTATAAAACTACAAGAAGACTCTTCTGTAATTTATTAATATGTTCGTAACAATATAGGTTTTATCATGCTGTAAACCTACAATATATGTTAATAGATGTCTATAAATTCCACCTATAAAACTACAAGAAGACTCTTCTGTAATTTATTAATATGTTCGTAACAATATAGGTTTTATCATGCTGTAAACCTACAATATATGTTAATAGATGTCTATAAATTCCACCTATAAAACTACAAGAAGACTCTTCTGTAATTTATTGATATGTTCATAACAATATAGGTTTTATCATGCTGTAAACCTACAATATATTTTAATAGATGTCTATAAATTCCACCTATAACACTAAAAGAAGACTCTTCTGTAATTTATTAATATGTTCGTAACAATATAGGTTTTATCATACTGTAAACCTACTCTATATTTTAATAGATGTCTATAAATTCCACCTAAAACACTAAAAGAAGACTCTTCTGTAATTTATTAATATGTTCATAACAATACAGGTTTTATCATGCTGTAAACCTACACTATATTTTAATAGATGTCTATAAATTCCACCTAAAACACTAAAAGAAGACTCTTCTGTAATTTATTAATATGTTCATAACAATACAGGTTTTATCATGCTGTAAACCTACACTATATTTTAATAGATGTCTAAAAATTCCACCAATAACACTAAAAGAAGACTCTTCTGTAATTTATTAATATGTTCATAACAATATAGGTTTTATCATGCTGTAAACCTACAATATATTTTAATAGATGTCTAAAAATTCCACCAATAACACTAAAAGGAGACTCTTCTGTAATTTATTAATATGTTCATAACAATATAGGTTTTATCATGCTGTAAACCTACACTATATTTTAATAGATGTCTATAAATTCCACCTATAACACTAAAAGAAGACTCTTCTGTAATTTATTAATATGTTCATAACAATACAGGTTTTATCATGCTGTAAACCTACACTATATTTTAATAGATGTCTATAAATTCCACCTATAACACTAAAAGAAGACTCTTCTGTAATTTATTAATATGTTCATAACAATACAGGTTTTATCATGCTGTAAACCTACACTATATTTTAATAGATGTCTATAAATTCCACCTAAAACACTAAAAGAAGACTCTTCTGTAATTTATTAATATGTTCATAATAATATAGGTTTTATCATGCTGTAAACCTACTCTATATTTTAATAGATGTCTATAAATTCCACCTATAAAAAGTCTTTAAAACATATAGTATCGTAAAAAAAACTGTTTTATTGGATTTCAAATTGATGGAATTTGGAATTTGTTTCAAACTTCATAGGTATGCTGCCACACAAAGCTACAGTTTACGTTCTGACAACTTATTTTACAATAATTATTATAGTTTTACAAAATAATTATATACATTATCAACCACAACACCCATTTATTGACAGAAATGGTAGGATAGGAGAATGGTTATAACAAATTAATCTAAACAATAAAATGGAGCAGTCAAAATGTTCAAGGTTTTTATCTCTAAGCTAATAATAATATTTGATATTAAAATATTTTAAAGTGTTAGTATAGAACAAAACACATTCAAGAAAAATGTCTGCTTGCTGCTGGCATTGGCTACGGCGAATAAACCCCTCTGAAAGCATTCCCCTGTCACATTTTCGTGATTAATCATTTGTTGTATGCAAACGTTATCCAACTTCCTGTTATCTATTATTTTTATTAAAATTTCTTGATGTCGTATCTCTTTTATGGGATATGTTTGTTGTCATTAATGTTATTTTATAATAGTTACATGTGAATACAAACAATTTATGTGTTGTTGTTGAATGTTTAATGGCTACGGAGTAAATACAAGGTATTAAAACCACGATGTCAAATGCTATTCTTTTGGAAAGACAAATTGTATCGAAATAATGTTAATGTTATAAATTATCAAACGTAACAAACATTTTTCGCTTCTATTGGAAAAAAATACCAGATATTTGATAAAAATGTCACTTTTTATGTTTGCAATTGTCAATATTTTTCGGTGGTGGGAGAAACGTTAAATTAGGCCTTATGTATTTTATAGTCAAATTTGTTTCACTGTAACTGTATAGAATATATGTATACAATTTCAACACTGTTAGACCACCCACATATGCAACACTGGAACGTATTTATTGTTGATCAGTTTTGTTATATGGAGAGCCATATTTAATAATTCTAGCACTTTGTTTTACTTTGGGTCATTATTGCTTACAATTAATTTGAACTATACAGGATGTCACACGCAATGTTTCTCAAACTGACTACAGGAACTTATTTACCTGGGAGGATGAAACTTCTAAATAAACGCAAAACAATTTTTAATATTTTATAAATACACAGTTTTACATAAGTTAAGGGTCACTAGTGCAATTCCCTGAATTGTGAAAATAACATTGGTTTCATCCTCATAGGTTAAGACACTACTAGTGCTGTAATGGGAGGTTATAACTCCGCCATTTTGGACTCAGAATCCGTTTGAGGTCGGGTTCGTCACCGAAACAAATACCTTTGCAATTAGGAATAACTTAGCTAGGCTTATTTTTAGACTTCCTACGTCCGATTGCATTGACTGTCATGGTGGCCAATGTGACCAATACATGGCTGCAAAGTTTAGCTATTTTATATTGAATATTTTAGAAATTGTTAAATGCATTTCAAACATTGCCCATCCCTATGTGTGTATGTGTGTTTATTATAAATATGACAGTGTCCCTTCAATGTAGGAATCGTACGGCCCAAAAACAGCCACAGCTCATTAATAACCTAGGGTCTGTATTAGCTTTGATGCCGCTACATAAAAGCTTTCCTGCGTCATATTTATAATATTAATCATTCCTGGCTTCCAAACTTTTTATCCTCGATTTGACGTTTGAGGATTATAACTCTTCCTCAGCCAATTGATAGCCATGTGATTTACCACCGTGTTATTTTAATGTCAGTGCATTTTACCTATGTACATGCCTCTCAGTATATTTTTGACTAAATAATCTACACCTACATAGATATGCTGCTCATAAATTAGAAATTTGACATTAATGTCCCTTTATTGATTTAGTATAAAAAGTCACATAGTTCAGATAGTTCCGAGCTTTATTGTTTAATGTTGTACATTAAGATTAAAATTATGGATTCTATAAAGGCTTAAATTATTTTAGGCAAAAATCTACCTATACAATCACGTATAGATCTAACTATATGTAATCTAAATGATATTCATGATTGATAAGAGCTGCTAGTAATAAGATTAACAATTACAAACAAAACACCCAATGTAGATCTTATCATTTATTTTATTTTAATAATCAAAAAAGCAAGCTTTCTTCGGCATAAAATTTACATTCAATTAACATTATGTTGGCACTCCCGACCAAAAAAAGAAACTTGTACCCTTGAAAATATCTCTCGCGAGTGAGGAAATATTAAAATATGAGCTCTTTAAAAATGTCTATTTTTTGTCCACGATCAACTTAAAACCTTAGAACAATCAGGGGAGGTAACATATCTGGTTTCAATGCAATTAATTATTTTATTTTTACTAAACTTGATATAACATATTTGTATCGCAGCTATTAAAGTCCAAAATGTGTTTCTTTTGAAAAATGTGCGAAAAACATTAACTCCATTAAAAATGAGGACTTGTTATTTTGAGAAACTTGCACGGAAAAAAGATTAGCCTGCAACACAGAAAAAGATTTGAGCAAATCATGAAGAAATTTCCTCTTATTTATGAACGCTTAATAAATATAACTATTTCTTAATGTTTTGTCTTATATATTGAAGTTTCGTAAAGAAAATTTTAACATACTTTAGTCATAAGTACACCTAGTATGATAAATACAACAAGTTGTTCAATCTAGTCGTTCGAAACCAAAATTTCGAAAACCAGCTAAAATATTATAAAAAATTGTGATGAATTACTTATATTAATGCCGAAATATCACGAATATAATTAATCTTTATAAAAATCTTAATAAATAAACAAGTAGAATCAACTTGCGGGGTGCACCGAAGAATTTAACCTTACAAAACTGCGATTTTGAGATTTCTCCTCGCACAGTGTACAGTTTTCATTTGTGTTATACTAAATTATAAATTTTGAGTAAAACTATGAAATAAAGTGTCAAGGCACAGCAGGAAACTTTCACTCTCAATATTGCCAGTTGAAAGGTTTTAACAAAATCGTAAGCAGACATATTTTTGCTAAACTCCAGAATATACGTTTAAATCTACTATATCTTGGACATAAGCCATTACGTACATTTTACATGCAACTGGTCATTTTGTACGTTTCTTCCACTATGCCATGTTTTTTTAAATAATTTCTTACAGGTATATTAATACGTTTTCAAAATAAATCCCTTCGTACTGCCGATCTTAAAATCATATAAAATTTATAATTTTGAATCATATGTTTTTCTAAAGTGGTTCTGGAGAAACGTTAAGAAAACCTGCCGGTAATAAGTTCAGAACGTTGTCTCTGACAATGATATTACCTTCCGTTGTTTTTATGGGGCATTATTAAATTTTTAGATTAAAATTACTGAACGACGAACTTTCACCTATAACGTAAGAACAAAACTCTATTATACATTGATCATTTACGAGGTGTAATGACTTTGGTTCGACCATATGTAATACTAATGTATATACATAGTGGTATTCGTAATATGGTCGTAAGTTCGTGGATAAAATCTCCCTTCTCGCCTCCATGTTGACCTGCCACTATCAGTCTCTCCGAGTTGCCCGTTACACCACAGGCAGGGTCGTTACGTTATTTATGTAGGCCCGACATCACTTTAAAAGTAATTTAACTTTCTACGATAAATTGAAATTTAAAAATACGATGACGATTGTAAACTATGAAAATAATGACTTAGACCGTAACAAGATTACACAAATAACTGGTCCTATATATTTTCCACACTTATTCAAAGCGATATGGTAAGCAAGATTAAATATTGATGGAAAAACTACTTTAATACAGTTTGTTAAAATTGAGCAGTACAATTTGCTAGGTTAATTATTTTTTAAAATTTTTAAATGCTAACTTTTTTAATATTCCAGCACAACATATAATATTAAAGAAAGAATTATCGTTACACTAGCATGCGCACAAAACATTTAATGTTCGGCTAATGCTTTGTTCAATGGTTTATACCTTGGAACCTTAGAACCTTTGAACATTAGAACTAACGACTAGATTGAACAACTTGTTGTATTTATCATACTAGGTGTACTTATGACTAAAGTATGTTAAAATTTTCTTTACGAAACTTCAATATATTAGACAAAACATTAAGAAATAGTTATATTTATTAAGCGTTCATAAATAAGAGGAAATTTCTTCATGATTTGCTCAAATCTTTTTCTGTGTTGCAGGCTAATCTTTTTTCCGTGCAAGTTTCTCAAAATAACAAGTCCTCATTTTTAATGGAGTTAATGTTTTTCGCACATTTTTCAAAATAGAACACATTTTTGACTTTAATAGCTGCGATACAAATATGTTATATCAAGTTTAGTAAAAATAAAATAAATAATTGCATTGAAACCAGATATGTTACCTCCCCTGATTGTTCTAAGGTTTTAAGTTGATCGTGGACAAAAAATATTGTAACCGTACTGACTCAGACATTCCTGATGTTATAGGGGTTTAGAAAACCATTTTGTATATAACCTCAAAAGCTGTTTTATACTTTATACAGCTGTGATTTGTTCTAATAATCTGGCTTATAACAGTAAAAAGGAGTTGAAGAGATTTATGTTTGGGGAATTGTCTTGTACATACAAGAAAATTTAATAGTATTTGTAACACATTAAATATATTTTTTCAAAATTAAAGCTTGATCGTTAAAGGTTAAATATTTAACAATAAACTACACGACTTGGGAAGCCAACAGCCAAAAGTGCCAATTAATAAAATATATAAAATACAATATCACAAGATTTTATCATGGACGGTCATTGATAATCTTATATATTTCTGCGGGTTTAATCTGTGGTGAGTACAGTATAAACCAAGACTTATTTGCCCGGCGCCGAGAATGCGATGGGGACGTTTTTGTCATGGAAATGAGACAGTAAAAATATTTACATTGCTCGGTTGGAAGAACTCTGTGGAAGCTATATGTCTGCTGGAACTGACAGAGGTACTAAGCGGTTTGTACTAAATAGTATATATATATATATATATATATATATATATATATATATATATAAAACACAAATTATAAATGAAGAGTCATTCCTACTAGTAGGAGTTAGCTGTGGATCTAGGTAGGCCCTACATAACTAACTGTGCATTGTTTTCCTAGATACAATTGTATAACGATAAAAAGAAGAAATTTTATCCTATTAAACCTCTTTTGCAGAGCTTGGATCAAGCAATTAAATTATGAATAAGCAGAACTCAAAAGACCCTTGACATCTTGTCAAGTTCAAGTTAGTTACAAACTGAAAATAATTGATTTTAAACGTTGGATATTTTTGTTAAGTTTTGTTTCTTGCTGTTTATCACTTATCACTTATTATTGTTGTTTTAGGGATATCACTGTAAAGTCTTACAACACTTACAACATTTTCTCATTGATCCTGATGGTGATCGATGTCACTGGTAAACAATTGATTGCCTTGTACCATCTGTTATGTACACTGTGACCAATACATACAAGTGACCATACAAGTCTTTGATGTCTTGTGTGTGGGTACAAGAGTTAAAGTGTTATTTAAAATAAATCATCATGTTTGGTTGCTTATCAATGTTTTATGCTGTTAAACATTGCTTAGAATGGTTTTGGTGCTATTTTATTGGCCAAGAAATATACATTTTTAATAACGTTTTTCCAATCACAATCTAGTTCCTCATTTCGTTTTAGTTCGATTTCCAAATCTTTTTTTTTTGGTTTTGGTTTGGTTAATGGGCCATTCTGTTTTTAGACAAAACACGTTAAACGAAGTTACATACGAGCATGGTGTACTCTTAACATTTACGACTTATGATAAAAGCTAATGCGTTTTTCAAAGTGTAGTCACTAGTCTATGGGGGAAAAACTGCGTGCACATTCTTAATAATATTTTTTAGTTAAACGCATATAGAATATATAAAAATATATTATTTTACATTGTCTTACGTTTTAAAAATAATATATTTAAACATTTGTTACCATTTTTAGATTATAATTAGGACAATAGTTGTTGAAACATTCTTTATAGATTGCACTAGAGGTTCGAACCTAACTCAAGCAGGGTCAGTATGTTTGATAAGCAGGCCTAAAGTATTCTTTTACCGAATTATCTCTTTATTTGCCAACCTAAACCGCCTTTCTCTATAAACAAATGATCCATTCCACACTTTCCTATGATATTTTATTTATTCTTACAAGAGCCGCAGTCACGACATTATGGTGTTGTGATTGATGGGTAGGATCAGTTACCACGACTCGATAGGCCACTCAACTTGTTGCTGCATGCTACTAAAATACCACTCTAGTTGATATACCGTTCAATATTACAGTAGCGTATTCAATATATGGTATCGTGTCCAATATTGGTTGTATTTTTCCACTGAAGGATCACTCACTGAGGGGTTTCTTGGTGGACTAGGTAGGAGTAAACAAAAAACTGTGGTAAAATCGTGGGTTGATACTTCACCAGTTGTGTACGTGGGTTTTTAGTAGAACAGCGTGGTTGATTATTTGATTGTTATTTTTGTTATATAGATAAACCAATGCTTTTAATGCTGTATTGGTTATACTTTTAAATTTGTAATAAGACAAATCTAAGGATAATTGATTTAACTTGTCGACTTTTTATCTTAGTATGGAGTAAAATACGTCTGATGACGGCAGCTTGGCTATTTTTCAAATTAAGTTTGCGAACAAATGTATAGCTATGTAACCATTGCTTGCTTCAGAATAGGCAATATTAAAATCCGTAATCTACGATTGAATCAACGTCTGAAAGCATCTGTCCGATCCATCCTTACTAACCTTAGAACACAATGGTAAGGAACTTAGAAATAAAACTTCAAGCCTTTAAATGTATCCGCTTAATAGAACTTACAATCTAATAGGATATGTGAAAAAGAAAACAATCGTAAAAGCCAAAGTATAACGTTAACATACATTAACACTGACGTTTTTGAACAACCAAGTGAATGATAAATTAAGTTATAAGTTTCTCAGCATGTAGTTATATCTTTGCATTTTAATTAAAATAAAGCAGTTATTATCTGACTAAATAATAAAAATATGAAAATGAATTCTCATGTAAGATAATTACATTTAAAAATATTTATTACAAATACAGGAATTAAAGTAAGTTGTATAGCCTAATAATAGTTTTAGGGATTTCAGTAATCAGATGAAAACGTTACCCACATGTTACTTGGGGTCATGGCAAATTTGCGTGATTGGTACAATGCCGGACAGCTTATCTTATTTTACCCTAAAAACACTCTCATTTTAGAACATGTCACAATAATATTTATGTTTAGTATTATATATGTCAATAGAATGATGGATAGTAATCCGAAATGGAATACATGACATGTGACACTGCACTTTTATCAGTGGTGTTAATCTAAAATAATAATCAATGGGTTGGGTGGTGTTGTATTCCTGTTTTTGTTGCACGATAATAAACAAGATCGAAACAACCGCTGAATGTTCATCGAATGCTCGTGGCAATCTTTGTTGATTTAAAAAAATAATCCAATTCCAAATTCCCTTAGCAGAAAAAGCAGAATAGTAAAAAAGCGGAGTAATAATCTACATACTGTGGTTTGGTCATACATTTTTCATGCCTACTCAAATTGGAAATCAAACATTTGTACTTAGTGGATACATACTTAATTTGTATGCAAAAACTTAAATGTAGTTCCGTGTAATATTTTTACAGATTAGACGGAAATTGGAAAAGATTATATTTATTACCTAAAAAATATTACATAATTTTCCACAGAACAAAAATCAGATGAGATCACGTACCCAATGTTATTTAAGTACAATAACAGTATAGTATAAGTAGGAGAGAGTATTTCTAAAAAAATACGCTCAGTAACAATCTACCTAAATCCCATTCTAATAGCTTTGGACAATTAATTTACTGCTTTGTGTGGCTTCACTTTCCCCACAACCACTTAATGGAAAACCCAATAACGTGTACTATACTAATATGTATCTAACATTTTTATAATTCACGCATCTTAAATTAGGTAGTTTAGTGACAAATGTTCACGCGTATTCATTCATGGGTGGGATGTTCCGTCATGGTTTCTAGGGTTAGGATCTTGTGATTCTTGATAATGAAACATGCCGTTTACCATAGCCAGTTTATTAGTTCTGCAAAGATTGACTTTCCAGAGCAATATCAGCGGGTATTCCTTCTTGATGAAGCAACATGGTTTGAAACGGAAATTAATATTTGTTAGTTTATTAAATTGTTTATTTAAGAGCAATAAACACTGTACAGAGTTGAGTGGAAGTTTTCATAAAAAAATACGATCATATTTTTGAAAATTGTGAATATAGGAATGAGCAATATTATAGTTAAAATAAAATATTTAGTTAAGTATGTGCAAAGCACAAAAACATAACGTTTTCGATAAACATTAACATAATGTATTATTGGACATTACAGGACTTTTCATTGGTATTTACTGTGAAAAAGATAAAGGTTTATCACTGACATAATTGAAACAGTGACAGAACGAATGGAATCAAAACAGTTATGAAGCTTGATAATAGTTGGCGGCTAATCAACCCCTCCCTTCATTACTTTACTTCATTTCTCGTGCTAACCAAATTAACATTCATAAATTAAAAGCTATAATCGAAATATACTTATAAATAGGGATTTACTTAGTAACATAAGTCATAAATGTAATTTTCAATTTTGATTACATATAACAATTATTATTCATCTACCGATAAGGAATAATACTCATTCTGTAAATACTTCGAATTGACTTTTGTCCTCAAACAAAAGCTACTACACCTCTTTGGATGACTGAATCAAGTTGCGAGTCGTAGTACTCTTGTCTGTATTGAGTTTCAAGCCATTTACATATGACTGTTCACAAGTGGTTTCTAAGTCAGAATTATCAGACCAAAAGATAATGGTGCATAACTCAAACTCGAGTACAAGTCGCAGTCATCCGCATACCAAGAAAGCGTAAAAGGTCGTGCACAGCTCGGAAGGTCTGCTGTGTAAAAATTGAACAAGCTAGGCCTGAGACAGCTGCCTTGTGGAATTCCTGAAAGTTTAATGACCGGGTTTGACGTTTCACTCTCTAGCTTTAACACCTCTAGTCTGGGGTCAGAATACAATTTTATCCACTTAATAATATTATAATTGAACCCATTGTAATACATCTCGGCCATCTTGTATCTCGTGGTTTATAGAATCAAAGGCTTAAGAAAAGTCCAGTATGAGAAAATAACTATATTTACCCTTGTCTTAACCATCAACCATGTCCTTAAATTGATAAATTAGTCCTATGCTAGTGCTATGACTCTTCTTCCAAAAACCTGAACGCAGATTTTACAATATTTTCTGAGAATCCATATAAATTACTTGGTTAACTGCTATTTATCCAGTTTTTTAGGCGTGTCTGGTAAATTGAGGTTGGTCTTCCACTTTAGTTTGCATTGCGAATTTGACTAAGGTGCAGAAAGTTGTTCGTCTTTAAAGACATAGAAAAGGTTTTATTTACCAAAGAAAAATTGATTAGATGGGCAATTGCTTCGATTGCTTGAATGTAAAGCGTCACTATCCCTCTGATTATTTTCATATTTTAAGTTATGTTTGTTGTTCTAAAATTGTTTATTAAGAATATTACAATAATAGTTACACTAGAGAATTGGTTTTGCCAGAAGATGGTGGCCATGCTGATTCAGCTTAATTACAATCACGTCATTTACTAGGGCCATGGCCAGCCAGAACACAGACACGCCGAAGGGACGATCGTAAGAGCGAGGAGTTGAAATCGCATTCACGCTATTCTATCGAGTGATTTGATAGATATCACTTTCTGGACATAGTGATGACTTTCTACCTTTTCCCATCAATTGTTATGTAAAATTTCTTCAATATACATAATTTAATTTACATTTCAGTTTATCTTTAAAAGTATCATGATATTAAAATAACTACTTATACTCAATACAAATGGTAGTGTTGGGAGCCGTAAATAAACTCTCCTTATAAATATTTTTACCAACAAATCAAAGGTAAACCATAACTAAAGTTAAAGTTACGTTATGGTTTACATTATTACGTAGTTGTTATGGTAAAACATAACATAAAGTTCAGTTTTACCATAAGACAACGGTCTTATCATTTTAAATAGACTTCAATTAATCAAGTTCCACGTGAATGGTAAGAAATAGGTACTAGTACAGAGTGATATACCGTATTAAACTCTCTCAATATAGTCAGTGTTAGGACCTGCAGTATTCACGGACAATAGAGAGATAACATACAGCTGACCACACACTCCCAAGCCTCACCGCTGAGGTACATTTATTATCTTGAGGTCCGACACTACACTGCTCCACGTTTTGTGTTAACCAGTGTTACATTATAGTGAACAATATAGCGCTTGCTATAACGCTATATAACGCACTGCCTTAACGTTGTAATTAATTGTTACATGGAGATGGTGAATGATCACAATTTTAAGTTTCACCACGAATAAAATATTTATTTTTGATAATGTATCCTGAAACTGTTCCAAAGATGAAAAGAAACTTTTAACCTAGCTTTCTCCGTCGAAAACAGTATTTTAACCGGATCGTGATCTTGAAGACAGATATTTAAGAGAGCCATTTAAAATTCCCAAACCATAAAGAATTCTGATATTACAAGAATTATTTTACAAAAAAATTCAACGTTTGTAGAACATTTATTACGACGAATAATCTTTTAAATTTTAATCTTACAGTTGCAATATGAACTCAATATTACACTATTTAAATTAAATGAATTACACATATTTATAGAAATTACTTTGTTGGTTGTGTTTAAACACAGTCTTGTAATAATGCAACAGTTATTTTAACCGATATCTATGATTAAAACACTTATAATGATTATGTACAACTAGAAAGTAAATCCTTAGTTTGTATAATTTTACTTAAACAATTGAATATAAATCTATAAAGTAAAGGAAATGGTGTAACATTTAATGCGCACCTAATAATAGAATTGTCTCGCTTATAATGCAATGACAGAATAACAAACTATCCTTTTCAAAAGTCAATACTTTTAATCCAGACGGTTTATCTATGGCGAACACGGCCTCATCAATTACAATACATCACTGGCCTGTAAGGACCGTCGCTCTGGCTGAAAGCTTTTCCCTGTCATATTTTGTAATGTATTATTTCGTCCTAGCGATTTAATATATATTTTAAATAAATCTTTTCAGTCTTTAAATTATTTGTAAAAATCAAATAAATAAAAAAACACAATCATTTTTGCTACAATTACAACTTTTTTACATGGTAATGTCTCAATACCAGAATTATATTTATCTTTTAACAACTAAAATCAAAATAATTTTGAAATTTATAAATTCATATAATAATCAACCTTATGCAAATCCGCATAATTTTAAACAAAATAGTTGTATTTACTTATTTTATGACAGCATTTATAGTTCGTAATATTTATTTAAAATGTACAATCTATTCCATAGAGAAAAAAATGCCTAAAGTATACTCCGTGATTCATTCCATATCTTTATTGTTTTCAAGGATTTTTATTTTATCAGTTAGATTATTAGATAATTTTAAACTCAGATTAAATGCAGAATTTCTAAAATATTTGTAGGTAATAAATGATTTATAAATAATATCTGGCATTAAATGTATACTAATTATTATCCATGGAAATATTATGGAAATAATTTCTGGAAATATTATTATACGCGTACAATGAGGGTATAGGTAATGTATCCAGTTGTTTAAACCATGGTTTGCAGCGTGTAAGAGGATGATTTCGGCCAGCAGAACTATTATTAAATGTTTGCAAATTGTTAAAATACCTTTTTACTTGTTATAGGATGTCCAAAAATTTGTAACCTATGGAAGGGAGTATATGCAAAATAAATCATTATTAGTATGGGTAAATCTATAATATCAGAAAGCAATACAATTGCATAACATTGTTTTTAATTATTTACAAAGTAACTTTATATGTTGTGCCCTCTTTAAATTTGAATCAAGCTGCAGACATATACAATTTGTATCATGAATATTGAAAACTGATTAAATCCACAACCATGTTGTTCTTTGTTGGATCAGTTACAGAGTTTATTCAGAATTGAATTGTAAATATGTCAATAAAAGGTATATCAAATTAAATAAATGTACGGTATTTTTTATGTACAAAAATAAGATCTTTAAAGTCGTTAGAGATACAGATTATTTTTTAGCAAAACAGAATTGTGGGACAGATAATATAAATAAAATGGTGAGAAATCCTATGCATATATAAATTGGCATTCGACCGCAGCGCTCATAAAACTGATTTTATTGAAAAACAAAAATTGTCTATTGATCCATTATTTTTAGGACGGAAAAAGTTTTTCAGATAACAATTCCACAACATATATATATATTTGCGGAAATGTTGTGTAGGCCTTTAAGTCTAACAATTTTAACTTAACAATGACAAGGTTATACGTTATTTTGAAAATTAAATATTTCCAAGCAAAAAATGCCTCACACTTATGTATATAGAGATGCAAAATGGAGATGTTTGATATATTTAGCTTTTTAAAAATTTGTGATAAAATATGTTTTAAATCTAAATGTTAACAACTTACCCTTTATCAAGAAAGTTGTGTCCTATTTTAAAATTTAACGGATTCATTGACATTTTTTGTTTTTGGTGAACATTAGTATTTTGATCGGAACAATCAAATGCGAGTGACTATTTTTGAGTTTTACTGCCATTTTGTTTGTCTTACAATAACGCACTAATGTGCTTATTCAACTTAATCTGCACCTCTAACAGTTATCAAGATGCCAATGATGAGTAAAAAATAAACACACTGTATGCTAGCTGGTGACCCGTTCTTCACACGGAGATCTTGCAGTAAACAATAATGCCATTACCATTTGGCTCACAATCAATGCACAATGTTGGTAAAACATAAAATATATGTAATACATTTTCAAAATTTTAGTTATACGATAGGTAACTCTTATATTGAATGTTGTCAAAGTTGTCAGCCCAATTGGTCCAATAATTCTGCCAATAAGATTAATATGGAAATTTAAAAAACTAATGGAGCCATTAATTCCCATACAATTTAGGCCCCATAGGATTTTTAGTATAGGAGACGGCCAAAGTATGATTGAAGTCACCACATTTTCAGTCTGTCGGTCCATTAGTTTGTGCATGATTAACATGGGGAATTTTGTAGGACAGCGGGTGAGAGCCCTTAGGAATGGGAGTAAGCCTAAGTTTTATTGTGATTTATTACCTATCTTGCTAATTTTACTTCAAGGTGATTCATGTTTCATTTCATGTGGATAAAATATCTTACGGAATATATATTATGAAATATAGAGATATAGAAATATATTAGAGATATATATTATGAAATCTGTGTTATCAAGATGATTTCACCTCACGTATCCTGTTAGAAAATCAAACGAAGCATCAGTGATAGCTTTTGAAAAATGTGTCTGCAATTAATCCGTTCACCAAATCAGTCTGGCTTATAAATCTAATTGCCTAATCACACATGATTGATGGGTTTTAAACATAATATTCAACTTTAATAAAACTTGTATGTTGATAACCTTATTGTAACGGTAGAAAAGCTTATGGTAATTTCAGAAAAAAAGTGAATGTGGAGTTATTTGAGACGAGCAATTTACATGAAATGCTAACAACATGTATTCATTACAGTTGCCTCATATCTGTGACAAACGGTTCTTGTCGCTTCGTGCCAGGGAAATACGTCGTAGCTTATATTTACCATAGATCCGGTGAAATTGTTTGAATTAACATTCTTTGCTTATCCGTTGTGAAAGTATTCATTTTGCAGTAAAGATTCGTACAACAATTGTTGCACTTTAAACTTTCCGGACCATATATATGTTAGTAGTAGAGAAGTGGGCGTTTCAAAACATGAGGGGTGCGGGGGGTGCGAGAGGTACGAGGTACGAGGTCAAAGGTCAGTCACGTGACCAATGACGTCACAAGGTCAAAGGTCACCAAACCTAACCTAAAGCGCCCTATTTAACCTAACTTAGCGCCTTTAACGGACATATTTAACCTAGTCCCACAGTAGGACTGCCTATTTCAGGACTAGTCCCAAATTAGGACGGGTTTACAATATTCATGCGGCTCTCCCGGTTCGAATCAGAGAAAGCTTTTAACAAAAGTACGTTTTATTTTTCGACTTTTAAGTTTTAAATACATTGTGCACTTTGATAATTTGATTTTTAAACATATTTAACAGCATCACATGTTTAATTATTAAATTTTCCTCGGAGTTCTTTAATTATTTATTTGTATTAACACATTTTATTTTCCATTGTAGGTGAAAAAATATGGAAGAGGAAAAGGTTTGTTGCGAATTCTGCAACAAAGATATTAGTAAATCCAATATTTCACATCATATTAAAAAATGCCCGAAAAACCCCAATATGGACGTCAGCACACGTTATTCTGTGAAGACGTGTAATAATTGTAATAAACAAATTAAAAATATTAACTTCAGTCGTCATTTAAAAAAATGCAATAGTAGTATGGAAATGTCTGTTCCGGACCAATCATCACAATCCAACATTAATAAGAGTAGTAGATATGAAATACCAGTTCAATCTTTAAAAGTTAACTGTGAATTCTGCAACAAAGCTATTAGTAAATCGCATATTTCACATCATATTAAAATATGCCCGAAAAACCCCAATATGGACGTCAGCACACGTTATTCTGTGAAGAGGTGTAATAATTGTAATAAACAAATTAAAAATAATCACTTCAGTCGTCATTTGAAAATATGCAATAGTAGTATGGAAATGTCTGTTCCGGACCAATCATCAAATTCCAACATGAATAAGAGTAGTAGATATGAAATACCAGTTCAAGACGTATTGAAACCTAGTACAAGTAAAAATAGTAGAAATGAAATATCAGTTCAACAACAAAAGTCTCCCCTTAAGAAAAAATCAAGCCTTGAATATAAAATTAAATGTCCTCAATGTAATAAATTTATAAGAAAGAGTAATATGAGCTATCACTTGAAAACCCATTCAAACACCGAATTAGTTTCGAACCGTGGAGGTGCTGATGATGGCCCCACTCCCACTAAACGACCACGTCTTGGTAAATCTGTTTTGAATGTTTTTAATAGAGCTGCAAATAAAATTTATAATTATGTGAAAGGATCTTCTCCCCCTCACGAACCGGAGATCGAACTGTCCCAAACAGCTTTTAAGGGACGTTTAAATGTATACACCATCAAGAATAAATATAATATGAAAGATCCGATACTTTTTTGAATAGCTTAAAAGATATTATTGTTAGTAAAATTAAAGAACATCTTAATGAGGCTGAACCCAAAACACGAATGGTACTTTATATGGATTATTTGAAAGACGAAGAGATTGCAGAATTTAATTTTAAAACTCAAAATGCAGTCATACTATCGAGTGCAGATGTACCTGGATATTTTGAAGATGCTAAAGAAAAATTAATTAAAGAAATTGAAGATTGTCAAAACCGCGGTTCAGGCTGGACGTTACACAGCATCGACGAATTAGAACTTCACATCTACCGTTATAACCCATTTCGAGGAGGATCGAGTTATATCCCTCTGCCAAAAGAAATTGCGGCAAAGCGAGCTATTATAAATGTAAAAAATTACGATCAAAAATGTTTTCTCTGGTCAATTCTTTCCGCACTACATCCTGTCGATCAATTAAACATTCCTCAAAGAGTCAGTCACTACCAACAATATGAACATGAATTTGAAGATGCTTTGAAAGATATCCCATTCCCCGTCCCAGTAAAAGTTAGTGCTATATCAAAATTTGAGAAACTATCTGGATTATCTGTTAATATTTATACGTGCGAGATTATGAAAACCATTAGAGATAGAGATGATTTTGAAGATTTCCCTGTTGAACATAAAGAAAGAGAAGATGATGAAAAATATGATATTTATCCTTTATATATAACTAAAAATGAAATCCCCAACCGACATGTTAATCTTTTATATTTGAAAGATGCGAATAAAAACACACATTATTGTTGGATAAAAAATTTGAGCAGATTAGTTCGTTCACAGTTGTCAAAACACAATGGTAAAAAATATATTTGTGATCGCTGCTTACTGTTCTTTGGTAAAAAGAAATTATTAAATGATCATAAAGAAGTCTGTATAGAGCCGAGAGCTATTGAATCCCATATTTGTAATCGCTGTCTTACGGAATTCAGAGAAGAATCCAAGTTGGATAAACACAAAGAATATTGCATCGGACAAGATCCTATTAAAATTGTGATGCCTGAAAAAGGTGAATATGGGACCCCTTCTTATATAGTATTCAAAAATCAATTTCGAAAAATGAAAGTTCCTTTTGTCGGCTATGTAGATTTTGAATGTATTTTAAAACCGGTCTCAGATGACATAGCCCCTTCTAACAACGAAAACCAGTCTTATACTAAAAAATACCAATCTCACGAAGCCGCCAGCTTTTCTTTATACATAACCACCGCCGACGATTACGACATCCCCTTCGATCTGTATCACGAGAGCTTCGGCCCCGACACAGCGAAAACTTTTGTAGAAACCGTAACGAAGATATCTAGGGACTTGGAAAATTTGTATAGCAGAGAAGCCGCAAAACCCATGACGATAACTAATGAAGATTATGAAACGAAGATTAAAGACGTTAAAACTTGTCATATATGTGAGAGGATTTTTGTAGATAATAAAAAGAATGATAAACCTGTTTTAGATCACGACCATTTAACTGGTAAATTCAGAGGGGTGGCGCACAACTCTTGTAATTTAAACTTTAGAAAACCTCACTTTTTGCCCATTTTTATTCACAACCTGAGCAACTACGATGCTCACCTGTTTGTCAAGTTGTTGGGATTCGAACAGAATAAGATAGCGGTTTTAGCCACCACCGAAGAACGATATATATCTTTTGAACTCAAAGTAGACGGTGGAGTAAACTTGAGATTTTTAGACTCTTTCAGATTTATGGCCTCCAGCCTAGACAGTCTTGCGAAGAACCTAACTAAAGATAAATTCAAACATACGGCAAAGTATTTCGAAGAAGATAAATTAGATTTGGTTTTGAGAAAAGGCATCTTCCCCTACGATTTTATGGATAGCATGGACAAATTTGAACACCAGTCACTACCTTCCAAAGATATTTTTTATAATAAATTGAATAAGACAGATGTTGAAGATGAAGATTATGAGCATGCTTGTAAGGTGTGGGATTAATTTAACATCGCAAATATGAAGGAATACACGCTTTTATATAACAAAACCGATACACTTTTATTGGCCGACATAGTTGAAAATTTCCGTGAAGTATGCATGGACACATATAAGCTCGATCCCGCATGGTATTTCACTAGTCCCGGTCTGGCTTGGGACGCCATGTTAAAAAAGACAGGAGTCGCTTTAGAATTATTAACTGATCCCGACATGGAATTGATGATCACTAAGGGTATTCGCGGCGGAATTTCTCAGTGCTCCCATAGATACACCAAAGCCAACAACAGATATTTATCAGATTACAACCCCGAAAAGCCCGAAGAGTATCTCATTTATCTCGATGTAAATAATCTTTACGGTTGGGCCATGTCAAGATACCTACCTCTAAATAAGTTTAAATGCTTGGACGAAGACAAAATATACGATATCGAACGAGATCTGCAAGACGGCAATTGGATAAGTAACGAATCTGCATATGGATTTATATTCGAAGTCGATTTGAAATACCCTCAGAAACTGCACGATTCTCATAAAGACCTCCCGTTAGCACCGGAAAACCGATGCCCTCCCGGTTCGAATCAAAGAAAGCTTTTAACGACTCTATACGATAAAGATAAATATGTGCTGCACTATCAAAACCTGCAACTATATCTCTCATTAGGCATGGAGTTGAAAAATATCCACAGAGGCATTAATTTACACCAATCGGTATGGTTGAAAGAATATATTGATATGAACACAGATATGAGGACTAAAGCGACCAACGACTTTGAGAAGGACTTTTACAAGCTGATGAATAATTCGGTATTTGGCAAGACAATGGAGAACATACGTAAGCACGTAGACGTACGTCTGGCCACGCACGATAGGCAAATCGATAAACTAGTGGCCAGACCGAACTTTAAATCGGTTACCGTCTTCACCGAAACATTGGCGGCCGTGCACATGGCAAAGACGCGGTTATATTTTAACAAACCGATTTATGTAGGTATGTCTATATTGGACATCTCCAAGATCGCCGTGTATGATTTTCATTATAACGTAATGAGACCCAAGTACGGTGATAACGCTAGAGTCCAGTATACTGACACGGACTCTTTAACATACAACGTGAGGACAAAAGATATTTGTGAAGATATAAAAGGCATGATTACCCACTTTGACACTAGCGATTATAAAGAAAATAACCCATATAACATGCCTCGTGTAAATAAAAAGGTTATCGGAAAATGGAAAGACGAACTGGCGGGTGTTGTTATGAGAGAATTTGTAGGATTAAGATCGAAAATGTACGCGTACGAAGACGAACGTGATAAAACCGGGAAAAAAGCAAAGGGAATAAAAAAATCTGTTGTTAAACACGAACTCACAATCGACGATTATAAAAAGTGCTTATTCGGTCGCGAAGAAACGTATAAAACCATGAATGTTATAAGAAGCAAACGTCACGATTTGTATTCACTTACCCAATGTAAAAAGGCCCTATCCCCTCACGATGATAAAAGATATATATGCGAAGACGGTATAGAAACGCTTCCGTGGGGACATTATAAAATACCTGTAGAAGAAATAGTAAATATTGAAATAAACGCCGCTTATGCTGTTTTAGACTTGGACTAGCGAAATACAATTTTTTATTTATTTTCTATGAAATTTTTTTAGACTGAAATATTATACAAATCGATGCGGATACGTGTTTTTAGGTTGTGACCCAATTTGGGTCAGAACTCAATTTGATAGTAAATATTGAAATAAACGCCGCTTACGCTGTTTTAGACTTGGACCAGCGAAATAAAATTTTTCATTTATTTTTTATGAAATTTTTTAGACCGAAATATGATACAAATCGATATTTATGTGTTTTTTTAGTTGTGACCCAAATTGGGTCACAACTCAATTTGATAAAGATCTAGTACATTTTAATATTTTTTCAAAATTTTGCACTTGATAGCACCTCCCTTTAACTTTCAATATCAATCAAAATTCAAATTTTTGTAGACTTGGTTTCTTCGCCCCTTACAGCGATCAGTGTCTATCTGTAAGGAGGCCTTCTTTTCCATTAAAAAGACGTTGTCTGTTGAAGATGGAAACTTTGACGTAGTAACAGAGCTTTTCACTAGTATCCATCGACGATTCGTTCACCCCCTTTGAAACATCGAGTTCGCTTAGAAACATATATTAAACCGAGCATTTGACATTTAGAAAAAAATAAAATATACACTTATTTTTCAAAATTGTCTATAAATAGGACCCGCCAAAACGATGGGTCTCAAATTTTATTTTTTCAAAATTGTCTATATATCTAACCCCGTTAAAACGACGGGACTTATTTTTCAAAATTGTCTATAAATATGACCCGCCAAAACGGCGGGTCTCAAATTTTCATTTTTCATCGTTTTAATGATTTTTTTCAAACTTGTCTATATATCTAACCCCGTTAAAACGACGGGGTTAAAATTTTAATTTTTTTCATAGTTTTAATGCATTTTAATATAATTCTTATTCACGTCGTAACTGAATCCCGTCTCCGATATCACGACCACGTAAGCCGTTGTACCCTCATCCGCAACGGGGCTAGCTACGGCGTTTGTAAAGTCTAATTGTACCTGAATGGTATTCATTTTCGATTCGGCAGAGAAAGGGTCATGATGCGTATCCAACACCATAAGCGGGTATTTATTAATAAAATCGCCATCGTTCAAATATACATCTTCGTCGTTAAAAAGTGCTTCTCTGATGGACACGTAGTTTCCGTATAAAATACCATACTGCTTATCTAATACACTCAAGTTTTGCGGTTCTTGAGGATACAGTTGTCCGTTGATCTTCACGTTATAATTCTTAATATTTATAATATCAAATTGGCTGGGATCCTTAGTTTGATCGTTTTTACGTTTAGTCTGCAAACCGACGATTATAAACATGGGACTGGTAATGTTTCTGTATACGTTTGTAATATCGATACTATACGAAGACCCGGTAACACCGAACTTTTCAATACACTGCCACTGATAATATCTATAGTTTAAATCGCCCTTATCGCCCAATCTTTTTAATCCTTCTATGAGGGGGGTTTTTCACCGGGTTATAATCGACGACCGGTACTCTTAGAACAAAGCTTGTAATGTTAATTTTCCCCTCGTCTGCGGTTTTTTCCGCCGCGCCAGTCCCTTCTTTCCAACGATATATGGCGTCCGTATCTTCGGCTCGCGTAAAGACAATTTCAAATCCGCCCTTGTACATGGGATAAACGAGGCTGTCGAAAAATCCTAACCCCAAGTGCGACAGTGTGCCGAGAGCTTCGAACTTGTCTACGCCCTTGACGAATTTCGATTTAAAACCACTGCTGTAGTATGTATTCTCGCCGGACCTGCTATACGTTGTCAAGGCTTTAATGGTACTTGTAACGCCGACTTCATCGACCGCATCTATCAACTGATTGTGTTTCTTTAACTCTATTCTCTTAAACAAAAACGCTGCGAAATTATCTATTAGTTTAATCGGATCGCCAGGGGCGTATTTGGCACCGTCGGCTTTTTTAACGACCTCACCCTGTATGTGAAATAATATTCGTTTATCGTAAAACGTGTCTCCGTGATCTAATTTGAACACTGTGAATTTATTCGGTGAATTAAAGTTTAAATCCGATACCGGTAATACGGTATTGTATTCACACCGCTCGATTTTATCACTCGCTTCGCTATAATATTTTTCCATATTTCTATACTATATATATTTTACGGTTTTGAGTTTGCAATAAAATATATAAAACTCGAAGTGGACATTAATAAAAAATTAAACTTAATTTTATGAAACTTGTAAAAAATCATCTCCTCCCGAATAAATGTATATATTTTTTTCTATCCGACGTCAATCCCAAATTCTTTTTGTAAAATTTAACCTCATTTTTCACTCCGCCACCTTCGACATTTTTTCCCGGCAACACCGTTAAACACTGATTTATATATTTAATACCTTCGGGCTTTGTAATTATTTTTTCCATTCTATCATTTAAAAATTTAACTATTGCCAGTTTTTCGTTGTGGAAATTGTTATTTCCGGCTTCCTCTTCGGCTTGTATGAATTTTATTCTTTCGCTCAGTTTGTCGTAGTCGTCTATATATTTGTATTCCACCGGGTTGTTCGTATCTACGAGTAGACCTTCACCGGACGTTGTCGGAGTTTGTTTTAATTCTTTCCACAAGTCGCCTATCAAATTCACCCATTTCCAACTGCCGCTCGCCTTCGGTCTGCACGTAGCCGGATTGTTGTTTTGGTATATCGCGTGTGTTTTAATCAAAATTTGTTTGTAATTTTCAAAATCTTTAGGTGTGAACGCGCCCGAACTCATGAGTTTCATCCTCGGTGTCGTACCGATCGACAGATTGGGAAATGACATTTTAATTTCCGTCATCGTCAACAGTTTCCACAACCCTTCGGTTCCTTTATACCTGTCCATAGTGTTTTCTAATACGATGTCGTCGGTTTCAATACTTATGGTCTGCGATCCTATCGCGAGTTTGTGGTTGTTAAAGTCGAAATAAATACCGAAGACACGATCGTTACCGGCCGCTAGATATTTTTTGGCGGTATAACCGATGTTCTCGTTTTCGGTAATCTCGCGAATCGAACGATTTTGCATTACTTCGTCGTGCTCCGGCGTTAACGTAGGCGCGGGTGTCAGCGGTAGAGTAGGCGCATCGAACACGCCCGCTTCCTCACCTTCGGGTAACGCTGTTTCCCTGACCGTAACGTCTAGTCTGCTTCTACCCGGCGTACTGGAAGCTCGTGGTCTAAACGGCTCTTTTGAGGGTTTCCTAATGATTTGAACGCGTTTCGGCTTTTGATCGGATTTTATAGTTTCGGTTTGTTCTTTTATAGCTTTGACGATGGGCTCTTGCGTCTTTTCTCTTTCGCGCGCCTCTTCAAACTGCCTAATTTTGACGGCTTCGGATTCGTTAAGCAGTTTGTCCTGCAATCTATCCACTCTCCTAGCCTCCGCAACTGTTAAAGGCGTCTTGTCGGGTTGTGGTAAAAGTATCATTTCGTTTTTATGTTTAAATGTATAAATAGCGAATTAAACAAGGCTTTAAGCGAAGTTAAAAAAAAATAACCCCACTTTCAATGACGGACTTGTAGTCGTGGGCCGACAGACTCGAGTTAAAGAACTTTCGCGGTGTTTTCATGAGACAAGCCCTGCCCGATAAACCACACAAAAACGAATGCGGAATTATAAATTTAGGCGATATTCACTCTAACGGTACGCATTGGTGTTGTTATATTAAAAAAGGTAAACGTGTAATTTATTTCGATTCTTTTGGAAACGCACCACACCCTCTCGAGTTGGAAAAATATTTAAAAATGAATAAAGGTATATTTTATAATTATGACAGATTTCAAGAGTATGACGATCTGCCAATATGCGGTCATTTGTGTTTAGAAGTTTTAAGACGTTATTCAAATGGACAAGAATATAATGAAATTGAGTACGCGCTACGAAATAATAAATATACATGGTTGTCTTGGTTTAATTGATTTTATATTTTTTTTCAAAAATGTAAATAATTAGTTAAACCGCGAATTTTATTTTTTTATATATAGTCATGGTGCTTTTTAGATTGTCCGGTCAAAACCCGTTTACAATTGAAGTTGGACAACCCGTTACATTTAGAGGACGGTGTACGTTATTATCTCGCGTTAACAGGATTGTATTGCGACAATTATTTTTAAAACTTACACAAACCCGCGGCGATATCATTCTTTGAACTTGAGAGGTTTCCAACTTGTATACTTCCTCCAGGATTCTGGGATTTGTCTAATATTGAAAAGGCAATTAGGAGGTCGTTAAAGAAAGATAGAATTATGGCAAATGACGAAGCTGATAAGTTTAGGATTTATCAACATTTAAACGGCAAAATATGTATCGATTCACCGACGAAAAAGTGTCACATAGACAACGGAATGCGAAGGTTTCTAGGTTTTAACGAATTGAAGAATGGTGAAATTAAATATGAAAACAAGTTAATAGAGGACAATGTGGTTTCTATGTATGTCGATGATGGTGTATCAGAAATAAGAACATTTAAAGTGTTGGAGGTACACTGCGATCTTGTGGAACATTCTTACATAAATCACAGTGTGCACTGGCACAAACACGAAAACAGTTCTTTGTTATACCACTTGAATCCCAAAGAACATAAAGATAGAATATATGAAAAGCCACACATCTTGAATTACATACCTTTGAAGAGCGGATTGCAAAGTATAAGAGAAATAAATATACTTTTAACCGATGAAGATTATAGACCGTTGCAGAACAACTTACCGAATTATATTGTTTATTTAAAACTCGTCGATGAGGATGAATTACAAATTTAGCTGGTTTTTTTAAAAGCAATTTTTTATTACCTCAGTCGAAGATGCGCCCAATTTTTTATTCAGTGTGCAAAAAGTAGTTTTATATATAGGTGAAATGGAAACGAATATGTACAAAGATATACTAGACGAAGTTAACGGCAATTCTTTTACCAAAATATATGATTTGGTAATCGATAAAAAATATTTAGTTAAGAACATCGAAAGAGTTCATTACTCTTATGGTCTACGAATCGTGATTACGTGCGATGACGTTAAGATTCAACTGCCCGAGAGTTGGAATGAAAGAATGTCGTCAACAAATATAAATGCTCTAATGAACTCAAACAAACCTTTATATGTAGTGTACCATGGAAGAATCCAATTATTGAATGATATGTTTAAATATGATATTAAATTTACAAGACAGTAAATATTTATTGACTATTTTTTATATTTATTAATTAACTGAATATTTATTAATTAACTGAATATTTGCTATTTATTATCATTATTAATTAATTGAATTTTTTATTTGCAATATATTTTTTATTTGAAATTATTTTTTTTTTTTCGCACCCGAAATATATTTTACACGTCCGACTTAATAATTAACGTAGTGTGAATCGTAGCAAATGTACGGATTGCATTTATTTTTGCAATTGAACAGTCCTACTGTGAGACTAGTCCTGAAATAGGCAGTCCTACTGTGGGACTAGTCCTGAAATAGGACTATTTATAAGGAAGTGCCGTCCTGGAATGGGACTAGGTTAAATATGCCCGTTTTCAAAAATATAGATCTTAAAAGAATGAAAAAATATAATTTATTTTTGAAACTGAACAGTCCTACTGTGGGACTAGTCCTGAAATAGGACTGTTTATAAGGAAGTGGCGTCCTGGAATGGGACTAGGTTATGTGAGGTTAAATATGCCCGTTAAAGGCGCTAAGTTAGGTTAAATAGGGCGCTTTAAGTTAGGTTTGGTGACCTTTGACCTTGTGACGTCATTGGTCACGTGACTGACCTTTGACCTCATACCTCATACTTCCTCGCACCCCTCGCACCCCTCATGTTTTGAAACGCCCACTTCTCTACTACTTATGTTTTTTAATAGTACAATTAATTAATCACGTTATATTACATTAAAGATTCCACTGCTAATGAAAACAATTTCGATTTCTTCCGGTCGAATATATGTGATACAAGCAAATACAAGGATGTTTGGGCTATGAAGAATATATTGCTAAATGATTTTTTGCACTCCTCTTTGAGATAAATGTTCAAACTCAATAATACGCATTTAGGGAAAACTAGAACGACATTAAATACAGATAAATATTTATAAAATACTCTAAATATTTGTATTAATATATTTCAGTTCTTAGCTTCACAAGGATTTATTGAAATATGGCTATAATTTGAAAATGTATACACTACTCACGTAACAACCTTTAAATATTCATTGGTACGGCGGCGTAGGGGAATCAGGCTTGTACAGATTGGTAGCACTTGGTAAGTAAACTTCGTCTTTATTTGTACTGGTTTCAACATTGCATTCATCGCCAAATTACTGGTAGTTCAACCGTCCAATTTTCCTGCAAAAATCGATATTAGTAGCTTTTTCCGTTATTGTATTTTGTTTACTACAACTATAGGAGTTAATAAAACTTTACAAAATCTTGAATCAATAAAATAATTGATATTTCTTAAAGTTATTTTATATAACTTTACATTCAAATGTTATTCAGTTTTTTATTATTCACTTTTGTTTGAATATAAAACGTAAAGGCGGAATCTATGATTAACATAACGACCCTTTTATAAGTAACAGCATTAAAGTAACAGTACAAAACACACAAAAACAACATACAAAAACAACTAAGAGTATAAATAAACGGTATCAGGAAACTGACATATACTTTCTTCCTTTTAGCCCAACTTTAATGAATAAATTACTTTTTATTTACTAAATATAGAATACAAAGCACGGACGAATGTACAGCAAATCTTTTAAACAAGTTGTTTTCAAAAATATTCACCCAAATCCCTGTTTAGGAGGCACTACAGAATCCATCGCTACACACGTGGTTTTAAGAGGAGAAATCCCCCCTTTCCCTCCCCTCAGGGTTATTAAGGGGCAACATATTTCGAATTTCCTCTGTTGGTCAATGCTACCATGACAAGCATATCAAGTTTGAACGAAATTGATCAATAAATAAGAGAGAAATAGTAATTTTTGTATTCCCCATAAGAATAACATTGGACAACGTACGGGGTTTCCGCTAAATGAAAATTTCAATTTTCTCCGCAACCAGTAATTGTAGAATAGTAATTCAAAATACTTAATTATTTAGTTTTCTTAGCTCTTTTTAATGGCGAATAGTAATATTTTTCATATTTATGTTTAAAAAAAAACTGAATTTTTGATATAATTTCCGAACCGGAACTTTTACAGAAGTTCAGGTGGTGCAATTTTGTTGGAAAACTAAAGTTCTACAAACGACTAGAGTTTAATCAAAATCGTTTTGAGAAATCTTGATTAGTCATGTTTTTTGGCGGTTTTTGGGGGATAATTACCCTTAACAATCAAAACATCGAAAAAATGAAAAAAAGCCTGGAAATATCGTGGATTAGTACCTACATACAAAATTTCATAAAAATCTGACCATTGGTTAGGGCTCTAGCTCTGTACACATCCATTCAGACAGACAGACAGACAGACACACAGACATCACGTAAAATAACTTTTTTGGGTCCAGGGAGCACCAAAACGAATATTTCCACTAACAAATAAAATTCAAAAATGTTGACGAAAACAATACTTTATCCATATACTATGTATAAGGGGGAGAAAATAAAAAGGTATTTGTGTTATAATTATTATACTCGGCGAGATGATATAGATTATTACAGATAATAATAAACTATAATAATATTATTATTAACTCGCAGAGAGCTATAAAATGTGAAAACAAGTATTTACAAGTACAAATGAACAAAACTTGTCTTATGAAAAAATACACATTGGCCCCGATCGCCTACCGTTTGACCATTGACCGTTTGCCTAAGGTTCACCCTCTCCTTCAACTCTGCATCAGGCAGGTGAAATCTCTATGAGTTGTCCGTAAAACGCCATTGATCACACTAGCAGCTGTATCGGACGGGTAGTATTACCATTGAATGCATAAACAATAAGCAAGCCAGGTCTTATGTGCAAAATTTAGACAACGGTTATACCAGTAAGATGAACAAGTAGTTCTGCACTTAAACAAGAGTTAGAGCGTGAGAAAGACAACTGCTGATCCATTTACAGCCGCTAATGTCATGTTATGGTTGAGAGTAGAACTTCGTCTACCATGCTCTAAGCGTAACAAATCGTCTGCATTTTGAACATTCGATCTGACCTCTTAGTGTTTGTGCACTCATTGGTATTACAGTATAGACACTCGACAAATTAGTTCCGTTTGTGTCTGACAGGGTACTCCACATTGCAGACGCAGACCGTCGACAGAGCTAGTAATGGTTTAATTGCGTATACAATAATTAAAAATGATTCAAGTTGCAATCTCAAATGCCAAAACATATCGGCTTAGCTCTCAAAGGATTAAACGTCCCAAGCGTGGCTAATAAATCTCACTGTCATGACCTCTGTGTTATACAGTATTATAAACTCATTTTATCAGTTTTAAAAACGGTATTTTCTATGAGATAGAGATATTTTTAAACACAGTACATAACAATAACATATTGCTAACACAAACTCCAGTCTAAACGTTTATGAAAAATATCACTTTAGTCTAACAAGTCTATCTAACAAGTCTTGCTGTCTAACAAGTAAACTTTCATGCAATATGTTAATTGCTTTGTTTTAACACTGGTTAACACATAACTTAAACCAATATAGTGTCCAAACACAAGATAATAAATGTATCTCAGCGCTGGGGGCTTGGGGAGTTTGTGGTCAGCTGTATGTTATCTCTCTATTGTTAGTGAACACTGCAGGACCTAGCACTGACACTTTATTACAGAATAAGTTTTATTCTGTGCTTCGACACTTACTGCCTCTGCTTATTTCACTGAATATAAATTTACTAGTCTTTATTATAATTTAATTAGCAGATTAGGTAAGGATGAAGCAAAATAAAAAATCAATTGTATAACATTACTAAATAAATGATTAAACAGCATGCAACCCTTACTGGAACCTACTAATATGTTTTATATTCCCTAAAACTACGTGAAAGATAAATAAACGTTTATGAAGCCGCATAAATATTAATTTAAACAATCCAATTAGCCTAAAACCTTCTAACGAACATATAGAACATAGAAAAAGGTGACCCGTTTTCCTGTGAAAATCGAACAAAACATGACCAAAACCGCACAAAATCACGTTTTTGGGCGGCCGCCATGATTTTGTTAAAAGGCGTATGCCAGTTTAAAGTGCCCTAAAACCTTCTCACGCATATATAGAACAAAGAAACAAAGTTTCATTAATGTCAGTGCAGCCTTTTTCCCGTGAAAAGCGAACAAAAACCCGTCCCTGAGCGTTACTGACAGACAGACAGATAGACAGACAGACATGAATTGAGATAAGACTTGTTTTGGTTTCCCTAGGGTGTAAAACGTGAAAATATGAACAATTTCATAATTCCAAGCAATGTACAAACAAAACTCTAATTTTATTTTTATAGATAAATTATACGATGTATTGAAATAAATATATATATATATACTTGACGTACCCGTTCTTCGCACAGGGGGTTTCTCTACCCGTTCTTTAGTCAATGCTATTTGCATTTTAGTTAGCTTGAAACAGCTGATCTTGCTTCTGCTCCTGCTCTTTAAGCTGTCAAATGTAAGTATCCACAGCTGTTCGCATTACAGTTTCTGAATGTTTACTTTCTTCTGAAATGTAAACATTGAAACTTAGGACGTTCATGGGGCGTAGCCCGAGGGGATTTTAAGGAAGTGAATAGGACTAAGTGTTGCGTGGGTTCAAGATCTACCTATGTGTAAAGTTTCAGCCCAGTCGGTTCAGTTGTTTTTGTGTTCACCCGGAACATCAGACAGACAGACAGACAGACAGACAGACAGAAACCACCTCTTCTTTATAATATTATAGATGACAGTTGTGTGTGCTGCATTCTGTGGGTAGCCCGTGGAACTACTACGAATCAAGATCAGCTCAAACAAAAACTATATCCATAAGGAAAACATGGGAACTTTGTCAAGGTCTCTGGCAGGGCCCTAAGATCAGATCAGGATGAAAACCACTTCGTTTTCCTATTTTATGCCTAAAGAATCAGTGTACACAATTTCAACTCTCTAGGTAAAAGGGAAGGTGGAGAATTTGTGATGAGTGAGTGAGTGAGTGAGTCAGTCAGTGAGTGAGAGCTTCACCTTTTATAGATATAGATTAACAACAATTAACCAAATCTGAGAGTGGGAGAGTAGTTAGTCCTAAATACTGTAGAAGAAAGTTAAAACAAAAGGGACGCTATCAAAGTCAACGATAAGCTTATTAGTTAGTTTTCAACTCAGGTAATAGCAAGTCACACATGTTTCGTGACCTTTTTCAATGTTATACAATTATTTTCCGTGCGGACCTTGTGTACGGTTTTGTTCGCAGAGTTAATCATAAACATTAATGTATGTACATAAGTGCAACATGGTGTAATACGTATTAATAATTTTTACCCTATAGAACTTTGGTTTCATAGCTTTGGTTATCCAAGAACATTAAACACACCAGTATCTCAAGTCTAAGGCAATACTGTTGAAGACTTGGCAGAGAATATCAAAATAACAAATGAAGCTATCAGAGGATGCGACGATCTAAATGACTCGTGAACAGTTAATTATCAGCTCTGTGGCTGACGGACTGTTTATCATGAGATCAGTCAAATGTAGCTCTCTATTTATCTCATTATAATATCAGCTGAATCTCAACTACAGACAGAAAAGTCTTAATCACTATCGGCAATATTGAAACTGCACACAGAATTGAACGAATCCTTTCTTCTCTGTTAACAGGATCTGTGTAAGAGTTTTTAATGAATCTTTATGCATGCTACTGAAACCGGATATATGTATATATATTTGTATTAATTTGTACCTGAATAACGGGAATGTGGTATTAAAACTGTAAAACCTTTTTGCGAATTTACACTATGGGGAAGAAGCTATTACCTATAGAGATTATTATAGGTTGCATGGTGGAAGGGTAAAAGTACAGTTTAACATACCGTTGGCAAACCTATTAATATCTGATTGCACCTGATATATATCAAACTGTGAGATATCAAACTTTACTTAATCTCCATAAGAATAACACTAGGGCTAAGTGTGCAGGATTTCTGTTACGGGGACAATCAACAAGAACATAATTTTTGTGCAGATATCAATAGACCACCACCAGGTATAGTCACATACCAATTTTCATCAACATGTACTCATAAATAATCAATTTATCAAATTGTATTCATCCTCCATCAAATAACTTTGGACAACGCACTGTACTTTCTATACTTTGAATATCTCTGCAACGGTTGGATGTAAAATAAAAATTTAAATACCAACATTTTTTTTAGTTGAGCTTATTAATATAAAAAATGTAGAGTTTTTAGTAAAATTATCTGAGAAAAAGTTTAAAATATTTTTCCCATAACATTAAAATGGCAAGTTTTATGAATGCGTTTTTTGAATTTTCCCCTCAACCTCTAGGATTTTTTGTTTTAGCTCTATCAAATGGTCCAAACAAAGTGGGTGTGTTTTTAATGTTTTAGACTGAATAATGAAAAATTTATATTTTTGGACAATTTTAAACTCTTATAAAACCCCGTTTTTATGGACCGTTCTTTCTAAATTTAATGAATGTTACTTTACACATTTTTGCCAAATTTCATCGAAATCGGATACTTTGTCAAAAGGTATCGCGTTCACGGACACATATATATGGGGTATAACACCCTCCTAAACCCCCTTTTAGGATAATTTGATCCATCTGATTTTCGAACTCGTTCAAGTAAATGCTATTTTACATATATTTGCTAAATTGCATTGCAACCGACCTTTTTACTTGAGTAATCGTGTTAAGAGTGTCCAAAAAAGCTGTAAATTATGTTTCACAAATAAACTATGTAAAAAACTGAAAAAGGTTTTGAACCAGTTACATATGAGTTTCTGACTAAACATTTTTATACATGTAATCCATATATATATATATAATAATATATATATATAAAAAACCTAAACTAATCAAACTGTATATGTAGCTTCGCCTTTTGGAGGATAAATAACATATTGTTTATCACTTATTTATGCAGTTTTATGAAATATGGTAGGTCGCTCTTTCTTTTTTTTGTGGTAGTGAGACACATATATATATATGCATTGGAAATTCACTGAGAACGCAGGTTTGCTTCGATGGGGGTGTTTAATGTTTAACCCAGTATTCACGCTTTATTTTAAACTATTATTAAGACCGGCCATTATCGGAGCATCCGGGGTTGGATCACTTCGGTTTCATTGCCAATTAAATGAATTGCTATTGAGAAGGTGATATTCAATATGGAATATGACAGCAGTAATTTTGCAGGAACATTATTGATTTTATCTTATGACCTCCCATATAATTGATTACTGTAAAATCAAACCATTCGTGAATATTGTTTTTATTGAAATGATTCTTGATTAAAAATTATACTTTTGACAAAGGTTAGTAATACAGGATTTTTAGTAAAACGTTTTATTTTATATAAGGTGGTATGGTTATAATTGTATAAACTAAGATTAGTTTCATTAAGTGTGAAATCATTGACTTTTGGGTCATATAACTTATGACCCAAAATCTATAAATATATAACCTATAACCAAAACCATAAACTATTTAGTGAAATATATCAACGATTTAAATGATGTCGTTAGAAGTTTTTAGCTTATTTGTTATGAGATTCTCTGAATAAATGTAGCTGTTTGTCAAAGTCGACAAGGTTTTCATAAATGTTCATGTTCATTTGTTATAGTTGCTACATTTTTCTTACCATATGATATTTGTTTTATAATTGTAATCTCAATGAACGTTGAATCAAAATCTGTATATACCGTTTTGGGGGAAAGTAATAACGGAAATTTTATATGGCACTATACACATTAATTAAAAATTTTTTCGTTATACTGTTTGAAATATAGTAATCAAAATAACATTTTGGAACAGGTTTTTGCAGGTGCAGATTTGTGTAAGTATATCCAGTAGATTGGACTAAAGCCTACAATTTGGTAAGCTTACAAGGGAACGCACTCAGTCTGAAAAATTGAGGCGGTGAAACTTGTAAAGATCTCTTATACAAGGTGTACATAAAGTCCCGCACGGGTTTAATATTTTCTGAACGATAACAGATAAATCAATAAGATTTGGTACATCAACACTACACCTAAAAATATACTTTTTGAAGGAACTATCAGTTTTCTGTAATATCATGGGGACGTCCCGCAAGGAGTCAGAAAGAAATCTTAAATAGGAGCATAGGTCAATATGCACATCACTTTAAAGGGCTTATCTAGCAGAGTTGAATGCCGCAAACCGCACTAAAAAAGGTTGATCCAGTAAAAAATGGCGGCTATTCAAAGGTTTTATTAAAAAAGATAAGATCTTTCTAATTGTTACTGTTACCAGTTTTTCCCCGTTATCAATAGATTTTGACCAAATTTGTAACCCTTGAGGATAACTAACGTCATAATTCACTTCTGTATTGACAGGCATAATGTAGTATTTAGCTGCAGTATTCATTTAGTTGCAGTTATGCTTTAATGGGGTTGTGGCTACTAATAAAATGTAACCAAGTAAAACATTTGAACAGCCTCCAATTTTTACTGGATCAACCTTTTTTAGTGCGGTTTGCGGCATTAAACTCTGCTAGGTAAGCCCTTTAAAGTGATGTGCATATTGACCTATGCTCCTATTTAAAATTTCCTTCTGACTCCTTGCGGGACGTCCCCATGATATGACAGAAAACTGATAGTTCCTACAAAAAGTAGATTTTTAAGTGTAGTGTTGATGTACCAAATCTTATTGATTTATCTTTTATCATTCAAAAAATATTAAACCCGTGCGGGACTTTATGTACACCTTGTATAAACAATAGCTTATACTATTTAAATACACCCGTCGCAGCAAACCTGCATACTCAGCGAATTTCCAATGAATATATAACATAACACTTAACAGGATTCATAAGAAATGTATTCACAAACAAGCGATATTTAAAATATTAATTATTCTCCATAAGAATAACATTGGGGATGAGTACGCAGGTTTGCTGCAACAAGGCACGCAAAATAATGGGTTTTTATGCAAATATCAATAGAACTCATCTTAGTGAAGTCACATACCAAGTTTCATCCATATACATTCATAAATAAGCGATATATAACATTTTAAGTATTTTCCATAAGAATAACATGGGGACCAAGTACCTAGGTTTGCTGCTACAGGAACCATAGGCGAAAAATTGTTTTTTTGTGCAAACAACAATAAACCATAACCAGATCAAGCCATATACCAAATTTTGCCAGTTTATGTTCATAAATAAGCGAGATATACAATTTTTATTTTTCTCCATAAGAATAACATTAGACAACGTACTGTGTTTAGCACTTTCAATATCTCGGTAACCAATTGACGTAGAGCAATGATCAAAATACCAAGTTGTTTGTTTTTTTAAGCTAAATTCAATGGTATAAATTAAAATTTGATTTAAATTAAAATTACATGTGAAAACCCCAAAAAACACATTTTTGGGGTACAAAACCCCCCAAAAACCCCCCTCTGGATGGTGCGATTCATCTGGTTTTCGAACTTGTTCAAATAAATGGTACTTTACACATTTTTACCAAATTTCATTAAGATCGGACCTTTTTTACGAGAGTTATCGTGCTTACGGACACATATATATATATATAAATATATATATATATATACATAAATAAAAATTTGAACGAATGGTGTTTTTGGCATCTGGGGACCTCAAAATGAAAAGTTATCATGGTCTCGGGCTTAAGTCTTACCATGAGACCTACGGTAATAGCTTCTTCCCTATAGGGGAAATTCGCTAAAATGACACTCGTCTATCAGCTCAGGGCTGAGCATGCAGTATCTAATCAAATCCTGGTTAAACTTTATTTAATTGAACGATTTTGTATATTTACCATAACTGATTTCTGTGTCCACAATAATTAAGATATTATAACAAACTCACCATCACCAAAAGTGAATTTCAAACCAAGTAAGTTTATGTTAAAATTGCTACAAGCTTTTGTAAAGCTTATCCATTTGCAAGTGAATTTTTGTATGAAATTACTTAAATAATAGTATAAAATATGATATAGGACAAAACCGCACGATATTCAATAACATAGAGGTAAAAACAGCAATGTATACACTACCCACATATAATTTGCCAAATTTAAAATAGTTTAGGAACATAGTAAACAAAGAATGTAGAAACGTTTAAGCTTGTCTACTTATTATTTTGTATTTTAGCGAATTTCCCCTATAGGGAAGAATTTTAGCGAATTTCCCCTATAGGGAATTAGCGAATTTCCCCTATAGGGAAGCTATTACCGTAGTCGGCATGGTAAGACCTAGGCCCGGGACCATGATAACTTTTCGTTTTGAGGTCCCCAGACCCCAAAAACACCATTCGTTCGAAACTGTATATATATATATATATATATATATATATATATATATATATATATATATATATATGTGTCCGTGAGCACGATAACTCTCGTAAAAATTATCCGATTTTGATGAAATTTGGTATAAACGTGTAAAGCAACATTTATGACTTTAAGTTCGAAAACCAGCTAGATCGCTCTATCCGAAGGGGTATTTTGGGGGGGTTTTGTACCCCAAAAATGGGTTTTTTGAATTTTTTACATATAATTTTGGAAATAGTCAAATTTGGTATTTTGATCATTTCTCTACGTCAATTGGTTACCGAGATATTGAAAATGCTAAACACAGTACGTTGTCTAATGTTATTCTTATGGAGGAAAATAAAAATTTTATATCTCGTTTATTTATGAACATATACTGACGAAACTTGGTATACGGCTTTATCTGGTTGTGGACCATTGATATTTCCTCAAAAAAACAATTTTTTGACAAAGGCTCCCGTAGCAGCAAACCTGCGTACTCAGCCCCATGTTATTCTTATGGAGAATAAGTAACGTGTTATCTCCCTTAATTATGAAAATAAATTAATGAAATTTGGTAAGTAACTTCACCTAGTTGAGTTATATTGATATTAGCATAAAACCCCATTTTTTCGTGTTCCTTGCTTCAGCAAACCTGCATACTCAGCCGCCATGTTATTCTTATGGAGAATAATTAAAATGTCATAAATTGTTTATTTATGAATGTATATTGATGAAAATTGGTATGTAGCTTTATGTGGCATTAAGATTAATATATATGCATTGGAAATTCGCTAAGTACGCAGGTTTGCTGCTACGGGGGTATTTGTTAGACATTATAGTGTACAATTCATCAAAATATAATCAGTGAAATCACCCAATTTTTCCATCCAAATCTGATTTTTCCTTTTTTTATTCCAATAAAGATTTTTTTAAATGACAGAATAGTAAACACATAAATGTTATTTAAATGTTTAAAATATGTTGAATGCGATATGTAATATTCAATATCTATGTCAGTTAAAGTCATAAGTTCTAAATTGTTTATTTAAATATATATTTACGTAAATTAAATGTAAACAGTCTTCGGAAGGTAATAAAAAATAAACGACTCAATCCTTACTCAATAGTAAAAAAACACAGTTCCTATATAAACATTAAGTTTTCCATGATTTCTTGGAACTAGTTTGGGTACCACAGTATATAAGATTTACTGAAGTAGAAAATTGGATGGCTTTGACAAATATGACCTCTTGTTATGCTTTTATTTATTGTTGGAGATTCATTTTTACAGCAGGTAACCTTCACACACACTACTCTGAAAAACATTTAGTTGGTTAATGCAGTGTTATATAATACACGGTGTTTAAGTCTAAAGAGGAGCATTGTTATAAACGTTACATATAAACGTTATATGTTATAAACATAATAACTTCAGAAACGGCTAATGCTAGTAATAGAAATATGCAACAGACGAACTTTTTTTGTACATAACAGCTGTTAAACCTTTACATGAGTAATACACAAGCATGGTCAAGTCTGTCCATTAAGTACGCCTAGTAAATGTTACATTACTATTCCAAGGTCAATACAAACTTTCTAAAGTAGGCCTTACAGCTACAGTAGTTTTTTATTTCAAATGTAAAATTGCTTTAAGATTAAAATTTTGTTATAAGAATACTTTATTAGCTTCAATAGCATTATAACATAAAGCAATTTACATCAGTGAATTATGTAAATTTATATCAGTGAATTTACATATGCAAAAGAAATAGTCGCCAAACTTCTATAGTTGTGACTTTAAAAGTTTCTTGAAAAGCATGATAACTGATAAAATTAACCTACATACAATAAACTACGTCTCAAAATACTGCAACATCTATTTACACTTACTGTACTTGCATAACTGGCAGTAAATATTCATACTCACCATCATGATGGTACGAGGCATTATATACACACTAGCAGCAATGATCTCTGCGTATGCACGACAATATTTATTTAATCTACTAGCCTACCAAAAAAATCTACCAATATTTATTTTGGGAGTTTTCTGCTATTTTACAATTATATTATTAAAAAGCGGAGTAGTTACACATGTGCATAACTCTTTTCTGTTAGCTTTTAACAGCAAACATCTCTGCGTGTGTACAACTTGTTTTATTCCGTTTGTTGAATCTACTAGCCTGTCCAAATATGCTCCATCAGTATTTGTTTCAAACGGCTGATGTTTTATGACTATGGAGTAAAAAAGATTTTCATTTTCCAATCTACAAACAATAAAAAGAAAAAATGTGAACGGTCAGCCACAAGCATAGTTATTTTCTGTCAGCTGTTTTACGTTTTACATGCATGTAACACACGTGTTTATATCTAAATTTTTATAGGGGGACGGGTTTAAATATTATTACTGTAACTCAGATGCATTTAACTCTTAGCAGTTGAAGGACTCTCAATGATAAAAATAAGTTAATATTGGCATATTTTGACATTCAATTTTCTACACATACTAAAGTAATATATACAATTATGTTTAAACCTTTAATCTATAGATTTATTCGCTGTGATAAATTAACTCCTTTCAACTAAATTCTGGAAAAGGTTTTACTTTAGAGTTATCATGAGCATTTGTAGAATTGAAAGAAATTTACAAATAGGCGCCCCATTTTAAATGCAATTAAGACATCATATTATTGTCATAAGCCAAATATACGGAAAACTTAGAGTTCTGTTATCAGCTAGAAACAACTGGAGCTCTCAGCAGACAATATCATGAATATTCAAGAAGTAGTTTTAGTTAATAACCTTGTTACAGATTTAGGTTTAATACCTCAAATCGGCTATCTAATAGTTCCATGAAAATTACAGCATTATAATTTTAGGAAATAATATATGTATATTATTTGAAAATTCCACTCTATTAAATTCAACTGAATAACCTAATGCGAAATCACAGAGTTATTTACGCAAAAGATAAAAAACTCTGGAAGGTTTGATTAATTTGACGGAAATTGATTTGGTTATTGTAATTCTGTAAAGTTAATGTTAGCATCAAATTAGCTTAATGGACGCTCATTGTGCTGTCGTAACACCCAACAGTATTTTAAAAGTCACAGACAATTTACTGATCCCTTGGGAATCAGCGAATGGAGCTACACTAGAAGACTAATATTATAATTTTTATGTTTGTAAATACGACATTCTCTAAAACGTTTATGAAATTCATTGAAACTCCAAACCCATCAGCTACATTGAACATTTCATCGTGATCGGTTAAGGCGTATATATTCCGGAATATAAATTACTACAAATACCACCTTCAATCAAAATGACTTGGAGTTAAAAGATAATATTTAATTGGAGTCAGAGTTCGAAAGTTATTTAATGGATGTAATGGTAAAGTAAAAATTTAGTATTTAAAATGTAGTCTATGCGTCGGAACTAGTCATAAATGTTCTGTGGATAACAGGGAGTGTACATTAAATTCTTATATTCTGTATTCCTTTATTTCAATAGCTTCGCACATGACATTTTGTCAGTAAAATAATGATACACTGTACTAGATATTATATCAATAGGAACAATAATAAACCACCTAATAACTAATATTACCACTGTTAACAAATTTATATCTTCGACTGGTTGTTCACTGTGAACTATGTGTGTGACTGCAAACCTAAATAACTCAAACCTACATTCTGGTCTTTTAATATTATAATTTGTTGCTGTAGGGCAAATACCTTTTTAGAGTCTTATAAAATATGAAGTACATGATATTGGTTTTTCAACTTTATATGTAAACATATGAAAAATATCCGTAAAAGGCAGGACTAAAATTGTTCCCTGCGGCATGGTAAGCGAGGCCATGTCTGCGATGCAGCGGCAATATTAAACCAGGGCTTAACACAACTTTATGAATTAGAAATCCTAATATGCCTTCTCGGTTGAGAATCGCTGGGGTTATTGCGTTCATGCAATTGAGGTATTTAGGTTCAATTTGTTTTGTAATAGTTTGTTTTGAATTTAAAAATAATTCGAGGTATTTGATGAACACTTCTAAATGTGAAAAAATAAAACAACGAATTCGCAATGTCATGAATAACACGTCTTACCTCTAACCACACTGATTAAAATTGGACTTAAAATACATTTAAAATTCGGATTTATATTTTGCTCTCAAACCATTTAGTTTAACTATTTTCTTGTTAAAAGTCTATACAAATTATTATTCGGTTACATAAATGCAAACTGCAACAAAACCACAATCACATCCTCTGACTCTCGCAGCAGGTACGAGTATTTTCACGATTTGTCCGCGTGCTGCACACAACCGTTAAATGCAGTATTGATATACATTTCGTTAAGTTAAAGAACTGGAATTGAGAGAATCTTCTTCATTGATGTGAAGGACTTAGTATTAGAAATCAGCTTCATACCTTTATCTATATAAGATATGTAAGGAGACGACTTGATTGCCAGTTAGTTAAGAAGGGGGTGAGAGGAAATTTATCCTAACCAAAATGTTTACTTAACTATGCCATTGGACAAAGTGGTTTGATATTTCATTATTGCAAGATTTTATAACATCTGATCATTGTACCCATCTTCTTTATATTAATAGGCAAGCACAAAACTGTCCCTCCTATTTGCTCAGCTTGTATGCATCGTAGGAGGAATTCACTCATACCGTTAGAAAGGTATTGTGTAGATGTGCAGAAACCCCTTATAATTTACATCGGCCCTTGGGGCTACGGCCCACAGGTTTTCAAAGTTTCAATGTTAATCTTATGGAAATACAGTAATCAATTGAATTGTATATTTAACAGCTGCTACAAGTCAAAATTGTGAGAGTTTGGCAAATTATAGGATAGAGGGAGAGGGCTCAAATTGAAAGTCTTAATCCCAGGGTCTCCGGAAAAATAGCAGTATTTCCAAAAAGCTACCAGCAAACGAGAAATGACGTAAATATACCCCATAAGAAAAGCACAGAGATTTAAAAACGTCTGAATTGTTTACATTAAACCACGTTATTAAGTGTATTATTTGTTTACGAACTGACACGTGTTCCTACTTATATTGTTTTAATTTCTCAGCATGTAAAGAGTAAACAAAATCAGATGAGGCAGAGTATTGGAACAAGTTTAGGGGCTATGGCTCCTTCAAGCCACTAGTAGTGTAGTGCCTATATAGGTTTTGTTGTAATTTGTGGTTTTGAAGTATGTTGTGAATTGTGAACTATGCATTATTTGTAGTATTCTTATATGGAAAAAGTCAGGAGATAAAAGTAGCAGTTTCAAGTAACCAGGGTGTTGTTTAGGCTCCATCAACGTATTCACGTTATTTCCTAAATGACCGGTAATATTTGATTTTACTGGTTCAGAATTATTAAAATGACATAAAATGCATATTTTACAACAACAAACTCTTATATCTCCATGAGCTAAGAGGAATGGTCTTATTTCCTCAAACGATTGTCAATTTCCTGGTAACATTGCTCCAGCGCTCAATACGTTCACTGCATTGTCAACGGGGCAGTAATTGGTTTTGCGTCTTCCATTTCACGCAGATAACTCGGCTGTTGATAGAGAGCTCTTGCATTTCAATAGCTAAGTGTAATTTAATGTAGCGTGATATTCTTGGTTTTCGTAGTTTCTTAATCATGTCACTTTAATGTATGTTATATTCGTTCAAATCTAAATATAAATCATCTAATTAGTTTCCAAGATGCAGACATTAGTTTTAGTTTCAACAAAAGTGGTTTAAAAAGATTATAACCTAAAACCTTTAGAAATTTCATTGTTATAAGTATAGATGTTTTGTTTTCAGTTTAACACATATAAATAACAGAGGTACAAAACTGTTGGAGGAATTTACTATGATCTATTCGTACATATCACAGTGTTTACAATAACGTAACTTATATGAAGAGACAAGTAGTTAGAGAGTCATTTTTAAAAAGGTGTTAGCGCTGATATCTTTAAGATAATATAAACTTAATTCATTCTGAAATTTTGTGATAAAAATATGATTAATCAATGAAAAAAATAAAATCATTATTTAAATAAAGGTTGTAATTTACTTACTTTTATGATGGTGGAAAACACTAATTTATATTTCTTTATTAATGTTATTATTATTTAAGAATATTTTTTTACGTCCAGATTCATGTCTTACCATTTATACCTATCTATATAAATGTTAAGATTTTTAGGCTATAAGAAATGAGAGATACTGAAATTAGAGCAAGCACTTGCTATTGTATATGGATACTGGTTTACTGATAATATGGGCATTTGTTATTTCACTCTCCTATCATGGTGAAGCATTTTTGAATGAAAAGTATTTTTTCCCAACGTAATTACTCAGAAACCCACTCTATGTTTGTGTTAAAGTGCATTTAAACGCTGTTTTCAACGTGGAATAAGGTAGTAATATTGTGTGAGTGTAGACATTCGTGAAATCATTATCATAGTTAACCATAGTTAATCCCTGTGAGGATTATTGTAGAAAAAGTGTGAGGATATATTAGTAGACAAAGCTATAAAATGAAATTGAAAAGTAATTATCACCAGTTATATTTGGAATTTTTAATAGAATGTAGTATTTTATAGCTAAATTTACTTGTTAGGCGACTTTCCCCAGACTCGGATTCCATAACTGTTGTAGGCAAACCGCTGGCTAAGTTATTCGGATTCCATAACTGTTGTAGGCTTAGTTATTATCCCTGATGTCCAATAGCTCGGCTCTCGTTATTTAGTAGATTTAAATATTTGGATTCATTTTTTACTTCGTTAGCTTTTCTTTAATGGACATCGACGTGTTTCGTTCATGAAAAGGCGTTGTAAAAACAAACATTTTGAAGAAAGATACAATTTAAAATGAACAAGATGGCTTGAGGTATACCACAGCTCTCTGGGTCGAGTAAGAACTTTGGGTAGTTTGAACACATTACAATCGATTTTAGATTGTAGTTCTTGCCATAATTTAGTCCAATTACACCCAGAGTTTCCACTCCACTATAACTACTGTCTGTATACGTGTAGATGTTACCTTAATTTCTTCCCCGCACCGTTACAAATCATATAAAATACTTACTGTTTGTCCTTATTAAAATGCATCATATACCGTCCAGGTGTTCTTACAAAATTATACTGAAATTTAAGGTTTTGTTTGAGTCAACGTAAAAGTTTAAAAATCATATTGAACTCGGTTTTTACATCTAGAGGACTCAAAATGTGACGATATCATGCTCCCGGGTACGACACCTCCTTGTCCTTGTCCCCGTTGGGAGGGTCACTGAAAACGTGACGATATCATGCTCCTGGGTACGACACCTCCTTGTCCTTGCCCCCGTTGGGAGGGTCACTCAAAATGTGACGATATCATGATCCCGGGTACGACACCTCCTTGTCCTTGTCCCCGTTGGGAGGGTCACTCAAAATGTGACGATATCATGCTCCTGGGTACGACACCTCCTTGTCCTTGTCCCCGTTGGGAGGGTCACTCAAAATGTGACGATATCATGCTCCCGGGTATGACACCTCCTTGTCCTTGTCCCCGTTGGGAGGGTCACTGAAAATGTGACGATATCATGCTCCTGGGTACGACACCTCCTTGTCCTTGTCCCCGTTGGGAGGGTCACTCAAAATGTGACGATATCATGCTCCCGGGTACGACACCTCCTTGTCCTTGTCCCCATTGGGAGGGTCACTGAAAATGTGACGATATCATGCTCCCGGGTACGACACCTCCTTGTCCTTGTCCCCGTTGCGAGGGTCACTCAAAATGTGACGATATCATGCTCCTGGGTACGACACCTCCTTGTCCTTGTCCCCGTTGGGAGGGTCACTCAAAATGTGACGATATCATGCTCCCGGGTACGACACCTCCTTGTCCTTGTCCCCGTTGGGAGGGTTACTGAAAACGTGACGATATCATGCTCCTGGGTACGACACCTCCTTGTCTTTGTCCCCGTTGGGAGGGTCACTAAAAACGTGACGATATCATGCTCCTGGGTACGACACCTCCTTGTCCTTGTCCCCGTTGGGAGGGTCACTCAAAATGTGACGATATCATGCTCCTGGGTACGACACCTCCTTGTCCTTGTCCCCGTTGGGAGGGTCACTCAAAATGTGACGATATCATGCTCCTGGGTACGACACCTCCTTGTCCTTGTCCCCGTTGGGAGGGTCAGTGAAAATAATAAAAATTTAAATGGGTTTCAGAGCTCAGTACTTTTCATAATGAAATATTTAATACTCACAATAAATGAACAAAGGTTTTTACAAAATTTACTTATCCTCAGACAGTTGATAAATAAGTAATATGTACTTTGACGGAACACAACCAGTATATTTAACAGGCTTTGTACAAACTGTCAGCCTAATATGAAAGTATTTCATTTAAAATCATGCATAATAATACAATATTTAGATCATTTTACGTTATTAAAGTTAAGCTGTTTAATTAAACCTTTAACGTAATTTCATTTCATACGTATTCGATACTTTTCATTTACGTTTAGTGGTCTGTAATACACAATGAATATATATGTAAATACGTTTCAATTGTTTGTGCTCATATCGGTTATTATGGAATCAATTAGTGTTTTTTATCCCCAACTGCTCAGATGTGAATCTCATTTATATTCCATCGATTTTATATTTCATACCTGAAAAGCTCGGTTTGGTATTTTCTACTTTATTGGCTTTCAGAATTATATAAGAGTACTAACGTAAACTTTTCATGTTAGTAAAATTGATAACAAGCCGTTTTATTTTAAACTATTTGTTGTTTTAATAATTTTGGCTGTTCCCCTCAATACGTTTAAGTCAAATTTACGGCAAAACTCCTTTGAAATTTTCTATGAATGAGGTCGATGTAGGAAATCAGACGAGTGATGAAGTCAGATCAATATGCTAAAAAACTATGTTGTACCTCAGATAGGAACCCTCCTTCGTGTACGAGTAGATGGTCACTGCACTCTGGATCTTTTCCGTGGAAGCTAGGGAGTGCAACTGTTCGCTCTTGTTGCAATGGACCTACGAAACTCGATAGTGGATGGAGAGCGGAGGTGCGGCTAAGGACCTTTAACAAGAGGTCTTCTTCTGATTTCACAAACCTCCCTATCACGGAAGAGCGTTGGATGTGCCCAAGACAGCTGCATTTATTTAACCTAGGCTTCGAGACAATACTCGTGGATTCCATCTAAAGTGGTGATTGCACTATTCTCGGCCCTAAATAGATTAAAACACTGGTTGATGTAATTTTTCAGGGAATACCGAGAAGAAGCGGCTATCCATGTCTTTAGTGACCAAAATAACATCATTAAGACGAGGAGGGTGGCCAGATTATAGCCAGCGAGAGGTGGAGGTTTAAAGGGCTGGGTTCTACAATGGAACATATCTGTGTTGACGACTACTATAAAGCAGAAATACCAATAAACATTGGACAGATTTTCAGACTATTGTGTAGAACAGCCACATCACGAGGCAGCACCTTCGAAAGCCAAACGACCCGTGAAGTAATAAGGGCAGCCAGGGAAGGCTACAAGAGCAGCAGCGGATGAGAAGCAGATGGGTTAAGCATGAGGGGTTGGTGCTTGCTTGCTTGGGAAGAACCCGCCACTGTTTAACTACAGATCGTGTATATAAAGAAAATAGAAGTGCGCTTTCATAAAATAAAATTTAAGTTAAGCTCGCGTTTCGCACAACAGTGAAAAGTGTTTTCCTGTTCTTCTTATACAAATGTTCAATAAGCTGAACAATTTACATCGCTTTTAATGAAACTAAGATACGAAGAGCAAAGTAATCGGTACAATTTCAAAATTACACTAAACTATACAAATAAACGTTGGAAATTTAAAGCTTTTAAAGTTAAAACTAAGAATTTATATTTTTAACAGTGTCAGTGTATTGTGTACCAAGTTGTGATCTATTTAGTTGATATTTATCGTTTCCGTAGTGTAGCGGTTATCACGTGCGCCTCACACGCGCAAGGTCCCCGGTTCGATCCCGGGCGGAAACAATATATATATAATTTTGTTCATCGTAGGGCTAAGAATACGTTTTAATTACTACATGAATTGTACCTGCCAATGAATTCAGTTATACTTTCTTTGCCTAAGCTACAGTTTAATCATAATTATTCAAATGGAAATAATTCCTGAAATTGCAATTCCAACAGCTTTTTGAGAAGTTATAAGAGGTAAGATTAGTTTTATGTGATGGCAAACCGCTGAAACAGATGTGCTCACTCAAATTTATTATTTTATTTAGACCTTACTAGTTATTGTAATTTTTATTTCCCTTTTACATTATTTGATAGGTTTCATTATTTTGCGTAGAATGATATAAATGAATACAAATTTAACTGTTTTATAAGTTTTCAATTCACATTAATAAAATTTCTTCAATTAAGAGAATGAGTAGATGATCACTAATGTTTTAAACATGTTTAAAGAACTTAAATTGGTTACAAAGTATACATATATATCCATGTATATATATATATAAAGAATTTGCTGGTTTAAAAGTATTTTCTATACCTTTTTTTATATTTTATTATTTGAAAATATACATTTCTACACATATTTTAAAATGTAGGAGCTCAGCGTAGTACATGTAGATATTTTACAAATATATATATATATATATATGTATAAATATATAGAAGATAATGCAAGTTATTTAATCAAATTAGTTTCAGATGTTTGATTTTAGTTCTATTATTTGATTATTACAGTAAAATGTATTCCTGTCAATATTCGGCTCAAGAAAATATCAGAAATATCAGAAATGTCCATAAAATATTAAATAGGTTATTCCTTAATGCACCTATATTTTAACGTAAAATGTCGATTGTATATAAGTATAAGCATTGACTAGATCCTGAAGTATATATAGTGAATGTAATGGTATAAGTGATGATACATTGCACCTAATAAAAAAGGATCTTCAAGATTTATGGGATATAGTTTTGCTTAACGGCCAAGTGAAAGCTTTCCGATCCAGTGATATGTGATTTATCTGACTGTCCCCCTAACAGGAACTACTTGATTCAGTGATATGTGATTTATATGACTGTCCCCCTAACAGGAAACGCTTGATTCAGTGATATGTGATTTATCTGACTGTCCCCCTAACAGGAACCACTTGATTCAGTGATATGTGATTTATATGACTGTCCCCGTAACAGGAACCGCTTGATTCAGCGATATGTGATTTATATGACTGTCCCCCTAACAGGAACCACTTGATACAGTGATATGTGATTTATCTGACTGTCACCCTAACAGAAACCACTTGATACAGTGATATGTGATTTATATGACTGTCCCACTAACAGGAACCGCTTGATACAGTGATATGTGATTTATCTGACTGTCCCCCAAACAGGAACCACTTGATTCAGTGATATGTGATTTATATGACTGTCCCCCTAACAGGAACCGCTTGATTCAGTGATATGTGATTTATCTGACTGTCCCCCTAACAGGAACCACTTGATTCAGTGATATGTGATTTATATGACTGTCCCCCTAACAGGAACCGCTTGATTCAGTGATATGTGATTTATATGACTGTCCCCCTAACAGGAACCACTTGATACAGTGATATGTGATTTATCTGACTGTCACCCTAACAGAAACCACTTGATACAGTGATATGTGATTTATATGACTGTCCCACTAACAGGAACCACTTGATACAGTGATATGTGATTTATATGACTGTCCCACTAACAGGAACCGCTTGATACAGTGATATGTGATTTATATGACTGTCCCACTAACAGGAACCACTTGATACAGTGATATGTGATTTATATGACTGTCCCACTAACAGGAACCACTTGATACAGTGATATGTGATTTATATGACTGTCCCACTAACAGGAACCGCTTGATCCAGTGATATGTGATTTATCTGACTGTCACCCTAACAGAAACCACTTGATACAGTGATATGTGATTTATATGACTGTCCCACTAACAGGAACCGCTTGATACAGTGATATGTGATTTATCTGACTGTCCCCCTAACAGGAACCACTTGATTCAGTGATATGTGATTTATATGACTGTCCCCCTAACAGGAACCGCTTGATTCAGTGATATGTGATTTATCTGACTGTCCCCCTAACAGGAACCACTTGATTCAGTGATATGTGATTTATATGACTGTCCCCCTAACAGGAACCGCTTGATTCAGTGATATGTGATTTATATGACTGTCCCCCTAACAGGAACCACTTGATACAGTGATATGTGATTTATCTGACTGTCACCCTAACAGAAACCACTTGATACAGTGATATGTGATTTATATGACTGTCCCACTAACAGGAACCACTTGATACAGTGATATGTGATTTATATGACCGTCCCACTAACAGGAACCGCTTGATACAGTGATATGTGATTTATATGACTGTCCCACTAAGAGGAACCGCTTGATCCAGTGATATGTGATTTATCTGACTGTCACCCTAACAGAAACCACTTGATACAGTGATATGTGATTTATATGACTGTCCCACTAACAGGAACCGCTTGATACAGTGATATGTGATTTATATGACTGTCCCACTAACAGGAACCGCTTGATACAGTGATATGTGATTTATCTGACTGTCCCCCTAACAGGAACCACTTGATTCAGTGATATGTGATTTATATGACTGTCCCCCTAACAGGAACCGCTTGATTCAGTGATATGTGATTTATCTGACTGCCCCCCTAACAGGAACCACTTGATTCAGTGATATGTGATTTATATGACTGTCCCCCTAACAGGAACCGCTTGATTCAGTGATATGTGATTTATATGACTGTCCCCCTAACAGGAACCACTTGATACAGTGATATGTGATTTATCTGACTGTCACCCTAACAGAAACCACTTGATACAGTGATATGTGATTTATATGACTGTCCTCCTAACAGGAACCACTTGATACAGTGATATGTGATTTATCTGACTGTCACCCTAACAGAAACCACTTGATACAGTGATATGTGATTTATATGACTGTCCCACTAACAGGAACCACTTGATACAGTGATATGTGATTTATATGACTGTCCCACTAACAGGAACCGCTTGATACAGTGATATGTGATTTATATGACTGTCCCACTAACAGGAACCGCTTGATTCAGTGATATGTGATTTATCTGACTGTCCCCCTAACAGGAACCACTTGATTCAGTGATATGTGATTTATATGACTGTCCCCCTAACAGGAACCGCTTGATTCAGTGATATGTGATTTATATGACTGTCCCCCAAACAGGAACCACTTGATTCAGTGATATGTGATTTATATGACTGTCCCCCTAACAGGAACCGCTTGATTCAGTGATATGTGATTTATCTGACTGTCCCCCTAACAGGAACCACTTGATTCAGTGATATGTGATTTATATGACTGTCCCCCTAACAGGAACCGCTTGATTCAGTGATATGTGATTTATATGACTGTCCCCCTAACAGGAACCACTTGATACAGTGATATGTGATTTATCTGACTGTCACCCTAACAGAAACCACTTGATACAGTGATATGTGATTTATATGACTGTCCCACTAACAGGAACCACTTGATACAGTGATATGTGATTTATATGACTGTCCCACTAACAGGAACCGCTTGATACAGTGATATGTGATTTATATGACTGTCCCACTAACAGGAACCACTTGATACAGTGATATGTGATTTATATGACTGTCCCACTAACAGGAACCACTTGATACAGTGATATGTGATTTATATGACTGTCCCACTAACAGGAACCGCTTGATCCAGTGATATGTGATTTATCTGACTGTCACCCTAACAGAAACCACTTGATACAGTGATATGTGATTTATATGACTGTCCCACTAACAGGAACCGCTTGATACAGTGATATGTGATTTATCTGACTGTCCCCCTAACAGGAACCACTTGATTCAGTGATATGTGATTTATATGACTGTCCCCCTAACAGGAACCGCTTGATTCAGTGATATGTGATTTATCTGACTGTCCCCCTAACAGGAACCACTTGATTCAGTGATATGTGATTTATATGACTGTCCCCCTAACAGGAACCGCTTGATTCAGTGATATGTGATTTATATGACTGTCCCCCTAACAGGAACCACTTGATACAGTGATATGTGATTTATCTGACTGTCACCCTAACAGAAACCACTTGATACAGTGATATGTGATTTATATGACTGTCCCACTAACAGGAACCACTTGATACAGTGATATGTGATTTATATGACCGTCCCACTAACAGGAACCGCTTGATACAGTGATATGTGATTTATATGACTGTCCCACTAAGAGGAACCGCTTGATCCAGTGATATGTGATTTATCTGACTGTCACCCTAACAGAAACCACTTGATACAGTGATATGTGATTTATATGACTGTCCCACTAACAGGAACCGCTTGATACAGTGATATGTGATTTATATGACTGTCCCACTAACAGGAACCGCTTGATACAGTGATATGTGATTTATCTGACTGTCCCCCTAACAGGAACCACTTGATTCAGTGATATGTGATTTATATGACTGTCCCCCTAACAGGAACCGCTTGATTCAGTGATATGTGATTTATCTGACTGCCCCCCTAACAGGAACCACTTGATTCAGTGATATGTGATTTATATGACTGTCCCCCTAACAGGAACCGCTTGATTCAGTGATATGTGATTTATATGACTGTCCCCCTAACAGGAACCACTTGATACAGTGATATGTGATTTATCTGACTGTCACCCTAACAGAAACCACTTGATACAGTGATATGTGATTTATATGACTGTCCTCCTAACAGGAACCACTTGATACAGTGATATGTGATTTATCTGACTGTCACCCTAACAGAAACCACTTGATACAGTGATATGTGATTTATATGACTGTCCCACTAACAGGAACCACTTGATACAGTGATATGTGATTTATATGACTGTCCCACTAACAGGAACCGCTTGATACAGTGATATGTGATTTATATGACTGTCCCACTAACAGGAACCGCTTGATTCAGTGATATGTGATTTATCTGACTGTCCCCCTAACAGGAACCACTTGATTCAGTGATATGTGATTTATATGACTGTCCCCCTAACAGGAACCGCTTGATTCAGTGATATGTGATTTATATGACTGTCCCCCTAACAGGAACCACTTGATACAGTGATATGTGATTTATATGACTGTCCCACTAACAGAAACCACTTGATACAGTGATATGTGATTTATATGACTGTCCCACTAACAGGAACCGTTTGATACAGTGATATGTGATTTATATGACTGTCCCACTAACAGGAACCACTTGATACAGTGATATGTGATTTATATGACTGTCCCACTAACAGGAACCACTTGATACAGTGATATGTGATTTATATGACTGTCCCACTAACAGGAACCGCTTGATCCAGTGATATGTGATTTATCTGACTGTCACCCTAACAGAAACCACTTGATACAGTGATATGTGATTTATATGACTGTCCCACTAACAGGAACCGCTTGATCCAGTGATATGTGATTTATCTGACTGTCACCCTAACAGAAACCACTTGATACAGTGATATGTGATTTATATGACTGTCCCACTAACAGGAACCGCTTGATACAGTGATATGTGACTTATCTGACTGTCACCCTAACAGGAACCGCTTGATTCAGTGATATGTGATTTATATGACTGTCCCACTAACAGGAACCGCTTGATACAGTGATATGTGATTTATCTGACTGTCACCCTAACAGAAACCACTTGATACAGTGATATGTGATTTATATGACTGTCCCACTAACAGGAACCACTTGATACATTGATATGTGATTTATATGACTGTCCCACTAACAGGAACCACTTGATACAGTGATATGTGATTTATCTGACTGTCCCCCTAACAGAAACCCCTTGAATGTATGGTTAAGAGTACTCTCTTTTTCATAAATTTTAATTTGTATTTAATATGAAAACTTTTGGATCAAATAGTTCTAATGTATTCCAACATTTAAAATTGGTGTTTAAATCATGAAATTTTAATATATGAAATTTTAATCTCAAACTGCAAAGGATGAATACGATGTTCAAGTGTTGCCATAAATTAGCAATCCCCGTTGTTGATTCGCTGGACTGAGCTACAGTGAAGACAGAATGGTGAAATGCAGACCTACTCCGACAGTCCACACAGAAACACTTACGCACAGACATTCAAATATTTTTTAATTACTGATAGAAGTGTAATATAAAAATGACTCAATGCAGACAGAGGGAAAATGAAACCTAATGAACAACTACATTCACTACAGTAAAAATATATTCCTTTTTCGCTAATCTTAATATATAAAAAAAAATTCATAAACTGTGAATAGTTCTACTGCACATAACGTGCGGTTCTGTCCCACTGATTTATACCCAGTATAAAGCAGATCTATAATAATTAAGAATGATTACAACTACAAAGGTTACGTTACAGTTTTCAAAAATAAATCATGTTATATTATTTTGATATGTAAATTTACAAATAAATATTTTAATGGTCTAAAAGGTTGAGGAACATGCTCAGGTCACACAGTTAATGGGGGTCCAGAGCTTAGAGAGGAACTATTAGATGAAAGCAATTATAATAATCCAGTTTCGAATTTAATAGGCTTCCAGAGTTGATAATTAAGGTAGGGCAAAAGGTGTTAATTAAAACTCATTACTTATCAGACAAATTAGGAATAAATGTTAAGAAATATTTTCAGTTATACGAAGGTCCATATGAAGTTTGTGAAGTAAAGTGTGGTAATGCTTATGTACTGAGAGATATTAAAACTGCTGAGGTAATAGGTACATACAATTTAAGGCAGTTGAAGAAAGTTTATATCATCGTGAATCTTAGGATATATGGGTTTCTGCCTGTTAGGTTGTCTTTCTGTGCCCATAAACAGATCGGATCAAGGTACAAAGCCATATGGGAAAAGTTAATTAAAATACAATAATGTTTTGAATACTATAAAAATAAAATTGTTTCTCACGATAAAACTTGACGTAAATAATGTATGAAGCATGGACGATGATGGATGAATAGTGTGAATGAACCAGCTAGCCCGCAAAAGGATAAAGCGTAGATGAACTTTTATTTAGTTATAATAAACGATGTTTTGGTGGGCTGCATCTAGTTAATGGTAAGGACCAGGCTGGATCAGCGATGAATTTTGAGGATTTATTGTTGAACGTATTATTGCTCCTTTTTAAGGCAGTTTAACCGTAGGAACTCGCTGTGAATAACCCGTTGTGAAGGGGCGTGTGGCTAGCTGTGGAAAGTGTCCCCACATAAAACATGCCTTATGAACCTCCCCCAAATTTTTACAAAGCCTAGGCATGGCAAGGTTTAGAAACTTTTAAAGCTAAAATTAATAAATTCAAAACAAACTCTGCACCCGGTAAAGGTGGGGGGTACATGTTAACAAACTTAGCCACTGCATGGTTTTAAGATCCAACGCAGTAGAGGTGGAGGAGGTAGGAGACAGACGGACGGACGGACGGACGGACGGACCAGCCGACCGCGCTCGCAAATTAATAATTAAGAGTGCAGGTGTTCTGTAGAAAGAGGGACTAGAGCTATTGCTGACAAGCAATGCTCAGTGCTCAAACCTCAATGCTAGTAATTTTGTTTTAAGAGGATGAAAATAATTGTTTCATGGATAGGAAGCTGGTGGTCTCATTACAATGTTGGAGCACAGTTATGAAAAAATAATGATATAAAATGTTAGTGCACAACCATGGAGATAAATAATGATATAAAGATGTATTAGTATAGAAATTATGAAGGGTATATAAAGTGATGTGTATTGTATAATGTGTTTTTATATGTATTGTATAAGGTATTTATAACATGGTTTGATAATATGTGTTTAAAAGAAAAGTTATTAATTAAGATGTATTTAGATAAGGTGTTCAGATTAAAATAGTAGGGGTAATATGATTACTCCTATGTGAGTTATAAATTTTTAAAAGAAGATAAATAAATATATAAAAAAAAACTTTACAATTTGAAATAGTAGGGTAAAATAGATGATTCAGTGAGGAATAAAAATGGGATATTAGTATAAGCCACTGAAACCTGAGGATAGGTAGATAATAGGTAGATAAATAATTATTATTGTTGAATAAGGTAAAATTTGTGAAAAAATGGACACTATAATAGTGAGTGAATACTATGGATATTTTTGGTAGTGAGTGATTAAAATATGAGTGAATCATAAATGGACGTTCTTCTAGAATGCAACATAGACATTTTAGTCGGTGAAATGAATTTGGACATTTGAAAAAATGATGTACTTGTTAGGTTAAGATATCTAGTATTCATGTTGATTATTACTGGTCATTTGTAAATTCATTTCTTGATATTAATGTGTATTCAGGATTTGTAAATTGTGAAAGGGTATATATTTTGTTTCATGATAATGTATTTTGTTTATTGTTAAAATATGTATTAGACTTATAGTGAATTGTGTAATTTAGGTGAATATTATAAGAGGACAGGTGAATGCTGATTGGAGAATATGAATTTTTCATAAAATTTTAGAGAATTTTCTTCAAAATCCAGGAGGGTGTCTGTGACGGGTGCGTAAATCAAAAATTTATAATTTTGTTAAAATAAAAATAAGTTACAATGATCGGTCAGTTAGAATATATTTTGTCAGTGAGATTCGAGGAAAAATTATATTCCAAAGGGATAAAGGAAGCTAAGATAATTTAATAGGACGCAGATAGGCGAACAACGCGTTCAGTCACAACCTAACAGCTTTATCGCTGGAGAATGTTCTGTAGTTGCACAAACAAATGGAGAGGACACGTGTTATTCTTAGAAAGATTATAATAAAGAAGGTATTCATGCGGGATTTGTCCACGAGGCAGAAAAAACAGTACGTGAAGCTGTGACGTCACCAACCAGGGCGCGGGATTTACAGAACCAGAATTTGGACGGTTATGGTCAGATGATGTGTGCATGACAACGCGGTAATACTGGGTTAGGATTGGTCGAGCGGTCACATGATCCAGCTTTCTGAGGGAGAGAGGCGTCAGGCATTATTCATTTGGTAGAGAGACCAGAGTATGACAGGGTGTCGTGAGTCGTCATTCTGTAGTGGCTCCCAGAATAAAGGGAAGCAGTTAGTTTGTGAGAGCAGGAGTAACCAGTTGTTGTGAGTGTGACACGAGGTAGTCACTTGGACATTAGGTGCGTGATGGTAATTAATTTGAGTTAAAACTTTACAGTGACAGTCGTTAGATAGATTTGTACAATAATTGCGACACGGTGATAATAAATTTAAATCACTGCGCTTACCACTTGAGAATAAACCTTTTACGCTAATTGAACTTTACTGTAAACTACGTGGACGTTTTAAATAATAAACTGTGACTGTGCACTAAGGGGTCGGACTGTAAATATGGAGGAGTATCAACTGATAATTCAGACTCTTCATGGTATGTCGCCGACCCGTTCGCCAGATGGATCGCCGTAATTGCTGAGACTGTCGCTTGGGGCTGACCAGACTCCACCACACCCACATCGGACCCGTCTGCCTACTACACTTTGAGGGATCGTCAGATAAGTCGTCATATCTCATCACTGTTAACATTTTTCATATATTAGATTTTTATTAGTATAACTGTTTATTCCTAAAATTGAAAGAGCTATAATTTATACTTTTGATATTGCTATGTAATAAAGTAATAAGTTTTTTAACATTCTAGACTTTTTATTTATTTTCATTGTGTTAAATTCATCTTGTTCAAATAGAACCCTGAGATAGGAGTGGTTACATGGTTAGTAGAATCTAAAAAGTACTAACCAGGTAACGGCTCATGCAAGTGCTCATTGCTTTGTAATATAATATAATATAATTAATTAATTCAGGTATAAATAAAAAGAGCACACTTAACAAAGCACAATCTAAAAAACAATTTTATTTTTCTTCTCGTACTAGCCAACAATATTATAGAATAACGCCAGTGATATAACTTTACATATTCGTAATAATTACTAAGAAATATTAAGCATTCTTTAAAATGTTGCATTGATACCAATTAATAAAGATAATATCATTAACCACGAGACAAATTTGATTTAAGTTTGAGAAAGTCTAGTAGTATCGATCTCGCCCTTCCAAAAAGTTCACCAGTATTGTTGTCTGAACGAAATTGACTTAGGGATTCTCATTCTTCTGCTGCTAACTTATTTTCCTTAACAAAGGCTGTCTCATTTACGTACTTTACAACTCGGTATTTCCGAACTGTTTAACCCAGCCTGTTTATTATTTATCTCTTTTATTTTAAATACACTCATAAATAACTTAACTGCAAAATTAAGTGCATATTATCATCATTATCATATATTAGTCAATACAGAAACTGTTAGATCCCTTACCTAGAAAGTTTAGTAGTATCGATCTCGCCCTTCCAAAAAGTTCACCAGTATTGTTGTCTGAACGAAATTGACTTAGGGATTCTCATTCTTCTGCTGCTAACTTATTTTCCTTAACAAAGGCTGTCTCATTTACGTACTTTACAACTCGGTATTTCCGAACTGTTTAAACCAGCCTGTTTATTATTCCTCTTTTTTTATTGTAAATACACTCATAAATAACTTAACTGCAAAATTAAGTACATATTATCATCATTAGCCTATATTTGTCAATACAGAAACTGTTAGGCCCCACGGCAAAGTTCCGCTTGGATACATGCCTCTAAATGTTAAAAACACTATTCAAGTTGGTACAGAGTGTTTAGATATGATTTACCCAACCTTTACCGTGTTAGTTATAAGATAAAAAAATTAATATAATGTTTTAATCGACCTATTTTCGTCGAGTATGTATGCATTTTTGTCATGAAAACCTTTATCTCGAGTCCGTTAAACATAAAATGAATTTTAATCTAAATTGTTTAAGAATTAGAAAAATGTATATTAATCTGAAATAGGGGGGGTATAAGCGGTACATTTTTAATATCATTAAAATAATAATTACAAAAATAATTCATATAATTTTTTTTATTAAGAGGCAATTCTAACGGTGTGTAATTTTTATAAAACATATAAAGTCCTAATTAATTATTGATCTATTTTTGCTAACTGATAACATTCCGTGATGGTAAGTTAGTAAATGCTATTTTAATTTTGTGTAAAAATTCATGAAAGGCATGGTATATATATAACTGACATGTTTGACGAAGACTATTGTAACATATGTTATTCAATGACGAATAAATAATTGATTACTTTATTATTAAGACACCTGGGAAAATCGACTTTATATTGTAAACAAAGGGATATTTTTCCGTTGAACCATGGACATAATTTCCACCAAGACAACCCTACTTTAGATCTCAACAAATGAGTTTTATCTATTATACATTTTACAATAAAAAATACATCGTTCAAATTGTCAGTAAGTTGCTTAAGAACTAAAGTGAGTAGATTTTTAATTTGTATATATTTAAGATACAACATTTTAAACCTCGCTATGTTTCAAGGAAACCAGGTTGTTTTGTAACCTACTAAGATTCATACCAATTTAAACATTTTAACATCCCGCGTTTATGAGATATAACGATTTGCGTAAAAAACAGACGTAGAGAGAGAAAACAAATCGAGTTTGAACACATGTTTTATTGTGCGGCTCGCTCGTTTTTACCTGACAAATAGCACTTGGATAACCGCACAACCAACTTGTCTGTGTTTACACCTCTTACAAGTCCACATGTCGAGCCTGCACTCTCAGTGCCTAAATGACAAGTGGTTTAATTTGAAATGAAATAAATTTAAATGAATCCTGGAATTTTAGTTTATACAGTTTTAAATTTGTCGTAAATATGATACAAGCCATCAACGTTGAGTTTTCGTTGAAAATTCTTCACCATAACAACAGTCATAACATGTATCCTAAAAACTAGGTCTGTACATTATTGTCATTCGAATACCAAATGTTTTACGTAAGGCAACCAAAAAAATACTTGTTGCTGTATGTTTTTCGGAAGGGAGATATCCCAAATTTCCAGATGTAAACTCTTATCAAGTTACCATTCAGTTGTAATGAATTTTTAACAGAAATACAATGAATAAAATGCAAACCGGAGGTCAGGCTTCTATAAAAAATGGCATATATCAATGTAAAAATTAAAAAAAACCTTTGGCAAAAACAATTCGTTCTCCATATACCATGTCAGGGTGGAGAGAGAATATTACACTTATAGGTAATATTTATCGTGTTATACCTACTGCAACAATGTTACAAAATAAAAAGTGGTAATTTTTAGCATGATGTTCGTGTAATTAGTTTATTTGTTATTACAAGAGCTACGTTGAATGAGTACGCTGGGTGTCCTGCGTCCATCGCGTCGTCGGGGAGTCGAAACAGTAACAACACGAGAATGTAACATAGGTTTCAGCGTATTTTTGATGTTTAAACGATTCGAAACAAATAAAATACACTAACAGATTTTGAGTTTATTATATTTCTAACATGAATGTGGCTGATACTTTCTAAAGCTGACTCAATATGACATTGTTTATTTTATTATTGCCGTTATATGAATGTTGGTGTTTTTATTAGGGACTCTTAGCTTTGATCCTGAAGGAAATTTAATACGATTAAATAAATGGAAAGTTTAAGTAGTTTAAAGTGTTACTAATGAAGACTTGTAACTACCTAATCCAATTAGGACTGTTTTCACGACAAATCACCATTAAGAGCTTCATTAGAGATTTAAGTGTTTTAAGACACAAATTTTAGTTGAAACAAAATTTATTTAGGACGAAAGTTGACATCCAGACTTAACTTTTGCCCGTAACCATTATGTGAGTTAAAAATTCAATTGGTTTTTGCTGGGAAGCTAAGATTAGTAGTTTCCAGGAACAATTGATAAATATATCGCGTATTAAACAAAACGATAACCAATACATTTACTTATTGTTTGAATGTTTACAAAATAATATGATATTGATTGAACTTTTATTTATTTTATGAACCAATGCTTGCACATACTCAGTGTTATGCCTTCTTAAGGGATTTCCTAAAATTGGGATGGAAAATCAAGGTAAGCACTGCAAAAAACTACTTTAGGTTCAACATTGATTTTTAGCTTTTCTGTTAAGCACCCAAGAAGAAAAAATTGGATGTGATTAAAAAGGATATCATTTATGATAATATATATCATATTTAATATATTTGGGTTATATTATAATACATATGAAAGTAATTTTTTGCTTTCAGTAGTGCTTTTGATGTTTTTTCTGCGGCAGAGAAACATTGTTTTACTAGCCAGTGATATTTCAATAGCCAACGTTACGTTTGAATTAACAGCCAAAGAGAATAAATACCCCCGTCACAGAAAACCTGCATACTCAGTGAATTTCCAATGTATAATATATGTCTTAATACCACATAAAGCCGCATACCAAGTTTCATAAAAATATATTCACAAATAAGCGATACATACAATTGTAATTATTCTCCATAAGAATAATATTGGGGATGAGTACATAGGTTTGCTGAAACAAGGAACATAAACAATTGATTTCTATGCAAATATCAATATAACTCAACTAGGTGAAGCCACATACCTAGTTTCATCAATATACATTCATAAATAAGCCATATATCCCGTTTTGATTAAAATCCATAAGAATAACATGAGGTATGCTGTTAAGAGTATGCAGGTTTGCTGTAACAAGGAACGAAAAAATGGGTGTTTTAATATATGTCTTAATACCACATAAAGCCGCATACCCAGTTTCATAAAAATATATTCACAAATAAGCGATATATACAATTGTAATTATTCTCCATAAGAATAATATTGGGGATGAGTACATAGGTTTGCTGAAACAAGGAACATAAACACTTGGTTTCTATGCAAATATCAATTTAACTCAACTAGGTGAAGTCATATACAAGATTTTATTAATTTATGTTCATAATTAAGGGAGACAGCATTTTTCCCCCATAAGAATAACATGGGGGCTGAGTACGCAGGTTTACTGCTACGGGTACCTTTAACAACAAATCTTTTGAGCAAATATCAATAGAACACAACCAGATAAAGCCGTATACCAAGTTTCGTCAGTATACGTTCATAAAGAAGCGAGATATAATTATTTTATTATTCTCCATAAGAATAGCATTAGACAACGTACTGTGTTTAGCACTTTCATCATCTCGGTAACCGTTTGACGTAGAGGAATGATCAAAATATAAAATTGTGAGTTTTTAAGTTGAATCCAATGGTGAAAATCAAAATTTGATTATTTAATAAATTATACGTAAAAAGTTCAAAACAACCATTTTTGGGGTACGAAACCCCCCCCAAAATACCCATTTAGATAAAGCGATATGGCTGGTTTTCGAACTTAATAAATGTTTCTTTAAACGTTTATACAAAATTTCATCAAAATCGAGAGTTATCGCATCCACGGATACACCAACACACATTTTATATATATATATATATATATATATACAGTTTCGAACGAATTGTGTTTTTGGGGTCTGGGGACCTCAAAACGAAAAGTTACCATGGTCCCGGGCCTAGGTCTTACCATGCCAACTACGGTAATAACTTCTTCCCTATAGAGAAAATTCGCTAAAAACCATATCTCTTAAGCTAGAGTGTTACGATTAGGGGTTGAGACCACGGAAGTAGAAAAATAGCAATACAATGTACATCCGGCCGCACTACCCTCTCGCCTTATCTGTGCCCACGATCCAATGCTTAAAATGTGCTTTCGCTCCAACTTGGGGTGGCCCAACCGGGTTGGTGACGGCCACTCCCAACAAATGTTTTCAGGATTCTTTGGCTTTCCCAACCTCTGGCTGGGAATCTCGGCTAAACTTGTCCCAACCGCTACCCAACAAATATTACTACGTACCAAGTTGGATCATGATTACGCGCTCCCAACCGGATTGGTCTCGATATCGGTGTCGACTCAAGGGTCACAGATTTCCAAAACGGGGCAGCCTGATAAGGGAATATGGGTGTATGGAATATACCCTTACCCCTACATTTATCAGAAAATATGGTTATAAAGTAAATGGTTGTCTTTCTATTCTTCATAATGATCGAAATAACTATAACACAAATTACTTACGTTAATAAAAAGGTGAAATTTTACAATTCATTATACCAACAAATATTATTATTAATTAAAATAACAATATTTTCTTTTTTCGATATACATTTTTATCAAAACGATTACTTAAAGCGATTTTACTACTTTGTCAATAGTTGTGGGTAAAACCCAGCTGACTGAGACAGAAACTTAAAATACAAATATCCACTAGATACTGAGTTAAATTCAAAATAAGCTTAGAAACCAAGGAATAAACAAAAACAAAACAAAATAGTTGTTTGAGTTAATAATGCTTCTAACAAAAAATCTAATACTACCCTTGTCAAATTAAAAAAATGTAAATAACTACTTTAACTATATAAATATGAATATTAAAATATAGTAGCGTTATTTTAATGCGTGATAGGTAGTACAAATACGTTGTGGACACTCTGAAAAAACAAAAAAAAACTGAGGATAAAACAAAATTTCTTGATTTACGGTTTATGAGACGTCTGGTCATTCTGTGCGCGACGCTGCCCATGAGTTGTGCGAGTTCAGTTGTGAACAACCTAGTTCATGAACTGAATCATCTAGTTAGCAATTTAGCCTTGGTGAATCCGTCGTTGTCGTGGCAATACCTGTCGCGTACAAAAAAATCTGTTGCAATATTTACTTAGTTCGTGATGCCAGCAGCAGTAAGTGAGTAAGGATTAAAAGACGATCGTGGGTGACGTCAAAAAACAGAAACGTTTTGAAAACTAGAGAGAGATGACGACGAAGTTTATGATTATTCTTCGACGCAAGGCATCCGCCCATCAGTCCCGACGCTCCTAATATTGGTTCAAACTTCCTCCCGACTTAGGATTGCGTGTGGACTGAGGTCCTGATCCGCACACTACGGGGTCGTGACTCTGATGGTTTCTACTTTGAGTAACACCTTTATCTTGAAAATATTTTTCTGTCCAAAATTATGAGCTGATTAAAACTAATTATTGTAATACCTAAAAATTAAGATAAACTTGGAACCTTAGATGGATTAATTAAAACTTAATGAAGTTTGAAGAAGTTGACAATAACGAACGTCTTTGTCTGAGTAAAACTAATTAACCGGTTTGAATAGTGCTGGAAACTCCTTCCTGGACTGTGAATGGGAGTTTAGGAAGAGATCTTAATCTTGATTATATGGAAACACACAATATATAGTTTATAAATCTGTTCCCTTACGTTATTGGACAAGAAAGATCAAGCATTATAATCCTCATTTTCCTCTCTCATAACGAATAAAAAAACAATCAATAATTAGGTTAAAATTAGCAATATTATAGGTTTGATGCTATTCATGCTCTTTAAGCTAAAAATGTGCATTAACAATAATGTCTGTCTTTATATATTTAGTCTCTTTGTGTATAAAGACACCTTTGTGTATAAAGGTAGCATGGAACTAAATTTAAATTTCTTATTTTAAACTATTTATAAACAGTTATTTTATAATTTGAGTAAAGTTATCCCGATAATTCAATCACCCACTTCACTTTTTTATATTAAAGTTTTACATCTATATACTTTTTTCTATAGTTTTCTTGGTGCACCAGTGCAATTTTTAAACGTGTTGATAGAGAACGGTCCAAACCCTGGTCTTGTAACTATCTAAGGTTGACCTATTCTTAGAAAGCATCATTAATTAATAGCCCAATGACAAATTACTTAGCGAGCATAATAACCACTATGCTACCCAGCGAATTACAATATATATATATGTATATATATAATAAAATTACAATATATTGATTACAATTGTGAGAATTACGGACTAGAGATGACCGCGAGGGAATCAGAGCCCCGTTTTTAATTATTGCTGAAAATTAACGTGAATTTTTGAATTAAATTTCCACCGTTACAACCAACTATAACACCAAGTTATATACATCTCCTTCTGATTCTTCTTCTTAATTTTGTTATTATCATTATGAAACATTTGTCTTTATAGAAAGTAATAATATCAAGATTTTAGTGAACACAGTACCATTAAACTTTGGTGGTGGGTTTCCAAATCTTAGTCACTCTATTTAGCTAATTACTTTTCGAAATGATTCCTATTTGTAAAACCTAAACTTCTCAAGCATAATTGGGAAACAAAGTATTTGAAATCATCTAGTAGAGAAGTTCGTAGCCTTTTCGTTGAAGGCACAAACAGGCAGAGTGTGGTAATCAAGGAACGGAGAAGGTACGATTTGTCAATGTTATTGCTGCAATACGTATGCATAATACTATCTAATGCATATAGTACTATCATGTAGTATGCAATGCATAATATTATTTATATATTTATGCGCTTATGTGAATACTTATAAGCACTGACGGACGTTCCGCTTGTCTGATTAAACGTTGAGAGGTTTCAATTACTTCTTATAAACGGAAAGCTTTATCTGAAACATTCGCTTCTCAATACCCAGAGCACGATCTTCTACGCCGTTAAATGATCATTAAATAAACTGATAGATATTTAACTGAATATTTAATTGATATTTATTGATATTCTATTGACATATTAAAAGAATGGATGTTTAATAATTATAAGTTGACATGTTTTTAGCGAATTTCCCCTATAGGGAAGAAGCTATTACCGTAGTCGGCATGGTAAGACATAGGCCCGGGACCATGATAACTTTTCGTTTTGAGGTCCCCAGACCCCAAAAACACCATTCGTTCGAAACTGTATAAATAAATAAATAAATAAATAAATAAATAAATATATATATATATATATATATATATATATATATTATATACAGAGTGTTTCAGAGTTCGTGTCGGATACTTTAGGGTATTGTTACTGGATGCTTAGTAAGCTCATAAATAATAAGCATTTTTTTAAATATGCGTAAGTGGCTGTCTGTCTGTCTGTATGTGTTTTAAAGAAAATAATTTTTAATTTCAAGTATGTTTAAGATAAAGCTTTGAATCTCTGTATACGGGTTTTAATTATCAATGTACATAAGTGGAATTTTTTCAAAATTTTAACTTTTCAAAATTCAAAATGGCGGCAACTTTAAATTTTCAAACTCAAATATCTTACAAATAGTTTATTTTACAAAAAATTAACAAAACCAACTTTCTTTTTTAAATTTTACTCTACATAATTACAGATAACTTGCATTCCAATCGGTTAATAAATAACAAAGTTATTCCCACTTGTGTCATTAATTACAACTACTATTAGAACAATTGCTCTGATTAATTACAACTACTATTAGAGCAATTGTTCTAATAGTAGTTGTAATTAATCACACAAGTGGGAATAACTATGTTATTTATCAACCAATTGGAGTGCAAGTTATCTGTAATTATGTAGAGTAAAATTTTAAAAAAGAAAGTTGTTTTTGTTAATTTTTTGTAAAATAAACTATTTGTAAGATATTTGAGTTTGCAAATTTAAAGTTGCCGCCATTTTGAATTTTGAAAAGTTAACATTTTGAAAAACATTCCACTTATGTACATTGATAATTAAAACCCATATACAGAGTTTCAAAGCTTTATCTTAACCATACTTGAAATTAAAAATTATTTTCTTTAAAACACATACAGACAGACAGCCACTTACGCATATTTAAAAAATGCTTATTATTTATGAGCTTACTAAGCATCCAGGAACAATACCTTAAAGTATCCGACACGAATTCAGAAACACCCTGTATATAGACAGGGTGTCACAAAAGTGCGTAGCCTGCTATGCAGAACCGGATTCTACATACAAAAACAAGTCGAAAATGTGACGTAACATTTTTTCGATTTTGGCTTAGTTTAGCCGTAATCCGCCATTTTGTATTTTTTTGAAAATAATAATAGAAAAACCCTTTGAGATGTTTGTACGAAACTTGGTGTAAGCTTTAAGTTTTATGTTGTTAAAATTTTCCAACAATATTTCTTGTCAAACTTATCAAATTTCAAAATGGCGGCCATTTAAAGATTACAAAGTCAAATTCCACGAAAACTAGCGGCTAAAACAAAATTTTACAAGACATCAAATTTAATGCTCTTTTTAATAAAACTCCAATAACACTTTGATTGTTAAAATCGATTAATAAATAAAGAAGTTATGGTAATTTTTAATAATAAATTTAAAAATGGCGGCCATTAAATAATTTCTAAGTCTAATTCCCCAGTGTTTCATTCATTATGTATTTACAAAACTGCCGTTCAAAATCGGGGCTGCATCTGAGAGAAAGAGTGTTTCCAAATTCTACCAATTCAGGCTCGGCCATATAAACTACTAGATGTTACCCGCAGGCTTCGCCCACGAATTATTTATAAAAACTATGACGGTTTCGTATGCTGCATTCTGTGGTTAGCCCGTGGAACTACTACGAATCAAGATCAGCTGTTTGTATTTTCATCAGCTCAAACAAAAATGAATGTCCAAAAGGAATACATGGGAACTTTGAACCCCCGTGGGGCAATGACCTATAGGATTTTCGCAACTTTAATATGCCTATATGTTACTTAGGACTATCAAGTACATCTCTGCCAAATTTCAGCTTAATCAGTCCAGTGGTAAGAGCGTGATTGAGCCACAAATATCTAAACAAACAAACATACAAACTTACTAACTTTCACATTTATAATACTAGTAGGTTCTTTTGGACCTATTCACCTATTTTGAAAACTTGCATTGCGATTTTTAATCTTAGAATGGGCATAATTGTAATTTTGGTGATCCTACATGTTATTTGTTATTTATGGTTTGTTGTTTTCTAAGGGAAAAATAACACCACGCTTCCAAACTTGAATGTATGATTATTATAGAAGGCATTAAAACGCCTCCTTAAGTAGGCACTCACGCAAGATTAAAGCACTAAAGAAGCGAAGTTCTTTGCATTTGTTTTCACTGTGTTCAACTGGAAATTAACAGTAGTAGTGGTGAAATGATGGTTTTGCATCACTTCCGGCGCTTTTTTCCCATGTTATTCTTATGGGGATCAGTTTTTGCACCGACGCCCGATCCTACCCTACACAAATTTTCTTTTTGGCCCCTGCCTTATTTTCCCCCATTTAAAATTTGCATTAATTTTAATACACCCTTTGCAGAAATCCACGAGTTCAAAAATAACTCCACACTAAATAAACAACACATGTAAACAACTTAGAAGTTATTGTATAGTAGTGGAGAAACAGGAAAGAGGCCCCACAATCGGCGCCTTTTCCCCATGTTATTCTTATGGGGAGCTGTTTTTGCACCGACGCCAGCTCCCGCCTATAGAGCTCCCGCCCGCAGGCCTATATTAAATATACCCCTTAAATATATTGTCCCCATCCCTCCTCTATATTTTTAAAAATTAATTTTCAAATTCTAAAAAACTATCTTTGGTGTTTACTGTCCGACTTGTCTGCAATTTGGATATGTTATTGTCCTAGTGTTTTAATAAATTTCACATTTCCCAAATTCAACATTTCCAAATGTGTATTAATACCTAAAATGTGTATGTAAAAAATAATATTGCACCACCAAATTGGAAAATTTTTTAATTTTTGCAGTAATTAAACCGCAAAAATGTCTTATTTTAGAGTTAAAAAATATGTTTTTATTATTTAAAAAAGATATAATTTTAAAATTTTCAACCAAGGATATATATAGAAGCCCCAAAACCACCACCCTCATTCCAACAAAAAATGTTGACCTGTGCACAATGCTCCACGTCTTACTCCAACAGAAGCAATTTATTACGCCATTATCGACTTGTTCACAAAGTTATTCCTAAAATTTGTAAAATATGTCATCAAATATTTGACAATAGCAATTTTAAAATGCATATGCTAGAGAACCACAATACTTGTAATGTGTGTAAGAGAGTCATCACCCGGAACAAACCCCGCCACTACCTACGATGTGACAAGCGACCCTATAATGTGTTTAAGTTTTACGGCGAGTCCGCGGATATATTAGACACTCTCCAATCTTGTCCTCTACCCATCAAATGGATTCTTATTAGGAGAGTAAAATTCATCAAACACTCAGTGGACAATAATGGTGATTTAATCATTGACAAAGAATGTATTGCTGATTTTCGAAGTTTAACTAATTTATCAATTGAGAAAGCACAGCTAAAGACTCAAATTGAAAATTCACTTTTAAAAATCGATACCTCCATGCATAAGTATCAAGCTCAAGGCAGTGGATGGATATATGACCGCACCAAATACTGGCAGTTGCATGTTTACAAATATAAACCCCTAACTCCCAAATCATACATCCCCACGCCAGAAAATATAAAATCAAAACATGCTGTTTTAAATATTAAAAATAGTGATAATAAATGTTTCACCTGGAGTGTTTTAGCAAGCCTGAATCCAAGGAATCGTAAAGAAAATGCAAATCGAGTAGTTCACTACGAACCCTATGAGGGCCAGTTAAATATGACAAATATAAAATATCCAGTAAAAATATCTGACATTGATAAATTTGAAAAACAAAATAACATAAGTGTTAATGTATATGGAATTGAAGGAAAAACAATATATCCACTGAGAACAACTAAACTAAACGGCAATACTCACGTCAATCTGCTGCTTCTAAAACACGGTCAGAAATCACATTACTGTTTAATTCGTGATTTTGACAAGTTAATGTTTAATTCTACAAAACACGCCAATAAGAAATATTTTTGCAAGTTCTGTTTGCAACATTTTGGCACCAAAGATAAATTGGAACGTCACATAACATATTGTAAACCCTTTGATGCCCAAAGAGTACAAATGTCTAAAAAAGATACACTACAATTTACGAATTACAAATATCAACTTAAAGCTCCCTTTGTGATTTATGCAGATTTCGAATGTTTTATAAACTGCGGCAAACACACGCCTTCTGGATTTGCTTATGTTGTGGTGAGAGACTCTAAAATTATTTACGAAGAGTTGTACAGCGGTGAAAACGTGATGGATGTATTTTTTGAAAAGTTATTTAAAACCTATGACTTTATTAAAAGTCAGATGGAAGTATATGTTCCCCTTGTAATGACTCCAGAGCAAGAGGCATCCTTCAAAAACTCTAAATACTGCCACATATGCCAACAGCTGTTACTGGGTGATAAAGTGCGCGACCATTGCCATCTAACAGGCAAATTCCGAGGACCCTCCCACAACGCTTGCAATTTAAACTATAAAGCAACCAAGAAAATTCCAGTATTCTTCCACAACCTTAAAAACTATGATGGTCATTTAATAATGCAACACTTGGGAAAACTCAATCGCAAATTGAATTGCATAGCCAAGGACATGGAAAAATATATATCGTTCTCTGTTGATGATTTGGTATTTTTGGATTCCTACAACTTTCTGTCTCTTCCCTTAAGCAAATTAGCTTCCAATTTAAATACATTTAGATTTATAGACAATCCACTACTACAACGCAAGGGCGAATTTCCATACGAATACATGACAGGACCAGAAAAGTTTTTAGAGCCCCTACCACCCATAGAGGCATTTTACAGCAGCCTAACTAAAGAATGTATATCTCCTGCGCAATATGAACATGCTAAAAACGTATGGAATCATTTTAATATAAAGAATTTAAAAGAATATCACGATTTATACCTTAAAACAGATGTGTTGTTATTGGCTGATGTGTTTGAGACATTTAGGGACTTGAGTTTAAAGGATTATAAACTCGACCCTGTCCACATGTACTCACTGCCTGGACTATCATGGGAGGCGTGTCTTAGAATGACCGGCATAAAATTACAGTTATTTAGTGACATTGACATGCATTTGTTTATAGAACATGCCATTAGAGGTGGTGTAAGCATGATTTCCACACGCTATGCTAAAGCCAACAATAAGTACATGGGCGAACATTATGACCCAAATCAAGAAAGCACCTATCTTGTATACTTAGACTGCAACTCGCTATACTCTACAGCAATGTGCGAGTCGTTGCCCGTTGATGGCTTTAGATGGACAAATGAGAAAGATTATAAAGCCAATAAAAATGAAAACTTTGGATTTATTTTGGAAGTTGATTTAAAATACGATAAATGTTTACACGACTTGCATAATGACTACCCGCTCGCACCAGAAAAAATGAATGGAAAATTAATACCAAACTTAAATGACAAAACCAAATATATTCTACATTATAAGGCACTAAAAAAATACGAAGAACTGGGTTTGGTAGTTACAAAATACCACAGAATCTTAAAATTCAGACAATCAAATTGGCTTGCACCCTATATTAATTTTAATATTGAAAAGCGACAAAAAGCTGAACATGATTTTGAAAAAGACTTTTACAAACTGTTAAATAACAGTCTCTTTGGTCGAACAATTATGAACCAACGCAAGTTTCGTGATATACATCTTGTAGACGAGTCTAAGTTAACAAAGTATGTTACAAAGCCAAGATTTGACTGCAGCAAAATGTTCGATAACAACTTGCATGCTGTGCATTTAAATAAATTAATTGTAAAGTTTGATAAACCAATATATTTAGGAATGACCATTTTGGATATCAGCAAAGTAATCATGTATGATTTCCACTATAATTATATGTCAAAATTTAAGAATAAAAAGTTCTTAATGACAGACACGGACAGCCTTCTTTATTCTATAGTAACAGAGGACTTTTACAAGGAAATACAAAGCGACTTGGACCGTTTTGACACCTCTGCATACAGTAAAGACCATTTCTTATACTCTGATAAAAACAAAAAAGTTACGGGCAAGTTTAAAGATGAATTAAATGGTCAAATTATGTATGAATATTGTGGTTTAAGGCCAAAATTATACTCTTTCATTCCTCTACAGTGGTTATACGAAAAAGAAAAGCAGCTAGAGGTTAAGAAGGCAAAAGGAGCTGACGGCGCTACAGTTAAACATCTCTTAAGACACCAACACTACTTACACTGTTTTGCAACTGGAGAAGATTACTACGAGAATGTTACAAGAATTAAATCCACAAACCACCATCTGCAAACATTAACGATGAACAAAAAGGTACTCTCTTTTGATGACGACAAGAGGTTTATTGTGGATGGCATCAACACCCTTGCCCTTGGTCACTATAAAATTGGTCAAACATAAATCTGTATTTGCCACTATTCTTTGGCCTTTCCTTGTCTATTACAATAAAGCCATATTTAGACCTATCCCAGCACTGATGGCAGAGATTTCTAAATTGGTTAAATGAAAAATCATTTCCCACATGACTGTTATACACATGTTTTAAATTTAAATCGTCTTGTTTAAATAATATTAGGAAATTAACATTGTCACGTAAATGTTTGTTTACTTTACTGTAAGATTGACACAAGTAAAAACTGTTAATATTTTTGTGTCTGCCCATTGAGAAAAATTGTGTGATATTTGGACTATTTATGTCATCAAATACAACTATTGAGTGTGATTCTACATCATTTGGTGTGATTTCACAGTTTGAATATGTGTGTAATTTAACTTCATCACACAGACGGAATATTTCAATTATTTTTTTATATTTTTCTTGTTCTAAAGATTTGGATATTATATATAAATTTGTAAACTTTAATCCTTGTTTTTTTACAATTAAGTTATAAATTACAACAGTCTTCCCCGAACCACTGGGCCCTATTATAAGACAGCGAATATTATTAGGAAATAGACCCAACTTCTTTGGTGTATTTTCTTTATGTGCAATTTTAAATTTGTTCTTTTGTTGAATAAATGACATTTTTTATATAATGGTGTATTTTCTTTATTGTGTTGATTCTTTGTTGAATAATTTTTTTATATAATAAAAATGGCAAAGAGAAAGTGTAAGAAGGGTAAGGGATTATTCTTAAAGCCATATAGAGGCCGTGGCTTGTTAAATACCCTTATAAACAACCTTCCTTTCCCACTCCACATACCTGGAAATTATAAATGGTGCGGGCCCGGAACTAACGTGCGTGAAAATTTAGCCAGAAATGTACCTCCAAAAAATAAGCTAGACTCTTATTGTAAAGAGCACGACATATTCTACATGAATAATCCTGATACAGCCGCCCGGAACAAGGCAGATATGAGATTAGCGGACCAGGCTTGGACTAGGGTTTCGGCAAAGGACGCCAGTCTGGCCGAAAAAGCAGCAGCTTATGCAGTGACAAATTTGATGAAGGCTAAGGCAAAAATGGGAATGGGATTAAAATTTAATAAAAAAGATGGACAACTTTCAGCTGTTAGAGGCAGCAAGAGACGTGCCTCACTTTCGAGGGGTGTACCTAAAAAACGAGCTAAGAAAACAGAGACCAAAAGTAAGAGAATGTGGAATTATTAATTTAGACAGTGACAGGGGCACACATTGGACAGCATATCGTAAAAATAATGATGTTGTAATATATTTTGACCCTTTCGGAATACAGCCTCCAAAAGAGGTAATTGAATATTTTGTACCATCTAAAATTTACTATACAACTGATCAAATACAAGATTTAAACAGTTCCATTTGTGGAATTTTATGTTTATCATTTCTGAAAAATTTTAGTTTATAAAAATGGATTCATTTACTATAACATTCACAGGTACAGAGCCAGAGTTGAAGTCGGTGTTCTTTCCTCCTATAGAATTAAATGGTGATTATGTAATTGGACTGGTAGATTTTCAAAGTTATAATTCTATATTTAATGTTAAAAAACCTCTAAATACTTTGACATATTACAAAATGCACAAAATTACAACTCCAAAAGGGGAGGTTACAATTGACGAATTAAACCGGGCATTAGATGGTAAAGTTGAAGTTATTATACAAAATAAAGTAGCATTAATTAATACAAAAGTCAAACTTATATTTTACAAAGGCCTAGTTCCAAAATTAAATAAACTTAAAGACACAAAATTAACTATAGACGAGGGTGAGGATGTGTATTATTATGATCACAAAGCTCCAAATGTAATTGAAATTGCTGAAGGTACATACGAAGTGTTTGAGCTTGCGAAGGAAATTCAAAAGCAACTCCCAGATTTTGTACTTATAGCCGATAATAAAACTATGAAAGCCACATTACATTCTGGCCATGTGTTTGATTTTACAAAACCGTGTTTAGGGTCTGAATTATTGGGATTTAAAGGATTTTCTACTCCAGATATTGCATTTAAATCCGTAAATAAAATCAACATAAATAATGTAAATGTGATTAGAGTAAAATGTAATATTGCGAATGGGTCTTATTTAAATGGTGACAAATCACACACCATACACAGTTTTTACCCAGAAGCTCCTCCGGGCTACAAGATTATTGAGGTCCCCAGAAATATTATATACTTCCCTGTAAATAAGAGAAGTTTAGATGTTGTTAGCATTACATTTGCAGATCAACATGACAAGCCAATTGACTTTAATAAAGAAGAAACTACAATTACTTGTCATATAAAAAAGATATGAGAATTTACAAGAACGGGCTGAGTGTGCAAAATGCCAGGTTTCTGCGATCAATTGGGTTGAAGTTAAAATTTTCTATTAATAAAAATGGAAGATTTTCTAGACGTTGCAGGAAAATTCCAATACGATGATAGCCTGGTTAAAATTACAAATCACTCCTATGTTCCACACAACACTTTAGCAATAAATAATTCCGATGAAATTCGAATATGCATAAATAATCAAGATTTACTAACACTCCCATGTAGGAGTTATTTGTATATTAAAGGAGAAATAGAGAATCATGATAAAGGACATTTTATAAATAATGCATTTGCATTCTTATTTGACGAAATTAGATACGAAGTTGCTGGTAAAGAAATAGATATTGTAAGAAATCCGGGAATTTCCAGTCTTATGAAAATATTGTGCTCTTACAATAAAACAACTAAATTGTCAAATGCAGCATTTGATTCTGATGAAAATTTAAAGGAGTTCCATAAAAGCGGCAAGTTTAGTACTTGTGTCCCGTTAGAGCTGTTAATGGGTGTGTTTGAGGATTTTAATAAGGTTTTAGTAAATGTTAAACAAGAATTGGTGTTGAAAAGATCCAAAAACGACTTAAATTGTATATTAACAACATCTAATGCTCCAACTGGTGTCGATCCTATTCCTAAAATTACGCTTAAATCGATTCAGTGGGTGATGCCGCACGTGGTACCATCTGATGGGGAGAAGCTTCAATTACAAAAGATGTTATTGCAAAATAAAAATTTGCAAATTGCATTTAGAAGTTTGGAGCTACACGAACTCCCATCATACCCCGAAACCAAGAGACACACATGGTCAGTTAAGACGTCTTCGAGTTTGGAGAAGCCCAGGTATGTTATATTTGGTTTCCAAACAGGTAGGGACAACAGTGCACGAAAAAGAACTGATGAATTTGATCACTGTAAATTGAAAAATCTCAAAGTGTTTTTAAACTCTGAATATTATCCTTATAGTGATTTAAATCTCGACTTTGAAAATGGAGATGCTTCTAAAGCTTATGAGATGTTTGTGAGGTTTAGGGAGAGTTACTACAACACCGTCCCCGATCCTATGTTTAACAGAGCTGACTTTATAAATAAATATCCTCTAATTATAATAGATTGTTCTAGGCAGAATGAATCAATCAAAGAGGGGGTTGTAGATATTAAATTAGAAATTGAAACTGCAGAAAACGTCCCTTCAAACACATCTGCATATTGCCTAATAATACACGATAAGGTGTTTGAGTATAATCCTTTGTCAAATGAGATAAATAAAATGTAAATAAAATGAAAACAAATATTCAACAAGAATTGGTAGAGTCTGCAAAACAAATAAGAGAAAAATATAGGGCGTTAAAACGTGGTAAATTTCTAGAGGCTGAAGAGAGGTTCCAAACATTCCAACCTTTAATAGAGCCTTTGCAAGAATTAAAAAATTTAGCCACAAAAACAGAGAGGCCAGTTCTCCCAATGATTTTAGAAAAGACCCCGTCTAGAATACCAAGAATAACACAAATAACACCGCACAAATTAGATTTTGGTCTTTTAGCATCAGACTATTTAGGAAATTACCTTAGTAGAAGTAGTATGACAGATACCACATATGGTATTAGGCGAGAAGGAAATAAATTTTTTATTGGGAATCAGGAAGTTCAAATTGCCAATGATGATGTTACAGTTGGAGAAAAAATTTATAAAGGGACAAAGGGATTGTGGGAATTGTTAACTTTAAAAGAACCCGTAAACTATAGTCAGGCTGATTTGCAAAATTATAAAGAGATTTTGGAAGCTACAAATGCACATTTAAAGGGTTATAAACCGGGTGCGGCGATGTCAAGTAATAAACACACTAAATATCTTAATATAATTAAACCCCTGTTTAAGACTGTTGGTGAAGGTTTAAGGCAGGTAACTGGTAATAAAATAGACTATGTTTATTGGGACGATCCTAATGAGCTTGTAGATAGGTTAAGACTGCTTTGGTTAAGCCGATTGGCGGGAAATTCTGGAGTGGATAATGAGATAGATTCTATCATAGAAGAATTGAGGGAAAGTGGAATTGTTTATTAAATAAAAATATGATAGATAAATTTTATCGCGTATATAACCCGTATAGTAAACCAGAAGCTAGAAGTTTTAAAGAAACTACTTTAAATCTAAAAGATGATTGTTGGAATGCTTTAAATTATAAAATTAGTAATGTTAAAGGTGGGGAGTTTACTGATGATGTATCGACTTTGGGGCAGACGTTAACCAGGAAAGGTGATGCTTTTGTACAAGGTAATACTAAATATAAGTTTTTAGAATCCAAGAATAATAATTGGAACGCTAATAAACGCAAAATTACTAATGTTAAACGAGGTGAAAGCTCAACCGATGTGCCCACATTAGAGCAAACTTTAATAAGAAAAGATGGTGTCTTTGTACAAGACAATAATAATTATGAATTTTTGGAATCGGAGGGAAATGTTTGGAATGCCAAAAAGCGAAAGATTAGTAATTTGTTGGCTGGTAAAGAAAGCGATGATGTTGTAAACGTCTCTCAAGTACCAAAAATGGATCTAAACTTTTGGGATTTTAATAATAAAAGGCTAGTTCGTGTTAAACCCGCTGTTGATGAGAACGATTGTGTTACAAAACATCAGACTGTGACTTTAGACGGTCTTAAATTTGATGGTAAAAATAAGCAATTAACAAACATTTTACCTGGGACATTGCCAAATGATGTGGCTGTTGTTAATCAAATATTAACAAAAGGTGAGAAAAGCATAATAAAACAGGGGGATAAAAATTATAATGTATTAACATTAGATAGCGATGTGTGGGATGCAGAGGACAAATTAATAAAAAATATACCTGAAGGCAAAGATAGGAGTGATATTTGTTTAATGTCGCAGGTTTTGAGGTATGACGATAATAATAAAACTTTTAGACAAGACAATATTAAATTTGATATTTGTTTAAAATCACACGCATTAAGGTTTAACAATAAAACTAATAAATTTATGCAAGACAATAATGAAATCGATTTGATGATGTACAATCCTAAATTGTTGGTTGCAGACCCTACATCTTTAAGCGGATTTAAGACTTTAGATGGAGGGGCATATTTGCCAAAAAACTATGTATATCAAAGAATGAGTGATGGTATGTTAGTTGGTAGCAATGGAGGTGTTTTTGAAACGACAGAGACTGGCAGATATGTTAACATTAAAAATAAAGAATAAAAAATGGAAAAAATTGCTTACGAATTGCATAAGCCCGCGAGAAAGAACTTTGTTAGAAGGTCTTTTAAGGTGTTGGGTATAAACGAAACTGTTCAAATCGATTTAATAGATATGCGGAATTATGCTAGAGAGAATTCTGGGAATAAATATATTTTAACTTTAATAGACACATTTTCTAAAAAAGCTTATGCTGCTCCACTAAAGAATAAAACTGGATTAGTAGTCACAGAAGCTATAAAAACTATTCTCCCAAAGGGAGTTAAAAATATTCAATCTGATAACGGAAAAGAATTTTTTAATGAACATTTTACCAAACTAATGAAAATTCTAAATATTAATCACTACCACACTTACTCTACAACTAAGGCAGCTATTGTGGAAAGGTTCCAGAGAACTTTAAAGAATTGGTTGTATAGAGAGTTTAGTGCACAAGGGAGTTACAAGTGGTTGGATTTACTTCCAAAGTTAATAAGAATATATAATAATAAAGTACATAGATCCATAGGGATGAAACCTAACCAAGTAAGTGCTAAGAACTCTAAAGACGTACACGAAAGGTTAGCATCTAAAGTACAAGTTAAAAAGCCAAAATATAAGGTGGGGGATAGTGTAAGGATATCTAAATATAAACATGTATTTAGTAAAGGATATACCCCTAACTGGACGGGAGAGCTTTTTGCAATAGCAGAAGTTAAGAAAACAAAGCCTGTGACTTATATTTTGAAAGATGAGAATGGCAATATAATCAAAGGAGGATTTTATACAGAAGAATTGTTAAAGACTAAATATAAAGACATGTATTTGGTAGAGAAGGTAATTAGGAGGAAGGGTGATTTATTATATGTCAAATGGCTCGGGTTCCCAAGTAGCCAGAACTCGTGGATTTCTGCAAAGGATGTATTAAAATGAATTTTAGGGTCAAAATATGGCAAGAGTCAAAACGGAAATTAGGGTGCAAAAGTCAGTAAATAGTTGGCAGTTCAACCGTAATAGTGAATTTGGGAAATGTGAAATTTATTAAAACACTAGGACAATAACATATCCAAATTGCAGACAAGTCGGACAGTAAACACCAAAGATAGTTTTTTAGAATTTGAAAATTAATTTTTAAAAATATAGAGGAGGGATGGGGACAATATATTTAAGGGGTATATTTAATATAGGCCTGCGGGCGGGAGCTCTATAGGCGGGAGCTGGCGTCGGTGCAAAAACAGCTCCCCATAAGAATAACATGGGGAAAAGGCGCCGATTGTGGGGCCTCTTTCCTGTTTCTCCACTACTATACAATAACTTCTAAGTTGTTTACATGTGTTGTTTATTTAGTGTGGAGTTATTTTTGAACTCGTGGATTTCTGCAAAGGGTGTATTAAAATTAATGCAAATTTTAAATGGGGGAAAATAAGGCAGGGGCCAAAAAGAAAATTTGTGTAGGGTAGGATCGGGCGTCGGTGCAAAAACTGATCCCCATAAGAATAACATGGGAAAAAAGCGCCGGAAGTGATGCAAAACCATCATTTCACCACTACTAACAGTCATAGCTAAATAAAAAAAAAATATTCATACGTTTACATAAGCAACACACCTCTTTCTGATTTTCAGAACGATCGATAGTCACAATCATTGCCGTTGATTTTTCAAAGGGTGTTACGCTAGTATAGAAATATAAACCAGTTTGTATTTATAATGTTATGTGTTGAGGGTGAGTGAGTGGTTTCAAATCCCAAAGAGGTATAAATTCAGTGAGTTTAGCTTGTCAACTGTCAACGTACTGAGGTTGAATACCGAGGTAATATTTTAAAAGACCATTTGATTTAATATCTTGATAGGCAAGTAGCTATATAATAGCTAAAATAATGCAAACATATAGCTAGATACACAGTATATTATCAGTGTTATCAAAATTTATAACCTCGATTTTGAGCAACGTGTATACCCTACTATTTTCATATAATGAGCTATAAAAGTGAACTTAAAACAACATTAAACAACCTTAAAAGATTTAAATTATTATTATTTTACGGTTATGAATGGCCAGCAGTAGGTAGAAGAACACATTATAAAAAAATTATATAACATTAAATGTGTGTGTATTTTATAAATATAACTCTCTGACGAATAATGGAAACGTTTAACCAGGTCGATAGTTACAGTCCACCAAGTCTGAATTATAATTCAGTTTGAAAAGTCTTTGAATTGCCGGGATCCGAGGCATGACTTGAAAGATTTAATGGGTTTAAGGAAGGAGGTCTGTTCATGGTTTGTTGACGATCACTACTCGCCCTCATGTGGTATTCCTTCAGAGATGTTGGCTGGGCCAGAGTGGCACAATTGGGCGTTCTCATCCTTAAGTTAGACCTATATAAGAATTAGTTGTATTAGGTTTGGACAGGCCTACCACGTTAAACATGCACACTCTATCATTGGCCATTGGATTAATCATTTTGGAAAATTAGAATGCGTAGCTTCGTAAGGAATTATACTACGTGGGATAACGTACTTTTTATACGTGGTTGATTAACCATTATTTGTTGTATTAGTCTGTGTCGGCGTCTTAACTACTGGTCTCTGGTTGATTACATTTTAGGACTCAATTCTTGCAGAGACTAATTACGACGAAAGGGGTAAATGTAAGTGGTTAACATTAATACATTTAATTTATATATTACAATAATTAATATTTATTTACGATATAGTTACTCAGAAAGTATATGTTTGGTACAGTGCTGTAAGAATTATTCATATGTGGAAAGTTGAATTTATCTTTTTAATGTGAAACATATTCTTTCCTATCCTTCTATTTAAAACTACAAGTTAATACACCTTTTAGTGTTTGATATTTGCTCTTAATGTTCATATTTATACATTTAATTTCCGTAATATAGTGTACGATAAAGGATAACCCTTTTACCTTTGGGTAGCTTAGGAGGTTTTTAGACGCTTTCTAAAAATTACGTCAACATAAAATATTCATAGGTAGATAGTAGCCTAATATTTAAAAATCTCATTTGCAATGGTAAATTAAATAGTATATATATTACTCGGTAAGTAAATATCTCCGTAATAATTTATCTCTAACATGATGCCAAAAGCTATTTGAGAAGTTTAAATTACTGCAGTCACTAGGTCAGAAGGGCTCTCAACTGCGCGTGGCTTTGAATTACAAAGCACGCTTTGATGTTAGATTAATCGGAAATGTATTCAAGAAGGTATATTTTGGTACTTTTGAGTTTGAAGTAGCGTTGTTAGATTCCTTCAAAAGTTAAAAAAGCTCAGGTAGCAATTAAATAAAACCGTGATTAAGTTTACAATTAAGATTTTCAAAATTTACAATTTGAGGAATATTTTTCGTAATATTTGTAAATGTTACATCTTATATTATAACTAATTATATCTATATATCTAATTCCGTAAGCCCAAATTTTAAAATGAACTTTTGAGCGAATGGGAGGTCGTAGAAAGATGTAAAAGGAGTAGGGGGAAATAGATGGTTCAGAACCAGCAAAGGCGCGGTGAGGAGCAAGTGAGGAGCAAGTGAGGAGCCCCCCCCCCCCCCCCCCCGGCTGGCAGCAGCACGCAGGTGAGGAGCCCCCCCCCCCCGGCTGGCAGCAGCACGCAGGTGAGGAGCCCCCCCCCCCCGCTGGCAGCAGCACGCAGGTGAGGAGCCCCCCCCCCGGCTGGCAGCAGCACGCAGGTGAGGAGCCCCCCCCCCCCGGCCGCCAACGGCACTTTTCGTGATGACCTTGAACATGAGGAAAAAACTTTCGAAAATTAATAACCAGCCTATTTGTCCACCGATTCCCACGGGACTTTTTCCAGAGTGTAGGTCTATCCCCAAGGAAGCGAATTACGTAAGAACCCCATAGATCCACCTTTAAACAAGGCCGCTATTAATTTAAAACCGCGTTTTCCTTATGGGATCTCAGCTGTTTACCAACCGATTTTGACGAAACCTCACCACATGTCGGGCCGTGACCTAAGAAAACCATCGCTTAAAGAAAATTGAAAATCCACTGTTAAACGGGCCCGCTATTAATTTTCAAACGCGTTTTCCTCATGGGATCTCGGCTGCTTGCCGACCGAATTTGATGTGACTTCGTTACACGTTGTATGCCGGCTTGACTAAACCAAACTGCGAGTGGCTCCGTGGAGTCACGTGTCGAGGCGCGTGCTAGGGCCTACGTGACTGTCCCAGCCTGTTTACTCATTAGTGGCCTTCAAGACCCCTCCGTTCTAGAAGGTTCCGGCAAGTGCGTCGCATGAGGCCTCCTCCTGACTGGAGTGCTATGTATGAGCATGTCACGTGTCGAGGCGCGTGCCAGGGCCTACGTGACTGTCCCAGCCTGTTTACTCATCAGCGGTTCCGGGAACTGTTTACCGCTTACATTCCACGGCGTCATCAACCGGTCTATTTAAGTGCGTTACTTTCCCAAGCTACTTCAGTATCTAGTGACAACTCGTCCTGTGAGGAGCTAGGTGTTTTCGCTGCGAGTATTTGTGTGACTGTGCAGAGCCTTGTCTTTGGTTATCTTAAAATGTAAGTAACATGTAATTTACTTTTTCATCAACTAGTTTTCGATGCTCTAAAACCTAATTAGTTAACATTAATATTTCATCTTTTACATATCCCAGTACACGGGGTCTTGTCGTTTCCATTCAGATGGAGATGAGTGGAATTGTAATGACCTTGAAACAGTTGTGTTTTATAACGATTAAAATTAATAAGCCGAACCTAAAAAACAGAATAGATTCACTACCACTCTTTTTTATTTTAAAAAGTTTGAGCAAAATAAAAGTAGTTTCTTTTGTTTTGTTTTTTACTTTCCAATCGAAATGTTGAGGGCAACTGCGCCTTTGTGACGGATGGAGAGTACAGATACCCGATGTTGCAGATGGCTGTTCATCTGTGCGAGGTTTGCGGGCGCAGTTTCGGGGTTGCAAGAAACCTGACCCGCCACGTAGCATCTGCCCACAACGATCGCCATTACGATTGTCACGTCTGCGGCAGACGCTTCGGGCGAAGCGACAACTTGCGACGCCACCTCGCTGCAGTTCATCCTCCCACTCCTCACGACCAAGCGCCAGGTACAGTTTTAGTTTAAATAAGAAGCCACCAGTAGATTTATTAAGTATGCTATTTCCTGGTGTCCTCACCCATGATGTCACGACAAGCCCGTGGACTTTGATAACTAATGACTTGTTTTTATGAGAGAGTAAACGGCCCTGACTGGGTAAACTGACAATTAAGACGAGAAAACAGACTCGAGAGGTAAACAAGAGGTTGCCAGCCCTCTGCATGTTCCTCACCGCCATCTCCTCATCATTGTATTTAACAGGCTTGGGTAACTGGCGATTGAGATGAGGGAACAGACTCTAGGGGAAAACAAGAGGTCGCCAGTCCACTGTATAGTTCCTCATCCTTGTGTTTATAGGGTAACTAATAGGACTTGTTTTCCTGTTCGCAGGCCATCCGTGCCCGTTGTGCTCCGTCGCCCTGGCGGGTCCCGAGGATCTTCGTCACCATATGGAAGCGGTCCACGGTGCGAGCCCGTCTGCTTCAACTTCCTCCTCCTCCTCCGCAACGCCACCCTTCAGAGACCCACGGCCCGAGTGCGACGCGTGCGGGCGGCGATTCTCCCGTGAGGACCTGCTCCGGCGTCACGTGCAGCTGGTGCACGCCAACGAGGTCCGCTGTCCCGATTGCGGCGCCCTTTTCCGCAGGGCAGCGTACCTCTGCGTAGCGTAGCCCTGAAGGAGTTGCCCAGGAAGGAATTACTCAGCGGTCTGCTGACGCTCGAGGTTGCACCCTTGAATTGCTCAGCGGCTTGCTGACGCTCGAGGTTGCACCCTTGAGTTGCTAAGTGGTTTGCTGATGCCCGAGGGGTCTTGTGGCGCGCCCTCTTTGACGGCCTTCACTGCCGCTTGGCGGGGGCTCAGCCAGTGACACGCGCCGCTGGTATATAAACCTGAGGTCCAGCCCCGCTGCCTCAGTTTTGCTAATTTATTTTTAAAATTTAGTAAGGAGAAAGGAGGAATGAAAACACAAGCTTTATCATTATGAGGCATGTATTGTACAGTAATAAGGTTACATACTACAAAAACCTTACAAACTAGTTTTAAGCGAATATGGAGTGGAAGAGCCTGCGGACCAGAGCGTCGTTGACAGCGGGAGCGGTGAAGTCGAAGAGCTGGACGTAGTCGCTGAGTGACGTGCGGAGAACAGCCCGGCAGTACAGGTAAGTGAGGCAGTAGTAGCCGCAAACAGAAGTATCGTAGCCCTGGAGCCGATACCTGTTGTAGACGTAGTGGCGGTGATGAGGATTGCGCCTCAGGAACCTTTGAAAGTCGGCCTGGTATGGCGGCCTCCCGTAGCTGTCCAGGTACTCGAGTCTGTCCTCTTCCGAGCAGTAAAACGCCACCCAGTGTTCGCCTCCCTCGGTGTGTGCTACCGTGTTGGACACGATGGCGGTGAGAGGCTTGACCGGCGCGTCCGGTAGTTGGTCAGAGGCGTAGACCGCGACGTTCCTCAGTCCGGGGATCTTCGCCAGGCATTCTCTGATCTGGACGGTATTCATCGTGGGCGGAAGCAGCACAGGCAGCTCGAGGTGGACGGGTCTGGACTGTCGTTAGCCACGAGCCAGTCCCGCAATACTATGCAGTTATGAAGGGCGCAACGGTTGTGGGAGCTCTTATGGTGGCGACAGCGCAGGGTCCGGTAGGTGGGCGCACCGTTGAGCGACCCGCAGCCCAGATCCTCCATGTCCTGAGCGGTGGTGGCGGCGGGCTCGGTTATGAGGTGGCGTTGAACAAAGTCCCTCTTCTGCGATCCTTTGACGTAGACCAGGGGGCGGTGGATGAGGCAGGAGCGCAGCTTGTCCAGCAGGGCGACGTACGCGATGTCCCCCTGGTCCCACTCCAAGCCGTGGCAGTGGCGAGTGACCCAGACGCTCTCGCGCTGTTTCTCGGAAGTCAGGAGGTCCTTGCTGAAGGGCGGGCGGGCGATGTGATGTAGGAGCAGCGTGCCGGTAGTCACGTCCACCACGCAAACCTCTTTCAGTAGAAAGTCATTATCACTGTCTTTAAAACACTGCATATCCATCACCACGCTTCCGTGATGACAGCGCGCTGGCGGCGGCTCGATGTAGATCGGTGGCGGCACGTCCATCCCGTACGGCTGACTGAACTCGACTGAGCGCTGGCGGGAGCGCGCCTAGCGGGTTAACCTTGGGTGCGCGCGCCGCCATCACCTAACGGTCCGCGGTGACCTTGAGCGCGCGGCAACTCGTTTACCCGCCAAAACCTAACGGTGCGCGGTGACCTTGAGCGCGCGGCAACTCGTTTACCCGCCAAAGTCGACTGTGACGTTGCGATGACGGTCCACCTCCACGACGTTGTCCAACTCGGCGTACACTATGCAGTTGAACGCCTCCGCCAAGGCTTCGGAGAACCCAATCTCTATGCGCAGGTTACCGTTGCGCACCAGGTTCCAGTGGCTGGATTGAGAGGCCGCCATATCGGGCGTCAGATCAAACGCCATCAGGCAGTATCCGTAGGGGTACTCGTTGCGACTGACTTCGTTACCGCAGTCTGAGAAATTGATGCCGGTGCCGGTGTACAGCGTGTGGTAGGCGAGCACGCACAACTCCTTACCGAACGTGTAATCCGGTTGAAGCGGCTTACATGGCACTTGCTCACCGTCTATGTACAGCGCGAAGAAGTTCACGTGGCTGTGGGTGAAGTTGAACGGGTTCTTCTTGTAGTCCCCGTTGAACGCCTGATTGCTGACCAGGCCAACTATAACGCGTTTCGGCAGTTGTCCCAGAAACACACTGTCCAGAGTCTTGCTGCTGATACCGGAGGGTAGCGTGAAGGATTTGACTTCCACGCGCGTAATGGGATATTTGGCTGTGCCCGACTCCAGCGTCCTGCTGTGAGCCAACAGCACGCTCGGGTTGATCTTACAGCGGCGCATGAACAGGTTGACTTCGGCGATGTCCACTTTGTAGTCTGTCACGGTTTTGGACATGATGGAGAATGAGTTCTTTGACCTGATCAGGCGAAAGCGCATCTCCACGCCGTTTAACATGAACTTCTCCTGGTTGCACAGGTCGACGTGCAGATGTCCGACCATGTCCGCGTACCGGCTGGCCTTGACAAACTCCCTCCGGTTCTTGAGCCCGGCATTATCCTCCTCAGTATTGTCCATGTACCCGGCATAGTCCTCGTAGAACAACTCCGCGGTGAGGTGCGATGTCTTGGCATCACCGCCATAGGACAACAGGTTCTCCAGGTAGGCGCGATAGGCGTACGTGTTGTTCTGAGGAGACACCAGTTTGTTGTTCAGGTACAGGTCCACTTGACTGAACAGCGAGTGCAGCCAGTTGTTAATCGGACCCACCTCTTTTATCGCTTGATCACCCGTTACAGCGCCTCCGCTAGCCGTTCTAATGGTAGCCTTCACATGCAGTAGCGTCTGTGACAGATCCGTGTACTCGTCCCCGTGACCCGGAACTATGAACTCCACGGGCGAGTCGTTTGTCAGGGAGGAGATGGGCTTGTACTGCACCCATTTACCGCTCTCTATACTGGTCTGCGTGGGCGGCAGCGAGAACAGGTCCAACTCGGTCTTGACACACTCGCACGACTTCTGATGTAGAAACGCCATTATCCAAAAATGTCCTTCACGGTACTCTCGCTCTTCTTGCTTCTCCTCTTCTTAGCGACACGTTTTGCGGGCTTCCTCTTGGGGGCAGCGCTCTTCTTCCTCGCTCCGAGGAGTTTCGCCAGAGACTGAGGAGTAACCTGCTGTACACGCCTCCTCTTATAGGCGCCACCACCGCTCAGCACGCGATCCAGTTTTTCATCGGCCTTACGTTTCAGCGACCCGGTAAACTGTCTGAGCCGGGCGTTGGCCGCGACTCGGGGGTCGGCTGTGCCCGCCGCCACGTCGCCCAAGAAGCCCACACCGGACCTCAGCGCCTCCTTGCCCAGCGCCGATGCGCCGGATCTGATCAACGGGACCACTGTACGCATCAGCCCGCCTAGGAAACTGCCGATGCCGTGTCCGCGTTGGAAAGCGGCTCCTCTGAATACGGAGGATACGCCATGGCCCGCCTGCTGGTGGCGGTAATACGCCAGATAGGGATCGCTCGGATTCATTGCCGCTGCCTCTCTTTCCTGAAATGAAGCTTCATGCACGTGGTCCCGAAGTGGAATGGCAAGTGTCGCCCTTGGTTGTCCCTTAAATCGATTTCCACGCTCTCGAATGAGGTTTTAATCACCGGCACGTAGTGCGGGTCTATTATATACACTGTCGTGTTGGCACCGTACGTGTAATTCCTGATGTCGATGTTGAGGATCTTCAGTAGTGGCGCCACAGCGTCGCCCACCAGTTGGGGTTCCACCAGGTCGCAATACACGTACATGTGTGATGGCAGACCGGCGAAGAGGTTAGCCGGCCTCACGGACCTGTGACGCTTGACGATATCCGTATCCACCTCGTAGCCAAACTGTAGCGCCAAACCGGGGCTCAGTTTGAGGCTCTGAACGGCTGAAGACGTCGACATCAATTCCACCCTGGAGGACCTCTCGTCATACGAGAAGGCGCACAGGTTACTCTTCATTTGAGGGTGGTTGTTGATTGCGTCTACGAGTTCCTCGGTACTACTGTAATTGCCCGGCTCCACTTTGATTAACAACTTGTCCACCACGGCCAACCCGCCTTTCGAGTCCCTCATTCCCAGCACTAGTTTGATGTAGGTTCCCTCACCGACGGTCAGAAAAGAGAAGGGGTAGTGCGCCTCCGCCAGAGCGACCTCCCACTCGCCGTCTGACAGATCAACGGTCGAGGGTAGATGGGTCGTGTAGTTTGTCACCATGTTGTTGGGATAGTAATTCATTGAACTGTTACTGGGCAACGTCAGGTAAAACTGGTCGTGCCTCGTCATCGCAGCTGTTGCACGTCCGCTGCGGGTACCCACGAATTGAAGTCCTCTCCGTAACCGGCCCACTTGACTAGGTAGCGCTTACTGGAGCCTCGCCCTTTAGTGTCCAGTATTTTATCTATTTGATACAGGCGGTCCGGGGCGATCGTCACCTTTTGCATCTCGTGCTCGTAGAAGCGCCCTTCCAGCGGCGTCCCGTTCAGGTCTCGCAGCACGTACAATGGTAGAGGATGCGACCCGTATACGTGGTCCACCACGAACAGCTCCTTACTCCAGTTGGTCTCATAACCTTTGGCGAACGTGCCCTTCTCCTTGGCTATGCGCACCGTGTCGCCCGGCTCGAACCTGGGCTTGTGTCGTCGGATCGCCTTTCCATACATGTGACGCCACACCTTGTACACCGTTTGACCATCGCCGCTGTCCGCGTCCACGGGTCGTAGGCCACCCAGGCTCTTGTGCGGACTACGGTTGTAGGCGCCCACAAGCCTGTCCAACACGTCCACGTAGCGATACGTGTTCTTGTAGGTCAGGTAGCGCCACATGCGGGTCTTGAGCGTGCGGTTGACTCGCTCCACCACCGCCGCCTTCACGTCGGGGTTCTGCGTGGTGAAGTAGTTGACACCGTGACTCTTGAACACTCGCTTGGTCGCGGCCCCGGTGAACTCCGTCCCCTTGTCGGTCTGTAGGCAGCGGGGAGTCGCCTCAGCGAATATCCTCTCGAACGCTGCAGCCACCTCAGGCCCGCTTTTCCTCTTCAGCGGTACCGCGAACAGCCGCTTACTGAACACGTCTATCACAGTCAGCAGGTAGTTGACTCCGTCGTTGTACCGGCTCAGGCCGCGCATGTCGTTCAGGTCCGCCTGCCACAGCTCCCGGGGCCCGAACACGGCGTAGCGGTTGCGGGGAAACCGCTTGCGCGCAGGCTTGTGCAGCGTGTAGGTGTCCTGGGCGCGCAGCCAGTCGGCTACCCGACGTTTCGGTAGGCGCGCGGCTCTGGCCAGGGCGGCCACCCCGCCGAGGGAACCGGGCTGGCTCGGGTCGTAGTACAACTTCTCCATTACGGTGTGAACGGCTCCCAGTTGTCCAATGACGATTCCCGGTCGGGTTCCTCGGTTATTATCCTTCTTCGGGCCGCTGGGGGCCGCGGTCTCAAGCGGTCCAGTATCGGCGTCAACCTCGGTGAGAGGGGTGTCGACGAGGCTGTCGTCGTGTCTCCCCAGGGGCTCGATGCCGAGTCCAGCCCCACGCCTAGGTAACGCAACGCCGTGGGATTGCTCACGTATTCTTTGGGCACGTTCATGTCCTTCAAGGCGGCCATCACTTGATGCCAGCCGGTAGGCAATCGGTCCGCCCTTCGCGCTCTCACTATGCTGTGCGCGATGTCCACTATATTGGAATCGGGGATCTTCACCTTGTCCACGTACACCGCCCCACTGGCGTCCCAGGAGATGGGGCTGCCTTGACGGGTCATGAATCGCAACAAGTTGCGCGCCACCGACCTGTAGATTTTTGAGAACGATTCCACAATGTCCTCCTCCGCCGAGGCGCTAGACTCGCGCTTCATCTGACTCGGACCTCCCGCCGCTTCCTCCTCCCTCTCCTCACCCTCGATGATTGACAGACCTATGGGTTGACGTTTAGCCGCGGAAAAGTGCAGGAACCGCTGTAACACCTGCTGATATTGTTTCCATTTCTCCGTATCGTCCAGCCGCTTGTCGCTCAATATGCGATGCATCTCAACGTCCAGGCTGGCTGGCTTATTGGCGCTACCTGCTCCTCCTCTTGGCTCCGGCCCTGGTCCCGGTCCTTCTCGCAATCTCTCGATGAGCTCCTGCGGTACAACCACCATTTTCCTAGCGTACTCCATGTCCGATTAGCTTCTGCGCTAGAACGGGCAGAACAGCGTTCAACAGCAGAGGTAGGAGGATCCCTCCGCCCCGTTGGACGAGGTAGTGTCGCTTCTTGGTCCAACCCTCGCCGCGTTTCACCAGCCGTCTGAGCGCCTGTTTGTGTTTGCTCAATTTGCGTTTGAGGCAGGGAGAAAGCGGTACGTTTCCGCGTAGCACGTTATACGCGCACTCGCACAACGACTTGATGCGACTCTTGTCGCACGCTTTTAACAGGGCCTTGCGTTCTTTGGGCGTAGCGTGTATTAGGGCCCTCAGCAGCGCCGCGTCCTTCTTCACGCGGTGTGACATGATGACTGACGCTGGTGCGCGCTCGGCCTATTTATCACTTCTTCTTGGGCAGGTACACGTAGTTCACCGGATCGTCTGGGAAAATGGCCGAACGTACGCGCATCTCTTCGGGCGTGGACTGTTTCAAGTCTATGAGCAGGTAGGCGTGCGGATCACGCGTGGCGTCTGCGTAAGCCTCCTCCACGAATTTGGGGTTCTCCGGGTATACTTGACGGGCCAGGTGTTTGATCTGAGCGCGATCCCTGGGATTCTTGAAGCACACTATGTAGTGGGCGTTCAGCGATATGTCGCGCTGCCCCCTGCCCTGGTGAAACAGGTTTTGCGTGATGAAGAACACGCTCATGTTGCGGTGGTGCGAGCCCTTGGTGAACAGGTCCGCCACGCCGGGGCCGGCCTCGCGCATCATGTCATCGACGATGACCAGGGCGGGCTCGCTACCGTCGTAGTCGTCCAAGTCTGGTAGGCCGGCTACGTAGCGCACGGCAGAGTCCGCACGGCTCTTGCCGCCACCGCTGCCATAGTGCCAAGTGATGCGGGCGAACCGCGTATCGCACATGCGGTCGGCGTGCTCTATGAAGCGAGCCACGAAGTGCGACTTGCCGCTGCCCGAAGGCCCGGCCACGATGGCGGTGAACGGGTGTTTCCACCTCAAGTCCATGGCGTCTACTGACCGCCGTGCACCGCCACCTCGGCTCTTGTAACTAAAGGTTCTTTTCTTGCTCTTTTTTATTTGATTTTATTTTTTCAATTTTGGAAGGAAATAAGGGAATAGGAAATACCGTTTATTTTATACAAATTCCAGGAAAGGAGATTTGCTGCCAGGAGGGCCGCTCCTCTTTACAAGGCTCGTCCTCGGCCCCACGCCAACGTTGTACTGAGAGATGGCGTTGTCGTCCAGGACCGTGAGGAACCGTCGAGGCATGTAGACCCGGATCGGGTCGTCGCCGACGAGACCCTCCAAGGTGGCCATCACCGCCTCGCCGTACGGTGTATCTACCCGCTCGAATGAGCGAATCGGGTACACCGCGTTGTCCCGCAGATCCGCGATGCGAGTATAACCCGCGGCCTTGCAGCTGTTGAGGGCTGTCCTGAGGTCCATCTTCTGGTCCGTGTTGAGCATGGCGCAGCGGCTGGATGCAGAATGACCGGCTCTCGCCACCGAGTCGCCTTTTATTGGCGGTGTCTACGTGCCGACTCACGCGTATCAACAACATGATGACATAGTTACTCGCTCAATTCCAGGAAGGGTGATGTAATGGAAAGCTTTACTGCGTAAACAAGTGGATTGTTCTAGAAGCGTCTCGGTTATCAACTGCTTAGTGGAAGTTTCCACGCTCAATTCCAGGAAGGCTGACGTAATGGAAAGCTTTACTGCGTAAACAAGTGGACTGTTCTAGAAGCATCTCGGTTATTAACTGCTTAGTGGAATTTTCCACGCTCTCTCGTTTACTGGGTAGCGCGCTTGGAGTGCGCACTCCTCTTGGTTTTCCCTGAGATGATGCAATCGGTCTTTCGCCAAGTGGGTAGAGGAGTAGCGGTCCTAGTGATCCCGTCGTATCTTGACTCTCCCGTCTCGCTATTTGCCAGCCATAGGTTTTGCAATCTGGATAGCAGGTCCTCTAGACATATGCAGATTTCATCGTTTCGCTCCTCGTCCAAGTACAAGCCGCAGCTGAACGTGGGGCGACCTCCTTTGAACACATTCATCTTCAACAGTACGTTACCGCTGTTAGTAGGGTTCTTCACAGTGTACTGATATCCACCAGCGGACCAACACAGTGCCGGGGAATCGATAGGCACTTCCTTCCTCTTTACAGTCCACCCATCGAGCTTTTTCTTCTTTGACGTACATCCCTGCTGAACTGGCGGTGCGTTGGCGTTCTCATCGTTCATTGCGTTCAGCTCCTCTAGGAAGGAGCGGATCGTTTGGTCCACTTCGGCTGCGCTGACTCCGCTTCCGTTCATGGTGACGTCTCGACCAACACTGAGGTCGCGCGGCTCTGCCTCGGTTTTATACCCAGGTTGCACGCTTCAGCGAACCTTCTAGAAGCTTCCAGAAACGTGAGAGGTGGACTTTCGCTAACGGGGAGCACTCCAGTCAGGAGGCCTCATGCGACGCACTTGCCGGAACCTTCTAGAACGGAGGGGTCTTGAAGGTCGCTAATGAGTAAACAGGCTGGGACAGTCACGTAGGCCCTAGCACGCGCCTCAACACGTGACATGCTCATACATAGCACTCCAGTCAGGAGGAGGCCTCATGCGACGCACTTGCCGGAACCTTCTAGAACGGAGGGGTCTTGAAGGCCACTAATGAGTAAACAGGCTGGGACAGTCACGTAGGCCCTAGCACGCGCCTCGACACGTGACTCCACGGAGCCACTCGCAGTTTGGTTTAGTCAAGCCGGCATACAACGTGTAACGAAGTCACATCAAATTCGGTCGGCAAGCAGCCGAGATCCCATGAGGAAAACGCGTTTGAAAATTAATAGCGGGCCCGTTTAACAGTGGATTTTCAATTTTCTTTAAGCGATGGTTTTCTTAGGTCACGGCCCGACATGTGGTGAGGTTTCGTCAAAATCGGTTGGTAAACAGCTGAGATCCCATAAGGAAAACGCGGTTTTAAATTAATAGCGGCCTTGTTTAAAGGTGGATCTATGGGGTTCTTACGTAATTCGCTTCCTTGGGGATAGACCTACACTCTGGAAAAAGTCCCGTGGGAATCGGTGGACAAATAGGCTGGTTATTAATTTTCGAAAGTTTTTTCCTCATGTTCAAGGTCATCACGAAAAGTGCCGTTGGCGGCCGGGGGGGGGGGCTCCTCACCTGCGTGCTGCTGCCAGCCGGGGGGGGGGGGGGGGCTCCTCACCTGCGTGCTGCTGCCAGCGGGGGGGGGGGGGCTCCTCACCTGCGTGCTGCTGCCAGCCGGGGGGGGGGGGGGGGGGGCTCCTCACTTGCTCCTCACTTGCTCCTCACCGCGCCTTTGCTGGTTCTGAACCATCTATTTCCCCCTACTAAAAGGTCTCATTTTAAAGGTCTGGGCAGGAAATTTCGGGGTAAATTATTCATTTTTCTTAATTATGTACCAACCGTTGGTTACGAAATAAAACAATTCCCTTTAAATAGCATGGGGATTTAAAAAAGTCTGCTTTGTTTTTGAACTACCACGAGTTTTTACTTATAATGTATTAATTTTCTCAGCATGTAAATAAAATCAGATGAGAGAGAGTTTAGGAGCAAGATAAGGGGCTATGGCCCCTACAAGCCACTAGTATCTTATATTATAACCAAATCAAGTGCCGAATGAAGAATTATGAGGATGGTTCTCCGTGTTTTACGTGGAATTTGCTACTACGTTTTACACTATATAAATTAAAGATAAAATAACTAAAACCTAACTAAATACTGAATGCAACTCGGCAAAACTTCAGAATATCTTAGTTGGAATTCCGGGTCGTTGACTGTAAGGCTGGTACTTCAGTGATGATTACTTATCTTTCTGTTACATTAATAATCGTTTGATTTGACCAACATGCCCATTATTCTCACTGCGGCCGGCACGCAGTGTCCCTGAGACGTGTTGCCTCCAATATTTAGTTAGAATTAGCGTTTGCGGCAAATCCACCAACGATGAAAATATTACACCTAAGCAAGAGTTTAATGAAATTAAATGAACAATTACCATACAATAGATCCATTACAATACATAATACCCCCGCCGCAGCAAACCTGCATACTCAGCGAATTTCCAATGAATATATAACATAACACATTAAAACACTTAACAGGATTCATAATAAATATATTCACAAACATTCAATATTTAAAAATTAATTATTCTGCATAAGAATAACATTGGGGATGAGTACGCAGGTTTGCTGCAACAAGGCACACAAAATAATGGGTTTTTATCCAAATATCAATAGAACTCATCTTAGTGAAGTCATATACCAAGTTTCATCCATATACATTCATAAATATGCGATATATAACATTTTAAGTATTTTCCATAAGAATAACATGGGGACCAAGTACCTAGGTTTGCTGCTACAGGAGCCATAGGCGAAACAATTTTTTTGTGCAAACAACAATAAACCATAACCAGATCAAGCCATATACCAAATTTCGCCAGTTTATGTTTATAAATAAGCGAGATATACAATTTTTATTTTTCTCCATAAGAATAACATTAGACAACGTACTGTGTTTAACACTTTCAATATCTCGGTAACCAATTGACGTACAGCAATGATCAAAATACCAAATTGTTTGTAATTTTAAGTTAAATTCAATGGTATAAATTAAAATTTGATTTAAATTAAAATTAAATGTAAAAACCCCAAAAAACTCATTTTTGGGATACAAAACCCCCCAAAACCCCCCTTCGGATGGTGCGATTCATCTGGTTTTCGAACTCATTCAAATAAATGGTACTTTACACATTTGTACCAAATTTCATTAAGATCGGATCTTTTTTACGAGAGTTATCGTGCTTACGGACACATATATATATATATATATATATATATATATATATATATACATATATACAAATTTGAACGAATGGTGTTTTTGGCATCTGGGGACCTCAAAATGAAAAGTTATCATGGTCTCGGGCTTAAGTCTTACCATGAGATCTACGGTAATAGCTTCTTCCCTATAGGGGAAATTCGCTAAAACATAAGCATAATCGTATTTTGTTACTTGCCATTTTTAACTGAAATCCACATAGTTGAAAAGTATGAATTTTGGCAGTTTAAATGCCCCAGTCAGTACTCCCCTTGAAAACTGCTAATATAACCGTAAATATAGAGAAGTGTTGTCCCTTAAGCAACCAATTAACTAAATAGTACTATGAAAACATGGTAACTGGCGAAACTCGTAACTTAAAGCAACTATTTATTCTGCGGGGCCTTTGATTTTTAATTTTAAAATATATTCCCCCAAATCTACGACCTAAAAACTATTTAGATTAAATTTAAATTGAGGCACTGCTGGTTTCTGAGAAAATTTTATCCGAACACCCGCCATTTAAGAAAAACTGGTGACAATATAATAAGAACATGAGGACTTGGAAGTCCCGTGGGGCCAAAGCCCAGAGGAACGTTCTAAATGGCAATAGGCCCATGACACTCCTGGGTATATTTGTGCAAAATGTAGCAGAATTGCTCCAGTGGTTTTGCCGTGATGAAACAATAGACAGATATATGTCACCTAATTTTTATAGTAGTAGTTCCAATCTTTCCAATCGCAAACTATGCGCAAACAGCAGTTCCAATCGTAAACTGTAATAAATAGTCTACTGTTTACTTATATTTACCAACTAATTGAAGCCGAGTTTACAGAATCATCATACAACATATAGTAAATTTAAAAATTATAAATTGGCCAGAAAACAACTGAAAACCATATAGTTGATGTAAATTACTGCTACGAACTTTTTATGACACAAATCAGCTGCTTCCTTTAAAGGGAAAATGTATTCGTAAATACAGATAGACGTATTTGTTTATTACAACCAATTAACGAATGTGGCACTAAAAATCATATGTTTATTGTTATTCTTAATGGCGAAATTTTGACCTTTAATTAATATTTTACCGTACGGAGTCTTAGACAATGAACTTTAAAATATATTCCTGCACAACTGTTTATGTTTCAAATCTTGTACTTGGGGCACTCAAACTTACTGAGAAATTTTTTTCCGGACATCGGACAGAAAAAAAGTACTGGTGATTATATAATAAGAAATTTTATTATTTGTATTCAACTTTGATCATCCGTCCTTACTTACAAAATGTTCTACTGCATCAACAGCTTATTTAGCGAATCAACTCAATTGAAACCAGTATCGGTATTAATTTCATAGCCAAAGTACAAACTAAAGAAGGAATTCTAGTCACCAAATGTGCTATGATTTTCAGAAGTTTGATATGATCGGATTTTCTCTCCCTTCGGCCCTTATAGCTGAGAAAGAAATATAATTTGACCAGCCTACGTACCTTCTCCCAGTACGTAATCCCTTAATCCCTTAATCAAAACATTCCTTTATGTATATCCAATATTCAATTTTGGTAGCACATATATAAACTCTTTTAGTAAACTAATTTTCCCAGAAATGTTCCCACCAAAATCCCTTTGGTGGTGGTATTACAGAGTCTTTTGCTACACACAGTGTTTTATAGGAAAAGAATCCCCCCTCCACCACCTCGGGTTTAGGTGACAAAAATTCTCAATATACAGAATGTTCCATTGGTCAATGTTAGCTTAACCTATAAACCAAATTATTTGATAGGTGGTAAGTGAATTTTATTAAAAGAAATGGTTTTATAGAAATAAAAAAAATATATTTTTGATACGTTATAACATTATACAATTTCTGACCCCAAATATTCCTAGAAATTGGTTGTGTGATTTTATTAGATACCTTAATCATTGTAAACCAACAACGTTTAATCAAAATCATTTGAGAAGCTGGATATAAAACATACCAAAAACATAAAAGAAATGCCTAGAGATACCGTATACTAATACTTACATACAAAATTATACTATACTTAAGCAAAATTGGTCCATTTGTTTGGTTTATAGGTCTCCGCACATCCAGATAAATATACATAAACAGATAGACATTCAGATAAGTGTATGGGGTGAGAAATCAAAAGTGGCATTCACTCTCTCCAAAGGGCTGAAAAGGCTCTCATTTCCAAATTTACCCATCCCTTACTGATCCATTACTTTCCTTATTCAGATCAACGGATAATCACTTGGAGAGGAACGATCCTACAGCCTCCTATAACCTTATTAACCTAGTAAGTCAATAAGTCCAAACCTCCAGACTAATTAACAAACTACAATTATTTATATCGAGAAAGCCTTTTAAATTTTAACTTTGCAATATATTTTACTAGACATAGGGATTTTATACTTACATAGCTTACATGAAGAATTATTTCCTGAGAGAATAAGCATTTATAAGTGTTATTCAGCAATTTATATAACAGTTTTAACATAATTTATCTTTGAGCTTACATATCAATAGGTTTGTGACATCATTCGGGATGCAAGTCGGGAGATCAGATGAGCACCGACTGTCAGATGATTGTAGAAAAAAAACATTGTATGTCAGCGAAGTGGAACTTGCATCCCGTGTGACGTAGATGCACGGAACTGATCTATTTTAGGCACCATGCATATTAATGGTATATTTGCCTAAAAGGTTGTGTTAACTGTTTTTATTACACCTCATTACACTTAATTGCACTGTACATGATATTTTACGATGACGGAAAGTACAGGGTGTTTGTAATAAAACTGTACAACTTTATCTTTGTCCTCTTCCTGTTTCATTGGAGATAGGAGTTTGTAGTTGCCACCACATGATAGAGTGTCTCAACAAGTTTTTACCGGCTGTAGTTTAATTAACTGTTTGGTTTCTATTGTCTCTGGTAAACAAAAACAGAATATTGACAAGTCACATTTTGAACGCAATGGGCACTTGTGTTAAGCCCAGAGTAACTCAATGGGAACATTTACATTAATATGGTGGAAAATTGTGCTCTTCCTCAGCAAAAGGGTTTGCTTCCAAAAATTATCATCCAGCATGACAGTACTCTTCTCATTGGAAGCGGTTCGTCCGAGACTGTTTGGATGGCTATTCCCCAAACCGTTGGATTGGCCGTGGTGGACCAATATCACGGACACCTAGGTCACCAGACATTACCCCATACGACCTTTCTTGCTTGGGGCTTTGTTAAGGATCGTGTGTGTATGCCACTAATGTAAACACTATAGAAGAGCATAGGCGAAGGATCAGAGAAGCGTTTGGTGAGATTTTTGGTGATGTGTTGTGCTTGGTGTGAATTAGAATGTATACTAGATTATTTACGAGCAAAAATTGGAAGACTTATCAAGTTAAGTTAAAAAAAATAAAATTACCTTTCATTTGGTTATAACTTCATATTTTTGTATTAAGAAATAAAGATTTTATTTTTGTTTCAAGTTGTTGAATTTTTACGTGATATATCCGTTCAAACGTAAACATAGTTTATCTATTGTTGTTTTTTATCAGAATGGGTTTGGCTTCTTATGCACAGAAAAAATATAGTAGGTTTTTCCAGTAAACGAAAACAGTTAATCTTTTAGTATATTCAGCATCTTTTTACAAAAATATATATCACAATAACACTTAATTATATATAATACATAAATTACATTTATACAAACTATCACTAACGATCCACAAAACTATATTACATCGTACAATGTCAAATAAATTAAAATTAAACTAGTCTCATGTTATCCTTAAGCTGTACAAAGATGTTGATCTCAACATTGGTGGCAGGATCTGTAAATAAAAAAAAACAGTAATGATAAGGCAATGGTTTTGAATAAACCGTAAAACTTCAGTATTACAACCATTAAATAAATTGGTACAAACATATTGCTGGTATCAATTGAGATTTTGTTGTACATTTTCGTTGAGACGATACTAAATAAAGTCATGAATATTACTGTTATAAATCCCCTTCAAAACTATTAATGCAACATGCTTTGTACAGCATTCCATTAATTGAAAACCAACATCTTGTATCATGGAAATGTTTAAATTGCCTTAATGTACGTGAGTGCATTGGGCGCACTAAACATCTTAAAGTATTTTAAGTCATCAATCGGGCATAAAACCTGAAGGATTTTAGCTTCCTGCTAACAGAATGATACCAGTTGTTGGTGTTATATATATTGCCGATTTGAAACAATTTACTTTAAAATGTCCACAATAATTGTAGATAATAATATTATTGTAAACATAAAGTCATCATTACTGTAATTTGTCTTATTAGAAGTCATGAAATTTTATGTAAAATAAAGGCAATATCAATTATGCTAACCGATTACAAATTATAAGTTTTTGGAAATGTCAGTAATGGGAATATTGATATACACACTCGATGTGTCAATAGTTTAAAATACTCTGAATCAATATAAATGAAGTAGTACAACATATGTGGTATGGGTTATACGTTCGAACAAAAAATAATTGATAACTAGGGAGTATATTGTTGTAATTAAAGGATAGAATGATTCTAACCAACTAAATACTACTACTACTATATTTATAACTACCACTTAATATTTATAACAAGGGCTTAACACTCCCTGGTAGAAACGGCAATGCGGTAAAGTTGTATTGGACGTTTTCATGCTTTAATGTACGAAAAGTACGAACAATTCTAGGTATTTATTCGACTACATCAAAATTAAATCAGTCAAACAATTTAAAATAACTTTATGAATACAATCCTCCTCATACTTGGCCTGTAACGTATTTCTGGAAGTTTTAAATTACAAAAATAAACATAGCTGTAGAATTGGAAAGCTTACCCATCACTTGATCTTGCTGAAGGCCTGGTCGGCGATGTTGGGCATCTTGGGGACCAGTTTCTTGGGGTAGACGAAGGTGTTGCGATGCTTGAATATCCGCTGGAGGCCCGACTTGTCCTTCATGTAATGCCAGTAGACCGTCTCGACGGCGCGGCCGCCACGGATCACACGGGTGGTGGACTGGAGACCCATGCTGAGGAGAACATCATCGTAATCAACAGCCAGTGAGTCAATTACCAGTTAATAAATAACCAACAAAACGAAGATATTTGTAGGGTTATATAACAGTGAACAAAACATTAACAGCTTACTTCAACCGGCGCACGCACACCTTGTACTGTACGTTACACGAGTGAAAAACCAGTCCGTCCGTAACCTCAACGTTAAAATTAACACTAGTCTTATAACCGGCCTGGTTTTATGTAATGAAAAGTGAAAACTATTCATTATTAAATGTATTTCAGATTATTTTATGACTAGCAAAGGCGAAATGCTCAAAATCATATATTAGATCAGTGTTTTATATATATATTATTGAAAAAATAAACTGATTCAATCAGTTTTATAAGTGAATAGACCCAATACCTAAACCATGTATTTTATAATAGTTCTAAATCACTAAACTAATTTATTGCGCTCATAGTAGTAGTGCAGACTAGATAGATGATTCGTTGGCTAGATATAAAAATCGTTCAAATATTAATTCGATAAGGAAAAAATCACACATTTTTTACTACAGAGAAATATAACTATTTGATCGTAGTGGAATGCAAATATTAGTCATTTTAAAATACTTCGTTAAAGAATAAATCTAATTTTCTTAATACTGTAACGCTCTTAATAATTTGTGTGATTCTTATAACAAAGATGTGTACTGTGCTTGTTTCATTGTAAACTGACTTTATTTAACGAAATCATATGAAACTTTATTTTGTTACTTACAATAAATTTAATAACCTGGAAATAGTAACCTCGGAGGCTTAATATATTTTTATATAACATTATAATAGCCAAATGGACAAAGTAAAATGTCTTATGATAAACTTGTTATGAAACAAATTTAAAACTATAGGAAGTCATTACCATATAATTTCAATCTATTTAGTATCTAAAATAATCAATCAAGGACATAACAATATACTATCATTGATATCAAACGGTTGTAAGCAGAATCTAATCAAAGTAACAGATAGGATTATTTTATCTGTATTTGTGATTGCGTAATATAACAGGAAGAATTAAAGTTGTTACGAGCAGAATTGCAATGGACATGTTCGCTGCAGAGTTTATGGGCACCCGGTAGTAAAACAACGCTTCAACTAAGTTTCTGATTAGTCATTTGAACAATCATCAAAACCGTTAAAGAGGAGTCAATTTTGTAGTAAACTGAATATTAACTTTAATAGTTACAATGCGGATTTAGCTATTCAAATGAACAACAGAACAAATTTTGTTGACATCTACAATAGTCCAATCAAAGAGTACTTTTCCCAGGAAAAAATTCCGGAAGTTTTTTCTCAGTTATTCTGTATGTTTATTGGGGTGCTGAATTCGAATTTCATGTTTGCCACCTCGAGAAAGGACTTCACCGAGAAAATTGCAAAAAACCTTAAATATTCTGTACTTTTTTAGTTTTGACGTATATCTTGAAAACTATGCGTTTTATCGGAAAGACCGCTGGGTGCACACTTAAAGACGACAAAATGTCCTACAATTTCATATATTAATTGTATTTCAATGACAATAAACGTAGGAGATAGAGTGCGCTGAAAAAGGCGACTGTTTGGCAAATCTGGCTAAAACGAGAGAAACGCTTTCACACACACTCCTGTTTAGCGGCAACGTTCTAGTTTTACTAAGTCATGCTAAAAACCCACTTTTTGAACGAATTAATTGCATATTCAGTTTATTACTGTAAAATCAAGACATGAGTAGAATAATTACATTAGATCTCTTAATCAAATTACATTAGATTTAATTAAGCGTAATGTTCTGGTAATAAATAAGTTTGAATAAAAAGATAATTATAAGGTAAATTTATTTTACGTAATATAATTGAAAAATACATCTTTCAGTCGTGTATAGATTTAAAGGCTAGATTAGAAGGTTATGGTTGAATTCCACACATGTAATTCCTAAAAAATATGCTTATATAATTACATAACTTTTAAAATTTAAATAATTTAGTTTACTGAGTTTCTTCTAATATTTCCTGAAATGGCTGATAAGTGTTTATTGTAATGTTGTTGGTTTTGTTTTTTCAAAAGATGTTTCAATTGTCGGGATTATACCTTTAACGATAAAACGTTGAAAGGTTTGGGGCACGGACAATTTTTGTTAAAGAAATGGGGTTGAAATATTTTAATGAGCAAGTAAGTGACATCTGTAGTATGGTAGGGTTATTGTATTTAAAAGTAGCCCACTAAATTTAATAATACGATAAATACATTTATTACTATAGGAAGCAATTTATAAATGAGAAATGTGTTGCTTATTCCTATGTGAAGAAATCCTAAAAGAACCCTGAATCGCTTTGGTTTATTTAATGTATATCAGAATTTGCTTCAAAACCAATTGTTTTGTATGTGCAAAGGAGATGCTACAGAACATGGTAAATGAATTAGTCTTTTTACCAAGTGAATAAACTAGCGGTCAGATAAACTCTTCGAGGACTCACGACAAATCATAATGATGTCTTTGGTCTGCCAGTTCCGTATATCGTTAAGAGCCACTGATTGCCTTAGTAGCTGCTGTAGCACAATATAAATTGCAAAGGTAACAAAAGACAGGAACATTGTCACAAGTTGCAGACATACCCTACAGAGCAAAGTCAGATGCAGCAATGTAATATATTATCAGTTTTATTAAAAATAGGGACGAGAAATGTCAATTTACCAGAGAATAATTGATCAATTAGGTTAAAGGCGATTTCCGTACTCATCCAAAGATGGTCAATGCGCACCTTCTTAAGAATCTTTGAAACGCTATATATTGGTAACGTCAATTATGTATGTATGTTGCATGGTTTTGGGAGGTACAAATGTTTTTGAATAGTAAAGTCACATTAAAAAGCCTTCCTCATAAAGTGTATCTTGTTCAAGGCTTTCACTTCTATTTTACTACTTTATAAATTTTTGATAGTTTATAAATATGGTAATAATACTCGTATATAAAATAACAATAATAATAGTCATACTTGTGTTTTATCGCAATTAGTCACGATGGTTAAAAAAAAAATACATTTTAACAAAGACTTTTACAGTTATTAACCATATGAGCAAATATTAGGAAGAATTAAATATAGATTAAATTATTTTAATTTTAACAGTTATGTAATTATTAAATGATTTTTTTCAGGAATGTATACTTGGAAGTTCAACTATAACCTTCAAACATAGCCTTTAACGCTATATAAGGCTGACATTTTTAAAATATTACGTTTATATTACGTTAAATAAATTTACCTTATAATTATTGTTTTGATTCAAACTTATATTACCAGACCATTACGCATCATTAAATCTAATGTAATTTGATTACTGGATATAATGCAATTATTCAACTTATATCTTAATTAGCTGAGTATGCAATTAATTGGTTCAAAAAGTGGGTTTTTAGCATGACTTAGTAAAACTAGAACACTAGAACGTTGCCGCTAAACAGGAGTGTGTGAGGGAACGTTTCTCTCGTTTTGGCCAGATTCGCCAAAAAATTGTCCTTTTTCAGCGCGCTCTATCTCCTACGTTCTTTATCATAAAAATGCAATTGATATATGCAATTGAAGGGAATTTTGTCTTCTTTAAGTGTGTGCCCAGCGGTCTTTCCGAAAAAACGTATGGTTTTCAAGATATACGTCAACAACTAAAAAATTACAGAATATTTAAGGTTTTTGCAATTTTCTCGGTGAAGTCCTTTCTCGAGGTGGCAAACATGAAATTAAAATTCAGCACCCCAATAAACATACAAAATAATTGAGAAAAAAATTCCGGAATTTTTTCTGGATTAGGCTATTATAAATACCATTTGACTAGACTAACAGATACTTTTTTATTGTTGTCAGCAATACGCTTAGTCGAGTTTTGCTCCGTTATTTATAAAACAATATTGTAAATTAATCAAATTGAAAAAAATGATTCCAACTGTGAACTAGGGTCTAAACTTAGTATATACCTATTTTTAAAGAATAATTCACTACAGTTTAAATCTATTTATTACTTACGTGTCTCAAGGGAGTGTGTGGAAGTAATAAGTAAGTGAACTTGAAACCCGCACAAGTATGTATGTCAAGGCGGGTGAAAGCAATTGTTTATACTAGCCAAGTAGTGACGTAAAGATTTCACAACAGATGCACTTTAACTGCACCGAATCGTTGCATTTACAATCAACGTGACTTGCCGAGATAAACTCGCGAATCACGTGACCGCAGGGCACAGTCCCTGCTGTTGACTAACCAGGAAGCTGGTGTTGAAAGATGACTCCTGTTGTCGCAGGGGTTACATTGGGCGTTGAGCATTTACGTCAGTACAAAAAGAGGGATGGCACGGTTTTTATTTATATTGACGATTTTAAAACACTAGGCAAAAAGTTGTTTTTCAAAGATTGAACCGAAGAGTTTCAAGACTCAACTCCCCTTAAGCCCCTTCAATTAAACATTTGTAAACTTCTTTCACAATTTGAGTTGTACTTACATTATATTAGCCTTTTACAACCGCTTGTTCACCTGATTTTAGTTTTATAGTAAAAAAAATACACAGCTGATCGAGTTCCAATGTTTAAAAATGTGTTTTAACCAGGCACATGCATTTAATTTGTGGCCTTATTAGGGCAGGTTGTAACAAACTAATATTTCTCCTCCAAAAGTTCAAGGTTTAAACAAGTAATGGCAGGGTTTTTGTTACTCATGAAAAAAATTATTAGTATTAGATTAGAAAATTATGGGATATAATAAAAGACGTCTTACAACAGTTAAGATGTATTTACACTTATACTGATTCACATACAGAAGGTAAAAATATATAAAAGATGGTATTAGGCACAGTACCATCTTTTATATATTTTTACCGTCTGTATATGAATTGGTATAAGTGTAAATAAATCTTATGTGTTGTAAGACGTCTTTCATTACATCCCGTAAGTAATAACAACACTAATATGCTAATTAAAAAGTTGATTAGAAAATTGAACTTAGTCCCTTCGGATTCTAAAGCTCAAATAATTTTGTTTTTAGTAATAACAACCAACCCAGCTTTGTCTGGCTGCTACATTTTATGTTTATTGTCTTCATTGTGGAATCATGCTTGATTTTAGGTTTAGACTATCTACATTTTCAAACCAGTTTTTAGATGAAAAGATAAACAAGATACCCCCGTCGCAGCAAACCTGCGTACTCAGCGAATTTCCAATGAATATATATGTCTTAATAACACATTAAACCACTTACCAGGATTCATAAGAAATATGTTCAAAATAAGCGGTATTTAAAATATTAATTATTCTCCATAAGAATAACATTGGGAATTAGTACGCAGGTTTGCTGCCACAAGGAACAAAAAATAATGTTTTTTTTTATGAAAATATCAATAGAACTCATCTAAATGATGTCACATACCAAGTTTCATTCATATACATTCATAAATGAGGGACATAAAACATTTTAATTACTGCCTTAAGAATAACATGGGGACCGAGTACCTAGGTTAGCTGCGAAAGGAAATATAGGCGAACATTTTTTTGTGCAAACAACAATAAACCACAACCAGATGAAACCATATACCAAGTTTCGTCAGTTTATGTTTATAAATAAATGAGATATAGATTTGTTCTTTTTCTCCATAAGAATAACACTAGGAATACACTCCTATGTCCCGTAATAGGATGAGGCGAGGATTTGTAATACCACCATAATAGGCAGTATAGGTGCCGGATTAATTAATTAAAAGCAACTTGCCTAACCTCGCCTAGGCCCACGTTAATAATTCGACAAGCCTACCACATTCCAGTTTATTGTTGAATCTAGTAGGCCTATATTAGGTGAAGAACCAAAATTTATTCGCCCTGAAAAATAACTACTTACCACATACAAATTCCTCTCAAAATAGTCATTGTGTAAAAAATTGTCTTTAAATTCTGTATTGGTAATTTGAAGTGGATATAAATAAGCTATAGGCAATAGGCATATATTTGAACAAGTCTTTAAAGCCCACTTACTTCTGGTCTACCAATGCACAACTTCAGTCAATGTCTCTTTTGAGAATCAGGTAATAATTATGGGTCAAATTATTGCCAGGGAAAAAGCTAGTACAGTATCCGGTAATACCTAGGCCAAATGTGAAAGTATTCTCGTTGGTTGTAATCCAAACAAACATTATCATATTTGTCATATTTTTAACGTGTTGCAGATTAATTGACTAAAAGTAACCTACCAAACCTCAATTAGGCCCACATTAATGCTTCAACTGATTACATTAATACTTCATACTTCAACACATCCCAGTTCGTTGTAGAGTCTAGTAAATTAGGTGAATAAAAACAATTTATACACCCTGAAAAAGAACTACTTACAACATATAAACATACCTCTCAGAATAACCATTGATTAAAATTTGTCTTTGAATAGAGTTAAGTTTAAGATAATATAATAGAGTTAACCCCAGGGCTCTGAGGGGTGGGATATTTCCGGCTCAGAGCACTGGAGTTACCATAGTAGGCTATGGGCAAAAATTTGATTAAGTCTTTAAAGCCCACTTACTTCGAACCTACTAAGGCATAACTGTAGTCAATGTTACTTTCAAGAATCTGCCATTGCCTTCCTTATTATCAAACATTAATGTTATGTCAGAATCGCAAATTAATATAGCTATGAAACTATGTTATGATAACACTAACCTATGACTGTTTTTATGACTTTATACGATATATGAGTTGAAAAACAAAATTTGAGTTTTGCCAAAAGCCAAAATGTTATTTGAACACTTGACATGACAGCTGATTAAACAAATTATTTTGACGAAAAACAAGAACAACTAATGGCGTTTTTCCAATGCACCAAACACTTCCGATTTAACCAAAATCACACTGACACTACGATTTTTGAAGACAACATATCAGCATTTACAAGTATCACGCACAAAATTGTGTTCAAATTACAACTACAGTTAGGATGTATTGATCCGTTACTGCTATCGAGGTGATTTTTTATATAAGAATTAAAGTTAAGAATCTCCTCTTTTAATTTATTGTCAGAATCACAAATGAAGAAAAGTTAAATATGAAACAATGTTTACTATAACATGCAACCTATGATATATATATGGATTAACCTATGAATAACCTACCTAGGTGCTTAAAAAAAATTGAAATATAGTAGGTTAGAAATCAATATCTCTTACTGAAATAGGCCCTATAAGGTTTTAAGTAACAATTTTAACCCACAACGTAGGCATAGAACAACGATACATTAGCCTCAGGCTGTTTGGTAACTTTTATTGTTGTTGGCTAGGATCGATTTTTTTACATTTCACAGTTTCCTTTAGTGTCAAAGTCATGACCTAAGTTATTCAAACAATAAGAAAGTCATAATAATTAGATATGTATAACATTAGACTGCACCTAGGCCTAACCAAATTTTTCATAAACAATAACCAACATGTAACAGCGGCGTATCTAGGGGGGAATATCCCCCTGAAATTTCAAAAATACATGTGAAAAACGGGAGAAAGAGTAAGATGTAGGTACGGCCAAATCCTATCCACCGCAAAAAAATCCTAAATAAATACGCCACTGACAAGGAATAGAGCTAACTCAAATTTACCGTACTACTTATTGAACATTATATCTTAAAAATCAACCCATTCTATTGTAAAAGGAGACAGTTTGGAATTTTTGGGTGAAAGGCTATCAGAATTTTTCAAAGCTGTAGATCTATTGAACCATAGTTTACATCGTCCCGTATCTAACATAGGTTAAAGTCGTAACCGAGTAGACACAGACTGTGTAGCCTTTCTATATGGCCTACAACTTCCATTACATCGTATAGGTACTTTCACTATAATAATGAATACATAATTTTGATTGTTTTAAAACGAATAAATGTGGAAAGATTCTATTAAAAATTCTTGATCCAAAACTCAATTATTCACAAACGTCATTTACTGAACTACTGAACACTGAACTGACCGGCCACTGTCGGCCAGGAGAGCACAGACTACAGACGACATGTCAGTTGTTTTGTTTTGGTTAGCTGCTATTGTCAACATCCGGCCGTAGTCTGTTTGACTGTGTAATATTTCATTACATTCCATTCATCATTAATAATAATAATTTCCCATAATTGTGTATATTTCTCCCCATGTAAATACCACCATACCCTAGTCATGCTGAATAACCCATATTTTATTTATCTATTATCACAATGATTGTCTTTGTTCAATAATAATTTATGTCACTGTTATTTGAAATGTTCCCTTTTATTATGTGTTATTTTGTGTTAATCAAACTGTTATTTCATGTTATTTAATTCAAAGTGCTAAATATTAAACAACTGTTCCCATCACCCCGCAGAAAATCATCTCCCCTTATTTCACAGTAGAATATATAATTAATTATGCCCATGTTCATTTTATTTAGTTTATATCAATTGATAATCAACTATCCTTCACAATATATTAGTAATTCTAATTCATTAATTGACCCTAAATTAATTTCAATATAGCCTACTTTAGATATAAGATATTTGTAAGAAAATTGCAATATAATAATATTTTACATAGTACTACTTTTCAAAATTAGTCCTTAGAAAACCAAATTTAGTGTCAAGTGTTATAACATGTGACTTATACCATCTGTGCAACCCAACAATGGAAGAATGAACTTCCAGACTACAAACCCTGTCCTCCGCCTTGTTCCTGGCTTCCCTCCAATGTGTTAACATCATTTTTGCATGAGACAAGTTCTCATTTAATAATTTACCCCAGTATGGCCTAAGATTTGCCTACTTAGTGCCTAAATAGTAGGGATTTCTCCTGCCCAATAGAGTGAAGTTTAAATTCAAACCCCTTTTTTATTTATTTTCCCATTTATAACACTCTGGGTGAAGAATTTTGTAAGCAGTGTGGTAACCTTCTCCATCTTGATTCTCTTATTAGGGACTTGGTAAAAAGAGATATCAGAAACATTTGTGAACAAGCCCAATGTTCAGAAAGTATCAATTAAAGTAATTAAGAAGAATCTCATCCAAATTGAACTAGTTTTCCAAATTTAATTTCAAATATCTTTTAACCGATCCTTAAACTCAGTGAAACTTTTGGCCTACCTTTTCTATGGACCTCCATTACTCATTGTTGCATTTAGTAAACAAACCTATTTAATAAATTCATGTTATCTCTATAAAAACAAATAATATATCATTCGAGCCGGCACGACACCCCTCCCTAAGAAAAAGAGTATTTATATTGTGATAACCCATTATTGTTAGCCATGAACTGTTAGACACATTTATTGAAAGGCTTAGGCCTAGTTGACCTAATTAATTTGAAGTCCCCATATTGTCAAAATATCATTGTTATACCCCATAAAATTCATTTGCTATCATTCACTGTTGTAATTCTATTTAATAAATATTCTATTGTGAACTCCAAATCACTTATTATTATTTAAGCCTAGGTATTAAAAGGTAAAAGGTATATTCTCATTATAGCTAAGACTTACCTCGAATGTGTTAATCCAACAATAGACAGTTATTTAACACAACTAACTACAAATAAAGAAGACTAAGGTAAAGTGTATTTATTTATTAAAATTCATGAAGTGTGGGCTAAATTAATAGCCAAAGGAATTTTGTAATGTATGATTCACCAACAGCTTCATCAGTGTTGATGGAAGCCATATTGCTTTAGGCTTAAAGAAGGCATCCTTAAGACCACATTTTGTATTCCTCACAGATTAGAACTCATAGCTAGGTATTTCCCATGATAGGTAATTAAACTAGATATAAGTAAAAATTTATTATTATTAGCAAATTTTGGCGCCCAACGTTACGGCATTCGAATGATATATTATTACCAATATATTGCTAATTTTCGACCTAGACTAAGTTGTACTAGATTGTAAGAACCCCATATTTAATTGTACGTCTCGTAATTACCTTCCCCATAATTAAACTGACCACATAAATTAATCACGCACCATTTATTAATACCAAACTCATAATTAATTATGGCCGAGAACAAATATAACTTAAGAACGAAACGAAACTACCCTAAAGCCGACTCAGATGATAACCTTAGTGAAATCGAGAATGAAGACGAACGCCATCTTGAATTTCTGAACAGAGAAGACGAAACGACCGTGTTAAATCGCACAGAGGACGAACGCGTCGAGCCGATGGACCAATTAGCAGCCGAGATTCCCTTTTCTCCCGACCTGTTGACAGACACTAACCTCGTACTGCCACTAGACACTACAAAAACAGATGTTACTAGCGGTTCGCAACGAATATCATCGCCCGAACGTTACTTGACCCGAACGCCTACGGAAACAACCGAACAAAGCCGACCGATCCGTAGCCACCTCAATGATTCACATTCTACACGCATTCGGACAGACACCGACGATGAGTCATCTCAGCTGTTATTGTCACCTGAACCATTAACAAATACGTGTCCCACGACTTCCATTACTAAACCGTCGACACCGACACCTGCCCCAACTACCACACAACTTACAACATCGGACTTAAATACACTAATAACTCTCATGACAAATCTAAACCCTAACTTAAGCAATAAAATCGAGAAATCAAATGCTGATCTTAAAGCTGAAATTAATAACAAAGTTCACGAATCAAATGTTGATCTTAAAGCTGAAATCAATAATAAAATCGAACAAACCAGTTTCGAGCTTTAATCTAACCTAGATGTTAACCTCAGTCGTAAAATAACTGAATTAAAACTAGAACTAACCCAAAGTTTCAATGACAAAATTGACGCTAACTGTCAGGAAATCCTAGCTTGTCGAAGCGCACTTGAGGCCCAAATCCAAGAAAACCGAGAAAATCAAACGGAGTTTCGAAACGAAATCAGTTCAATCAAAATTATACAAAACGCCCAAGCTGAAGAGATCATCAAATTAAACGACAAACTAATACACAAAATTGATGATTCCCAAAACCAAATGTGACTGTTCGTAATTGAAAATATTACTCAACAGCAAATGGTATCAGAAAGCGAAAGCCAACTAAGACAAAATAACATCCTGTCCGCTGTAAAAACACAACTTGACGAACACGAGCAAAATTTCGACAAGAAAATTGAGGAATTGACACAACGAACGAGACTCGATCACGAACTAAACACAAAAGCTAATCTGGCCACCATACAAAACGAAATCATTCCCAAAATTACGATCCAAAACAAAACTCTAGAATCACAGCAAGCAGAAATCCAAAACCTAAACCTAAACCTTTCGAAATGTGAACAAGAAGTGCAAAAATTAAAGCAAAATAAACAATTCGGCAATTTTCCCGGACCAATACAGATTGTCTGTAACGGCAATAAAGTGAATGACAGGCAACTACCAAAATTCAACGGCCGAAGTGGCAACCCCAAAGAGTTTATCCGAAAGTTAAAACGTTATTGTGATAGAGGACTAGAAAGAAACATTAACATTGACCCTATCGAATATCTGAAAGATCTCTTAGAAACCTCCTTCGAAGGACCCGCTTCAAGGTGGTTACAACTTATCAAGACCGACATAAGTACTTGGGAACAATTCGCCTATGAGTTCGAACTGAAATATTGGAGTCGCGAAGTCCAGCGTGGTTTTAGAGCTGAAATCGAAGAAGAAAAATACCGCTCAAATGGTACCCTCAGTCGAAGCGAGTATCTCACGGAACGTGTGCTCTTATTACAATCCATGAGTCCTAGTCTAAGCGAGGAAGAGATTGTAACCCTAATGTCAGAGAGATTTGACTCAATCATACAAGACTGTATAAGCGTGCAGAATATAACCACAGTACGTGCACTAGAAAGACTACTCCAACGTGAAGATATAAAGGAAGGACCCAAGAGAACACGCAACAACCACTCCAACAACAGTCAACAGAACAATCGACCCACCAGCCCTAATCAACCAAACACACACCACCACCAGAATGATCGATACGGAAATCAGAGAGCATACCAACCAAAAATGCAATCGTATAACAGTCCACCTAATAATAATTATCAGAACAACAATTACCAACACAGAAACTACCAAAATCAACAAAACTACCGTCCCAACTACAACCACCAACCATATGGTAGATACCACGATAATAAACCCTATCAAAGAGACAAATACCCCTCAAGAAACCCCGAAAACAACTACAGAAACGATAAAAATCATCCAACGACTTAAACAGTCCCAACTCTGTGCAATGATTCGCCAGAACCCAAATGCGCCGAGTGCTCCATCAAACGGGCAGTCATCACCTCACACCTATGAGTCGTGAACTGTTCCGGCACAAAATATACAGGAAAACGGTTCGGCGCTGTGATCGGCAACCGAGAGGGTCAATTACCAATAGTTTACTCTAAAATTACAGCCCCTATTAATAATAATCTCGGTAATAAAACAGATCATGAAATAAACCATCTTCACTCACAAAGCATAATGTGCGATAAAAACTTCTTGCTAGAAAATGACTCGGAAAATAATACCACTTCAAATCTTACTCAAATAAATTGCCCCAAAATAAACATTAAACTTAATAATATTAGCACAAATGTATTGGTTGATACTGGTTCCTCAATAACCTGTATTTCAGAATCATGGTTTAATGAAAATAAATCCAAAATCTCACCCTTTGAAGAATTTCCAGTCACTAATACAGTAATTAAAACTGCTACGAATGAAAGGTCGAAACGTGTTTCAAAAATTATTTACGTTCCTATCACAATTGCGGAACACACAATGTTAATAGAATATCTTATTGTGCCAAATCTAATAAAACCTATAATATTGGGAGTAGATATATTGTCTAATCTTAAGATGGATTTGAATTTCAAAACAAATGAATTAAATATGCAAATAAATAGTAACAATGTTAATTTGAAGTTTTGTATGTGCAATCAAGAGGGACAAATATGTCATATAATAATTAATAATAGCCATAGGCCAGATAATAGTAATTTTAATGATGAAACGTTTGATAAATATCACGATAATTTCATACATAATGAATATAACAGCACAGTAAATAACTTCAACAGCAGAATAATAGATCCATTAGACAATAAGATGTTAACTAAAGAAGAGATAGATATTTCCCTAGCATCAAATACGTACATTGTAGAAGAAGAACGTAAAACATTAAGCAGTTTATTAAACAAGTACAAACATGTTTTTTCCGATCAGCCAGGAGTATGCAATAAGTATACGCACGAACTACGTGTAGACAACCCTAAGTTCTTCAAAACCACTTCGTACCCTGTCCCACAACAGTATCAAGATAAAGTTCAAAAAGAAATTGATCGAATGGAGGCATTAAACGTGATAGAGAGAAGCAAGAGTACGTTCATTAACCCAATCATACCCGTTATTAAAAAGACTGGCGAGATATGGTTATGCCTCGACGCACGCAAAGCTAATGAAATAATAATTCCCGATTTCGAATGTAACCGGAGTGTTAACGAGATTTTAGGCAAGTGCAAAAACGCAAAATTTATTAGTAGCATTGACTTAACAGCCTCATACTGGCAGGTTCCCTTAACTGAAAATTCCCGGCAACAGCTTTTCAATTCAGAGGCCAAGTTTATCAATACACCGTGACACCTTTTGGCATTTCAACATCACAGGCCGCATTAGTCCATGCTTTAGACAAAGTATTCGACGCTGAAGTTGAAGATTTCAACGCCATAAACATAGACGACATTTGCATCATTTCGCCAGATTTCACAACACACTTAAAACACCTCGAATATATTTTCCGGAAGCTTGAAGAAGCAAATATGACTATTAATTTCAACAAATCTAAATTCTGCCAGAACTCCGTACCATTTTTAGGATACACTCTAACCAATGACGGCTTACAAATGGATCAAAGCAAAGTGGACCCCATATTAAATTTCCCAACGCCTAAGAATCGAACTCAACTGAAAGCCTTCCTTGGTAGTATAAACTACTATAACAAATTTATTGACAAATTTTCGGCCACAACACAACCATTAATGAAATTGACATCCAAGAAAAATAAATTTATTTGGACTGACGAAGATGATAAAATCTTTACAAAAACCAAACAACTCTTCCTGCAAACCAATATCCTCCACCATCCTGATCCCACGAAAGAATTTTATCTCCAAACGGATGCGTCTGATTACGCAATCGGCGGTCACCTCTACCAGTTGAGAGAAAATGACGATAAGGCAGCGATCATGTTTATGTCACGAACACTACAACCGGCAGAACAAAGATACACCACCACCGAGAAAGAATTGCTCGCCATTATATATTGTCTCCAAAAAGCTAGATACATCGTCCTGGGAACCAATTTAACAATAATCACTGATAACTACGCCTTGGTATTCCTCAAAAGTTGCCGATTACTAAACAATCGTTTAGCCCGTTGGATCTTAATTATCCAAGAATACAACTTCAAAATAATCCATTGCAAAGGCACGGAAAACATAACCGCCGATACACTCAGTCGTATTTCTATTGACAAACCTGCTGTCTCATATAATAACCCAATTGAATTAACTATCCACTATATCGACAAAATTCCAGATCAAAATTTAAAAGACGCTTTACGAAACCTGCCACAAATTCAAAGAGAAGACTTAAAACTCCAACCAATCTTCGAAATATTAGAACAACAGCCAGAATCCCAAATTGCAACGAAATTATCAAATAACTTTCGATTACATCAGAATACCCTCTACCAACGATTAAAACACAAATGGCTTATTGCACTACCAACTTGCATGATCAAAGACCTTGTGTGGGGATGCCACTTATTTTACCTTCACTGCGGAGCTAAGAAGTGTTTTCAACTACTTCAAGAAACATTTATTTTTCGAAACATGAACAGAACAATTAGGAAATACATCTCTACATGCGATACCTGCCAAAAGTGCAAGATAAGCAACCATCCGCTGGTGGCCACAGCGAAGGGTGTGCGTTGTACCGGTAAAAACGATCAGATTGCTGTGGACATCATTGGAGTCTTACCAACCAGTGTATCAAATGTAAAGTATATTTTAATTGTAATTGACATTTTCACGAAATTTATAAAACTATACCCAATCCAACGAGCCACAACCAAAATAATTTTGAACAAACTTTTCACATTACATTTTCCAACCTACGGTTATTCAAAAAGGATACAATCAGATAACGGAACCCAGTTCAAAAGCAACAAATGGATTTAACAAAATGGAACAACGTAATATAGAGCTAATATTTAATCCTGTCTACCACCCGTGCTATAATCTCGCTGAAAGACCGATAAGAGAAATAAAAAGATGTTTGCGAACCTATTGTTCTCGCCAACATAAAAAGTGGGCAAAATTCATACCGGAAATCAATGCGTGCTTAAATGAACTCTATCACGAATCAACTGGGTACACACCAAACGAACTCCAGTTAGGAATCAAAGATCAGCGTTTTTGGGAAAACTATTTAGCCAAGAACCCATTTACTAAAGACACTCCAATTGAACAAAAATTAATCCTAGCAAAACGAAGATTGGACGAAAAACGTTTAAAAAGATCAGCAAGATTAAATAAAAATAGAAAGCCTCAAACACTCAAAATGAACGACAAGGTTCTAATTAAAGCTCATCCCCTCTCTAGAGCTATATATGGCGAGACAGCGAAGTTATTTGAAGTGTATGAAGGACCATTTATTGTAAAACAAATATTAGGGAAGTCTACATTCCACATCTCCAGAGAAGATGAAGATGTTTTATACGGACCATATCATATATCCGCACTTAAAAAGTATTTAGAGCCGACCCGAGAAATAGAAGCTGTAATTGACGAACCAAACAACGGTAATCCTACCCTCGAAAACAGTGATCGCATGTAAATAAATTTCATCCATTTCCACCCATAGACTTGTGTTCATCATAATAATAACCTTTAAAAAGTGTCATGGACCTTAACCGCGAGTGCGTAAACCCATAATTTGTGTTCCCCATAAAACAATATTCCCCATGTGATAAAGTTATAAACTATGCACCTTTAACCCAATAAACTGTGATCTCCCAAATAGAAACATTGAAGTTATCGCGTAACAAACAGTGCGTGTATAAATAATATAAAATACTGCAACTATAGCAAATAATATTCATGCTTCAAATTTCCCGTTTAATAAAAAGTGCAATAACTAAACCCCACATTCCCCTCCCCATATGCCAGGCCATGACCATTTTATTCCCATCCCTTATTCCCTGTGTTATGTATCTGTTCCCTGTGTTTTTGTTAATTAAATTAAGATTTAATGTGTTATAATGTAATAATTTGTCATCCAGTTAAATCAATCATTTAATGTTGTTCATACCTCTCTTTAAGTATAATTCATATTAATGATTCATGATTCCATTCCATACTTTGTCGAAATCTGTACTTCATTTCATAGCATACAGATTTCTGCGGGGATAAATTGTAATATTTCATTACATTCCATTCATCATTAATAATAATTTCCCATAATTGTGTATATTTCTCCCCATGTAAATACCACCATACCCTAGTCATGCTGAATAACCCATATTTTATTTATCTATTATCACAATGATTGTCTTTGTTCAATAATAATTTATGTCACTGTTATTTGAAATGTTCCCTTTTATTATGTGTTATTTTGTGTTAATCAAACTGTTATTTCATGTTATTTAATTCAAAGTGCTAAATATTAAACAACTGTTCCCATCACCCCGCAGAAAATCATCTCCCCTTATTTCACAGTAGAATATATAATTAATTATGCCCATGTTCATTTTATTTAGTTTATATCAATTGATAATCAACTATCCTTCACAATATATTAGTAATTCTAATTCATTAATTGACCCTAAATTAATTTCAATATAGCCTACTTTAGATATAAGATATTTGTAAGAAAATTGCAATATAATAATATTTTACATAGTACTACTTTTCAAAATTAGTCCTTAGAAAACCAAATTTAGTGTCAAGTGTTATAACATGTGACTTATACCATCTGTGCAACCCAACAATGGAAGAATGAACTTCCAGACTACAAACCCTGTCCTCCGCCTTGTTCCTGGCTTCCCTCCAATGTGTTAACATCATTTTTGCATGAGACAAGTTCTCATTTAATAATTTACCCCAGTATGGCCTAAGATTTACCTACTTAGTGCCTAAAGGGATTTCTCCTGCCCAATAGAGTGAAGTTTAAATTCAAACCCCTTTTTTATTTATTTTCCCATTTATAACACTCTGGGTGAAGAATTTTGTAAGCAGTGTGGTAACCTTCTCCATCTTGATTCTCTTATTAGGGACTTGGTAAAAAGAGATATCAGAAACATTTGTGAACAAGCCCAATGTTCAGAAAGTATCAATTAAAGTAATTAAGAAGAATCTCATCCAAATTAAACTAGTTTTCCAAATTTAATTTCAAATATCTTTTAACCAATCCTTAAACACAGTGAAACTTTTGGCCTACCTTTTCTATGGACCTCCATTACTCATTGTTGCATTTAGTAAACAAACCTATTTAGTAAATTCATGTTATCTCTATAAAACAAATAATATATCATTCGAGCCGGCACGACACCCCTCCCTAAGAAAAAGAGTATTTATATTTTGATAACCCATTATTGTTAGCCATGAACTGTTAGACACATTTATTGAAAGGCTTAGGCCTAGTTGACCTAATTAATTTGAAGTCCCCATATTGTCAAAATATCATTGTTATACCCCTTAAATTCATTTGCTATCATTCACTGTTGTAATTCTATTTAATAAATATTATATTGTGAACCCCAAATCACTTATTATTATTTAAGCCTAGGTATTAAAAGGTAAAAGGTATATTCTCATTATAGCTAAGACTTACCTCGAATGTGTTAATCCAACAATAGACAGTTATTTAACACAACTAACTACAAATAAAGAAGACTAAGGTAAAGTGTATTTATTTATTAAAATTCATAAAGTGTGGGCTAAATTAATAGCCAAAGGAATTTTGTAATGTATGATTCACCAACAGCTTCATCAGTGTTGATGGAAGCCATATTGCTTTGGGCTTAAAGAAGGCATCCTTAAGACCACATTTTGTATTCCTCACAGATTAGAACTCATAGCTAGGTATTTCCCATGATAGGTAATTAAACTAGATGTAAGTAAAAATTTATTATTAGTAGCAACTGCAAAATCAGTTGAGCGACTGTTTGCTTACCACCTACTACCCAACCCAAGACACATGGAATATTTCCGGAAAATAAAAAAAATGTAAATATACCAAAATAATAATCCTATTATAGTTTATTACGATTAAGAGCAACCCTGAAAATTTCAAAGCAATGTATTAAACCGTTAAAAAGGAGTTAGCGAATCAAGAGAGTGACTAAACACGAGTATGAAGGATTCAACTCGCTTCGCTCGCTTCATCCAATTAGACAACGTACTGTGTTTAGCACTTTCAATATCTTAGTAACCAATTGACGTAGAGCAATGGTCAAAATATCAAATTGTTTCTTTTTTTAATTGAAATTCAATGGTGAAAATTAAGATTTGATTTAAATAAAAATTACATGTGAAAACCCCAAAAACCCATTTTTTGGATACAAAACCTCCCTTCGGATGGTGCGATTAGTCTGATTTTGAACTCGTACAAATAAATGATATTTTACACATTAGTGCCAAATTTCATTAAGATGGGACCTTTCTACGAGAGTTATCGCGCTTACGGACACACAAATATATTTATGAGTTATATATATGTGTCCGTAAGCGCGATAACTCTCGTAAAATAACCCCGTCACAGCAAACCTGCGTACTCAGCGAATTTCAAATGTCTTAATACCACAGAAAGCCGCAGAACAAGTTTCATAAAAATGTATTCACAAATAAGCGATAAATACAATTTTAATTATCCTCCATAAGAATAAATTAGAGACCGAGTACCTAGGCTTGCTGCTACGGGAACCATACGTGAAATTTTTTTGTGTGCAAACAACAACAAACCTCAACCAGATGAAGCCATATACCAAGTTTCGTCAGTTTGTATTCATAAATAAGCGAGATATGGCATTTTTATTTTTCTCCATAAGAATAGCATTAGACCAGGTACTGTGTTTAGCACTTGCAATATCTCAGTAACCAATTGCCATATAACAATGATCAAAATACAAAATTGTTTGTTTTTCAAGCTGAATTGAATGGTATAAATTAAAATTTGATTAAAATAAAAGTTACATGTGAAAACCCCAAAAAAACATTTTGGGGGTTCAACCCCCCAAACCCTCCTTTGGTGCGATTCGTCTGGTTTTCGAACTCGTTCAAATAAATGGTACTTTACAAATAAAAAAAATACTTTTAATTAATTAGTTACTTTATATTTATAAAAATTGTAACGTATGTTGTTTTTGACATCTAGGGATCTCAAAATGAAAAGTTATCATAGTCTTGGGCTTAGATCTTACCATGCCACTTACGGTAATAGCTACTTCCCTATAGGAGAAATTCGCTAATACAGTTTATGAAAGTAGTTTGGGCCTTTTGTACAACGTTAGTTTTTTCGATATAAAATATCCGTCGAGAAGAATTTTTTATTGTGAGACCCAAATAATTGAAATCTGATATTTCAATTATCATATATCTTGTATTGGCAAGTAATCTAAAGATTAATAAATTAAACTAGTGGTAGTATTTATTTAATGATAAACTTGAAATCCAACTTTGCTTCGAAGAGGAATCTGAATGTAGTTAAATCTTTCATTCAAGGAACGAAACTGTATACAAGTCCTTCTCGGGGATCAAGTCAAATTGAGGGTATGATATTAAACTTATATATTCTGATTTACATGGAAACAGATTCCTTTGAAACCTTTTTACCTGGAATATGCATAAAGAGTAAAAAGCCACTTATAAAGTTGAGTGACGGGAAACTCTATTGAATTTATCAAAGGGTTTCTCCAAATATGTTGTTATATTCGACTAAACTACTTTTATTACGAGTCCAATTAAAAAAGAAAATTTATTTATAAATGAACAGGTAAGACACCACTTATTGGACAGCTGAAAATAGTCATTATTAGTGATTAAATGTGTGTAGCAAATATATAAATAGTGTTTATATATTTTTTTTACAAAATGCATGCATAATATCTATAAATATCGGTTTCTGAATTTACACTAGTCACAGAAAATTAGTTCTTGGAACAAATTGAGTTGACATATTAAGTAATACTTATAAAATAAGGTAATGAAATGTTAAATTTCTATATTAAAATATATTTACAATGAAAAAAGAAAACTTGTACACAATCCACTGGAAATTTTAATTTTAATATAAGTTTTGAGGATATGCCCAAACGTTTCTCCAGAATTGTAGATAAGAAGACTCTAGCAAAGACCCTTGGCAGGGTGTCTCAACGGAAATATTACGTAGGCAATCGGGAAGACACCTACGAAATGGTAAAAGCTAAGATGGGACAGCCAATATTGTCCTGTCCATCTCTGTCGCTTAGGCTGGCTATCCATCTGCAGGTTTGGGGTTGTTTCCCTCTACTTTCCCTTTCTTTTACCCTACCACGTTACTGAGATCCGAGCAAGGCAAGACAACGGAACCTTGGAGTGTCCTTGTGACTTTTTTCGTGGGACCATCGATTAACAAACTCTACAGTTGGTTACTGAGGTGGAAAGGAATATTTACACTATCGTGATCCTTATAAACGATTAGCTTGATGCATCTACCTTTGATGGTTTTGGACTTGCATTACTAGAAAATCAGTTCTTGGAAGAAGTGACCCCAACACTATTGACTTTAAAAGCGATTTTCCACAAACTAAGTTGATTCTTATTTAACTTGTTAGATTTTTTGTAAGTGGTGTAAGTAAGTCGCACTAAGAGATTTTAATAATTTTGAAATACTTTTTTTGATCAAAATAAGTTTTAATTATTCAGCCTTACAACAAATATACCTTTAATGAAACCATAATTTAAACCAGCTTAGAAGTGCTCGTATGTTTCACACAAACAGTTTTATGGAAAATGTTTGTTTGTATAGTGTAAATAACTTTAAAATAGAATATACATTTGTCATCTGTCTGGGAATATACACTTTTCCTGACTTAACCCTCCTTCTCTGACCTTTTCCTTCACAAAACGTCCTACCTGACGCGAATAAACCACAGAGAAGTAATATAAAACTAATTTCCGTGCAAAAGGATAACATGTAAAATTTTATAGATACAAACCAGTTTTCTCTCAACAGAGTTTATAAAGTAAACACCTATATTATTTTGATGTTATATTATATTGTATTAATTATTGTACTATTATTATAACAGATTTTGTAATTACATAAATATATTTTATAATAAATATTGCTATTTTATTTTCTATTTTCTTATTGACTAGAGTATATCCGTGCAGCGCAAAGCGCTGCTTGCTTGCTTTGCTCATAATGAGGACTTCATATTGAATTTATTAGTTTTTAATAAATCTGAAGATTATCAAAGATTAATGAAGAGAGATTGGGATAAAAATATTTTTTAGTATGGCTAAATTATCATATTTTAAAGTATGCCATAGTAACCTTCAAAACAATTAATAATCAGCTGATAATAATTATCAGGTGGTTTAAATTTAATTTTATGAAAACACTAATATTAATTGATATAATTTAAATACATGTACAAAATAAAAATTGTAATGATAGTATTTATAGTGTTTTATAATTTAATCGAAAATGGAAAATCAGATATTACATTTTATTTCAATGTCTGATGACATAAAGGTAGAGGTAGTTACAAGTAAAATAAGACATATATAAGCTAAATCGGTCCATTAGTATGGTCAGGCTCACTGTCATAAACTTTTGGCCCGTGTGTACTTAGGTCATTGTAATAAGTATATCTCTAAGTCACCCCCAAAGAAATTACTCAAAATTGCCTCAAAATGAATCTACACATATCTCTGAAGAAAATGAGCCATGTGGGAGTAAAATCGGTTGGGTGGATCAGCCAGAATGACTGTTTTTGTTCTCTTTCTAAAAAATTGGCAAAAACAATAAAATAAGTGTAACGAAAAGCCAAGTGAACCAACTCTTTTTTGAACATCTGATGACACATCTAGAGGTAGTTACAAAAAAATTAGACATATATCAAGTAAATCGGTCCAGTAGAACGGTAAGGGTCGCTGTCTTTAATTTTGGCAAAAGGGTTTTAATATATAAGAAAGATGATACTAAGAAAAATATATACACCTGTAGATAGGAGAAAAAGAAAGGAGTGGTATTTTTGCTGCAATATTCTTTGAAAAACCAAATTAACCCTTTTACTTAGTGAACATATGTTTTAAGTAATCATATGATCTAAACAAACTTCCTCCATAAGATAACATGGGAACTTTAAGAGGCACTGGGGCCCATTAAGAGGCCCATTGACGATATGTTAGTTTGCATGGGTAGACATAATTACCTGTCATTTAAAAAAAGAATCATGAAAATCGACCCAGTAGAACGGTCAGGGTCGCTGTCTTTAGTTTTGACAAACGTTTTTTAATATATAGGATTGCTTCACGTTATAGCGCTTTTCATTGTTAAATTAGTCACTTTAAATTCGTCAACGTCATCACCTAACGCGTATAAAAGTTAGTGAAGCGTGTTATCCTTTGTTTGCCACCATTGTGCCAGTTACACGATGCCAAGAGCAGGCAGATCGCACAACACTGGGAGTGGGCCTGACGCTGCCATGTCATTAGTCAAGAGCTGATAACGCCATGAAGGGTGATAAGAAATGATTCGGTCTCAAGTTCAATGTCAAACATATTTCCGTCTTAGACTGTAAACAAAACATCGGTGTAATGACCAAAATTGAAAGGGTTAGGCCAATTAAACGATTGCTATTAACGTTTCTGTGGATAAATTCATTGTAATTATTTGAAATGTTAAGCTGTATACGTGAGCAATGTTGTATATTAAAACACAAATATTGAACATAATCTATAAAAGTTACATATCAATTACAAGGTTAGCTCGATACCACCTGAAACATATTTCGATGAAATTCCCGCACGAGAAATTATAATTTCGGGTTAGATGCATGATAGTTTTAGGCATATATTATTCTTGTAAATATATAACGATTTACCAGGTGAAGGAACGCTGTTATTAAAGGTAGAACGACTTGATATCAATACGGACGAAAGTTTATGACATTGATCAAAAAACACTCATTACGGCTACTGAAGTCCCCCTATCCCATTTGTCATAACTAAATTTGAACTAGATAATACTAAAACTATTAAAGTTGAATTGTAGTTTAAATTAAGTTTCCTTTAGCCATCTAGCCTATTAACACGAAGTAACACTGCATTATTTAGTGAGATTAAGATCAGCTACTACTATATTTCAAGTAAAGCGTAAACAATATATGTGTTTATTATTACGTGCGCGCTTATTTGGCAAAACAATCTAAATTACGGCTTAAACGATCTATATAGATCAAAACATGGTTCAGATGAGTCTCATAGGTAAAATCCAATTTTGTAAAACGGGATTATGAGGTTTAAAACAAATAACAATAACTAGTGGAATGCCAAAGGGGTCAGGTGATAACAAAGACCGTCACGGGAAAACTTAAGGTATAGATAGCTTACGCATGTGTTAAAAACTTTGAAAAATATGGATTTATATTAAGTTTTTACTTTTTGTACCTTCGATTTGTAATAGCACACGTATGCCAATAAGTGCACAGAATTAAACTACCACTAGAGAAAAGCAAGTAAGAGGAACAATTCGCTCAATGTATAAGGTTGTGATCGTAAAAAAATACTTAAATATTACCGCGCTAACCTACTGACTCTTCAAGCAAAGCTCTGTCTCTGGTACTAAAATAAAATCCAGTTCTGTAGTAGATTTTCCTATGACGTTACTGTGGATTTTTTCCCAACTAGATAAAAATGCCAAGTGCAGAGCTTTGATTACGTAATACATTATCTAAAAGCCAAATAATCAGCTGATCAATGCCATTACAATGTTATCAAGACGAGACAAAGGATACATTGACACACAGCTGCCAGCTGCTGGCTGAATGTGTTCATCTCAAATAAAATGATGAATGTAATTGTTTTGCTAAATTATGTACGATGCAAATCACGTCTCACACCTCAGCTTGTTTATGTAGTGGCGCTTGGGTCACCCATACTAAAACGGTAGAAGTATTTAGGAAACGTAAACAGCAATAGACAATACAAAATACACAATTTATCTAGGCCTATTTGAAATCCGTGAAACCAGTTGTTCTGAAAATATATTATTCCTTATGGATATCTAAATTATTTCAGATTCAGTGAGCTTTAGAACCCAAAACAACTCAGTGTAGTACAATTCAGCCTAAACTGGAAGGATGACACTGATTGACAATATTTTGAGGCACAAATGACTTAATGCAGTAAAATAAATCAAACAATGATCTCTTGCTTGTCGATGGAGGTGCAAAAATGCGAACTTGTTGAAATGGATCTACCATTCACACATTCAACAATCACGTTTATAATTTTAAACTCCTAGACTATAATAAGAATTATTAGTTCTACAAAGTAAAGAATATTGTTATCTACATATTAAAAAAATCCAGCTTTTTGTTTACTTACTTCCTGAAGTTAATACCTAACCAATTTTGATGATTCTTTTTTTATTTAAAAGATAATTTTAAGTTCTAAGTCGCTGTCGAGCCAGAATTTCGATTTAGGCCCCAGGGCACTGCCCCACGGGACTTCCAAGTTCCCATGTTATTCATATGGAGGAGAGTTTTATTTGGTTTATGTCACATGTGTTTTTTCTTAATTCAATAACCAGTTATTATAAGGATTATATCTGCAAATTTTTGGGGGGAGCTACTCGTTTATATTGATAATAATTAATTCTTAGTTGGTTCAAACTATTACAAAAATCATACTAAATTCATGATCAGTTCCTGCCGATTTGTTTTCATCAGCTTGTTGTATTGGTACAATTTCATTCTAATATCATCCAGTCGGTACCTTTGTAAATAATCATATCTGTATGAAAGTATTCCATTTATCAGACAGTGTAGGTACAAATAACCACTTTATTAATAGTGTTTTCCCAACACAGTAAGATATTGGTATCAAACCTTTTCTCACTCAACAACATTATGAGAAAAGTGAGTGTTCCTCGTTATGGAGGGTGAGTGTTTTCACAACCCTCCATAATATTCATTGTTACGAGACAATCTCTCATCAACAGTATTCATAAGATGTCTTTTTATAAAATCTATAAAAAAATTTATAACCAGGGACATAAACGTCCACTGATAAATCACTCTGGTTCTATGATTTATTTAAGAATTTAACTTAATAATACATTCAAGGTAACATATTGTCTTGTAGGTGATTGAAAGTAGTTGTTGAGCTTTTAAGAAAGTAAGAAGGTGTTAAATAAAAATGGTCTTTGATTTGTCTAAAACATTTTGTTTCTTATATTGTGCTTGATTATAGTGTGGGTATCTAAATTTTTGGCCTTTCTATCAGGTACCGGTATATTTCTGTCTAGATTAATATTTCATTTTTTAACACAGATGGACAAATACAGTCAGAATGTTTAATTTGAACTCTATTGTACTTTTATAAGATATTTTATAGAACATGATTGTTATGTTTTAATAAATCTTCAGGCAATTTTCAAATTAAGAAGGAAGATGAAGAGGAGGAAAAGATAGATATTGTGTAGATGTTTGCCTCAATAATAACTCTATTGTAAGTATAAATCTAAGAGTGGAGTGTTTCGTACCAAACATTATATCCTATATATTAATACGCTAGGGGTTTTTTCTTCATAGTCGTAACGGCTGGACGGGCTTTGACGTTTGAGGGGTCAAATTAAAGGTATACGTAGATCTGCCAATACGTCTCAGAATGTTAAGAAAGTGGATAATTTAAATACAGTAAAGGGCTGAATTTTCGGAACCGTGGCGCTATCCGACGGCGGAAGTCTAAACCACGTGTTGATTGAAAGTACGTTGTTTTCATCCGTTTTAATAAGATTTTTCGTTATGTTTGTTTACAACTGAAGTAATCTTTCGTGAATACAAACTTGTTCGGATTCGAGCAACAGGACAACTAGTCATGTGCTAATACATACCCTGCTACATGAATAATAACAATAATAATAGTAGGTATTAGTAATAATAAGAAATAGTAATTTCCCGTGAGAAAATGTAATGATAGGCCTACGCTTTAACTAAAAGTGAAAAATTAAAACTGTAAAATCTAATAAAGGGCATTGGAGAGTAAAAAGCGGTTGATTATTACAGAAAATATCAATATTTTCTTATTAAAAACCCATTAATTAAATGAATATAGACAACTTTTCATTCCAAGTGATATGAGTAAAAACAAGTTTGAAATCATAAAACATATATATTTAACACTGTTAATCATGAAAGAGGTTAAAACGCTTTTCAACCTTTCTTTGAAATATCAGTATACAGTTATTATTATAACAGATATTTCAACCGTCTTACAAAATTGATTATTTTCATAATTGGTAGTTAATTGAATTTTCTCTAAACCAATCCAATCACGACAAACGTGACTTCCAAAGCACGTGCACGTGACCTCTACTCCACAGTCGCTTTCCTAAAGATAATAAGAGATATTTAGTGGAATTTTATCATCACAAGCGTAAGGAAAGTTTTTTTTTGTTATCGGCCAAGGCCGATAAATGTAAGAATGTGTGCTCCAGAGTTTGCCTTTGTTCTGGAGTTTTATCAGCGAGACTGGAGGTTTCCACTGCCCAACCCCCTCTCCCCATGGGCATACAAGACTGATATCGAGACACGTGTGAGTTTACGCAGTTCTCTCTCTCTCTCTGGACCTACATTGGGTACGTTCGATGCACTCTTTAGTTCTTAGTAGAATACCAATGTTAGTTTATTTTATATAGTTAATAGTTTATAGTTACTTATATATATATATATGAATTAACTTATTATCACTGCGGGGAATGTTATGGTAACCGGTAACCGGTAAGCATAATTTTAATCCCTGGAATTATTTTATTGTTTATTCATAGTTTCTCATAGAATTAAAAAGTGTTACTAGCCTTAAGAACTGTTTATTTTATTTGCAGTTTTTAAGTTGTAAAATGGGCTTTCAAAGTTCTACAAGTAATCTAACGATGAGAGCATACTAAAAACACATTTTATCATAAAAGCTTTCCGGCAAATATGCAGTCTTATGTTACATAAAATAGTTTTGATTTTTTTTAGAGGAAACTATTTCTTCTCTATAGAATTTAGAATTTAAAGATGATTTCCCTACATTGCTACCTTATTTATATGCCTCAGTTTAAAACGTTAAATAGGGCTGGGCTAAAGTGTAGAATATATTTAATTTAATTAAACTGTTAGCCAAACATAAAGCTACTTACTAGATTTGTGCTACTTGCATGTTTAATGATTATACATGTGTTTAATGATACATTATAACATACCTAGCTCACTTAAGCAGCTCTGACGGCGAGATACCAAACACCTCACCCTTCCGTTCATTCTGTGGTCTCTTTCATTTAATGTGTTATGATACATTTAACATACATTTCATATGGAAACATGATTGATAAAAGAGATACGAGATTGATGTAATTTAGAAAGATTATACTATTTACCAGTCCTTTTAAATGGAATGATTTTCGAAATATTGTCAAAAGTATATTATACTATTCGACCTTATTGAATTTTTCGCTTATAAACGTTTTCAAACGAAATTTTAAACATATTTATTGTTATTTCATTACTGTCATGCAGCATATCAGAGTAAAGCTGAGTTTATTACGAGTAAGAAATTTGAATCGGAAAATGTATATCCAGTGGCTTGTTAAATACAGAAAATTCTGTAAATTATAATATTTTTCACAAAAATGGTCGCCATTTTGAAACGCCTAAAGATAAATGAGTTATGTTTCCGCCAAAGTGTTTGTCAACTACGGCGATTTAAAATTACGTATATTAGGACATATGTTTATCTTTTACAATTTTGAGATTCGAATTGGTGACCCTCAGGTTTTTTAAATAATTCTTCGGGGTCGATTTAGTGGAAGATAATGTTCGTTCTTTCATCCTTCACGAACAGTCAGTTTGTCCGCAATATGTTTAAGACACCTTACGCGTGACACCTTTATATTTGTACCAAATGCTCTAATGTTGGAGAAGAGTTACCCCAATTCACTAAATGTTGAATACAAAGTGAACTTTGTTTTTGTTAACAGATGATTCATTATAGTAAAAAATAAATTTCTTACAAGCAATTACTCTTGACAAGTCAATGAATTATGTGTGACATAAATATTTAAACGTGCAGGCCTCGTTTTTATAATGTTTTGACAAACGTGAGATTTGTAGTGCATAGTCTTAGTCCCGAGTCTGTTTCTTGGTATTATTAATTATTGCTAGGCAAGTTATTTATTTGTGTTATATAAGATATGACCAAAAAATGGTCATACTATTTAATAGACGTAAAATAAATATTACCTTAGACTTTCGTGTAGTTTATACCAACAAACTGAGGTATAACTGAGGTACTAGTTCATTAAAAAAATTAAAGTTGATCGTTTTTACTTATGAAAATATTGTATCAAAACATTTATAAGACGGGCTTGATGTTCAGTGTGTCCAGTCAAAATCGATTGTCCTGTATATCACGTGTATTTCCCGTCTTCTATGCGAGTATACTTTATGTGTATAATGTATTTTTCATATTGTTAACACGTCTATAATCCCTCGTAATCCTGCAATAGTTTTATTTTTTGTACTTTACGATTACTAATAAATAATTAAAACATCATTGTCGGGCGCTGTTTTTTTTCATTTGAATAGATGTATACCAATTATACTTTTTAACGGCTTCGTTATTGATCAGTTTCAGGCTAAATTCCTAACGGATACAATCCTGCCTCGACATACTAATAAAGCTTACATATTTCAGCCAACATTAATAACCTGAACATCGCTGAACAACAAGGGTCGAGTAAACTGGAATAGCTAAAGCACTAACAGAGTAAAATATCGACTTGTAGTCAAACTAACACTAATGTCTGGCACGACTAAGACCAAGCTGAAAATAACGTTATACAAGCACATACATATTTTTAAAGCACATCAAACAATCTGCACTCTAACATAATCAACACTAGAATATCTTGGGCCGATCGCTCAACACTGGGAAATGACAGAAGTAAGATGCTACTTAATACGACTTCCGTCAAAATTATGTAGGCGTACTATAGACCGGAAACATCTGTAGAAACCTAAAATACTTTATGGAATTTTTCAGGGAATACTCATATTTCCCTTCACAAATTTTAAAGTAAGAAACACATAACACTCATAGGAATTATTGTTTTCATAAGAAACACCATTATTTTTTATTTAATATTGTTTTGATGATTTTTCTATTCGAACAATAATGTAATAGGGTGGAGGGGGAGGGGGGAGGGGAAGGGGGCAGAAAGTAAGTGTAAAGTAGTGCTAGTAGTTGTTTTTAGACTCAGATAAAAATGATAACAAAACAAATAATCATCAAGGTCTATGAACAGTACGTGCTTCTAATAGGTCATCTTTACGTAAACTGTCACCATGAAGTGTTTGTTCATTACTCGTGTTTGTACTTAGAAATGTAAATTTTTCAGTTTGTCATTAGTCTGGGATTGTTTACTTTTATTTTGATAATTTCTTATCGGACTGATTGCACGTTATTTGACTTTAGAGGTAAAGAAAACCATTGCTTAATATTTGACAAGAAACTGTAAAAAAATACATCATTAAAGGTGTTATTATTTATTTATTACATTTTATTAATTAACTGATATAATAATGTTTAAACGTATCACTAACATATTTAATATAAACGTACACCATAATGTTCGCAGTGTAGAATAAAAATACCCTTTTCCATTAAACAAATTTATTCAGAATATAAAAAGCCTACTTATTACTACGAATGAAACCATGCTATTTGTCTAAGTGTGCACCCCTACAAAGATTTATTTCAATAGCTTAATGGTTTTTACCGATAACATATTTGAAATACATAACTTAACAACAATTGTATCGTGGCCCCTCTTTACCTTGTTATTTAATCTAGCAAAACCCTCTTTCCATGAAACTATCAGACATGTTATCAGAAACAAATTTTCTCAAAACACAAAACGTAATCCCAACAATTGCTAACCTGAAATGAAATAAACATGTTGCATATGACTGGGCCATTTATAACAATACACCTCTATTCAGTAATTCTAACAATCCATCAATGTCAACTTACCAAGCAGCACACAAGGGCAAACTACCAGTAAAATATTGCATTTTTACTTCTCCATCAATAGCTAGTGTATGGAAAAAGTATTGTTATCGTCAAAACTTTAGAATTTGATTTATCGGAGGAAAAAATCGAAGTCAAGCTTCCAGATGCCATAAAGTTGTTTTTATTTTTTTCTAGTTGAAATCTGTCTGTCTATATGGAAATAGTTTCGTATTTACTGAGTTGCACTGATCTTGAAATTCGCTAAGAATAAGTTGCTTTCTTTGCTCTCTCGCAATGGATTGCGTTATACAGTCTGGTAAAGTGGTAAAAAGGTGACAATAATGGGTTTACTTGCCTTAGGCAGTGTGTTTATAACTATAATGGTTATTGTTCAGGTGGAGCTGCGCTGGTGCCGTGAGTCGAACATTGCTGAAGTTACAGCTCTCCAGACGCCGCCTTATCATCCCAGCCGCCACGGACAACAAACGCTGCAGACTTGAAAAGGTAAGATATTACAACTAACATTTAAAACAATAATTGTATGTACTTAGCTCTTGAATAAGCTTGTAACATTGAATGCAACGTATGGAATAAAATATATCGCGTTCTTCCAGTTCAATAAGCCCCATTCAAGGCTGATTTAAAATGTTTCTCTCTCAAAGCCATTCCCTCCAGTTTTTCTCTCGTTCTTCCAGTTCAGCTTTTAGTCTTGTAGTGTTATTTTTAATCTACGTTTAATACTTAAAATCCTACAAAGTATGAAATGAAATACTTTAAAGAAAATTGCCCAAGATATTTTAAATTAATAAGAGAGTGTTTAGCCTAAATGAAGGTGATGTAAAATATTGGTTTTGTGGCTGCAATTCCCTAGTTTTGACTTCCCTGCACACAGGGTGTGAGTTGGTGTAATATTATAACACTTTAAACAGAACAACAAATGTCTGGCATTTTTACGAACACGTTAAATGTTCTTGGTCAATAATCCTCACATACCAAAGTTGATTTATGTTTACTGTAACGTGTAAAGCTGTTTCAGTTTTAAACAAATATATCAGAAATACGTACGAACCTCATGAGTTTTAAATGTTATTACTGTATTATTTTGCCCTTTTTAAAGCTAAAAGAAAAAAGCTGTTTTTCATATGATTCAAGTTGGGATTTCGTATATGAGCCCATGAGCCAAATACACTATTAGTTAAAATTCAAATATATAAAATTCAAAATAAAAAAAAAAAAAAATTTTTAATCCAAAACTTTAAAAACCCGATTTTATTTTTTACCACTGTAGATTAAAGCAAATAACGTTGTATTTTAAATCAATAACCTAAGTTAAGTGGTTGTGAAAAAACGCACTTAACAAATGGTAATCTTAAAAGAAAAATGTATTTAGTTTTTTCAAAATCAATTTTATGGAAACCATGATTTTTGTTTTATCAATGAGTTCAGATCTAAAACTATATAATTTTGGTGTTCAAACTTGTGTGTTGCGTCATTCCGTTGTATATTTATAGTGATATCTCTGCATCCATTCTCTCATGACTGGTTGTATGACTGGTCAAAATCGATAGCCTTTTACCATCTTTTATGTATATTTATAGTTTTGTTTATGAATATAGTATAAGTGTAAATACATTTTGAGGTGTTGTAAGAGGGTTTATACTTACATTCAGAAATTAATATAATTAATGGATTTGCCTTTTTAACGACTGTTAATAACACATAAAAAATTGATCCCATTACACAACCGACTTGACATGTCACAGGGTTTATTCATGGTATGTGTATTATTTATTAAAATTTAATTCAAGTTGGGATTATAAGGATTGTTTTAAACAAAAGTGTTTTGTTTGCCAGCAAAAAAACATTTTACGAACCATTAGCACTTACATTTTAAAAATATGTTCGGGTTTAAATAAAAATAGCCGGTGTAATGTTCTCTAGCCACTGTAAGGAGATCTCGTAAACTTGTTATTAAATAAATCCAATAAAATATTAAGAATAACATGGATTCTTTGAGAACCAGTGTGATGGAGCCCTGAGCCCTAAGGGAAATATATTTTTATTTTGAACCGTCTGAAGGAAAAACACTTTAATAAGACACGTCAATCGTCCAACCTGATGATGAAATAAAAACGTAGTTGGCCAAAACAAATTCGTTAGGGAATTAAGATTTACGATATAGTAACTTAAGTTACACCGCAGACATATTGCTTTGCAACACAGTACTAAAATATATTCAGAAAAATGTAAAGTGAAAAACGATTAACTACTTACATTTTATTGTTACTTTTTATTGGAAGTCTCGGGTTTGGTTTACCAAGTTTAAATTAATGCCATATTAGTTGAACTCGTAGTTAATATAGAATAGGATCCTTAGGCCTTCAAATGAATGTAATTATATAATTAATGTAGATGAAAACATACCGTGATTGTTTTTTGTAATTGCAAGTAGACTTACGCCTCCTACGAGCTTTCACTATACCGGAAAATTATATGAAAAGTCATGTAAAACATCGCAAAATAAATTATTTTCGTTTAGTATTAGGTTTACCAATGAAAATATTTGTAAACAACATTTGTTTGGTTTTTATTCTATCAAATATATGAGTACTACGCGTTCATTTACTGTTCAGTTGAACTTTACACGTAACCTTCATATCCAAGCTATATCATTAATTAAGTGGGCTAGTGATTACTGTACTATTGTGATTGCAAGAAGTAATTGTTAATGTAAGAACAAAGTTCAAAGTGAGACCGAATAAAAACACGGCAACGTATGATATAAGTACAGTTAATATAACCTTTTGCAGACCCAAATTTGTTTGTCTGTAGCAAGCTTGATTGAGTAACGGCCAAGCGGCCTGTATAGAAATTTAAAGGAAATTCATCCTAAATATTTTTACTGTAAGAAGTTGCCAACTGACAAATGTTATACAAAGATCAAGTAAAGTTCATCAATAAAATACAGTACTTGTTTCGTTGAAGTTACGTACATTTTCAAAGTTGTTTCTATTAAGGTGTAGCTTATAGTTACTAATAAGGCTATTTTTAGAAACTATTAATTTATAAAAAAACATAAGGTTGGTTGTAAATACCGATTTGAAAACTCAATATAAACAAAATCAATCTCATTGTTACATGTTACACAGTGATTTAGCACGAATACAAGTTACAAAGTGTTTGTTTGGTGTAAATTATAAGGTGTAAATGTGTTTATGTCCTGAGTACATTTTAAATATATTATTGAAAATTTAAAGTCATAATATCGAATCTTACCATCATACTAAGTTTGTAGAGTGGAAGTATCCTTTCTGTATTAGATTAGACGAGATTGTTCGCTCACCTGGCTGACCAAAATGACATCCGAATTATATCTTGAATACTAAAAGGCGTGATATCGACATTGCATGCTAAACAAATTCAACCACAATTAACCAAATAAATAACATTTACCTCCCTGCTCTTGAACTTGAGATTTAACCTTGATATGAGCCTTTTCAACGTACTCACTTTAAAATAATAATTTGTTTGAACTGAATTTTAATAAATATACCCTAAACCGATATTCAGTCAATAGCCTTCACTGTCGCCAGGTAACCGAAGATAACCTACCCAGAATGACCCTGAGTTTCTCTACCCGGCTGGTGCGAGGAGGCAGCGCTGTCCAGACCGTCTACTGGAGGGTGGGCCACCCAGGTGCCCGAGTAGCGCCCAAGCTGGTCAAACACGGGCGCATCTTCGTGTTCCAGCGCCAACCTCAAGCCACGCTGCTGCCCGCCAACGTCACCAACAGACTGTCTAGGCACCACGTCAAACTGTAGAGGTGAGTGGGTTGTGGCTTATACTGTAGGAACGTTCTGGCTGAAGACAAGTACGGTTAGAGTAACCATGCTCGTGGTCAGGTAGGAGAAGGAAACTTGAAGGGGTTAAGGATCCGGTCTACCCTTTCCGCACAGAGCTAAGGAAGGGTTTGCTGGATCTCTCTTTAAAGCTGCTACATACACCCTTTAATTAATGTTAAAATTTAATATTAAAGAGGAAAATATTATCTAAAAATATATCTTTTTACTTTTGTATTTTATTTTTAGCTGAGCAGTATTTACAAGCCCTTTTTATTATAAAAAATTAGTTTTTTAAAACTACAACAATTTAAGACAGAAACATTGTTTTGAAATAAAAAAAGAGCATGAGTAGGATTAACTTTTTTTATCAGATCCCATTTAGAGTGTGTTGGTAACATAATTATCGGAGCTGCAAGCAGAGGTCCTGCGTACCTCCGCAATGCTCCTTTCCATATCTTAACATTGTATTTTCATGCGGTGGCGCATATTTTTCCGCAGGGTAGTCTGGTGGCACTTGGAGCCTATAGGAGGTAATGCCAGTAGTAAGAGATTAAAGAATTTCATCATAGAAATATACAAACCAGTACGAGCAAGTCAAAATGCAAATCAGTAAACTAAATAATTTTAAAATGAGGTTTTAAAATGTGCAACAGTTTAATTTTTAATTGTTATTATTACGGCTTTTATGCACGGATAAAAGACACCTACATGTTTTATATCAGTTTTAAAATATAATAGACTTGATTTATAAATCAGTATATTTACTGCTTATATACAGGGTGTCCCCGAACTCTCTACTGACCTTTTCAGGTATTATTCCTGGACTAAAGACAAACTGAAAGATCATATACAAATTTTCTGAAACTTAACTGTTGCCCGTACAGCAGGCATTTTGTTTTGTTTTTCACATAAAAATGTTTAATTTGAGAACGGCTCTCTGTAATAAATTGAAATTTGGTAGATATCTTTATGACCAAATAACTCATTCCAGGAAAAAAATGATTATGTACATAATTTATTTTCAAATTGGTGGCCATTTAAAATCTTTAAACTTAAATAACATAAAAACTGTAAATGTTAACAAAGTTAAAGTGATCATGTTTTATTTATAATATTTCATTACAAATTCAACGATACCAAATTAAAGAAAATCGGTTTATTAATAAGGAAAAAAACCAATTTGTAAGAAATTGTGCATTAAATAATATCCGCCGTCATTGTGTAACATCACTGATATTTAGCCACAACAATCAGCTGTGTTAATTGTTAGCTGCAATCTGCAATAATCACCGGACCCTTGGATTTTTATGTATGGGTAAAATGAAGGATTTAGTCTATTCTACACCTGTAGAATGTGAAATGGAACTGGTTGGTGGAGTTGTGGAGGCTGCTTGATGCGGTAATTCAAGAAAAACAAAATTTGGAGCTGTTTGGTAGTCTTTAGCGATCGCTTCACACTGTGCAATCAAATTGGCGGTGGACATATTGAACATCGCTTGTAGGTATAACAGAAACTGGTTAGAATCGGAAACAGTTATTTTTATTTATAAAATCTGTTTGTATTTGGCTGTAATAGTAAAACTAATCTCAGATTTACCTTAAGTAAATAAAGTTGGTGTTTTTGTAATTTTGGATATTTTTAAATGTATGTTTTTATAACAAACATCTAAAATCCTACAACTGGTAAGAATATTATAATCTCAGGTCAACAATGTAAACCTGTAATCAGCTGATTATTGCAGAAAAAAATTAAAACAGGTGATTATTGTGTGTGTGTAACGAGCAGTGATGTTACACAATGACCGTGATATTGTTTAGTGCGCAATTTCTTTCAAATGAGTTTTCTCCCTTGTTTAAAAACCGATTTTCTTAAATTTGGTGTCGTTGAATTTGTAGTTAAATTTTCTAAATAAAATATATTACTTTAACTTTGTTATCATATACAGTGTTTACGTTATTTAAGTTTAATGATTTTAAATAGCCGCCATTTTGAATATAAACATTGTAACAAAATAATATATTTTCTTGGAATGAGGTCTTTTGGTCATAAAGCTGTGTACCAAATTTCAATTTATTACAAAGAGCCGTTCTCAAATTAAAAATAGTTATGTGGAAAAAACAAAATGGCGGCTGTACGGGTAACAGTTGAGTTTTGGAAATTTGTAATATAATACATTACTTTGTCTTAAGTCCAGGAATAATACCTGAAAAGGTCAGTAGAGAGTTCGGGGACACCCTGTATTAAAGTTTTAAAGCTTGTCAAGGGTTCTGAGTGATATCTAACTGAAATCAGAAAACTGTCACTTACTTTTCCGTTTTAACCCTGTTTTAATAAAAAAATATTAACTATATAACGTATTTAGGTTCTTCACCCGTAAAATATTAACATTTTCAGAAGTGTTCGCAGTTTATTTACGTATAAGGTAATTTTACATACCCTAAAGGGTATAGGGTATAGGGTCGTTTTACATTCTAAATCCCCTATGGTTTTTAAGGTTGTTCAGTCAAAAATGTTGACGGAAAGATAATTTGTTTCCACATATTGTGTACGGTATAGCGAGAGAACGAAACATTTGGTTTGTTCTTTATCAAACTAACATGTCAAGTTTTCACAGCAGGAACAAACAATGAACAAGTAAACAATTTGTGAAGGCGGAACTTTTCTCAATGTTGGTATAACCAAGTTTACATGAATACCAATTGCTAAAACTTTATTTAAAGGTTGCGTGCCTCGTGCCCTTACCAGGCGACCTGGTAGACGGGAATGTTTATGAAAATATAATAACTCCTCGAGGTATTTGTCCTTATTGAGAACATACTTTAATATCACAATACATGTTTATTTGTTATGTTACAGATATCGAATGCATTCCATATTACACCCATTTAAGCTGTTATAAAGAAGAAACTGAACTTTGTATGGATAGAACATTGAAGAGCGAAGAACCGAAACAATATGATAAATCACGTACAAATATTTTATATCAGTTAGTTAAATATACATACCTTGGAATAACAATAAGAATTCACACCATTATTATTTATTGTCAAGTTTAATGTTTGGTGGAGATGTACTTTTACATTTTTAATAAAATGAAGTTTAAAACTTGTTTGAAGGAACAATCATGAATGCTTTTCCCTTAAAAATATATTTGCGGGATGGAACTTAAAAGTGAATTTATCATTAGCACCTTAAGTACATACTTTTGTTTTAATGATTTTTTTTGACAGTATCATTAAAACAAAATACCCCCGTAGCAGCAAACACACACACACACACACACACACACACACACACACACACACACACACACACACACACACACACACACACACACACACACACACACACACACACACACACACACATTTTGAACGAATGGTGTTTTTGGCATCTGGGGACCTCAAAACGAAAATTTATCATGGTCCCGGGCCTAGGTCTTACCATGCCGACAACGGTAATAGCTGCTTCCCTACAGGGGAAATTCGCTAATTCCCTGTAGAGGAAATTCGCTGTAGAGGAAATCCGCTAAAACACAATTGTATATGATAGTAAAGCCTGTATTCGTAGTTATACATGCATCACTTCCACACGCGTCATTACGATTATCATGAAAGAGAAAACCACAAGAGCCAATGTCGTAAATACTGTAAAATGATTTTCCAACAAAAATGTACTTACGGAACAATATTTAAAGTTGAACTCCACCTTCTTCCATAAAACCTATGTGGGGTCAATAGAAGAGAAATACTTTGTTTAAATACTGCCAAAGTATTGGGACATACTCCTTAGTCTATAATTGCCTACTAGGATTAACAGTTCACAAATATTTAAAGTCCAGAATGAAGATTACAAGTAAAACGAGTTCGCACGCAGCACGCTGACGTGAGGGAAGTTAATTTCCACATTCAAATCTTTTAAAACTCAAAACCAGTGTAAAAACATAAATTTATTCCAATTTAATTGAAATCTGAAAACATTGATTTTTTTGGCTGTTCTGATGATCCTGGTTTCATTTACCTGCAATGCTAGGATACAATTTTGCGCATTATAGGGTTAGGAGAAGGTCCAGTCAGGCTTGAAATTAGGGGCGTGGTTGCTGGGGATGATACAAATACACCAACAAATGAATAAAATGCTTTTCTAATGTAAAAACCCCATAAGACAAGTACTGTGTTTAGCCGATACACATTTTCTTTAATAACTCGGTAAATATTTGTGCTAGAATGACGAGAGAGGGCTTACAACTTTCGATTTAGTAATTTCCATCTTAATTTAAGCATTAATTTTACGTCCGGGGCTTTTCTGACCCTTTTTGGGCCCAAAAACCCGAAATTTGAAAGACTAATCCCCAAAAAAGAGGGTTAGAGTTTTCCGATTGTTTTGCCCAACAAACTTGTCCAACTGATTATAGAAAGGAACGTGCCTACCAAATTTGAAATAAATCGGACAAAAATTGCGACCGCTAGAGTGCAAACACACACACACACACACACACACACACACACACACACACACACACACATATATATATCATCTTTTAACCAAAAACAAAACTGAAGACATCATAAATCTAACAAAAGTTGTAACAAATCAAAACTATTTTGAATACAAATCTAAATTCTTCAAACAAGTTGATGGTTTAGCAATGGGATCACCACTTTCGGGTCTCTTGGCAAATATATACATGGCAAACTTAGAAACAAATAAAATACTTAATGAATGCAATCCACACCAAAGTAACATCTTATACTGGTATAGATATGTGGATGATATAGTTTGCCTTTATAAAGGAAATGAAAACGCATGTGCATCATTCTTAGAGTATCTAAATCAAATATCTGAAAAAGTAAAGTTTACCATGGAATCTCAAAAAGAAGAAATCAATTTCCTTGACCTAACCATTGGTAAGAATGATTTAAAACATACATTCAAAATCTATAGAAAAGCAACACAAACAGATCTCATCATACCAGCCAACTCTAACCATCCTTGGCAACACAAGATGGCAAGTTTCCATTCAATGGTAAACAGATTAGTACAAATCCCAATGAGTAAAAAAGATTTTGACAATGAAAGAAATACCATAAAAAGTTTGGCAATTAGAAACGGGTACAAACACAATTTAATAAATAAACTAATTAATCGGGCAAAACTCAAGAAGAACAAAATTGTTATACCCGACAATGACCAAAACAAAGAATATTTATGTGTACCATATAGCTCCATACTGAATAAACCCATAAGAAAAACTTTTGAAGGGTCAAACTATAAAATGAGTTACAAAACTAGAAATAACTCTTTTAAACTTATCCAGAAATTCTCTAATAATCGCCAAAACCAACAAGAAAATAAATATAATAAAACTGGAATTTACAAAATTAAATGCAAGGATTGTCCAAAATATTATATAGGGCAAACAGGAAGAAGCTTTTCATGCCGCTTTAAAGAGCACCTTCAAGCAATTAAATCAAATAACCATACGACTCAAAGATCGATGTTTGCCGAACACATTCTTGATTCTGACCATCAATACGGCAAATTAGAAGAATGCATGGATGTTCTCGAATATGAAAAGAAAGGAGAAAAAATGAACACAAAAGAAGAGCTCCACATTTATATGAACTCTAAAGCCGATAAAGACATCCTTAATAAAATGAAAATACAACAACTAAATCCTATATATGAAAAAATAAGAGAAATTAGAAACAATAGACAACGGATATAAAATAGAACCAACTTAACCCAATAAGATTGAATGAAAAGTTTCTACATCTGTTTATTTTCATATTTTAAGATTTAATTATTTATTTTAGCTAATAATTTTTAGGTTATTTTACTTGTACACTGTGAACATGACCTAAGTGTCGAAACACGTGTCAGTAATACAAAATGTTTCAAAAAAGAGGGTACTCTGGTTATTGTTTTTATTTAATTTATATATATATATATATATATATATATAACGTTATTTATATATATATATAAAATTTTGAACGACCCCCCAAAACGTGTTCAGGGGGTCACGTTAGGAACTTCTATGGTGGTCCCGGGCTTAAGTTTCACCGGGCGGGTCATGCTAATAGTTCACTTTCCATAGGAAATTCACTAATAATGTAAAATACATTTTAGAGATACCCATAACATATATTTTGTCGTTGGATTTATAAACGTCAGATTATTTCCAGGTAATGAGTTATGTATACAACTTCAATAACTAACACATTTGTTAGTGAATTTCCTATGGAAAAGTGAAATATTAGCATGACCCGCACAGTGAAACTTAAGCCCGGGACCACCATAGAAGTTCCTAACGTGATCCCCTGAACACGTTTTGGGGGGTCGTTCAAAATTATATATATATGTATATTTATGTATATATATATGTATATACATATATATATACATAATATATATATGTATATGTATATATGTATGTTTGTTTTCGGATTTCAATAAAATTGGAATAAATGTATTTTTTTCACTGGTTTTGAGTTTTAAAAGTTTTGTATGTGGAAATTCACTTCCCTCATGTCAGCGTGCTGCGTGCGAACTAATTTTAAATTTACACTGCATTACTTTACGATAAAGCCCATATACTAATGTGATTTTATCCTTTCATTTTATAGTTAACAAGAGGGTGGTTTTGTGTTTGTGTTTGCATATGTTAAGGTATCAACTAAAATCTCCAATTCCAGTCTCTACGAGGATTACTCTGCGTTCGAACTGCGATTTAATCCAAGAGATGTTGCAGATGGTATCCTTGTGAGTTACGTGAGATCGATACACGGTGTGATCAAACATAAAGGTTTTGTTACTACTTTGTTATTATTATAATTTAATAAAGTTTGGACATATATTACATAATTACTGACCGTTCAAAAAAATAAACTGGAACCTACCATGTTTTTTTTAATAATAAATAATAAAAGGCGAAATTTAAGAAAATATTTGTAATTGTCATAAAACATTAGGTTGCAACAAAATATATAACTAATTAACTTTGCTATTTAAACATCTCTGCAATAATTAGTAGAAGGGAAAAACTGCAAATGCTGATATATTTCACCTTTAAGTCACCTTTGTTGGAAATAACGTACGTATTTTTTAAAGACTCTGAAAACCTACATTAGTAAACAAAATAACATTGCAAATTTCTTTAATGCATTTTTATATTTTTCTCTCCATCCTGTTAGCAATAACATCAAATATTAAATGGTTGGTTTTGATATTTTGAAAACGGTTTGAATAAAAATGTTTATTTTTTACAAATTACCTTGTCACAAAAGTAAACTCAAAAATACCCCCGTCGCAGCAAACCTGCATACTCAGCGAATTTTCAATGAATATATATAACATAACACATTAAAACACTTAACAGGATTCATAAGAAATGTATTCACAAACAAGCGATATTTAAAATATTAATTATTCCCCATAAGAATAAGATTGGGGATGAGTACGCAGGTTTGCTGCAACAAGGCACACAAAATAATGGGTTTTTATGCAAATATCAATAGAACTCATCTAAGTGAAGTCACATACCAAGTTTCATCCATATACTATAAATTCATCCATATATTATAAATAAGCGATATATAACATTTTAAGTATTTTCCATAAGAATAACATGGGGACCAAGTACCTAGGTTTGCTGCTATAGGAACCATAGGCGAAACATTTTTTTGTACAAAAAACAATAAACCACAACCAGATCAAGCCATATACAAAATTTCGCCAGTTTATGTTCATAAATAAGCGAGACATACAATTTTTCTTTTTTTCCATAAGAATAACATTAGGCAACGTACTGTGTTTAGCATTTTCAATATCTCGGTAACAAATTGACATAGAGCAATGATCAAAATACCAAATTGTTTGTTTTTCAAGCTGAATTCAATGGTATAAATTAAAATCAGATTTAAATTAAAATTACATGTAAAAACTCCAACAAACACATTTTTGGGGTACAAAACCCCCCAAAACAGTGAACTTCCAGATACCCAACACAACTTACAACTTTCGATTTAGTAATTTCCATCTTAATTTAAGCATTAATTTTACGTCCGGGGCTTTTCTGACCCTTTTTGGGCCCAAAAACTCGAAATTCATTCCACCATAGAAGTTCCTAACGTGATCCCCTGAACACGTTTTGGGGGGTCGTTCAAAATTATATATATATGTATATTTATGTATATATATATATACATATATATATATACACACAAAAGGGATACTAACTAATTATATATATTAGTTCTTTTAATATTCTTCGGATGGTGCGATTCATCTGGTTTTCGAACTCGTTCAAATAAATGGTACTTTACACATTTGTACCAAATGTCATTAAGATCGGATCTGTTTTACTAGAGTTATCGTGCTTACGGACACATATATATATATAAATAAGTATATATATATATATATACATATATATATACATATATATATATATATATATATATATATATATACATACAAATTTGAACGAATTATGTTTTTGGCATCTGGGGACCTCAAAATGAAAAGTTATCATGGTCTCGGGCTTAAGTCTTACCATGAGACCTACGGTAATAGCTTCTTCCCTATAGGGGAAATTCGCTAACAACGTAACACAATAACAGAATATCATAAAAACAAACTCAACATAACATACAAAACAATATACGTATAAGAAATTAAAATAAAATAAAGTTGATATTTCCAGTTTTACTCAACGAAGCTAAAATTCGTGGCAGAAGCAAAAAAAATCTTTCAAGGGGAAATACTATCCTTATGGGACCTTTTTATTTAATGTTCTGATCAATTAATATTTTCCCTGTACATAGGCACGCAGACGAGCGAAACTTAATAGTTATAAAAGCAAATTTTCTGAAAGAACTGTTTTCAATTTTGTATTATGGTTGTAAAAACTAAAATTAATATTTTAATTAAAGAGGGTACTTTGGTATATGTTTTAATTAGTAAAGTTAATTGCCCAGAAGGAAAGGTCATGTTGGAGTGACCCTGTGTAGGATGTCTGACATCCTATCAAGAGTCACCGCTTATTTGCCAAGGCGGGCAAAGTGTAAAGTTCATTACTTAAAAATTGACAGTCATCGCGTAGTGACAATGAATTGAGAATGACCTTTTTGTTGATATATCAATTAAATACACACAAAAATAACCTTATATCACTTCGAAAACTTAAAAAGTAAACGGTGCCAGAAAACTGAAAAATTCTTATACCATTGGTCAAGAAATTTCCTTCTATTTACTATAAGTAGAACATAAATTACGATGTTCTTTTTCAACCATAATTTAGTTAACTTGAAAAACAAAGTTCAACCAGATCCCATTATTGGAGGTATTCCAGAGCCATTCGCTGCATACAGTCGTTTTTAAGGGGGGAATTCCTCCTCTATACCCGGGGTTGGGTGGCAACCATTATGAGAACATATTCTGTATATCCTCTATTATTAGTAAATTTTTCCCTTAACCTATATCCTAAGTTTAAATTAAATCGAACAATAAATAAAACATAAATGGTAATTTATTAATTCTCCAAAAGGAAAACACTATACAGCGTACTACGTTTACAACTAATGAAATATTTAAATTTTCCTTGCAATTGTCGGTTATACAATAATTATATTTTATTTTTTATGATCACAGTTTTTATAGCTCTTTTAGCTATTTTTGGAGGATATTGATAATAATGCATAATCGTAAATAAATTGTAAATTTTATGGCATTACCTTGGAATTATACTTTAATATTAAATGCCATCAGCAGAGTGTCTAGAAAATATACCGACCAAAGTCTTTTTTCTAATACCAAAGCCCATTTTCTTCTCTTTTGACGTTTTTTTACGAACTCTTTTTTGATTAAAACAATCGTATATCGGCAGGTTCTTGCGAACGCTTTTAAAACATGAGCCTTACTTTTACATCAGAACTATGACTGCAATTAAAATGAGGGGGCTGAAATGGGGGGGGGGGGATGATTGGAGATCATCTGAAACAAGGATCACGCCAAAACACAGTCTTTATATATTCAGGCTTATACGCAGGTGACTTTCAAGGAGTACGTGTTGAAGCTCTCTGTATAAAAAGGTGGTTTTCGTGGTTATACCTTTAAATCAGTTTATATTTATATGCAGCAAAACTCATATTCTTAAAAAAGATCGAAGAGTTTTTATGAATACTAATGATAATTAAAACTAATAAAATATTCAGTGAACATAAATATTCCCTGAATTACAAGGTAAATTTATCTAAAAAATTAAATATTATTTAAATACAATTTATACACTCAGGCTACGATAACACAGGATAAATTATCACATGTTCTTGCATGACATACTATCGTAGTCATAAATAACCCAACTTTCATAATGTACATCGAAGGTACATTAAGTGAAAAATTAATATATTTATTTTGTTACGATACCACAAATAAAATATTAAAAGAATAATATCTGCTCCAGTAAAAATTTGCAGGCTCTGGTATTTTATTAATAATGCATTTTTTATATACTTATTTCACATAACCATTCTATGTTACATTGGGAAATCAATTGCAATCTTAAGACTCATGAAATGTAAACATAAGACAACAAATTAACTGTAGGCACGCAACAATTGATTCTGTAAAATATACTTGGAAATGTATTTCTCAGGATTAATTCTCGAGGGATCATTTTTGAGTAAATTAGAGTCGCGAGAATATTATCTGAATTATTTTAAAATGCTGGCTGAGAAGCTGAAAGACGAAGATTACTGACGTTAGCAATTAACTAATGATGGAAAGGTGGAAAATAGCTCCATCAGGTGCAGATGTTGTTATTTCCACGTATTTCACGATGAGGAGTAAATATAAAATCTTGTACAATTACCTCTTTAAAAGTCTTAAAGACACGTCTGCTTAAAGTGAAACGAATTAAATAACTTGAATAATGATATTTAATTATTTGAATTAGAGTAAACGCATTCACTTATAAATTAGGAGAAGAATTTCCTCTAAACTTAATGACAAATTACGTCTCGTTTTAAAGGTAATCACGTCTCTTTCAACATAATCAGACCCCCTTCTTCCTAAATGGGGTAAAGGATTAAATACTAAAACAGTTCATATTTGATGCAAGTTAAAAGTTATCATTTAATTGAAGACTTAAGGTTGAAAATGCGGTATAGTAAAAGCCAGTCACTGTATACTAGGACCGATCACCCATACATAACCCATTTATAAAAGAGGCCACAGAGTGCTTGTACGTGGTACGCACAAACAACATGCATTTTATTTGGGGAAATGATGATTTTTGTTGATTGATAATAAAAATAAATAGAGATACAAGGTTGGTGTAAATTAAAAAGTTGCTAGGATTTTCAAAACATTCAAGATGATATACTTTTTGGCATACGGTACTATTTAATTTTATGGAGGTTTTGGGCAAATTAACATTTAAAAAATTGTTGTATTTTTGTATTTTGGGTTGAATTAAGTCATGAAGCAAATCAGGGTAACGTTGATTTTGTACGAATTTTTAATCAGAACAAATATATGTCTTGAGGTTTAGCAGGTACAGGGTATTCCGTAAATGTCAATTTTCTTTCGAAAAATTGGCGGCCATTTTGAAATGGATAAAGATAAGTGAGTTATGTTTCCACCAAAATAGTCTGTTGTAGAGCTTTAAATTGGTGGGTAACTTGACATATGTTTATATGCATTTGATAATTCCAAGATTAGAACTAGAGACCCTCGGTTTTTTGATTAACCTGTATTTTTAACAAACTAAAAATATTGTTATGTCATTTCTTGAGGTCGATTTAGTGGTAAATCATTTTATTTCATCATTCTAGGACAATTTGTTTGTCTGAAATCTGTTTGAGACACCTTACGTGGCACCCTGCACTTTATTAAATTTACCCCTATTGATTTTGTTAAATGTCAGTATTTGAACTAAGTCCTATGTTTTGACGTTCCAAACATTATCTCCAGATTCGGGAAATCTTTGATTGCATACCAATTATAGAAGACGAGACCTATTTCTATAAGAAATTCATTCTCCTATAAATAGGACACTGATTAAACAACTTATAAAGAGGGATAATCTTCTATGGTAAACTTGCACACTACAAACATAAATTGGGAAGGCGGATAAGCTTTATTATATAAATGAAACTTTGCAAAATATTTAACTCAGTGTTAATTAAATGAGAAAATTTATTTATTTTTGTATCCACACTACCCAATGAATCTAATAGCTTCTCGTCACCATGAATAGGAAGCAAAACCGATAAGGTGATTAAGAAGAACGGAGTCAGCCACCATGAAAGAAAATAGATGGGGGTGAGAAGGTTCGCATGGTGATCAGAGAAAATTGTCTTACCGTAAAGAGAAGAAAATGAACGAGGCGAATAGGAGCTCACGAAACAATTATGGGTCGTGTTAAATATCATCTGTTAATGATCTGCCAGCGTTACACATGTAATTACACATGCACATTAATAAGTATGTAATAAATGTATGTATTCATTCACTTACGTAAACAAATTACATCTTAACTTTTTGTTGGGTAAATTTAGTAATCGTTCGTAACTTTCAAAATTAATATTAATCCTACGAGGGACCAATTGTAACATAGAGTGTTGAAATGACAACTATAGTTAATGCAATGTTTTACTCACCATTAAAAATAAAACTGGATTGTATTGATATAAATCGAATTATTCCATTCTAAACTTTCATTTGATCACAATTAAACATTTACTATATGAATAGGTAACCAAGCGATTTCTACAGGAAGAGTTTTAAACGTCTCCCCCTAATTTTACATTTGTCAAAATATAACGGACCACAGCCCGGTTTTTGAAATGTTAAACAAAAAGGTGTCAGTACCAATGTGCCAATAACGAAAGGTGATATTTAAAAAACAGATTACGGCATCAGTTTTAGCGTAAAAAACGATTGAAAATATTGGGTCACGTGCCTACATTTACATAAAAAAAAAATCTCATTCCAAAATGGTGGATCCAAGATGGCAGCCGAAAATTGTATTTCTTTCAAAATGAAGAAAATGCCACTATGGTCATCATCTGACGCAATTACGAGAACAGAGGCATGTCTTAAGGTTGGGTAATTTTAAAATCCCTTAGAATTATATTTTTTTAAAGTACCAATATCTTTTGAGTTTCAAAAATGAATTGCGGTATTATGTTCCCCGTAAAAATGTAGTTTAATATTATGGGTCACAACCCAACTTTACCTAAGTCAAAAATTCAAGTACTTACTACCCAAAAATGATCGGCTGTGATCCAGGGTTAATATTTTATCAATGTAGAAACAAAGTAGGGGACCTTTAAAACTCACTCTGTATAACGTAACAACAAAAAATAATGAGGACAAATAATTATTTATCCTCACCTCAATTGATTCAACTATACTAATTGAGGTGGGAAAATGTAAGCTAAATGATGGACCTCGTTGGTAAAAGTGATAAAAATATACTTTTTGACATAACTTTAACTTTGAGCTTTGGTTAAGGCCTCATACACAAACAAAAGTCCACGCCCGATAGAGATGCCTGAAATGACAGATAACACTATCGCGTCACATGACGTAACGGTTACAGCAGACGCAAGTGTTTGCAGGGACCAGCTGACGCGACACGAGCCCCACTGTTGGTAAACACCCCGTCCCGGCGTGGACCCTGAGTATATAACCCTCATGCTTGCACCGCACCGATAGTAGCTCAGATATCTCTGTACCAACACAGGCACTCTCGTGTGGACCGTTGATTTACTCACTTTACAGGTAAATACTACGTGTAATATCTTACTAACATGAATTAAGTTGGACTGAACATATTTGGTTATATATCTTATAGTGCAATTTTATATATAGGTTTGTTAACATACTAATATTTATATCTAGTTAAGTGTATACAACAATTAGATGTAAGTGCTTGGGGGAATTTTTACAAAATAGGAAATGTGGTTTTTAAACTTCCACATACAGAAAATCGTAGATAAACAAATTTATAAGATACTAAATAACTGAATTTGTTATAAAGAAATGAATCGTAAAATAGTTTGAAATTATGTGAAAATGTAAATATTGGTAAAATTCTTCAACGATCTGTATATATATATATATATACAGATTTTAGTATATATATATATATATATATATATATATATACAGTTTCGAACGAATGGTGTTTTTGGGGTCTGGGGACCTTAAAACGAAAAGTTATCATGGTCCCGGGCCTAGGTCTTACCATGCCGACTACGGTAATAGCTTCTTCTCTATAGGGGGAATTCGCTAAAAAAAAATAAATAAAATTATGCCAAGCAAAATTAAAATTTACGCTTTTTTACTTAGCTATTAAAAATATTGCTTTAAACAGTATATATTTTGATTGTTAACATGCTAAGCTAATTGTTTCTCATAAAATGAAGTTTTATGTTTAAATCCTTATTATTTTTACGTTAAGATATAACTTCTCATTTAATGTATAGTAAAGAACTTATAATCATAATTATAATTTGATATAGTCAATACAATCATATAGCCAATACAATTTGCGTGTAGTTTGATTGACAGACAATAATTACTTTTACTTTTGCACCTTCATTTGTATTAATACATCTCATTGTCAAGGCTTTGTTATGTATATTCCTAAAAGTTAGTATGCTACATATTATCATGAATAGACTCTGAAATTTAACAATTTAATATCTTAAATGGAAAACAAAATAGGTTTAATAACGACATATATGTAATTTAGTAATACATTCTTTAGTTCACTGCATACTAATATTATTGTTTTTAAAAGAAAATTACCGGAGTACCCTTCAAGATGATTTTTTATTTTATTTTACTTTTTAATTTAAAAAAACCTCGAAACACGTTTTAGTGGAATAAAAAATTTATTTTTAAGGGTACTCTGGTAATTTTTTTTTTAAAATAGTAATTTAGTAAATATAATAAACGTATGTATTCTGTTTATTATTTAGACTTATAGACACAAAAAAACCACAACTATCAGAAAACTGTAGGTCAAGACCGGATGTAACGTACGTGTTTTGTAACAATCAGGTATTCACAAGATGTTTGTAAAAACAGATTGACACGTGAGAGGATTATTCGGCAGTACAACAGAAATATGTGTTGTCCATACCTGTCACGAGTCCAACCTTCCACGAGCAAGGCACGTCAACAGGGCTCGCATATTTCAGTGAACACAAAAATATGGATTGATCTGTATACATCAAGCAATTGGATTGCAGCACGATAAGACTAGCTTATTAATTGGTATTAACTGGGGAAGAACTTAAAACATTAACAAACTATTATAACTCCTCTTACAAGCTTAACCTTCCAACAATGATTATTTCACCTCAAAATCGTAATAACCTTTTACAATTTTCAGCAAAAATATGACTCTGTCATGGGCAAGTCGCGTGGTGCGAGGTGGCAGCGCAGTGGAGACGGTGTACTGGCGTGCCACTAACGTCAGTGACTCGGCCACCAACAAGGCTACTAGTGGTGGCGCCAAGCTGGTCAAGCACGGCAGAGTGCTCAGGCTGAGACAGACTACCCCTCCCCCCGCCAACCTACACCACAGGCTCACCACCTCCGGCCCTGCCTCTACTACGTGATATTGTACTTAAGGTAGGTTTCAACATGGCAAACACGTATTGTTATGCATGCATAAATTATCGTACGTGATGTGAATTTAAGTGTTCGTTTATAATTATGATTTAACTTCATACTTAATTGAACTAAAAAAACAACACTAATTTCAAAATTAACCTCAACACATTACAAACAAATATTTTACAAAGTTTATAACTTTAGAGTTCAAAATTATTAATAAACTAAACACAGAAGTAGTAGATCGTTTTAGTGACCTAACTAATATTTTAATAATTATTGAAATTATCATCGCAAATTGATTGATTCTTTTATAATGGAATTTGAGAATGTTTGTATTTTGTAGATTATCATTAACGAAGTTTACAAATTGTAATTAAGATTTTTCATTCGTTTTAGAATCTGATTATTTATCAATTTGTTGTTTGTTTCAGATATCATCCCTGTACGCGAGTTCCTGGAGATCATAAACAACAACATTCAATTTAGTTGGCCACTCTAAATCTGTCATCACCAGTTCTCATTATTCGTTGCATTAGCATCGTACATTTAATTTATATTGAATTGTTTCTACGGTTTATTATTTTTGTGTATATTTATTTATTTATTTTATTTTGTATTTCCTCTTTGATTTTGTTGTGCAGTAGTACTTTTGTATATAATATATCACAGCAGTGAATAAACTAGTATTATTTTTAACAGTTTCTTAAATTATTACCCATAGTATTAGAATAATTGTTATTGTTTAGCCTTAAAACAAATAGATTTTACGAAATAATTTCTGCAAAACAATGCTTAAGTTTTAACCTTTAAAACCACATTACATTTTGAGTTTTAGTTTTAATACTGAGCTGGCTTTCTATACCAATAGTAATATGTGCAATTTAATAAGAAACTTCGAACGGGGCCATCGAACATTATTATACAGTAGTTGGATGAAAAGAATACTCTAGGGCACTTGGGTCTCAAAGATTGATGACTTGTTGGAGACAGCTTTAACAAGCCACTTAGGGTTTTAGGTGAGTTGTTGCTGAAGTGTTGTAATTCTCCATTATCCTTGGTAGTGTTTTGCTATGCCAAACTCTCTCTTTAAATCAAAATATTGGATTTGAAATGAGTTGTGTTGTTGAATTTGTATAAATACATAGTGTGACTTTTGGCGGTGTAATATAATTACTGATAAATACTTTTTTTAAATGAACGTATAATTATCTGAGCTGAACATTCAATATATATATATACAAGCAATCCAGAACTTATAAATAACTTTCTTTTAAGGATTACTTTTTTGTATGTGATATATGAGTTTCAATTGTTCATTTTAGCGAATTTCCCCTGTAGGGAAGAAGCTATTACAGTAGGTGGCATGGTAAGACCTAGGCCCAGGACCATGATAACTTTTCGTTCTGAGGCCCCCAGATACTAAAAATACCATTCGTTCAAATTCATATATACGTGTGTTTATAGCCACGATAACTTTCATAAAATTGGCTCGATCTTGATGAAATTTGGTATAAACGTGTAAGCAGCATCTATTTTAAAAAAAACAGACAGATCGCACCATTATAAGGGTTTTTCGGGGGGGGGGGTTTGTACCCCGAAAATGGGTTTTTAAACTTTTTTAATTTAATTTTTTTAACCCAAATTTTGGTTTACACCATTAAATTCAGCTTAAAAAACAAACGATATGGTATTTTGATCATCGCTCTACGTAAATTGGTTACCGAGATATTGAAAGTGCTAAACACAGTACGTTGTCCAATGGTAATCTTATGGAGAATAATTACAATTTTATATCTCGCTTATTAATGAAACTTGGGTGGCTTCATATGGTTGGGACTGATATTTGCATACAAAAATAATTTTGTGTGGTCCCATGGCAGCAAACCTGCGTATTCAGCAGCTATAATGTTATTCTTATGGAAAATAAGAAACTTATGATATCTTGCTTGTTTATGAACACAAATTTGTAAAAATTGTTATGTTGCTTCATCTAGTGGTGATCCATTGGTATTTGCATAAAAACCAGATTTTTGTGATCCTTGATGAAGCAAACATGCATACTCAGTCTTAATGTATTTCTTATGGAGAATAAATAATATATCATATCTTCCTTATTTATGAATATGCATTGATGAAAGTTGGTAAGTGGCTGGAGGATGAAAGTTCATGAGAGAAGTACCATTTTAAATTCGCTGAGTATGCAGGTTTGCTGCAACGGGGATATTTTTTAACTTAGTAATCTTAGTGTTCTAGGGTCAAGCTTTATTTAGAAAGCATGAATAATTAATAGCATTTTAGAGAATATACCAATGTTGCCAATTAGGAGTAGTGATGGGGGGAGATTAGGACAAACATAACCAAACAATGTTTGAGACTCTTTGACCGAGGTGCTAATAATAAATATTTCATATTTATGGAACGAAAGGTTTATTCGAGATTCAAAATCTACAACTATCATCCATAAATTTAAATATGAAATTCAAAATAAAATGGGTCTTTTGAAAAAAGACATTGGCCATTTACAATCAATCCTCACAATTAGCTTTTTCAGCCACAAATCCAGTGTATAGGTTAAACTATTATACAAATAGGACTGTCTTATTTGAAACTAAATACTGAGAAAATTTGGTGTGCTTGGGACAAGTTCAATGAAAATCCACCAGGCCCAATTGGTTGATCTGTATACATAAAGCAATTGGATTGCAGTACGATAAGATTAGCTGATTTTATACAATTGAAAAACAAAATTAGATGAACGCCTATCAAATACGTTATGAATTATTTCACAAACTGGTTTTCCAGTTGAAGACAGCATGAAAAGATTTCATTACGCCAGATATTTTCTCATTTAATTCTATGAGTAAAACCTTTTATTGTTTATTTTAAATATATACAATACAAATTCAGAAGTACAGAAATAAGTTCTTACTTACTAAAAAAGCTTCCGTTTTCTCTGTCATACCTGATTCCAAGGGCGCACCAATCTATTCAGCCGTTTTGTTTCAAACACAGCGCTGCCAAATTAAGGGTGCGCCTTACCCAGATTGAATTCATTGTTGTTTAGCGCCGCGCCGGCGCCGCCAACAAGCAGGGCCATGCATATTTACGCTTGAAGACCATTTTGTTTTCCTCGATCGCACTGTTATTTTACAGATTTCTACCAAACTATTTGCAGTTTCACACTTTCAAGATTCCAATCTAGGGATCATACGGTTCCTTTTCTCCAAAATAATTTTTCTCCATACGTTAGGAATCTTTAGAAAAACGCTTAATTTGAGAACATTACTAATGGCCTACCACTTATTTTGAATTAAAATCACGATTTTTAAATCGTATGATCTCTAGCTGAACATTTATTGAATTAAATAACATCAAATTATTTTTAATTGGTTAACAATTTAGCCTACAATGAGGGAGATGCCAACCCCTTACTTGAGCGTGCGGAAGGGAGGTACGGCGCACCCTTAATAAGGAAGTGTTAAGGAAACGTTTTTCTTTAAAACACATGTCAATCTTTTGTCCTTTTTTCAATAATAAATCAGAAGTTACCAGAATAATTATTTAAATTGTATATATTAATATGTACTACTTTATTAGCAAATTTCCCCTATAGGGAAGAAGCTATTACCGTAGGGGACTCAGGTTTTCTGCAACAAGGCTCACAAAATAATGGGTTTCTAAGAAAATATCAATAGAACTTGTCTAAGTGAAGTCACACACCAAGTTTCATCCATATACATTGAATGTTAAAATGGCGATATATAACATTTTAATTATCCTCCATAAGAATACCATAGGGACCGAGTGCCTAGGTTTGCTGCTACAGGAACCATAGAAGAAAATTTGTTTGTGCAAAAAACAATAAATCACAACCAGATGAAGTTTCATCATACCAATCATACCAAGTTTCGTCAGTTTATGTTCATAAATAAGCGAGATATAAATTTTTGTTTCTCAATAAGAATAACATTAGACAACGTACTGTGTTTAGCACTTTCAATATCTCAGTAACCAATTGACGTAGAACAATGATCCAAATACCAGATTGTATGTTTCTTTTAAGCTGAATTCAATGGTAAACATACAAATTTGATTAAAATAAAAATTACATGTAAAAACCCCTCAAAAACGATTTTTGGTGTACGAAACTCCCCTAAAATCCCCCTTCAGATGTTTTAATCGTCTGGTTCTCGAACCCGTTCAAATAAATGGTACTTTACACATTTGTGCTAAATTTCATTAAGATCAGACCTTTTTTATGAGAGTTATCGTGCTTACGGACACACATGCCCATATATATATATATATGTGTGTGTGTGTCCGTGAACGCGATTATTTGAGTAAAAAAGTCCGATTTCGATTAAATTTGGCTCAAATGTGTAAAGTGACATTCATTATTTTAGTTCGAAAACCAGAAAAGTCGGAGCATGGGAAGGAGGATTTATGGCGTTTTAAACATATTCCAAAAATCAGTTTTTTGCACTTTTCACCCTGAAATTGTTAAAACAAACAATTTTTGTTTTGCACGTTTTATAGAGCTTAAAAAACAAATAATATAGTGTTTTGAATCATTAACCTAGATTAAATGGTTACGGAGAAAATCCAAAAAAAGTGTTCATAAAATCTCCCATATTAATCTTATGGGGAAATGGTTAGTAGCTTTTCCTCAATTAATTTTACTGAAAACTTCTCATTTGCTTTTACCAATCAGTTTAGCTCCACAAAAAAATCATTTTGGTGTTTAAATTGTGATTCTTCGTCCAACCGTTGCCGAGATATTCAAAGTGCTAAACACAGTATGTTGCCCAATGTTATCCTTATGGAGAATATTTAAAATTGGATATATCGATTATTTATGAACGTATATTGATGAAACTTGGTATGTAGCTTCACCTAGTACTGGTATATTGATAAAAAAATTTATTTTTTGTTGATTATCCCCGTAGCAGCTAACCTGCATACTATTCCATAGTGTTATTCTTATGGAGAATAAGTAAAGTTTTATATCTTCCTTAATTATGAACATAAATGATTATAACTTGGTATGTAGCTTCACCTGGTTGAGTTATATTGATAATTGCTTAAAAGCACATTTCTTATCTCTCTCGTTGCAGCAAACCTGCGTACTCGGCCCTAATGTTATTCTTATGGAGAATAAATAAAATGCTATATATCACTTATTTATTTATGTATTTTTATGAAACTTGATAAGTTACTTCATGTGGTAATTAGAAACATGTGCATGCATTGGAAATTTGCTTAGTACGCAGGTTTGCTGCGACGGGGGTATTTGTATTTGGTTTGCAATGTGGTGAAAGGTGAACGTTGTCAAACTAATAATTTTGAAACAGGCATAATTTAATACGCAACACTTTAAAACAAAATTAAACGTAAACTTTGAGTAAAGTGAAGATTTTTGTTGTGTTAGTCTTAGAAATACATATGCATAAGTTCTAATTTTACTTAAAATAAATCTACAACTATCATGAATCAACGCGTCATCAAATGTCAGATGTACAGAGCTAAACACTGATTTTTTCACAGTCAGACATTTTTAAAAATAACATCGACGAAACTGTTAAATTATGAACACAGCAAACTGCCGCTAGCTGATGGCTCCCAACAGGCAACAGGGGACGCCCAAGCACTGGATTTGAATCAAATATTAAATCATTTTAAGAGTGAAGCGAAGCTATTTTCAGCTGAATTTGTAATATTTGTTTAATTACTTTGACACTTAATGGTGCCGTTTTTAAGACACCACCAGCGTAGGGGGAGTGTGTATGGGGGTTTCACTTCTAAATTAACTTTAGGCAAGATATTTGTGATTTCCACAGCATTTACAAAATTTAATCTTGGTTTTTTATATAAATAAATGCCCATCAACACGCATAAATGCAAAATAAAATAAACGGTATCAGGAAACTGACACATACTTTCTCCCTTTTAGTCCAACTTTAATGAATAAATTACTTTTTATTTACAAAATATAGAATACAAAGCACGGTCGAATGTACAGAAAATCTTGTAAACAAGTTGTTTTAAAAAACATCCACCCAAATCCCTGCTTTGGAGGCACTACATAATCCATTGCTACACTCGTGGTTTTAAGAGGGGAAATGCCCCCTATTCCCCCCCAGGGATATTAAGGGGCAACATATTTCAAATTTCCACTGTTGGCCAATGCTAACTTGACAAGCATATCAAGTTTGAATGCAATTTATCAATATATAAGAGAGAAATAGTAATTTTTGTATTCCCCATAAGAATAACATTGGACAACGTACTGCGTTTACCGCAAAATTAAAATTCCAATTTTCTCCGCAACCAGCAATCGTAGAATAGTAATTCAAAATACTAAATTATTTAGTTTTTTGAGCTCTTTTTAATGGTGAATAGTAATATTTTTTTATACTTATGTATTTTTAAGAAAAATCCAAAAAAACCTAATTTTTAATGTTTTAAGTCCTGTAATTTCTGAACCCACATTTTTACAGACATGCGGGTGGTGTCATGTTATTGGAAAACTAAAGTTCTACAAACGACCAAAGTTTAATCAAAATCGTTAGAGCCGTTTTTGAGAAATTTGGATTTTTCATGATTTTTGGTGGTTTTTGGGGGATAATTACCCTTAAAAATCAAAAATTCCAAAAAATGAAAAAAACGCCTGGAGATATCGTGGATTAGTACCTACATACCAAATTTCATAAAAATCGGCCCATTGGTTAGGGCTCTAGCTCTGTACACATCCACACAGACACACACACAGACACACACACACACACACACACACACACACACACACGGACACACACACACACACACAGACAGACATCACGTAAAAACCACTTTTTTGGGTTCAGGGAGCACCAAAACGAATATTTCCACTAACAACTCAAATTCGAAAATTTTTACGAAAACAATACTTTCTCCATATACTATGTATAGGGGGAGAAAGTAAAAGTAGAAGAAACCTGGTTAATTGGATGTATTTTTGTATCATATCGTGCATAAGTAGATACTTGACAAATTGACTGCGCACATGGTTGCGAATATGTGAATTATGCGAAATTTAAGTAAGAATTGGGATCAAAATTCATTTTTCAAATTGTGGTTATTTAGTATAGATGGTAAACCTACGTTTCAAGAATCTGAAATGTCTTTTAATTTTTATTGAAGTTAGTCTAAAATGGTTAAATTTAGTTCTCATGCAAGAGAATAAGCGTTGTGAAATTCATAAGAAAACATGCAACAGTAGCTGACATGCATTTTTAATGTTAAAATACACCTTATTGAAAAATGAAACCACATCTGATCATAACTTTCACATATAATAGCACAAATTCAGCTACAGAAAAATTGTAATAAATTATTCTTATGTCAGCTGTTTTCACAGCTTTCATAGGCTTGCTGTTCTTTGAGATACGCTTTACAAGCGCATCCTAAACCAGCTTTCTTGTGTGTTTCACAATTTGATGATCATTTAAGGTAACTCTGATTATACACTTCTAAAAATATAAAAATAAGTATTTTTACAGTATTCTTTAAAAGTATAAAACTACGAATTTAAAAAAAAACTATGGTAAATATGACTTGGTCCTACTAAACCAGCACTCCTATTACTAAAAGAAATAGTCAACCTAACCTTAACTATATGATTCTTTTAATGACTCTTAACTATATGATGACCTCGGGATTACAGACGAATAAACGTAAAGTTTCAAAACCAAACCAATAAAATCCGAAAAATTCTCGGACTCTGTATATACACCATTCACTTACAAATCATGATAAAATTTGGCAATAAAAACACAGTGGGGCAATTTTACATAACACTTAAATCATAAATATTTCATCACCAAGAGTGAGGGTCAGTGACAGATTTTTAAACATGTTTTTGGTTACCAAATTGGTATGACTGAGCGAGTGAATAAGTTTAGATATTAGCTAAGATAGCTTAACTTAACCTATTAAATAAAACGAAATTTTTCAGCAAATTATAGTTAACAAACTCCTAAATATTCGATCGAACACACTATTGATTTTTTTTTTAAATCAGAATTTTTAATTAAATTGGGCATAGCGAATGTAAGAATTCCTTTAAAAAATAATAACACATTATATACACTCCTTTGAATGGTTAATTTACATTACAAAGCAACGCATAGTTTATTATAGTGTAATATTAATTGATAATAAATATAGACAGTTTTGGAAAAAATCAACCGTAACTAAACTTGAAAAAGAAGTGAAATGGCCTGGAACACATAAAACGGCAATACATAGGCGGTTCAAATACACACTCCATATCACACATTTATGACCCACATTAAGTGCCTTTATAATAATGGTCGGTATTTACTTCTTACTGACAGTTTTTTACATTACTTTATGGCCTCTTTTTATTCAAAATCAACAGTAATAGATTGTCAACAATTATAAATATGTGGAAATACTCAAGGCAAAATCTTGAATCATCAGAATTTACAGAGTTCAACGATAATTCAATAAATAAAAAGTACAAACTGAGCAGGAGCTATCGAATGTTATCTTGTGTCAACAATCTCAGTCATGAGAGAGCAGCGTGACTGGTCACGTGACCAGCTTATGAAGGCTTTACGAATTGTGTTATTGCAGTCTAATTTACTTCTGCGATTAGCTCTACTTCATTCCTATTATCACGGAACATTACTTAAGAAATGTAAAGAGTAGATTTTTGTCCAACAACATTTAACTGTAGCCACAGATAATTTGTCTTAAATCTTGAAATTGTTTAACTTGCTTTACTAATGAAAAATAACAAAATTAAATTTTTAAAAGTAACGTAAGGGCACAGATACATTTTATGTGTCTCTAGTTTCACCTAGTAGTTGAGGAGTCATCCGAGAAATCTACTGGGTTTTAAAATGGACAAATAAGAGTAAATCTCATCAATCACTCCACCCCTTACGTTTATTTGCAATATTTTTCGATACTTCAAAATTAGCGAATTTCCCCAATAGGGAAGAAGCTATTACCGTAGGTCTCATAGTAAGACTTAAGCCCGAAACCATGATAAATGTTTGCTTTGAGATCCCCAGATGTCAAAAACACTATTCGTTCAAATTTGTATATATATATATATATATATATATATATATATATGTGTGTGTGTGTGTGTGTGTGTGTGTGTGTGTGTGTGTGTCCGTTAACACGATAACTCGATAACTTGAGTAAAAAAGTCCGATTTCAATGAAATTTGGCTCAAATGTGTAAAGTGACATTCATGACTTTAAGTTCGAAAACCAGAAAAATCGGACCATGGGAAGGGGGGTTTATGGGGGTTTTAAATATTACAAAAATCAGTTTTTGCACTTTTCCCCCTACAATTTTTAAAACACTCAATTTTGGTTTTGAGCATTTTACAGAGAAAATAATATTAATATAATTATATTTAACCTGGAAAAAGAAATTCTACTTTCTGATCCTGATAATTTTGTTCCTGATAACCCTATAGTTACCCCAATTTACATTCAACCAGAATGTTAAAAAACAAATGTAATATGGTATTTTGAATGATTAACCTAGGTTAAGTGGTTGCGGAGAAAATCCAAAAAACCTGCTCATAAAATCTCCCCTGTTAATCTTATGGGAAAAAGGTTTTTGGCTTTTTCTCAGTTCATTTTAATGTAAAACTCAAATTTGCTTTTACAAATCGATTCAGCTCTACAAAAAAGTCATTTTGGTGTTTAAAGTGTGATTCTACGTCCAACCGTTGCAGAGATATTCAAAGTGCTAAACACAGTACGTTGTCCGATGTTATACTTATGGAGAATAAATCAAATTTGATATCTTGATTATTTATGAATGTATATTGATGAAACTTGGTATGTGGCTTCACGTAGTACTGGTATATTGATATTTGCACAAACAATTGATTTTTTGTTGATAATCCCAGGAGCAGCAAACCTGCATACTCATCCCTAATGTTATTCTTATGGAGAGTAAATAAAAATTAGTATGTAGCTTCACCTGTTTGACTTATATTGATCATTGTATAAAAACACATATTTTGTGTTCCTTGTTGCAGAAAACCTGCGTACTCAGCCCTAATGTTATTCTTATGGAGAATAAATAAAATGCTATAGATCACTTATTTATTTATGTATTTTTATGAAACTTGGTAAGTGGCTTTATGTGGTAGTGAGAAACATATGCAGGCATTGGAAATTCGCTGAGTACGAAGGTTTGCTGTGACGGGGGTATGTTAAAATATATTTGGTCAAACTAATCAATACCAGCTCATTGGTGTGGCATTTACAATTGGATAAATACTGCATTAGGAATAGGTGTTGATTTTGGGATAGACAAAAACTAACTGTGGGTAACGCACTCATTTAAAAACAACGACAAAACTGGAATTCAATTAAAAAAGCTCGAAAACAAAATCAAGATACATTGTTTCAATACTATTTTTCTATTGAAAATTTATTTGTTATACAGCCTAATACTTTTTCAAATAAAAAAAAATGTTTTCAGTAGCTTTCCAACTTATAACTACTGACACCGAGTTGTCCCAATCTTACAGGTGATTCAGTTTGTATATTTAAGATACAATAAATTAACAAATTTGAACACTTATAAACTTTATTTACCAATACCCTCCGGTATATATATATATATATATATATATATATATATATATATATATATATATATATATAAAATACTATTGTTGTTTTAAGGATATTTGGCGGACAATACCCCTTACAAATGAAAATTTTGGTAATAAAGATGAATTTGATGTTAGTAGCAAAGTAGTATCATAATGAATTGTAAGTGTGGTAAGAAAATATCTCTAGTGGGGAGGGGGGTTCAGAAATAGTATAAGTTAATAATAACTCAGATAATCATGTCGGAAACCTTACTTCCATGTTGTTTGTAGAGGATGATAATTCATCAATTTGGGGGACTTATTATTATCATTTTTTTAATATAATACAACATACAGCTCTATAGTTTATACCCATTTACTAATTTAAGTAAAACAACGCATTCTAAGCTTTAGGATGAATTTAGGTTGTCAAAGTACATATTTTAATAGTTGGAGGAGTTTAAAATAACCCTTATAAAGGAGATCTTCCTTACATTTAGAAAAGCTTTAATTAACTACTGGTGTAAATATTAATGTTTTTGGCTTTAATAAAACTTATTTTATATAAAATCAAGGGCAACATATGCATAGTACCATAAAGTTCATAAATGACAATGTTTACTAAAAAAATTATTCTATTACACAATTGTCTTCCAAACACAATACTAAAAGTAAATTTTTGTTGTAAAGGAAAGCATAATTCTCAAAGAAGAATAATTTCTAAATTAGGGAAGTTTTAATTTATCTGAAATATGTAGTTGGATTTTTTATCGATAATAAATCATCCTAAAAAATATACACGGATTATAAGAAGAACTTTACACATTTAATGTAAAAAATGTAATAAATAGTGTATTAAACGAGTGTAAAAAAATGTATTGAAATACACTATCATAAGAACAATTTATATCATTATGTGTTTATTTTTGTGAGTAAATGTGATCCTGGTTAGAAATAACATGATCCAATTTACACTTCAAATAACGTTGAAGATCCAAACCAATATCAACCTACTGTTTTGTTTGCGCTCATATAATTTAATAACACTCCATAGAAATACATACAAAAACTTCAAGTCTATTTTTATAATATTACGTAATTGTGAGTTCAACTGAATATGAATATCTCAAAACTAAGGCATTTTTCCATATATTAAATTAATGTATAGTTCAACTGTTATCATATATTTTATTACGTCTTTTCTAATTCGTAGTTGTTGTTAATATACATTTTTTTATCTGTATATAGAGTACATAGTTTTGCAGGAGTAATTTAACATAAGGGTTGTTGATTTCCATGCAAGAATCTTATATGCTTATAAATATTGGTTTCCGTGCTGTATTTATGGCCCCACCTACAATTGGGCCTGATATTTTTGAGCAAACAAGTATTAGGAACCTCGTAACCATAATTTAGAGAAAGAAAGAAATATCAGAAAACCGAACAGGTTTGTAATAGGCCCCAACCATTACTTCAGAGTCAGTAATTATTAAAATGGACTGAACATGACCCTAAAATTTGTATCATTAATGTTTTTGGCTTTATTAATTAATTGGATGATCGGAACGAAGTGAAGGAATCCTTATACTAGACTCTATAGATTGGTCTGGGGAAATTACTTTCGTTATTTGAACGCGAGACGATAACTTTCGAAAGCATTCACAGATCGACTCCAAACTTTGGCAGTAGATTTTTAGCGTAAATTGTAGATCGAAGTTTGATTTTGGAACAATTCTGTTCAGTATTACGAAATATCTTAAAATGAAATTTAGGTTTTTCCCATAAGAAGTAATTTGGAAGCAGTTTTAATGGTGCTTGATTTTAACCAAAGTCTATGCGTCAGTCATAGAGTAAGCGAGTCTGAAATACGTGACAAAAAAATCGAAGTAGTGTAACGCTAACTACATTTTGACGGTTTAATGGATTGTCATGAAATTTTTAGAATAACGTTTTGATGATTTAATGATTCTAATAAACTATAAACGGAGAATTATATTTATATATATATAATTATATATAACAAAAAAATAATAATTCATAGTTTTTAATTAAACTATATTCAGTAGCTGATTTGGTTCATGTGGTGAAGTTCTCGAACTGTCAAAGAGTCAGTTGGATTACTGGTTTCAAAGTGTCAAATTTCAATTTCACACTTGAGGTTATGTATAGTTTGATTGATTCTAATTGATCTACACAGTCCTATTATAAATACGAAACGTGACTTTTAGTTTCTTAATAATAATTTTATTGATGATATTTAGTGAATTTATAGTTTTCACAGATAAACTTCAAACTTTCTGTAAATACGACTGTAAAATATGAAAGTGTCATCATTGGTGAAAACGCCAACATTTTTGGGTGGGGAAGTTAAAAACGTTTCGGCATCATTATACCAATGTACCCTTTATATGGATATTTGTAATAAAAGGAAGAAGATGAGAGTATACCTATTTCAACCTAATTTATGGTGTTGTCGATATATTTTAAAATCTGTCTTCAAAGTTTCAGTTGCAATTGGTTGGTTTGGTGTAATGAAGGCTAAACTGTATCCTATGACACAAACTTATTTATCTTCCATTTAATTTAGGAAGGTCTAAGATATCGTTGTGCAATTTTACCTCTAATGAGCTATGTCAGTCAGATATCTCAAGCTGGCCACGACACATATCATATTCTAATTTTAGCCTTACCATAAGTTTATTATATCTTTAATTAGGTATTCTATAAGAGGGAAATTTGATAAAAGGCCTATATATTGTATTTAGAATTATTTATATGTCAACTAGCTTTTCATAGGAAACTACTTGAGAGGGGTCCATAGGTTCTAGCTTTGATCACTTGTAAGCTTGTACTCCAGTAACTTCTGATAGGTTATAAAAGAGGCAATTAGCCTAGGCCTACAGTCTTTGAGGGTGAAAGTAAAGTGTACAATTCCGTATGAGAAAACATAAGTGTCACCCTTCAGAATTTTAAAAAGGAGCTAAAGGCAGTTTTTAATAAGTAGAGCCTACGACTGTATTTTCAGTTGAATCATTTCAGTATAAAGCTGTAAACAATAACCTAACAACTGTGGCGCTCTAACGGGGAGCAGTATGATAAACGTTCACTAACTATTCGGATGTGATGTAATGGTAAAGGCCCTAATATATTCAATAACAGTACATCAGAGGTCTACGATTAATTAGGAGTACTATAAATATATAGTCTAACAAGATTAATATTCCCATATTGTTAATTAAGATTAAGGGGTAGACTTTAATAAGCGCAACGATATAAAACCGAATGAAATTGTTCGATACGGTAAGTATATTGATTATTTATGTTATTCAGTTATGGGTTCGGTTATTTAGGTTTCGGTTATGTCAAATCAAAATAAAATTCTTTATTGACACAATAAACGTTACATAAATTGCTCAGTTATGTTATGTTTCAGTTTAGGTGTCTCATCAAATGTCATTGTCATGTTCGCTTATTTCATTTTTATTTTCAGTTTAGTTGAAAAACAAACCAAACATGACGTGTAATAACTAAGATAAGCCTGAACCATTTAGCCGTATTTAGGTTTGGCTAATCGATGAAACTACTTACAGACGATAAAATATTTTGCAATCGATAAAAATATCGAACTAATTGATAAACAATATCATTCGGTTATTTATATCGTTCCGCTTACGAAAGTCTACCCAGATTAAGATTTGCAACGATATACCATTGCATGGCACTCAAAGGGTTGCGAATTTCCCCTATAGGGAAGAAGCTATTACCGTAGGTCTCATGGTAAGACTTAAGCCCGAGACCATGATAAATATTTGTTTTGAGGTCCCCAGATGCCAAAAACACTATTCGTTCAAATTTAGTTTCCATATGTGTCCGTGAATGCGATAACTTGAACAAAAAAGTCCGATTTCGATGTAATTTGGCTCAGATGTGTAAAGTGACATTCATGAAGTTCGAAAACCAGAAAAATCGGACCTCGGGAAAGGGGGTTTATGGGGTTTCAAAATGTTACAAAAATCTGTGTTTTGCACTTTTTACCCTGAAATTTTTAAAACACACAATTTTTGTTTTAACCATTTTATAAAGCTTAAAAAAAACAAATAATATAATATTTTGAATCATTAACCTAGGTTGAGTGATTGCGGAGAAAATCCAAAAAACGTCTTCATAAAATCTCCCATGTTAAATGTTATGGGAAAATGGTTTTTGGCTTTTCCTCAATTAATTTTACTGTAAACTTCATATTTGCTTTTACCAGTCAGTTTAGCTCGAAAAAAAAACATTTTAGTGTTTAAATTGTGATTCTACGTCCAACCGTTGCCAAGATATTCAAAGTGCTAAACACAGTTCGTTGTCCAATGTTATTCTTATGGAGAATTTTTAAAATTTGATACCTCGATTATTTATGAACGTATACTGATGAAACTTGGTATGTGGCTTCACTGGTGTATTGATATTTGCACCAATAAAATATTGTTTGTAGATTATCCTCTTAGTAGCAAACCTGCATACTCATCCCTAATGTTAATCCTTTGGAGAATACGTATAGTTTTATATCTCCCTTAATTTTGAACATAAATTATTAAAACTTGGTATGTAGCTTCACCTGGTTGAGGTTTATTGATAATTGTATCTTCCTCGTTACAGCAAACCTGCGTTCTCAGCCCTAATGTCATTCTTATGAAGAATAAATAAAATGCTATATACCAATTACTTATTTATGTATTTTTATGAAACTTGGTAAGTGGCTTTATGTGGTAGTCAGAAGTACAAACGGCGATAAGCCTAGTTACATCTATATTTTTTATATTTTAACTCGTATTTTATAACTTTTTTAATGCAACAAACCTTTGTACAATATTTTGGAAATAAAGCATATTTTGAAATTGAAAATTGAAATGTCACGCAATACTGGCACCCACAGCAGAAAGGAAAGAGAATTCTGTTTATGAAGGACGGTGGAAAATATAAATTTCAGGAGAACTGTAATTTATTGGTACAAACTAATCTTATTAATGAATTCTACACTATAATAAATCTTTCAAAAATACAAAACATTTATAACTACAAGAGTTTTCCATTTTTAGAAAGCAACAATTTTAGCCTCTTAAGTAGTGAAAAAAAAAACATAAAATGGCAGTAAATGGTATCCAGAAAACATAGGTACCGGTAGTAACTCTAACTATAAAAGAAGCAAATGAAGACAGGCTAATTATTACCTAGCCTAAGCCTAGAGTAGAGTCTTAAGTTTCATAAGCGGTTCAAGTACTTGATAATTTGATTTTGATATTAAAACGGAATGAGTTTCAGGTATTTTTCAGTTTATCCTAGCAATTTTTTCTATATTTTATATCAAATCAAATCATCTTTATTCATTGCAATACAAATAGTACAGAATGGCGTCAATCATAGCGTATTATTTATTGATTTAACTCAAGAGTGGTAAGAGTGACCTCCGATGGTGAAAGGGTATTGTTTGTTTTTTACGACCCATCTTGTACAGTGTGCTGCAGCTGTTAAGTTAGATTATGTTACGTTATTTTTAAATGGAAAATCCTATCTGATCCAACAAGGTATATATACATATAGAGGTCTCGTCTGGGGTAAAAAACTGTGCTTACATTTTACCCTCTATACCCACCGCTCTCCATGGCAACAAATATGTTAACCAATCAAATTCTCTTTTCACAACTTATGTTAGTCTTTATTACTCTTTGGCTAGATCTTTTGTTTACAAAAAATTCCTCCAGTGAGGCTTCACTTTCTTAACACGAGTCAAGAGCTCTATAATTATTTACACCTCGTTACTCTTATCCTGACCACCACAGTGCATGTGTTAACAGTTTTTATCTGTTGCATCGTCATAACTGGTTGAAATATAAAGTATTGGACCAATAACACACATAACAATGCTCGTAGGACACGACAGACAATGCGCCAACAGCTGATAAAACTGCATTTAATATTTTCGAGGGAATGTTCGCCCGAATATTCGCCCGAATGTTCGGTGGGTGTTCGCGAGAAGTGTGGGAGCTTCAAACAGGGCGAACGTTTAGTGAACGCTCGGTAGAAAATTCGGCCGAATGTTCTGGAGAATGCACTGAAGATTCCGTCTCCTATGTTCCAGTATGTATTCAAAAGTTCGTGCAGCTCCCACACTTCTCGCGAGTACTCCGAACATTCGGAGTTCGGCCGAATGTTCCGGCGTGTTCGCGAGAAGTGTGGGACCGCCTTTACGCAGTGATGAAAATTAGATTTTACGGATTAACTACATACCCAAAAACAGCTGCTTTTCGTGCAGTATGATAACAAAGTCATAAAGTCATAAACGCTTAGCGTGATCCCTCTAGGGTCCAAACATAAGGAAGTAAAACTATAGGAGCAGAGTTTAAGATTTACAATATTATACGATTCCTGAATTGTAATTATCTAGAAAGGAATCCTGCATGGTGTTAGAATGAAACACAACATTAATTTCATGCTTAATATGTTTACGTACAACATTGAAAGCCTAGTTTGATGTAAAATATTTAAGCGAGTGTTTAAAATAATAACACATTGCCCATGTTTTATGTCATCAAACTAAACAGATTAATCATAATGTTTCATAAATTATTATTCTGTCATCTTTAAGCACTCTAATATGATTAGAAACAGTTGAGGTGCAGATTACGTAACCCCTTCACGTGACCAGTTGGCTGCTCTCTCGTGGCAGTTTCAGATAAAACAAGTTACTACTCGTTACTACTCTTGCTGGTACAGATAGCGGGCTATTTTATTATCAATATACTCATAATAATTTATTAAACACTAATATATATATGCAATACACATAAATACAAAAGTAATAATTCTGGTATGTATGTATGCAGATCAACTGGTATGTTGTATTACGAATTTAGATATTTTTGTTATTAAAATTATTTATTTTTAAAAGGTTTCATGTATTTTGTGCATAGGCCAGGCGTAAAAATGTATTTCTTATACATCACAAAGATGATCTAAATTAAGTATTCAGAATTGATTTGTTAAATTGTTCTCTTAATGAAAGCTCCTCACGAACACCACACTGTGAAACGAATTCTAGACGATCTACAACGAGGTTTTATCTTGCAGATAATATTTACTAATTACTTTAATGAATTTGAAGTATTTACTCTCAAATAAACGCTAAAGCCAAATAATTAGCACTTTAAGTAGATTTGTTGGTCTTTTGGTTGGTTTTTGTTTCACATAGTTTGTGGGGAAAGCCCTACATGAATTAGGTAAAATATGTTACAGATGTCTTTTATTCGCTACAAACATAATATGTTACGGTTGTAACGTTTCTTGATCGTAGTCTAATCCATTTAAAAATACAAGTTGTCAAACGGTACAGTCAACGGCATAGGAAAAAACGAGAAAAAGCGGTATGCGGGGAAGGGGTCTGCAGTATTATGTGATTCAGCAGTCCTTCTGTATAAGAATTTAAACTCCTGAACAAAATAAGCATGACATGTTATTATTTTTTGCTTAGTATTGTATTTTAGGCCCACTTAAAGGATTAAAAGCATTGTTATTGAGGAAACATATACAAAAGATCCTTTATAGCTACCATATTTGTTATGTTTTTGTTGTGATGATTTAAATATTTACAAATTAGAAAACTTCACGTTTAAAAAATATATATTTGTTGTACGGATGTAAATTATTTCTTTACAATGAAATGATACATGGAGGCTTGTCTTTTGCCACATATTCTTAGTTCATCGCATCAAAACTCAAAATTGTGATTGAATTATTCTTGCAATAAAAGCTTCTCGTGAACGCCACCGTATTCTAGACGATCTACAACGGGGTTTCCCCCTACAAAATCAGAAATCACATCTTGATGGCTTATGTATGAAAATCAGTTTCATAAAGTTTTTACTTAAAAAAAATGCTAGAAGCCTTGTAATCAGAACACTATGTGGATTATTTTATGTCTTAATCAACATTGTTTAGTTGCTACAAACATAATATTTCATGGTTGTAATAGTTTTTGAAGGTACTTTAAGCCATTTAAAAATACAAGTTGTTATTTAAGGGTAACATTTAAATATTTTCTTTTGGATATTAATTTATTCTACGCACTTAGATATTATCTAATGGCCTAATAATTGTCACACGATATTTCTCTTCCAGAGCCTCTTTTCCTAAACTATAACTAAAATCTTATAATTTAGCATCTAATTTCTGAATACTTATGACCTTTACAAAACCATAGTCAAATTAACAATTTCGGTTGTTTCAATCTCTCAAAAAATTGGTTAAACATTGTTTCATGTTTGTAAGTTATAATCCTGTAAAAAAATCTTTGCAATGCTACAGTTATTCTGAAACAAATATAGCATAAGAAGGGGTTTTACATTCGGTTGAGCACAAAGTGCAAAACATACAAGAAATACCCCCGTCGCAGCAAACCTGCGTACTCAGAGAATTTCCAATGCATAATATATGTCTTAATACCACATAAAGCCGCATACCAAGTTTCATAAAAATATATTCACATATAAACGATATATACAGTTTTAATTATTCTCCATAAGAATAACATAGGTGATGAGTACGTAGGTTTGCTGAAAAAAGGAACAGAAACAATTGTTTTTATGCAAATATAAATAGAATCTAACTAGGTGAAGCCAAATACCAAGTTTCATCAATATTCAATCATAAATAAGCGCTATATAACATTTTAATTATTCTCCATAAGAATAACATGGGGGCTGAGTAAGCAGGTTTGCTGCAACAATAAAAAAAGTTTTTTTATGCAAATATCAATATAACTCTACAACGTGAAGCCACAGACCAAGTTTTATTAATTTAAGTTAATAATTAAGGGAGTCATTACATTTTACTTACTCTCCATAAGAATAACATGGGGGCTGAGTACGCAGGTTTGCTGCTGCGGAGATAATCAACAAAAAATACAATTGTTGTGCAAATATCAATATACCAGTACTACTTAAAGCCACATACCAAGTTTCATCAATATACATTCACAAATAATCGAGATATCAAATTTTATTTATTCTCCATAAGGATAACATTGGACAACATACTGTATTTAGCACATTGAATATCTCTGCAACGGTTGGGTGTAGAATCAAAATTTAAACAGAAAAATGATTGTTTTGTGGAATTGAACTGATTGATAAAAGCAAATGTGAAATTTACAGTAAAATGAACTGAGGAAAAACCAAAAACCTTTTTGAGAGATTTTATGAGTAGGTTTTTGGATTTTCTCCGCAATCACTTAACCTGGGTTGATAATTCAAAATACTGTATTATTTATTTTTTAAGCTCTATAACATGGCCAAAACCAAACTTAAGTTTAAAAAAAAATGTTAGGGTAAAAAATGCAAAAAACTGAATTTTGGAAAATTTAAAACCCCCATAAACCCCCCTTCCCATGGTCTGATTTTTCTGGTTTTCGAACTTGAAGTCTTGAATGTCACTTTACACATTTGAGTCAAATTTCATGGCAATCGGACGTTTTTTACTCAATTTATCGCATTCACGGACATATATATATATATATATATATATATATATATATATATATATATATATATATATAATTTGAACGAATTGTGTTTTTGGCATCTGGGGACCTCAAATAAAAAAGTTATCATGGACTCGGACTTAAGTCTTTCCATGAGACCTACGGTAATAGCTTCTCCCCTACAGGGAAATTCGCTAAAAGCTTGTAACAAATCTATCAACGTTAAAATATTTCTATTTGTTGGCTATTTCAACTATCAAATCTAGGTGTCTCACTATACAGATAAATACTCAGTATGATTCTAGATTTTTAACATTTTACTATTTGTAGTTTTAACTGCAGTAAAAAAATAAAATGGCAAATAATAATCAATTAAAAATGTAGTACCTTTTTAGTTGAGCTCTAGCAGCCAAACGGATGGTACCATTGAAAAACTAAGAGCTTCACGTGACACGGATTTGAGACAATATACAACTTTGTCCTGTGACTTTTTGCCGTATCTTGACCTCTTCACCCTTCAAGCTAGATTTTTCAAATTCCAGCGATTTTTCAAGATTGATTCGTTGTTTCAATTGTTTGTCTTTCTAATATATAACATTGAGGCCTAATATTTGGCACACAGTATTCCTACATTACAATAATTATCTAGCAGGAGTGATACGCCGAAATTCTTTCACTTAAACCCCCCCAAAAATACAAAGTTTTTAAACTCCCGATTTATTGGTGTTTTTATGTTTTTTTTGTATATTTTGCATGTTGCGCTCCACCGAGGGCAAAGCCCCTTATAAATTATGCCCTATTTGCTACAGAAGGTTTGTAGTTACTCAGAAACATAGCAATTTATACTGTTATTGGTGTTTTTATTCCTTATAAGTTTCAAAATGCGTCTTATAAAAGTTTATAGACGAAAATCAGGGTAGGGTTTTAATTTTTTACAAGCACTTACAATATAATATGTGGAGGCTTCAAATTTAACATATAATACGTCTCCAAACAAAGTATAATCCTCAACAGCCGTATGACCAGTTTTGATGATTTCAAACCCCTCAAAATAATTTAAATCTTGGAAAAGATTATGAAATTTTAGGTTATTTTCATTGACTAATAAACCTGTTATTAATTTCTTGCAATATCTAACAAACATCGAAAACCATAATTTTAGATTCTCACTGGTAAGAAATTTTCTTGTTATAACCACACACTTTGATGGTATGGTAGTTAATGTTTACAACTTTCATGACTGGAGCCATTGACTATAAGTACTGAAGGAGACATCCCATCCATATGGCCCAGCTGTCCCACTTTTAGTGTATGCTAGAATTTGAAGTGGACGTAGTTTGATTAGGTTACCGACAGATTGTGCTGTTGTCAACTATTTATTTTAGTTGTTTATGTTAACTTGTAAAATAACTCCACCCTAGAAAGGAAATGATACTCAAATTATGATTGTTTCCTGACACACCAACTATTGTAATATCCCTTCCTTGAGAGGGTAAGTGCAAGTGCGGGCCCTTACCAGCCCGGCCAACTTTCCTGTATGATATGTATAATATAGTCTATGCTTATATCATGCTCTACAGATGGCGTTGTGCAATTACTTAAATTTCAAATTGTCAAAATACGTATTGCTGCCTAGTGTATATCATCGTCGTCATGGCAAGATATTATTAAGTGATTTTTATTATCTAAATACATAAAACAAATTCGGTTTTGTATATTAGTTATTTAGTTACATCAAACAGCTGTTGTAAGGATGATATCTAAACATACTTGAAAATCATAGGCCTATAAACATATGTTTATTATGGTAGTAACAAATCTACTTGAATGGCAACTCTATTTTAATACCGAAGCAAGCAAGCTCTGTATAAAATTAGGCGAGTGAGCGTAGCTAACGAGCTGATCCTGGAGGCGAGTGAGTGAAGCGAACGAGCTCATCTTGAAAAAGAACGAGAATCTTTGACATAAAACAAATTCAATGTTATTAGGACAGAAGAACGTCTGTCAGACCAGCTAGTAGTACTTTTGAAACTCATAATAGCGATGGATTTGAATTTATTTTTAAATTTATTTGGACTTTACCTATCGCTTCTAGTGTTTAAAACTACACTACGTTTCGGGAGGTAAGGAAACTCCTCCCGTTATCAAGTGAACCCTACTTACATCTAAATATCAAACTCTTACACCTAACTAACCTACATTTTTTTTTTGATTTTTTTGATTATTTTTCTTTTACATTTTAATTTACACTAACACGACATGATTATTTTCTTTAGTAAGTTTAATCTTAAGTTTTTCTAATTTTCTGATTTTTTGTCTGGTTCCGGGTCCATACCGTGAATCAACTGTATTTTTGAAACTCATAATAGCGATGGATTTGAATTTATTTTTAGATTTATTTGGACTTTACCTATCGCTTCTAGTGTTTAAAACTACACTACGTTTCGGGAGGTAAGGAAACTCCTCCCGTTATCAAGTGAACCCTACTTACATCTAAATATCAAACTCTTACACCTAACTAACCTACAGTTTTGTTTGGATTCTTTTGATTATTTTTCTTTTACATTTTAATTCACACTAACACGACATGATTATTTTCTTTAGTGATTATTTTTTCTACTAAAGAAAATAATCATGTCGTGTTAGTGTAAATTAAAATGTAAAAGAAAAATAATCAAAAAAATCAGAAAAAAAATGTAGGTTAGTTAGGTGTAAGAGTTTGATATTTAGATGTAAGTAGGGTTCACTTGATAACGGGAGGAGTTTCCTTACCTCCCGAAACGTAGTGTAGTTTTAAACACTAGAAGCGATAGGTAAAGTCCAAATAAATCTAAAAATAAATTCAAATCCATCGCTATTATGAGTTTCAAAAATACAGTTGATTCACGGTATGGACCCGGAACCAGACAAAAAATCTGAAAATTAGAAAAACTTAAGATTAAACTTACTAAAGAAAATAATCATGTCGTGTTAGTGTAAATTAAAATGTAAAAGAAAAATAATCAAAAAATCCAAAAAAAATGTAGGTTAGTTAGGTGTAAGAGTTTGATATTTAGATGTAAGTAGGGTTCACTTGATAACGGGAGGAGTTTCCTTACCTCCCGAAACGTAGTGTAGTTTTAAACACTAGAAGCGATAGGTAAAGTCCAAATAAATCTAAAAATAAATAGTAGTACTTAACCCGAACGCTGACCCCAACTCCCGAACGCTGACTCAAGGATCATCTTTCCTCCATAAATTTAACATGGCAAATTTTAAAGCCAGTGAGGTGAGGTTAGCTTTAAGGCCGGGGTTAAAAAAAAGTAACAAAAACTTTTTGTATTATTGAAAATTGTCTAAAACTACTAAAAAAGGCGTAAATAATATCATAGACAATTTTCCGGTGTGGTAGAGGTCTATGGTTGAGGAGGGCGGCATAAGAAACGTGGGGTCATCTTTCAGGCAATGTTGCTTTAACAAAAGAAATCCAACGAATAATCATACGTTAAAATTAAACGTCTGGGAGTGATAGTAAAGGCAGAGCCCTGAGGTAAGAACAAAGATGTAACAACTATATTTTGGTACCCAACAACGTAGTACATATGTCTGGAGCAGTTATGAGGAGCCGCTTTCGAAATCTTTGGATTTTTATTTAATGGTTTATATTATAACAGGTTTATAATAAAACATACCACCTGATATTTTAGAAAAATTCTGTTCAGAAAATACAGGGCTTAAGAGGTCCCAAAATTCAGTTTTTTTTTACCTTTCTAAATACCATAAACTTTAAATATTTTTAACAGGTTTCAACAGTTTTAACTCATTGCCACAAAAAGCTGAAAAATTAGTACTCCAATCCACACACGGTTAAAATTAGTATTTCGTTAGTAGGCAATTTGGCTAATGGTTGTGGAGTATATTTCAATTTCCATTCAGCAGTAAACTAAGTACATTTTCCGATGTTATTCTTATAAGAAATAAAAAACATATCTCTCTTATATACTAATTAATTTTATTAAATCTTGGTGTGTTAGCATTGACCAATAGAGAATATTCGTCCCAGGACAACCTTAAAACTGGTCTATACCAGTTTTGAGGCTGACATTGGGTACATAAAATGAAGTTGTCATTACATATGGTAAGCTGTGGAAGACGTGCCTATAGCAGCTATGCTGGGGTTTCCTAATCCAGCAACAATGAATAGAGAATATTCGGAATACGTTTCCTTCCAACCCTGGAGGGGGAGGTGGATTAATTATTAACCTCTTAAAACCACTGTGTGTACCTAGCAAATTAGATTAAAGTGATGTACCTAGCAAATTAGATTAAAGTGATTGCGTTTATTAGGTCACAGGTCCTAGCTGTGGCCATTATGCCTGTTCACGTTTTTTTATGACTCGGCCAATTACTTTAATATATATTTGGCACCGGATGGTTTTCGACGAGTTTTAAATATATCCCCTGAGGGAAAATTTGCTTGTTTTAAACCCATTGAATGTAAAAAAAGGTATTCAATGATTATTTATATAACAGTATCTTATAAACTTCATACCTTAAATTTAAAAATGTTTACATCATTAATATTTTAGTTTGAATTTAAATACACAAGCTACTGAAATCGCAGCACGAGAGGTTTAAAAGTAAAAACAAACATCTACATTAATGACAATTTTTCAGGAGGGCAATCTGTCGTTGTAGATAGAGCTTATTTAGATCTACTAATTGCCTATAGGTATTTTACATTTTATTACCCCAAAGGATTTTGAGTAATGCGACATGGGCTAAATGATACGGCGAACTAACTAAATGAAATAATTTATTTACGTGAGAGGTACTAATATTTGTAATGGTAGTACTAAAGAGTACGACAAAGATACTAAATAATGGCAAATATTTTGCTTGTTAATTCCAACATGGCTCGGCCAGCGACATTGACGTGATTCAGTGTTCGTTATGTGACGTTTATAACATCATAATAGGTTCGGACAGCGAGGTTAAAAAATAGGGAACCCCGCAACTGCCAGTACGGCGAGAAAATCCACTAGAAGTGCTACTGCTAAGGTGCTCTGGTCGTAAGTTGTAAGCAAACTAGCAGACGTAATGCCGATTTACAAAAAATCCCACTTTATCCCACAATCCCATTTTATCCCACAAGCAGTCAAAATATCCCATATATGGGATATCCATCAAGTGAAACGCAGATAAATCCCAGCTGAAATTTTAAAGACAACCATAGTCAATAGCTTACTACGAAAACCAATTCAACTACTGAATATCAAACATTAAGATTAGTTTTAATAATTATTAATAATCCAAAATAAAATACAAATGCTGTGTTAAAACATCCCTTTGGTATCTCAAATGACTCCTTCAAATTTCACTAAGAAATGTTTTATAGTTATGTAGTATTTAGATAACACCCCCCCCCCACACACACACACACACACACACACACACACACACACACACACACACACACACACGACCACTGAAACTTCTTCATGAATCCAGTGATTCACTTCGTTCATCAATTGCTTTACAATAAGGAATTACTGAACAATAATATTAAAAAAGAGATAACTCAAAAACTATTCTTTTCGGGCAAAATTTCAACGTGGGAATGACAGATTGGTTGTGCACCTGCACCACGCCGCCGATGCGATACTTTGTAATTCTTGGAAGCTTCTTATCTCTTGTTAAATAATTGAGGTAAACTAAATCGATTTCAGTGTCGTGTACTCAACTGAGATGACACATTTATATTAATTTGGTAAGACAGATGCGAAAAAAAATGTTTTTCCCCCGAGTAGTTGTCCCCTCTTCGCCACTGTAACCGGCACTGATTATGGAGTGTAAAAGGAAATCAACTACTATTTAAATAAATAATATGTAAGGGTTCCGTATTGTAGGGTTTATTTCTATCTATTTTATAAATAATTAATTTAAATTGTCCATTATTGAGGTTGGCGTCAATCTGCTGCCACGAAAACGCAAGTGATTTTATGAACTGAATGATTACAACACATTGCCTAGACATTCTGACGCATAGTGCAGTTGAGTTTAAGAAGGGACGCAAGCCGAATCAAGCAGAATCCGTCGGCAGTATACTAATAAATGTCAACCCCTGCGCCTTAAAACAAAACTTCAAATCACAGAAATAACAGTAAAATAACTTATTTATGGCTATGATTATTTAACTGGCATACGCTTAGTATGCCAGTACAACTAGAAATTGTCATTTAATTATATATTGTTCATCATCAATGACCACCCAAGTGGTATTCAATACTTACTTGAAAGCAGACAAAATAAATACGGTGCGCATACAAATAAATACGCATGTTTTATAGTATTGTCTCAGTAGAACCAGATCGTTGACTATCAATGACGCAGTGATGCAATGATGCATGTTCGCGAACAGTGTGGGAGTGTCCCGAATATTCGTCGGAATGTTCGGCCGAACATTCGCCCGAATGTTCACTGGACGATTATTGAACATTCGATCCCGAATTCAAAGTTCGCGCAGCTCCCACAATTCTCACGAATACTCCGAACATTCGGAGTTCGGCCGAATGTTCGGGCGTGTTCGCGAGAAGTGTGGGACCGCCTGTACAGAAAGCAGCTGTTTTTGATGACAGCTGATGTCAAAGAAAATGATCGTTTCCCAAGGGATCGTTAACTTATAACAAGGGAAAAACGATCAGCTGATTTCCCCTTGCTCTAAATATTTACTTCCCCTTGCTCTCAAACAGTTTTCCATTTGTCCACTACGCGCACTAATGTTTCTTTACCATTTAGTTTTACAATTTAAATGAGCTGTTTTTACTGTTTAACAATCTGAATGTAAACATAAATAGGCGTCGCATCGTGATGAAAAGTATCGTTCATAACTTGTACAAAAAATGATTTTTCATCATACCCTCGCAATAAAATATTTTTGTCAGTACTATCAGCTGTGATTGAAAACAATCGATTCCCGATAGGCCGGGTAAACAGTCCGGGTAAAACTGCAAAAAGGACTAGGCTGGGAAAGAAGGTTCAACAATTTCTCACGACGAGCGCTGCTATTCTACTTACAGTATTCCATTATATGATTTTTAAACAGTTGACTGTTTCTAGCAACATAAACAAATGAAACAATAACAAACCTCTGATGTTGTTAGTTGTAAAATTGTAAACGTACTCAATAATGGCTAATTCAAATATTAATATTCCTGAATCAATACTGAAATTAAAAGGTGGTATGATGAATAGTACTGTTCATAACTCGTCCGAAAGTGCTATACCGGTGCTTGATCGAATTCAAGTACTCGGCTTCGCCTCGTAAGTGAAACTCGATCGTGCACCGGTAACGGCCACTTTCCGGACTTGTGACGAAATATACTATTCCGGCACTTGCTCCAATTATTCCCGTACGAGGCTTCGCCTCGTACGTGAAACTCACTTTCAGATGCTCGGCATCGCCACGTACATGAAATTTGCTGTTCCTGTGTTCGGCTCCGCCTCACACATGAAACTTGAGCGCCCACCGGAAAATGCCACTTTAGGTACTTGTAATGAAATGTATACTATTTGCTGATACCTTGAAATAGTGTACCGAAAAATTAGCTGTGGGGTTTTCAGTGCGCTAAGCTCAAGTATTGTTATTGTTTCTTTTTACGTTGGTGTATTTCAAAGGTAATAAACACGATGACTAAATACAAGACTTGTTTGTAGATAAAAGAAATGTATAAATATTGTAAATTTAACCTATCTGAATTACCAATACAGAAACACATAGCAGCAAACCTGCGTACTCAGCGAATTTCCAATGCATATACAGGTATCTTAATACCACATAAAGCCATATACAAAGTTCCATGAATATACATTCATAAATAAACGATTTATGAAATTTTAATTATTCTCCATAAGAAAAAATGGGTTTTAATACAAATATAAATGTAAATCAACTAGGTAAAGCCACATATTAAGTTTTATTAATTTATGTTCATAATTAACGGAAATAACATTTTACTTATTATCCATAACAATAACATGGGGCTGAGTACGCGGTTTGCTGCAACGGGATCAATCGGCAAAATAAATAGTTTTTGTGCAAATATCAATAGACCTCAACGACATCTGCCTTCTATGTCTGTTTGATGTTAGCTTTTTGTAAAACGACTCTGAATTGATGTGCCCATTGTGTACTGTTGTCTTTAGTTTCTGTGTGTACCACAGGATTTTCTTTGTTAGTCTTGTGTCTGAGGTTCTCATAATGCGCCCGTAGAATTTCAGCCTGCATTTTCTTATGTCCGTTGCTACGTTTGACAGAGTCTCTGTGACATTGTTAATTGCAGTCTACATCCCTCATCAGTGAGTTTTGGGCCAATACTTGATCTGATAATTTCGCGTTCCTCTTTCTTCATGTTTTCGAGGTTGCCTTTGTTGTTGAGTGTCAATATTTCAGTTGCTTATGATTCTGGATTTTCTGGATTGATGATCGTTTATAGTGTCTGATATCTGTATGTATGCCCAAGCACTTTGTGTTATAAATACTGATTGCCTTGCCTTATGCTTAATTCTTTGTATGCGTATTTTGTGAGCTACTTTTTATATAACTGTGGGTTTTTTGCACAGATTTCTTGAGTGGATTTCTTGAGTGGTTCTATCTGTTTGATTGCTGTTGCTTTGTTGTCGAAATAATATCGCTAGATCATCTATGAATGAGAGGTAAAGTGACCTCGAAGTTGTCCTTGGGTCTTCTGAGTTATCTTGGTTTCTAGTGCCCCTGAAATTGAGTTTTTACCCATTCTCTCATGACTTTTTCCTAGACTATGTTGAAGAGGAGGGGGGAGAATCCGTCTCCTTGGCATACGCCTGTTTTTATCAGAAAGAGGTCGAAAATTTCCCTATGAATTTATCTTTGGATGTTGGGTCTGTTAGTGTTTGTTCAATTAATCGTCTTTTTTTTGGGACGTGATTTTCTTCTCTCAGTATATTAATGTATGTTTTTTTAAAGTAAACGGATGTGCATATGATGGGTTTCTGATTAATCTGAGTTTTAGTACGCTTTTTAGCTTTAAAATTTGTTCTATGCATGATGTGTTTAGTCTGAAACCTGCCTGATTTTTGTCTATCTGGTGTTTCAGTTGTTTTTGTGTTGTACGAGCTGCCCTAGCTTTATTTAGGGGTGTCCGAGTATTCGAACTTCGAGCTTTTTCGAGCCGAATATTGCAGTATTCGGCTCGGCTCAAGATTTGCAAAAAGTTTGAAGTTCCAGCCGAATAGTTAAAACGCCAACTAGTGAAAAGAATCGTCTACAAAAGTAAATTTAAAGCAAAAATTTTCCAGAATCAATGTTAGAATTCTCGTAGTTTGCGTTGGTTCTCCATAAAAAATATAATTTAGCAATGCCAATGTTTTCGGTCCTTCGTCTAAAAAAATAACAAACTATTAAATGTACTGTAATATTCTGCCGACCTGATCAACCAACCCAATGGAGCTACTTTCTCTACGCTCAATAACATCAAGTGGACATATCATACTATTCTGTTTGCAGTGCAGTGTTGCTGTTGCTCAGTTGAGTTGTGCAATATTTCAAAGTTAATTATAATTAATAAAACAATCGTATTGCTCCAGAAAAATTACCCCAGCAAAAAACTAAAATCCATGAAAATACTTTTCTGAACTGTTGCACCGGTACAGTCTTTTCTACAACTTACAACTTCGTACATTACTCAATAATTATATTCCCAGGAGTATGAAATTACGTCTGGAAACACTGTTAGCGTATCCACTTTGCGAACTAAATTAAGACGTTGAGTGAAGATGGTTATAATTTAATAATTATTTAATGTGCAGCCAAAATAGTATCCTCCAAAAATTGGATAGTTAAAAAATCTTCAGATGACGGTAGAATCTAAAGTACTTTGCGATAAAGCGAATATAAATACAACTGTAATCACACTGTAGTTGTTAAAATTAATAATAATTAGTGTCACATCAATGTTGTAATAATTTACACTTCAAAATCACTAATTGCAAGGTTCACAAAATCTAAGGATTTTATAAAAATTCTGAATGGTTACGAAACGCATGTTTATCATACCGGTGGTCATATTATTTAAAAGATTGATTATATTATATTCTATATACGCATAACTAAGGACATGATGTGACCAAAATGACGCAGTGTTTTGTAACGCTTCAGCTGTGCGATTAAAATCATATTGTTAACTCCGTGGGATTGTTTGAATTTGTGAATAAACGTCAGTAGACAGCATATAATTTTGTAATTATATGCTACCAAATTGTTAAAGCAGTGATGGAAGAATAATGCATTAAGATCCTATTCCATCTTCTGCTTCAGATATAATAGATTATGTCTATTAGGTAATAGGGTAGAGACAAGCTAGGCCTACGATTATTATTATTATACGATTATTTAACTAAGTTATATTTATAAAAGGATAACCTAAAATTTACTATTTACAAACAGTTGAATGATAGATAGGCTACTGGGTTTTGGCAATTCCCTAGGCTAGGGCCTAAGTGTTTGGTCACATGGAGAGTACATATTGACATATATAATCCGTTTATTATGGATATTAATAAATGCAGTAATAACTGCATTAGTTAACCTGTGGGCTTATCATCTAGTTTAAAAAATGTTGTTCTCTTCCTTTATGCTTTTTTTCTATGTACCGTATCTACCTTATATTGAAAGAAAAATTGTTCGTTACTTGATAGTATGAATGTAGTAGTTGATACAAGTGGTCTCAATCAATTAACCTTTTTACTAGCCTACTTATTTTGTTATTTTCCCACTGTAGGCAATTTGAATGAAGGCATAATGAATATAGAAGAAGTGAATGATGATGATAAATATTGCAAGTTATCAATTATTTTACATTACCATAATGAATAAAATGTTAGTTCTTTTAAACATAATATAAATAAAGAATATATATAGGCCTAATCAAAAATGCTCAAAGCTCGAGGACTATAAAAAAATTCTGCCCGGTTTGGCTCGAGTCAGAAAATCACTACAGACATAGCACCCCTAGAGAAAATTCCCATCAAAAAAGCTCTGCTAGAGAAAGCTCGAAGCTCGAAAACTTATAAAAAAGCTCGGCTCAGCTCGGCTTGAGCAAGAAATCACTTTTCGCACACCTCTACTTTATTTTAATATTACCTAACTTATCTTTCTGTCCTTTACCACCTCCCGTATTATCTTATTTGTTCAAAGTACGATAGAGTATTGTTTATAATTATTTATATTCCTAATACTTGGTTAAGTTTGAATATATTCCTTTAGAACGTTAAATCTTGAGAGTGATCAAAATAGTTATTTTAGCGAATTTCCCCTATAGGGAAGGAAGAAGCTATTACCGCAGTCAGCCCCCCGGGACCATGATAACTTTTCGTTTTGAGGTCCCCAGACCCAAAAACACCATTCGTTCAAAACTATATATAAATGTGTGTGTGTGCCCGTGAGCACGATAACTCTCGTAAAAATTATCGGATTTTGATGAAATTTGATATAAACGTGTAAAGCAACATTTATGACTTTAAGTTCGAAAACCAGCCAGATCGCTACATCCAAAGGGGTATTTTTGGGAGGGGGGTTGTACCCCAAAAATGTTTTTTTTAAATTTCTTACACATCATTTTTGAAAAAGTCAAATTTTGGTTTTTACCATTTTTAAACACACAATTTAGTATTTTGATCATTCCTCTTCGTCAATTGGTTACCGAAACATTGAAAGTGCTAAACACAGTACGTTATCTAATGTTATTCTTATGGAAGAAAAGACAAATTTTATATCTCGCTTATTTATGAACGTATACTGACGAAACTTGGTATACGGTTTCATCTGGTTGTGGTCCATTGATGTTTGCTCAAAAATCTTAGCCAAAGGCAAACCTGCGTACTCAGCCCCATGTTATCCTTATGGATAATAATTAAATGCTATATCTCCCTTAATTATGAACATAAATGAATAAATAACTGGTATATGTATATGACTTCACCTAGTTGAGTTATATTGATATTAGCATAAAAACCCATTTTTTTGTTCCTTGATGCAGCAAACCTGGTTACTCAGCCCCAATGTTATTCTTAAGGAGAATAATTAAAATTGTATATATTGCTTATTTATGACTATTGTTTATGAATACTTGGTAAGTACTTTATGTAGTAATAATACATTTATATCTTTATTGAAAATTCGCTGAGTATGCAGCTTTTCTGTGACGGGGGTATTTGTATTAAGAGCGTAAAGTAGGTTTGTTTTGCCAAAAGCGACAAGGGTACTGTACCAAGTACACATACACAGTATACATACACAATTTGTCCTACAACTGCGATTTTTGATACAGCAGACAAATATTCATATTCACTCACTTTGGATGAATTCATGAGATTGAGGCTACAAATACCGAGTCAGTTAGCTTGATCTGAAGCAAAAATCAATCATCTGTTTATTACTACTTCAGACAGCTGAAAAGTAAGGCATAGAAAAACAAGTTTTTTTTCGCTCGCTAAGAAAACAGCTGTTTTTCGACGTGGCTTTAAAACGAAAATAAGCACTTTGGAGGCGGTTACAGGAAATAACTATTGTGTATTTCGTCTTACGTCCCTTACGTCTTTCGTGTGATAAACGGTCCCTAGTTGGAGTCTATAAGAATGATTTGGAGAGTGGGCAGACACCTAGTCTCCGACCCACGTAACAGGCTAGACACTTGTAACGGCGGATATTTATAATTTAATTTAGGAATTTGAAATACTTACGTAGTGAAACATTTTCACAAACATAAAATGGAATGAAATTTTAAGTCCTACCTTCGTCTGAATCTTTAGGAATTATGTATATTTCACGATTTATCAATTAATTACTAAAGGCAGTTTTGTATTGCATATTATTTTAAAACAAAAAATTGGTTTAATTGTGAAACAAGGTCAACTAAATTATTGGTATCAAGTATCATAGTCCGCGCACCATCTATGAGTAGGGGGCATTGGTTCCTTCAAAACCAGCAAAGGCCCAGGTGAGGATGCGAGGATGCAAGGTCCCCCCCCCGTCACGTGACCCATTAACCTAACTTAAACCTGGCGCCTGGCGTGAGGAGCCTGAGGAGTCCCCCCCCCTCCCGTCACGTGACCCATTAACCTAACTTAAACCTGGCGCCTGGCGTGAGGAGCCTGAGGAGCCCCCCCCTGTCACGTGACACATTAACCTAACTTAAACCTGGCGCCTGGCGTGAGGAGCCTGAGGAGCCCCCCCCCCTTGTCGTCACCTGGCGTTAGGATCCACCTAATCAGCAAAGGCGCGGTGAGGAGCAAGTGAGGAGCCCCCCCTCCGTCGCCTACGGCACTTTTCGTGATGACCTTGAACATGAGGAAAAAACTTTCGAAAATTAATAACTAGCCTATTTACCCACCGATTCCCACGGGACTTTTTCCAGAGTGTAGGCCTATCCCAGAGGAAACGAATGACGAAAGAACCCCATAGATCCGCCATCAAACAAGGCCGCTATTAATTTATAACCGTGTTTTCCTTATGGGATCTCAGCTGTTTACGACCGATTTTGACGAAACTTCACCACATGTTGGGTGACGGCCTAAGTAAACCATCGCTTAAAGAAAATTGAAAATCCACCGTTTAACGGGTCTGCTATTAATTTATAACCGCGTTTTCCTTATGGGATCTCAGCTGTTTACCGACAGATTTTGACGAAACTTCACCACATGTCGGGTGGCGGCCTAAGTAAACCATCGCTTAAAGAAAATTGAAAATCCACCGTTAAACGGACCCTCCATTAATTTCTAAACGCGTTTTCCTTATGGGATCTCAGCTGTTTACCGACCGATTTTGACAAAACTTCACCACATGTCGGGTGGCGGCCTAAGTAAACCATCGCTTAAAGAAAATTGAAAATCCACCTTAAACGGGTCCGCTATTAATTTATAACCGCGTTTTCCTTATGGGATCTCAGCTGTTTACCGACCGATTTTGACGAAACTTCACCACATGTCGGGTGGCGGCCTAAGTAAACCATCCCGTAAAGGAAATTGAAAATCCACTGTTAAACGGGCCAGTTATTAATTTTTAAACGCGTTTTCCTTTTAGGATCTCAGCTGTTTACCGACCGATTTTGATGAAACTTCACCACATGTCAGGCAGCGGTCTAAGTAAACCATCCCACAGGACTTTTACCAGAGTGTAGGCCTATCCCATAGGAAGCGAATGACGAAAGAACCCCATAGATCCGCCATCAAACAAGACCGCTATTAATTTATAACCGCGTTTTCCTTATGGGATCTCGGCTGTTTACCGCACAACCGCGATGACGTCATAGATTTCCTGGAGCCAGTAGCGATGACGTATTCCGAGAACTGTTTACCACTCGGACCTGTTCACTCATTAGCGAGCTTCTAGAAGCTTCTCTCGGATATGGAAAATCCCCAGCTTATTACGCAATAGGCCATCTCCGGCGCTTCTAGAAGCTTCTAGAAGGTTCGCTGGAGTGCGCGCGTGACACAGGAAAAAAACCGAGGCTCGGCCGCACGCACGCGACCTCAGTGTTGTTCGAGACGTCACCATGAACGGAAGCGGTACCGACGTAGTAAACGTGGACCAAACGATCCGCTCTTTCCTAGAGGAGCTGGACGCAATGGACGAGAACGCTAACATACCGTCAGTACAGCAACAACAGGGATGCGCGTCAAAGAAGAAGTCCGATGGGTGGACTGTAAAGAGGAAGGAAGTGCCTATCGATTCCCCATCACTGTGCTGGTCCGCTGGTGGATGTCAGTATACTGTGAAGAACCCCAGCAACAGCGGTAACGTACTGTTGAAGATGAACGTTTTCCAAGGAGGTCGCTCGACTTGGACCTGCGGCCTGTATTTGGACGAGCGGCGGGACGACGAGATCTGCATGATTCTGACGGATCTGCTGACTAGGCTGCAGAACCTATGGTTGGTCAACAGCGAGACGGGAGAGCCTAGATTCAACGGAATCGTCAGGACCGTCAGTCCGCTGCCCGCCTGGAGGAAGATCGCGGATCGTTGCGTTTCCATCACCGATGTCACCATCCCTGAAAAGCGGAAAAAGACGAAAAAATAAATGAAATAAACGAAGTAATTCGATCCTTCCCTTTCCTACTTTTCCTTAATGTACACTATTGTAAAAAAAATAAATAAATAAATAACGTAATAATACGAATGAGCGTGTTCCTCGAGGTACATTTTCAGCCTCACCACCCCTCCACTCCTCCTCAACTCCGCTGTCCCTCTACTCCTCCTCCACTCCTAGTAATTAAATCAACAGAACACCAGTTGTCAAACACCCACGGGCTCATTCTTGTTCGGGAGTTTGAAGTGTGTGTTTGTGTAATAGTGTTGCTGTGTGACGTTCTGTCAGAGTGTTCACCCGACGTTTTGATCTAACCTATAAAATGAACCACTTAACCGCCTATGTGTTTAATGATCAGCCTTTTTCTGTATTGTTTGACAGCAGCGATAATCCATGGTTCAAAGCTAAGGATGTAGCTACAATATTGGGCTACGCTAACCCTAAAGAAGCAATCAGGTACATGTTAGAGAAAAATATCGCAAAACAATTCCTGAAGTATGGGGGAGCGAAAATCTCCCCCTAACCTATAATGAGAAACATTCAATCTTTCTTAACGAGCCGGGATTATATTCGTTACTTATGAAATCTAAAATGCACATTGCCAAGAAGTTTCAAGATTGGATCTTTGAAGAAGTTTTGCCATCCATTAGAAAAAATGGTCAGTACAGACTTATAAACGAGAACCAACGGCTGCTGCAATCACTTACAAAGTCGCTAACAAATAACCGAAAGCTAGATCAAACAAATTCCGAGTTTAAATCTACAAATGATATATTGTGTATGGAAAACCAATCCATGAATCAAACGCTGATCGAACAGACACCTAAAGTGGCAGTGTTGCCTGAAGATGTAAATCTGAAGCATATATTTTGTGTGATGATTAGGGAAACCCTTCTAGAGCAGTACGGAGTTTGTGAATACAAGTGCATTCGAACACAGAAGAGGAATTTCAAACAAGCCTTGAAAAAAGCAAAGGAAGAAGGATTTACAATGTGCTACTGTAGAGAAAATGTCCCCAACGGCATAAACATAGTGAATAAGGCTAAAGAAGTGATGAAGAGTTACGGCATGCACATTGACTGCAGATACAACAACATCCTAACCTCGCACAATTTCATTAATATAGTTGAACATATCTTTGACAATGTATAGGCCTGCGCTTGTGGACACGTTCCAGAACCTTCGACGCTAGTCAGGTAGTAACAGACAATACGTGCTCCAAAGATGACCGGTGCGGATGACGCAAGAAAAGTAATCACCATATCAATGAACAAAATACTTATAAACGTAACAACATCCGAGAAAGGCTCGCAATCAAGTTAGTGTTGGATAGAGCGAGAGATGTGTTTGAGAGAAAATGTCATATGAAACAGCATACTTATGAAGAAAACAAAAATATTGAATATCATGTAAAAGAATATAACTATGAAGAAAACAAAACAGACTGTTAAATTTAACGAGGAGCTAAATACACAGTACACTTACGAGCCCTGTGAGGATGTACAACAATTAACGTGGACTCAAATCGCAATAGATGAAATGAGATTCCGCAGACCGTTGGAACTGATGTTGGGATGAAAAAATCAAACATCTAACCTATTGTAACAAGATGTGTCACAGCGAGTGCATACAGTTTACTTCAAGGGTGAGCAGACGCACCACCAGTCCGTAGTAAGGTTGAAGTCACACGGTAAGGGCGTGAACATGGACGCTTACGCTTCTGCGGACGACTATATCAAATCGTTTATTCAGGAGATTGAGGTTATGAACAATAATGCTAGTGATCAGACATTGGCATCACCTCAGACGTCATCTGTAAAACCGATCACTGCCTGCAAGAGACGAAGGAGGCCAACTCCCATCGAAGTGGAAACCAAGAAACCAGGATGGGTGCCAAAACCAATAGATGATTGTCCCATAGTGTCATGGATGGAGGATGGGAATACTTTTGCTGTTCAAAACCCGGGAAACAAAGGACAAATTTTATTGAAAATGGAAATGTACGATGGTACAGATATGGTGTTCATGTGCGGTTTATTTTTGGACAAAGATGGTGAAATGCACCAAAGTGTTAAACAAGTAGTTGATAAAGTGGAAAACATGTGGATCGATAAATCAACAGGAGTATCGAAAATTACAGGCTTAACTCAAACTGTTACACAACGCAGTGCAGTTTCGCAACCAACGTCGAAGAAGCGAGCTGTGAGGAAGAAACAACGAGTGTCACCAGCAGTCAATTAGAGCATCCGCATTCCCAGACAGGAGGGCGACGCGTCGGTTTGTTTGTGTGTGAACACCTGCGCCCGGCCAACTACTACTAGAGATGTCGAGCAGAAGCACTTTCATGCCAGAGATTCCGAGCTTGAATGGCACTGTAACAACCGCGGACCTGAGAGCTACCCTCAACAACTGCAAGTCCGACTCTCCGCTCTACACCAGGATAGCCGATCTCCGAGAGGAATGCGGCTATCTCATCACTGCGATGGAGCGAGCCACCACCACACCCTTTGGCGAGACGATCATCGTGATCCTGGAGGGGCAGGTCGGGGACGACTTCTTTCTACGAGTCTACCTGCCTAGGCGCTTCAACGAGGTCCTGAGCAACACCGACATCGAGCGCTACAACGGCGGGTTTGGAGAACGCCTTCGCTTGGTGAAGCGCAGCCCGAGGGGTTCCAATAGCAGATTCACAACTTTGGAGTTTATGTAAAGCAAGACTTGAAGATTATGTAAATACCTTTGTAAATTAGTTTTCGTAGTCAATACTTATAGTCACGTTCAGAACATAACCACTGTGTTATTTATTTCACTTAACCCCAAAAATGTCCTTTAGTAGTAAGTTTAAGAGCGTGAGTATGGTAACTGTGAGGTGTTTAGCTCATAAGCGTCATCATCAGAATCATCGATATTTGTACATAGATGTAACCAACCGCGTAATGCGATACAATTGGGTATACATTGTTAATTTAGGTTTGTTGATGATTATAAAAAAATCTGTACCTTGATGTCGGCGCGCGCAATTTAAAAAGGGTATATTCATAATGCGAGCGCCGACATTAAGGTACAGAGTTTTTTTTATAATCAACAACAAACCTAACTTAACAGAGCATGACTTAACCTAACGACGAGATACTACTGGCAATATTTCCTATCTATAAGCACAAACCTAACTTAACAGAGCATAACATAACCTAAGGATGAGATACAACTGCCTACGTTTCCTATTTCTATGCAGGGACCTAACTTTACACTGGATATCATAACCTAACGATGAGATAAGTCCCTCCATGTTTCCCCTTTCTAACTGGAAACAGTCTTAATAAACCTAACTATAGCTATCGTAACTTAACACAATTACCTAACTTAACAGAGCATAACATAACCTAAGGATGAGATACAACTGCCTACGTTTCCTATTTCTATGCAGGGACCTAACTTTACACTGGATATCATAACCTTACGATGAGATAAGTCCCTCCATGTTTCCCCTTTCTAACTGGAAACAGTCTTAATAAACCTAACTATACCTATCATAACTTAACACAACTACGTGATGCTGTTAGCTTTCATTTTCTTGGGTTGACATTACTCAAGATTGGAACTTGTGTGATGGCGAAAACTCAAACATCGTTTACTTGGATTTTTTTTTATCAATGTTCGAACTTCTTCAAACCTCGATTACTTGGAATTTTTATCGGTATACAAAAATATTACAAGTGCGATCTGGTTATTAAACGCGTATGTTATAATGCTAGTGACAATTCTTGAGGAAAAGGCAAACTTCTTCAAACACCGATTACTTGGGATTGTCATACGAGAAGTTTAATGTAAAACTAAATACTCGTTACACTTACGAACCGCGTGAGGATGTACAACAGTTAACGCGGACTTGAATTACAACCGATGAAATGAGATTACGCATACAATTGTAATTGATGTTGAATGGGGAAATGAGCAATATAACCTGCTGTGACAAGACGTATCACAACACATGTGCTCAGTTTACTTCAAGCATTGCTATTACCAGTCGTCACATACATCATAATGCACATTGTGACTTAAGCATGAAAAGTGATTGATGCGTCAATGTACAAGTTACGTTGTTAACGAACTAACATACGATAAAGGTTCGTAGTCGAGTTATTCCCTCAAATTACGCCAGATGAAATGATACCACGCATAATATTTCAATTGATGCTGAATGTTAGAATGATGCATCTAACTTGTTGTGTTTGGATGTATCACAACACATGTGTGTAGTTTATTTCAAGCGTTGTTAGTACCATCTGGCACGTACGCCATAATGCATATTGAGACAGTAAACAAGAATAGGGATCGATGCGTCAATGAACAAGCTACGATTTAACTTACTAACATTCGAGAAGTTTATTGTCATACTAAATACTCATTACACTTATGAGCCGCGTGAGGATGTACAACGGTTTACGTGTACTTAAATCACAACAGATGAAATGAGATTACGTCTACAATTGTAATTGATGTTGAATGTGAGAATGTGAAATCTAACCTGCTGTGACAAGACGTATCACAACGAATGTGCACAGTTTATTTTAAACGCTGTTATTACCAATCGTCCCATACGCCATAATGCACATCGTGACTTAAGCAAGAAAAGTGATCGTCGTGTTAATGTACAAGTTATTTTGTTAACGAACTAACATACGATAAAGGCTCGAAGTCAAGTTATTCAGGCAACACTGCTTCTTTAGAGGTCTGTTCAGACAACATTTGAATCATGGTCTGGGTCTCCTTACACAATATATATATAATTTTCTAGTTTTAAACTCCGAGGTAATTTGATCTAGTTTCTGGTATTTGTTAGTGACTTTGTAAAGGATTGCAAAGACTGAAGTTTCTCGTTTCTAAGTCTGTTGACTTGTATTGTTCACTAACTTGTGCTAGAAGTGTTTTTTTTTATGATTAACGTAGCTCAAGATTTGAGCAACCTCTGTAACTTTGAACTTAGGGTTGTTACTACTGTCATACAGAGCAGCTCCTATCTGGTTATTAAATACATAGGCGATGAAGATCGCTGTTAGTACCAGTTGTCACGTACAAGATAATGCACATTGCGGAAGAATAAAGAAGAGTGATCGATGTGTCGATGACCACTACTACTACTAGTACTACTGTTGCTACTATCGATATCGATGTGGTATAATGCATGCCTGCACTCACAGAGATTGGCAACTGTTTGGTATATGCGGATTTACCAACGTCATCGAAATTAATCAACATCGCGATCTAAATGTGGACTTTGTAGGTTAAATCATAATCAGTCGACAACCAACACTCATACAAGATGGATTGTTTACGCAGAGTACCGCGTAAAAATGTAGCACCTCCCATTATTTTGGATTTTCAATGTTTCAAGGACAGCAATAGCGATTATATTCTGAAGGAAGTGTGTGTCTTGGAATTGGCCAGTGGAACACTGCTAATGCATCATATCGCCAAATCACCATTCAGTCGAGATTTCCTATCACAAGAGAAACTACGTGAAAGCTATTGGCTCACAAAACACTGTCACGGATTGGAATGGGCTCAAGGTGATATCTGGTATCATGAGCTAGAGGAAAAGTTACGTGCATGTATCGTCAAACGACCGATTGTCTATGTCAAAGGTACTGAGAAAATAGAGTTTGTACGATGCAATTTCATCACGGATCACTGTACTACTAATGTCATTGATATCAGCGATATTGGTTGCGGATCACTATCGTCAATCAACAGTCTACTATCAACAAACGCAGTGCGATGTCGCCATCACAAGACAGCTCACACACTATGCGCTCTAACCAATTGTATCGCATTACGCGGTTGGTTACATCTATGCACAAATATCGATGATTCTGATGATGACGCTTATGAGCTAAACACCTCACAGTTACCATACTCACGCTCTTAAACTTACTCCTAAAGGACATTTTTGGGGTTAAGTGAAATAAATAACACAGTGGTTATGTTCTGAACGTGACTATAAGTATTGACTACGAAAACTAATTTACAAAGGTATTTACATAATCTTCAAGTCTTGCTTTACATAAACTCCAAAGGTGTGAATCTGCTATTGGAACCCCTCGGGCTGCGCTTCACCAAGCGAAGGCGTTCTCCAAACCCGCCGTTGTAGCGCTCGATGTCGGTGTTGCTCAGGACCTCGTTGAAGCGCCTAGGCAGGTAGACTCGTAGAAAGAAGTCGTCCCCGACCTGCCCCTCCAGGATCACGATGATCGTCTCGCCAAAGGGTGTGGTGGTGGCTCGCTCCATCGCAGTGATGAGATAGCCGCATTCCTCTCGGAGATCGGCTATCCTGGTGTAGAGCGGAGAGTCGGACTTGCAGTTGTTGAGGGTAGCTCTCAGGTCCGCGGTTGTTACAGTGCCATTCAAGCTCGGAATCTCTGGCATGAAAGTGCTTCTGCTCGACATCTCTAGTAGTAGTTGGCCGGGCGCAGGTGTTCACACACAAACAAACCGACGCGTCGCCCTCCTGTCTGGGAATGCGGATGCTCTAATTGACTGCTGGTGACACTCGTTGTTTCTTCCTCACAGCTCGCTTCTTCGACGTTGGTTGCGAAACTGCACTGCGTTGTGTAACAGTTTGAGTTAAGCCTGTAATTTTCGATACTCCTGTTGATTTATCGATCCACATGTTTTCCACTTTATCAACTACTTGTTTAACACTTTGGTGCATTTCACCATCTTTGTCCAAAAATAAACCGCACATGAACACCATATCTGTACCATCGTACATTTCCATTTTCAATAAAATTTGTCCTTTGTTTCCCGGGTTTTGAACAGCAAAAGTATTCCCATCCTCCATCCATGACACTATGGGACAATCATCTATTGGTTTTGGCACCCATCCTGGTTTCTTGGTTTCCACTTCGATGGGAGTTGGCCTCCTTCGTCTCTTGCAGGCAGTGATCGGTTTTACAGATGACGTCTGAGGTGATGCCAATGTCTGATCACTAGCATTATTGTTCATAACCTCAATCTCCTGAATAAACGATTTGATATAGTCGTCCGCAGAAGCGTAAGCGTCCATGTTCACGCCCTTACCGTGTGACTTCAACCTTACTACGGACTGGTGGTGCGTCTGCTCACCATTGAAGTAAACTGTATGCACTCGCTGTGACACATCTTGTTACAATAGGTTAGATGTTTGATTTTTTCATCCCAACATCAGTTCCAACGGTCTGCGGAATCTCATTTCATCTATTGCGATTTGAGTCCACGTTAATTGTTGTACATCCTCACAGGGCTCGTAAGTGTACTGTGTATTTAGCTCCTCGTTAAATTTAACAGTCTGTTTTGTTTTCTTCATAAGTATGCTGTTTCATATGACATTTTCTCTCAAACACATCTCTCGCTCTATCCAACACTAACTTGATTGCGAGCCTTTCTCGGATGTTGTTACGTTTATAAGTATTTTGTTCATTGATATGGTGATTACTTTTCTTGCGTCATCCGCACCGGTCATCTTTGGAGCACGTATTGACTGTTACTACCTGACTAGCGTCGAAGGTTCTGGAACGTGTCCACAAGCGCAGGCCTATACATTGTCAAAGATATGTTCAACTATATTAATGAAATTGTGCGAGGTTAGGATGTTGTTGTATCTGCAGTCAATGTGCATGCCGTAACTCTTCATCACTTCTTTAGCCTTATTCACTATGTTTATGCCGTTGGGGACATTTTCTCTACAGTAGCACATTGTAAATCCTTCTTCCTTTGCTTTTTTCAAGGCTTGTTTGAAATTCCTCTTCTGTGTTCGAATGCACTTGTATTCACAAACTCCGTACTGCTCTAGAAGGGTTTCCCTAATCATCACACAAAATATATGCTTCAGATTTACATCTTCAGGCAACACTGCCACTTTAGGTGTCTGTTCGATCAGCGTTTGATTCATGGATTGGTTTTCCATACACAATATATCATTTGTAGATTTAAACTCGGAATTTGTTTGATCTAGCTTTCGGTTATTTGTTAGCGACTTTGTAAGTGATTGCAGCAGCCGTTGGTTCTCGTTTATAAGTCTGTACTGACCATTTTTTCTAATGGATGGCAAAACTTCTTCAAAGATCCAATCTTGAAACTTCTTGGCAATGTGCATTTTAGATTTCATAAGTAACGAATATAATCCCGGCTCGTTAAGAAAGATTGAATGTTTCTCATTATAGGTTAGGGGGAGATTTTCGCTCCCCCATACTTCAGGAATTGTTTTGCGATATTTTTCTCTAACATGTACTCTGATTGCTTCTTTAGGGTTAGCGTAGCCCAATATTGTAGCTACATCCTTAGCTTTGAACCATGGATTATCGCTGCTGTCAAACAATACAGAAAAAGGCTGATCATTAAACACATAGGCGGTTAAGTGGTTCATTTTATAGGTTAGATCAAAACGTCGGGTGAACACTCTGACAGAACGTCACACAGCAACACTATTACACAAACACACACTTCAAACTCCCGAACAAGAATGAGCCCGTGGGTGTTTGACAACTGGTGTTCTGTTGATTTAATTACTAGGAGTGGAGGAGGAGTGGAGGAGGAGTGGAGGGACAGCGGAGTGGAGGAGGAGTGGAGGGACAGCGGAGTTGAGGAGGAGTGGAGGGGTGGTGAGGCTGAAAATGTACCTCGAGGAACACGCTCATTCGTATTATTACGTTATTTATTTATTTATTTTTTTTACAATAGTGTACATTAAGGAAAAGTAGGAAAGGGAAGGATCGAATTACTTCGTTTATTTCATTTATTTTTCGTCTTTTTCCGCTTTTCAGGGATGGCTACAGCGGTGGTGGAAACGCAACGATATGCGATCTTCCTCCAGGCGGGCAGCGGACTGACGGTCCTGACGATTCCGTTGAATCTAGGCTCTCCCGTCTCGCTGTTGACCAACCATAGGTTCTGCAGCCTAGTCAGCAGATCCGTCAGAATCATGCAGATCTCGTCGTCCCGCCGCTCGTCCAAATACAGGCCGCAGGTCCAAGTCGAGCGACCTCCTTGGAAAACGTTCATCTTCAACAGTACGTTACCGCTGTTGCTGGGGTTCTTCACAGTATACTGACATCCACCAGCAGACCAGCACAGTGATGGAGAATCGATAGGCACTTCCTTCCTCTTTACAGTCCACCCATCGGACTTCTTCTTTGACGCGCATCCCTGTTGTTGCTGTACTGACGGTATGTTAGCGTTCTCGTCCATTGCGTCCAGCTCCTCTAGGAAAGAGCGGATCGTTTGGTCCACGTTTACTACGTCGGTACCGCTTCCGTTCATGGTGACGTCTCGAACAACACTGAGGTCGCGTGCGTGCGGCCGAGCCTCGGTTTTATACCTGTGTCACGCGCGCACTCCAGCGAACCTTCTAGAAGCTTCTAGAAGCGCCAGAGATGGCCTATTGCGCAATAAGCTGGGGATTTTCCATATCCGAGAGAAGCTTCTAGAAGCTCGCTAATGAGTGAACAGGTCCGAGTGGTAAACAGTTCTCGGAATACGTCATCGCTACTGGTTCCAGGAAATCTATGACGTCATCGCGGTTGTGCGGTAAACAGCTGAGATCCCATAAGGAAAACGCGGTTATAAATTAATAGCGGTCTTGTTTGATGGCGGATCTATGGGGTTCTTTCGTCATTCGCTTCCTATGGGATAGGCCTACACTCTGGTAAAAGTCCTGTGGGATGGTTTACTTAGACCGCTGCCTGACATGTGGTGAAGTTTCATCGAAATCGGTCGGTAAACAGCTGAGATCCTATAAGGAAAACGCGTTTAAAAATTAATAACTGGCTCGTTTAACAGTGGATTTTCAATTTTCTTTAAGGGATGGTTTACTTAGGCCGCCACCCGACATGTGGTGAAGTTTCGTCAAAATCGGTCGGTAAACAGCTGAGATCCCATAAGGAAAACGCGGTTATAAATTAATAGCGGACCCGTTTAAGGTGGATTTTCAATTTTCTTTAAGCGATGGTTTACTTAGGCCGCCACCCGACATGTGGTGAAGTTTTGTCAAAATCGGTCGGTAAACAGCTGAGATCCCATAAGGAAAACGCGTTTAGAAATTAATGGAGGGTCCGTTTAACGGTGGATTTTCAATTTTCTTTAAGCGATGGTTTACTTAGGCCGCCACCCGACATGTGGTGAAGTTTCGTCAAAATCTGTCGGTAAACAGCTGAGATCCCATAAGGAAAACGCGGTTATAAATTAATAGCAGACCCGTTTAACGGTGGATTTTCAATTTTATTTAAGCGATGGTTTACTTAGGCCGTCACCCAACATGTGGTGAAATTTCGTCAAAATCGGTCGGTAAACAGCTGAGATCCCATAAGGAAAACACGGTTATAAATTAATAGCGGCCTTGTTTGATGGCGGATCTATGGGGTTCTTTCGTCATTCGCTTCCTCTGGGATAGGCCTACACTCTGGAAAAAGTCCCGTGGGAATCGGTGGGTAAATAGGCTAGTTATTAATTTTCGAAAGTTTTTTCCTCATGTTCAAGGTCATCACGAAAAGTGCCGCAGGCGACGGGGGGGGGGCTCCTCACTTGCTCCTCACCGCGCCTTTGCTGATTAGGTGGATCCTAACGCTAGGTGACGACAAGGGGGGGGGCTCCTCAGGCTCCTCACGCCAGGCGCCAGGTTTAAGTTAGGTTAATGGGTCACGTGACGGGGGGGGGCTCCTCAGGCTCCTCACGCCAGGTGCCAGGTTTAAGTTAGGTTAATGGGTCACGTGACGGGAGGGGGGGGCTCCTCAGGCTCCTCACGCCAGGCGCCAGGTTTAAGTTAGGTTAATGGGTCACGTGACGGGGGGGGGACCTTGCATCCTCGCATCCTCACCTGGGCCTTTGCTGGTTTTGAAGGAACCAATGCCCCCTACTTCTGTGATGTCATAGATGCCAGAAAGGTTTTTGATACAGATAAACCAGCGCTGCACGAGCGGCTCTGTTGGTAAACACTCAGCTATGGCGTGGCCGTCGAGTATATATCGCGAGTATATAACGCTCTCAAACTCATACTTCACTTATAGTCACTAAGATAACTCTGAATCTAAACAAGGTCCATCGGTCTGCAAGTAAATCAGGTAAGTCAAGTTCAATTTAAAAAAGTCTGAATTTGTTTTTAAAATATTGTTCTACCACTGGTTAAATATAAAGTGCTTTTAATCTTAGAAAGAGTAAAACTTACGTTTCCGTTTTATTGTCTTTTGTACTCTAAACGTTTGACAATCAGAACTCTAATCCGTAAAATTTCAGTAGTACATACAACAATTTAGTTAGTATCAAGTAAATTTGTTTGGATCGTGTTAGAATCTTAAAGAGGTGTACTAAACGACTTCGCTGAATCGTATTTTTATTGAATACAGTGATGTTTATTGAAGCAGTTTTGTAATGCTATGTAACTATTTACAGTTTTGAATGAAATAGGTAATTATAAAATATTAAAAGTTATTTATCACATAGTAAAATACCATTTGCGTATCGACGTTAAATTTAAAGGAATTCCAACATTTATTTATTATATCTTTCTAAAATATTATTGTAACCAAGCCAAGTACTAATTAATTTTCAGCACAATGACTCGATCAAGGGCAGTATAAAAGGAAATGTTTTCCATAAATGTAATGAGTCCATTAGCCTTCCTTGAGTAAATCACGTCAACTTGGTTCGCAGATGTGAACTTAGGACTTAAGTGGCGAACAATATAACAAAATGAACAAAATATTATAAATACACTTACAAGCATAACCTTCAAACAATAATTAATTTAATCTTAGTCTCTTAATAAACTTTTAACATTTTCAGCAAAAATATGACTCTGTCATGGGCAAGTCGCGTGGTGCGAGGTGGCAGCGCAGTGGAGACGGTGTACTGGCGTGCCACTAACGTCAGTGACTCGGCCACCAACAAGGCTACTAGTGGTGGCGCCAAGCTGGTCAAGCACGGCAGAGTGCTCAGGCTGAGACAGACTACCCCTCCCCCCGCCAACCTACACCACAGGCTCACCACCTCCGGCCCTGCCTCTACAACGTGACGTACTCAGAGGGAACATGGTAAATATTGTGAATATATATGTCCCATTGCTCGATTATAGAGTAATAATTACAAAAACAACATTTTTAGAAGCGGTCCCCAAACCAGGTCAGACAAAATTAATAACTATTGTAAACTGGATGGAAATGCACCTGGATTACTTGGTTTTGACCTGGTTTGGAGGCCACCTCTGTTCAGTGGGTCGGTCAGTTCCATGACCTGAATAGTTTGTTAGTTAAACAAAACTAAAGCAGTAGATGAAAATAATATTTGTTGTTATAGTAAAGACAAATTAATGGTAATAATATAATTAAAAACATAACTTATAATTAAATAGGAATTTACTTGAGGTTGTAACTAAAAGGGGATTACTACTATATGTCTACAAGACTGAAATATTTGTATACTTACACTGTACTCTCAGAAAAGACTGTAAATATACATATAAGATATTATATAGGACAATTTTTTATGACCAATCACATCGATCATCATCAAGACCATATGACCAAGACCAATGACAACGTGCCAAATACAATTAACACAATGACAGAAAAAATTACCAATGTCGATGCTGATTCCTAAGACCCGTTTTGTTGGCAGATGGTACTATTCCTTTTTCCAAAAGCCAAAGTCCCCGGTTAACTTCTCGTACTTTTTCCACGCCTTTGTTTGATATATTTTATTGAAATATAGCCGTCCATCGTTATCAGTAAACCCGACTCCACCATCAAAGCTACAAAACACATCACGAAAGACTTTTTCTTCGCTTGGCTTTGGTTTGATTTTTTGTGTCAGTAAACCTACTTTACTTCATCATGTGGGCCAATTTTTAAAAGTACTGAATATGAATATTTAAGGAATCTTTAAATCATACCATAAAAACTACATGGTGTTTAATAAACTTTTGTTTGTTGTAATACTCAATATTATGCTTTATTTTCAGATACCACGTTATCGCAGAACATTTTCGGAGATGTGACGTCGCACTTTGAATATTCAATGCTGCAAAGTCTATCCAGCCAAAACCAACCTACTAAGCACTCTGTATAATTTGTCACATGTTAGTAGGTTAATATGTTAATAGGTATCAAACTGTAGTTGTATAGGGACGGTCAACTTTTAACTACATTTCTTTTTGTTTTGTTACTATACACATTTGTTTACACTTTCGGACACACGTGTTTTTTTTTAATACATATAATGTGTTAGGCACAATTATTACATTTAACAAATCATCTTATTTTTGTATTACACTTTTATTGTATTATCTTTAATAGTGTTGTACTTATTGAGCTCTATTATGTATTTAACTGACATATTATCAATATAAAAATATATGTTATATTTTGTGTATAATCTTAGATTAACTGTCTCACCCTGGTTATACTAGAAGATAGAGATATCCTATTATCTTTTGATAACTTTCATTCAAGACATTAAAGATGCCATTGGCAAAATATATCTTAAGCGAGAAAGTATTTTAAAATTAATGTATTATAATTATGTAGTGTATTTTGTTTTAATAATTCGATTAATTTAACTCATTCATGAATAAATAGTAGATGTACTTTTAATTGCGCATGGAAATTCGAAAGTGTGTGATTGACTGTTAAGTAAGTTTTCGAAGCAATTTTGACAAAGAAAGAGGAACTTCTAAAGTCAGATTATTACTGAACCAAAGTAATATATAATTCAAACTAACATCTAACATACAGAATTTTGCATTATAGCTAAACTTGTGCTGTATATCGACAAGTGGAGTTACCACATTAGATTTGAAAATTAACGATAAAGTTACTAAAATGTTATCAAGCCTACAACTTAGACATACTGTTTAAAATTTTTATAATTTGCAAACCTAAATATTGTGCTTTTACAAACTAACCCCAAATCTTTGTTGAATAAAAAAATAACAATATAATAGCTGTTAATAGTATTATTGAAAATTGCCATTTTTGTGTACTTGACAATCAATATACTGTTAACAAATTTCAATGTATTCATGTTACAAATACGTTTTAGTTTTAAGCTTTACCTACTTTGTTAATGATACCTGAATTATTTAAGTAAAACCGATGTTCAATAAATCTTTTTAATGAAGCTGTTTACAACTGTATTGTATTATTTATACCTTTATCAATAACAAATACTGAAAACAGTTGTAATTAAAAATAACTTTTAAAAGACTAATACACACATTTTGAGTTTAACGATTAAATGTGTATAATTGTCAAGTTGTCTAGATTCCTAAAAACTGAATGTTACATAATATGTTTGGATACGAATACAAAACGTTTAGATAAGGTTCCTCATTTAAACGTATTTCACCAGTGTTGGTATGACCTAGAAACAATAATTTGTGAGGACTCCAAGCCATAACTTTTAATATTTTATTTTTTAATTTTTTATAAGAGTTTGTTTCACAGTTTTACAAAAGTAAATGAAGAGAGAGTACACTGATTGTAGAGGTAGACAACAAAGCCCACTAACGACTTAATTAATAATGCTTCGTTAAATTAAACTTCTTCATCGTGTAAATTAACCGTAACTTCGCTTTGAATTAATGAACAATAGCCTGACATAATTTAAAATTGAGTTGTTTATAGCCATTGTTTAATTATATTGTTTGATATGAAATGTGATATATTAACAAAATATGTTATAGTCAACATTATTTTAATCCAATATTTTTGTTGTCTTTTTCCGAGTGTGTACTTATTTTTTTATTAAATTGTTGTTTTGTTTTAGTTATTTCACGGAATAAATATAATATTTATTTTAAATAATTAGTCTGACCTGACTAAAACATTGCTCGAATGTAATGTTTTTGAGTGAGTAGGTGAACAAATATAAATGTTCATGTATATATATTTAATCCTGATCTTTAACTAAATGACCAAACTTAAACTAATTACGTTTCAGCAGGTTAGAGTGTAAATCCATTGATGGTATGCTAACGAAAACCAATTATCAATAAATGAATTTAATTTCCTTACAACATTGAAGCCGAATCCTCTTGCTCAGTGCTGTTGTTGGTGCAATTATATTTTAACTTCAACTTAAGATTAATTATTTTAGGTGAGAGTTTGACTAGTAAAACTTAATTTTTCAAATACAAACATTACCTCCTGCTGTCACTGTACTTTTGTAAATGTGAGTATTTCTAAGTCATACAATTCTATATACATTATGTATATTTCAATATACAATTTATAATGTAAAATGTTGTATATCAAGACTTATAACCTTAGATAAGCTGGTAAGTATTTGAGCTTAATTTAAAACTACTAGTTAAATATAATTCAATCTGTAAATTTTACATTACTTATATTTACCTTTAAACTACTAAACAACTTTAGTAAGTCGGCCATTGACCCTGAAAAATGTAGGATTAAGATTACAAAACAGTTATTTTAATTTTTTAAAACAGCCAAAATATCTGAAAGCCTTGGACCATTGTTTCTAAAGTCTCTCACTCAGTGCGTATGAACTTATTATGATGAAAATAGAGAATCAAGGATATCTTAATCATTGGGCAGTATTGTTGGAAAATCGTTCCGGAATTTAAAAATAAATTATGGACCTAACTCATTGCATCGCTATGATTCTAAAATAACGTTTGGGGCAGTAACATATTTTACAAAATAAAAGAACCAAGTAAAATATTAAATTACTAAACCGTAAATGATTTGGCTCAATTCATAGGATTTGATGTGTGTTGAAAAAGTCTGTAGACATTGAGATAAACGAGTTCATTGATCTGCTAGCTAACCATTGGTTTATGACCCTGATTTGATTGTGACATAAGAGCTTATCATTTAACTTCAAAACGGTATTATTATTTAAAAGTTGTGCACAAGTTTCATTTTTTTGAATCCAGTATTATATTCAGCATAACAATTGAAATTGTTAACATCGTTTGGAGGACTATTACTCATATTGTTATACCATATGTAAAATACCCTGTACTCCAGCGAAATATTTTACATCCAACCTCAAGTACCTTTACTTACACATCTCAATTTGAACTCTGACATAGTACAACGTCACCGTAAGGTATTAAAACTAAAATGAAAACAGTATATACATTTGAGAACAACATTGTGTGTAATTGTCTACAAATCAAAACAAATAGTATAAATTATAAGCCTTTCATTTATGAGGGATACGCTTCACAGTCTAAACTATATGTATATATATCAAATGACGATAGAACCAATATTATACAATAAATAAATTGCAGTTTCATTAAGTTGTTGTAATACCAATAGATTGATTAAAATTGAAAGATTTAAAAATAGTTGGGGGAGAGTGAATTAAGAAATTTAAGGATTTGTTTGTAGTCTTATCATGGTGAACGTATTTCCCATTCTCTTGACCCATTACTAAGGAAGAAAGTATCAATACCCCCGTAGCAGCAAACCTGCGCACTCAGCGAATTTCCAATGCATATATATGTATCTTAATACCAAATAAAGCCACATACCAAGTTTCATCAATATACATTCATAAATAAACGATTTATGACATTTTAATTATTCTCCAAAAGAATAACATGGCAGCTGAGTATGCAGGTTTGCTGAAGTAAGGAAAATAAAAAATGGGGTTTTATACAAATATCAATATAACTCATGTAGGTAAAGCCACATACCAAATTTCATTAATTTATTTTCATAATGAAGGTAGATAACACGTTAATTATTCTCCATAAGAATAACATGGCAGCTGAGTATGCAGGTTTGCTGAAGTAAGGAACATAAAAAATGGGGTTTTATACAAATATCAATATAACTCATGTAGGTAAAGCCACATACCAAATTTCATTAATTTATTTTCATAATGAAGGTAGATAACACGTTACTTATTCTCCATAAGAATAACATGGGGCTGAGTACGCAGGTTTGCTGCTACGGGAGCCTTTGGTAAAAAATGTTTTTTTGAGCAAATATCAATGGTCCACAACCAGATGAAGCCGTATACCAAGTTTCGTCAGTATACGTTCATAAATAAGCGAGATATAACATTTTTATTTTCCTCCATAAGAATAACATTAGGCAACGTACTGTGTTTAGCACTTTCAATATCTCGGTAACCAATTGACGTAGAGAAATGATAAAAATACCAAATTGTGTGTTTTTTAAGCTGAATCCAATGGGAAAAAATAAAATTTGACTATTTCCAAAATTATATGTAAAAAATTCGAAAAACCCATTTTTGGGGTACAAAACCCCCCCAAAATACCCCTTCGGATAGAGCGATCTGGCTGGTTTTCGAACTTAAAGTCATAAATGTTGCTTTACACGTTTATACCAAATTTCATCAAAATCGGATAATTTTTACGAGAGTTATCGTGCTCACGGACACATATATATATATATATATATATATATATATATATATATATATACAGTTTCGAACGAATGGTGTTTTTGGGGTCTGGGGACCTCAAAACGAAAAGTTATCATGGTCCCGGGCCTAGGTCTTACCATGTCGACTACGGTAATAGCTTCTTCCCTATAGGGGAAATTCGCTAAAAAGTTAGCCCCCCTAGAGTGGAGGTAGTATAGAGGTAGTATAATAGTATAATAACAACCTCCATGGATAGAACCCTAGTAACAGTACCCAAGAGTGGCAGAACCCTAGTGGCCGCACCCTAGAGTTGCAGCACCCTAGAATGTCAGAACCCTACTGGCAGCTTCCTAGAGTGGCAGAACCCTGGAGTGGCAGAACCCTAGAGTGGCAGCGCCCTATAATGGCAGAACCCTGGAGTGGCAGAACCCTAGAGTAGCAGCGCCCTATAATGGCAGAACCCTAGAGTGGCAGCGCCCTATAATGGCAGAACCCTAGAGTGGCAGCGCCCTATAATGGCAGAACCCTAGAGTGGCAGCGCCCTATAGTAACATAACTCTGGAGTGGCAGCACCCTAGAGTGGCAGAACCCTGGAGTGGCAGCACCATCGAGTGGCAGAACCCTAGTGGCAGCACCCTAGAGTGGCAGAACCCTAGTGGCAGCACCCTAGAGTGGCAGCACCCTAGAGTGGCAGAACCCTGGAGTTGCAGAACCATAGAGTGGCAGAAACATAGTGGCAGCACCCTAGTGGCAGTACTCTAGAGTGGCATAACCCTGGAGTGGCAGCACCATAGAGTGGAAGAACCCAGGTGGCAGCACCATAGAGTGGCAGAACCCTAGTGGCAGCACCCTAGAGTGGCAGAATCCTAATGGTAGCACCCTAGAGTGGCAGCATCCTAGTGGCAGCACCCTAGAGTGGCAGAACCCTGGGTGGAGAACCCTAGAGTGGTAGAACCCTAGAGTGGCAACACCCTAGAGTGGTACAACCCTAGTGGCAGCACCCTAGATTGGCAGAACCTTGGAGCGGCAGCGCCCTAGAGTGGTAGAACCCTAGTGGCAGCGCCCTAGAGTGGTAGAGCTCTGAAGTGGCAGAATCCTAGAGTGGTATCACCCTCGAGTGGCAGAACCCTAGTGGCAGCACCCTAGAGTGGCAGCACCCTAGAGTGGCAGCACCCTAGAGTGGCAGCACCCTAGAGTGGCAGAATCCTAATGGCAGAACCCTAGTGGCAACACCCTAGAGTGGTAGAACCCTAGTGGTGCACCCTAGATTGGCAGAACCTTGGAGTGGCAGCGCCCTAGAGTGGTAGAACCCTAGTGGCAGTGCTCTATAGTGGCAGAACCTTGTAGTGGCAGAACCATAGAGTTGCAAAACCCTAATGGCAGCACCCTAGAGTGGTAGAACTCTGGAGTGGGAGAATCCTAGAGTGGTAGCACCCTAGAGTGGCAGAACCCTGGGGTGGAAGCACCATAGATTGGCAGAACCCTAGTGGCAGAACCTTAGAGTGGCAGAATCCTAATGGCAGCACCCTAGAGTGGCAGCACCCTAGAGTGGCAGCACCCTGGGTGGAGAACCCTAGAGTGGTAGCACCCTAGGGTGGCAACACCCTAGAGTGGTAGAACCCTAGTGGCAGTACCCTAGAGTGGCAAAACCTTGGAGTGGCAGCGCCCTAGAGGATCTGATGTCTTTTGGTGAGTGGCCTCGGTCCAATTCCCCTCCAGTTTATTTATTCAAAACTTTCCTCTTACTTACTTACTTCTGGTTACAAAGACTGACTCACTTAATAAACATATGCATCACTATACCTGGCCCTACATGTACTCTTTTGATAATTATTATAGTCTGGGCTGAGCGAGATGATTATTAAAGAATCATTGGCAAAATATGTCTTACTAATAAAGTTATATTTAAATTTAAAAACTAAAATAAAATAAATCTTAATTTGCTATAGTAATAGTGTTGCTGAAAACTATAGTATTTAAACACATAAGCTACATAATATAGACAATTGAACAAACAGGTGCATGGTTACTAATACCATTTGAATAATTTACCAATCAGAAATCAATAAATATCCCAAACTATACCAATAACAATATTCTTTTTGATGTAAGGCTTCACTCATAATAAATGCTGGAACTAGAGGGTGATTTTCATTTACCAGATAAAAAATGGATTCATTATTAAAACCGGAAAAACCGAAGCACTCTCGAAAATCCGGGGTGTTTTTAACTGGGCGTTGTAATCCATGATTACTCTGCTTTTTGTTCTTTGTGACTTCACTGAGTGCTATCGATAGTTTTAAATTAACATACTTAATTTATTTTGCATGTTTAAAACATAAGTTGGTATTACTTTATTAATATATCTTTCTGTTAACTGCATAATAACAAAAGTTTTTAATAAACTAAACTTAGCGGATAGTGTATAGTACAAAGAATGACATATTGAGCTACTTTAATTCAGCGTTACCTTTCAGTTTATTTAAGGTCTTAATAAAATAAGAAGAATGGTGCAAATCCCATTGTAAGAATGGGTCAACCCTATGTAAAAAATGAAAAACAACAAAGTTATTATTATTATATAAACTATTAGTTTTCATTACATTATTTAATTTTTGTGGGAAAAAATGTCACTAATTTTGTATGAAGTACAAGACGTACTATAGATGTAAAACGTGTTAAAAAAGAGCAAAAAATTCAATAACATTAATAACAATGTATTTGCTGGGTTTTGTAATCTTACAGCTAGTCCAGTAATTGTTACTCATACAATTTTCCCTACTCCATCATTGCCTACTCATTAGTAATTTAATCCACGTCCTCTGATGGTAGGTTAAACGAAATTGAGATGGTCTTGTATTCCTAGTTATTCTGTAATAATTGAAAACTAATTACTGTGAACATTTTATTTATTGGAATAATTTCCATTGAAAATCGTTTTTTTAGGATTACTAAAGAATTTGATCAAGAATATAGAAGAATATTAAAAGGGAATCGGTTTTATTTTTCTTGCTCTGTAAAAACAAATAGACATAATATAGTTGTATACTGTATAGTTAAGCTTAACAGAAACAGGGCGGCAACAGGCATTGTGTTTTGTTTTGGGATTCAAATACTCAAAGCAAAATTGTGGTGCGTTGCTCAATCTTTAGACATACAAAACAGCCTCTTCACTATGTAGAATAGGACTGCTTTATACAGTTTTGGTAGTGACAATCATTACATCCTAGAATTTAAATATTTTTGAAGAATGTTACATTTTGTTGATTATTACTTGACTATTCACTACTACTCTAATTTATTATATTTTTAGATTTATGAGTAATAAACTAATCGTATATTATATCAACACCTAAACAACTGCACCAAACTACTAAACTATATTTTGGTTTATTTAATATAACATGTCACGACATTCGAACTAAAAGCTTAAATTGCATGAATGTCAATTTAATGACATGGTTTGATTGAATTTGCAGCGTGAACAATGACGAGTAAAGTGCACATCAGACTTTCCGGTCTAACTAATGGTTCAAATATTATGCATATTGTGCATACGTTTAATAATTTATGTTATTCGAGTCTGGCATAAAAATAAATAGCATCATTATTGTGTCACTCCTTAAACTATATATATAAGTTATTTATAACAAATTAAAATATAATTATAATTGTTATTATTAATTTAAATAATAATAATTAATTATTGAAATATAAGTCATACATTATTGCAGTGCTTCACTAACCTAATGTTTATCTTTATGATTGCATTTGCAAATTACAAAAAAATCTTTTTACACACTAGCTTATTTCACTATTTAGTGGTGGGGAATTACCTAACTATAGTTACAGACTTAATAAACACTTTCAACTGTGGGAAAATTGCTGGTTCGAGTGACGCCCTCTTTAATCGTCATGCAACATAGCTTCCATGCACATAGGTGAAGCTTCTTGGTGGAAAATGAATATAATGCTAACAAAATTAACTTGGCTAACACTTTTAGCCCACGATTAACAAACCTTTGATAAATAAATACTCTTTTACCTACTTTCTTCTTTATTTGTAGTTTTTGTTGTGTTAAATAAATCTCTTGGTCTGGATTACCACCTTTAAGGTAACTCTTAGCTTTTATCTGGCTACCTTTGACCTTTGTTACCTAGATAATGAAAATTTGTTTTACAGCGGTTCACAATATAAAATTTATTATTTAAATTTACAAAAGGAAATATGGCAAATGAATTCAATGGGGTCTAGCAACAGTAATACAATATGGGGGATGATCAAAATTGGTCTAGGTCATCTAGGCCTATAGGCTTTTTTAATAAATGTCTAACAGTTCATGTCTAATACATCATTCTTATTTCTTAAATGCTCTTTATTCTCAGAGAGGGGTGTCGTGCCGGCTCGAATGATATATTATATTATAGAGATAAAATTAATTTAATGTAATAATAATTAATCAATAATCAATATATATATATATAATCAATTAATGTATCAAATTATTAATAAACTGTGGAAAATGGTTAATTATAATTTGAATCAAGGTAAATATGGTGAACATTGGCATAAATAACTATATATTATATTGCAAAGCAAGGGGAGATGATTATTATGCGGGGTGAGGGGAATTATTTAGAATTCAGCACATTAAATGAAATAATATAAAATAACAAATTAATGAACACAAAATAACACATAATAAGAAGGGGAACATATTAAATGATAGGGGAGGTAACATACATTATTATAAGACAAGGAAAAACATTATGGGTAGATAGATAAAATATGAATTATTCAGAATGAACTAGGGTATGATAGTAACTATGATTATGTTATGGGTAATAGTGGTATTTAGGTAGGGAGAAAAAGACAAAATTATGGGGAAATTATTGTTAATGATGATTGAGATGTAATGTAATACTACAAAATATATAATTTTGAAAATTAAGTTTATGCCACACTTGGTAGGTGGTCAGTTCAATTTTATCGTCAAAAGTAATGATATTCAAAAGCATGTTATATAAGTCATTTCCCCATAGAGTTTACGAATAACGTGATTCTCGCCGATAATACGTGTTGTGAAAACAATAAGTACTTATCAGTGCTGTCATTGAAACAGCGGATTAGCCAATTCGATAAATCATTGACTGAGGCTGATATTATCAGGCGACGCTGTAAATCGCTAATCCCCCCCACACTAAAACGTTGCCCGCTGTATTTTATTGTGATACATAAGTAATAAATACTTCTTAAAAATGGAATATCGATATATTACGCCTGGATAACGTTATTACAAACACCAGCATATTTTAAATTACTCCTACTATATTGTTAGCTGGTCATCTATACGATACCCTTTTTCAAAATAATATTGATATAATGCAAGTGTATCTCTTTTAGCGAATTTCCCCTATAGGGAAGAAGCTATTACCGTAGGGGTAAGACTTAAGCCCAAGACCATGATAACTTTTCATTTTGAGGTCCCTAGATGCCAAAAACACCATTCGTTCAAATTTGTATATATGTATGTCATATATAGATATATGTGTGTCATTAAGCACGACAACTCTCGTAAAAAAGCTCTAATCTTAATGAAATTAGGCACAAATGTGTAAAGTACCGTTTATTTGAACGAGTTCGAAAACCAGACGAATCGCACTATCCGAATAGGGGTTTTTAGGGGGTTTTGTAGCCCAAAACGGTTTTTTTGGGTTTTCACATGCAATTTTTATTTTAATCAAATTTTAATTTTTACCATTGAATTTGGCTTAAAAAAAATCAACAATTTGGTATTTTGATCATTGCTCTACGGCAATTGGTTACTGAGATATTGAAAGTGGTAAACACAGTACGTTGCCCAATGTTATTCTTATGGATACAAATAAAAATTTAATATCTCGCATATTTAAGAACATAAACTGACGAAACTTGGTGTATGGCTTCATCTCACTATAGTTTATTGTTTTTTGCCAAACAAATTTTCGCATATAGTTCCCGTATCAGCAAACCTAGGTAATCAGTCCCCATGTTAATCTTATGGAGAATAATTAAAATGTTATAAATCGCTTATTTATGAATGTATATGGATTAAACTTGGTATGTGACTTCACTTAGATGAGTTCTATTGATATTTTCATAAAAAAAAACTCATTATTTTGTGTACCTTGTTGCAGCAAACCTGTGTCCTCATCCTCAATGTGATTCTTATGAAGAATAATTAATATTTTAAGTACTGGTATAGCATATTTTTGAATATATTTATTATGAATCCTGGTAAGTGGATTAATGTGTATATATTCACTGGATAATCGCTGAGTATAGAGGTTTGCTGTGGCGGGGTTTTTATCATTATTATTGTTGTTGGGTACGGCTGAAGAGGGCCCAAGCGCCCTATAGCAGCCACAGTGGGCCAGGGACTTTCCCGCCCGCTGGAACATCACGACAACGCAACGCAACAATGTTAAATCTTTCTAGCTTTATGTTTAATTAATTAATTTGTGAAACAAAATTCATAGTTACAAGAAAATAATAAAACTGACAGTTTTACGAACCAAGGAAGGAAGGTGTATAAAAGCTACGAAAACAAAAAATCATACTTGCAGAACTTGGGGGGAGCATTTACAAATTACTGTTAACAAATGTACTATAGTTTAATACACACAAGTATCTAAGTACTAACAAACAACCAATAACAACAGAACAATAGAAAAGTGTTTTATATTTTTTATATTTTTTAGTCTGGGCGAAGTATGTAATAATGTAACTAAACCGCCTTAAATACTCTTCTGTCTAAAGATTAGTTAAAAATAACAATTAAATTGAAATTTTAAATGTAATGTAGAACGAAATCAAACCACGAAATTTTCTTTGGAATGTAAAAATGTGAATACCTGATAAAATGTCTAATAATAAAAATAACTTGGTTGGTCTACCAAATATTTTAGAGTACTGATTTCGGGCGTTTCATGGATCGCCTTCTAAATCTTTAAATAACCAACATAAATTAAATATTTAAAAGACCATCGAAGTAAGAAACCAAACCTGCGAAGGTGGTTCTATAAAATATATCATAATTAACTTTGTCGATTTTTTTGGAAAATCTATGTAAATTGCAAATTTGTTACCTCCTTTATTTAATTTTGTAATAATGCTTAGGGAAATTGCAGCTACACGTTTTGGTTGGACAGAGAGGAAAATCGTGTGCAGGTTGATAACTAAAAATATACATAACTTTACCATAAGTAGTTGATTACAATTATAAAATAGTTACTAAAATATAAGGAACTAAGAGAATATTTATTGTAGTTTTTGTGTACCTATAAATATAAGCTTGGTCTTGCGTTGCTAGCGGAGGAATTTCAATTTTGACAAAACGCTGAACAAAGCCAGCTGACGTTCGGTTGCTAAATGATAATGCTGATTGTCATTTGCATGCGGCGTGACTAGAGATTTATATTTGACAAAGAGAAAATTAACTTTTTTAAATGTTTCCTCCTGAGACCTACAGTTAGTTCCTCTACTTAAGATATGTCATTTACCATTTAACATACAAAAAAATCGTCAAGCCTGTCCTTTGTCTGTTCTATAACTAACTGATGCTATACTTCACTTGTAAGTCTAGACTTTACAAAACTTTACCAACGTAAGCACTTTGATTTTAAGTGAAAGCTGCATTTGTATTGGTATTCCTTATGAACTTTTAAGACACGCAAAATACAATGTTATGTACTTATTACTTCTATATTCAATTATTTAGAAATCACGATTACCAAGTCAGAATCATACGAGAACCATGTGAAAAATGCTGTAAAAAGAGATCACACCTAATTTCTATTATTTATGCATTCTCCTCTCTAAACACCCTTTAGTGATAAAAGTGCATGCAAATTTTCTGTAAAATGTTTCTCATTTCATAATTATTCGTTTACTTTTAGTAACTGTACAATTATACACACTTTAATTATTCCTGTAATAGGACTTTCAATAATAAATCCCAGTTGCATTTCAACTACCCCAGATCACTAATCATGTACCAGAGTTGCTGTCAAAGAGATTACCAACGCTAAATGGTTAACGCTACATAATCCGTAAGTGAGCTTTCAAGATTAGCAAGTTATTTTGATCAAAAAGCTAGTACATAAATCCTTTTATCCTTAACAAAAACGCACTTGTACTCAGTCACTATGGTATAGCAGTAAAGAAAGTAAAATTTCACCCGACCTGGAAAACACTAGCACGACCTATTGGAATTTGGATGGTCCAGATGTTGTCTGTAACTTCCTGTTTGTTATACTAAAAGTCCCCTAAAATTAAAACTGTGCTACAGTCGCCACCTTGGGAATGGCAGCCATTTTTCACATTTTTGCTTAAACCTTCTTAAATATTGGGGATAGAGATTCAAGTTTCGAGTAAACACTGTAAAGCCAAAAAAAACTTTAACAGTTTTGGTTATAAACATTATTTCCTTAAACACAACGGTTTTTGGCTGACAACAATTTAACGTTGTAGGTAATTTAATCTGTCATACTTTAATTGGTATAATTTGAAATTGTTCATATTGCAGAGATATTCAATGTGCTAAACACAGTACGTTGTCCAATGTTTTTCTTATGGAGAATAAATCAAATTTGATATTTCGATTATTTATGAATGTATATTGATGAAACTTGGTATGTGGCGTCACATAGTACTGGTATATTGATATTTGCACAAACAACTGATGTTTTGTTGATTATCCCAGGAGCAGCAAACCTGCATACTCAGCCCTAATGTTATTCTTATGGAGAATGAGTAAAGTTTTATGTCTCCCTTAATTATGAACATAAATTAATAAAACATAGTATGTAGCTTCACCTAGTTGAGTTATATTGATAATTGCATAAAAACACATATTTTGTGTTCCTTGTTGCAGCAAACCAGCGTACTCTGCCTTGATGTTATTCTTATGGAGAATGAATAAAATGCTATAGATCACTTATTTATTTATGTATTTTTATGAAACTTGGTAAGTGGCTTTATGTTGTAGTGATAAACATATGCATGCATTGGAAATTCGCTGGGTACTCAGGTTTGCTGCGACGGGGATATATATAAATGTTCTCTCCAGATTCAAATTTTAAAATCTTTATTAATTTTCGTTCATCTGGTGAACTTCATTAGATAAATATAAAAGAAGGTGTATAAATATGTACATAATTGTATAAAAAAACTAAACAAAACAATATATATATATATATATATAACTGTTTTTGTAGATAGTTTTGGTTTTATATGATTTAATATATATATATATATTAAATCATATAAAACCAAAACTATCTACAAAAACAGTTATATATATATATATATATTGTTTTGTTTAGTTTTTTATACAATTATGTATATATATATTTAATATATATATATATATATATATATATATATATATATATATATATATATATATATTAAATCATATAAAACCAAAACTATCTACAAAAACAGTTATATATATATATATATTGTTTTGTTTAGTTTTTTTATACAATTATGTACATATTTATACACCTTCTTTTATATTTATCTAATGAAGTTCACCAGATGAACGAAAATTAATAAAGATTTTAAAATTTGAATCTGGAGAGAACATTTCTACTATATATATATATATGTATCCGTGGGTGCGATAACTCTCGTAAAAAGGGTCCGATTTTGATGAAATTTTTGCATTATCGTGTAAAGCAACATTTATGACCTTAAGTTCGTAAACCAACCATATCGCTCTACCTTAAGGGGTATTTTGGGGGGGTTTTGTACCCAAAAAATGGGTTTTTTGAACTTTTTACTTATAATTTTTGAAATAGTCAAATTTTAGTTTTTACCATTTGATTCAGCTTTAAAAAACACACAATTTGGTATTTTGATTATTCTTCTACGTCAATCGATTACCGATATATTGACGTTACGTCTTACGTTTATGCAATTACGTTAACTAATGTTATTCTTATGGAGGAAAAGACTAATTTTATATCTCGCTTCTTTATGAACGTATAATGACGAAACTTGGTTTACGGCTTCATCTGGTTGTGGTCTATTGATACACAATTTTTTTCTAAAGGTCCCCGTAGCAGTAAACCTGCATAGTCAGCCCCCATGTTATTCTTATGGAGAAAAATTAAAATGCTATGACTCACTTAATTATGAACATAAATTAATAAAACCCCTTATATGACTTCACCTACTTGAGTTATATTGATATTTGCCTAAATACCCATTTTTTCGTTCCTTGTTGTAGCAAACCTGCGTACTCATTCTCCATGTTATTGTTATGGAGATTAATCAAAATGGAATATATCGCTTATTTGTGAATGTATATTGATGAAACTAGGTATGTGGTTTCACCTATTTCAGTTATATTGATATTTGCATAGAAACCAACTGGTTATGTTCCTTGTTTCAGCAAACCTATGTACTCATCCCCAATGTTATTCTTATGGAAAATAATTAAAATTGTATATATCGCTTATTTGTGAATATATTTTCTTGAAACTTGGTATGCGGCTTTACGTGGTATTAAGTCATATATGATGCATTGTAAATTCGCTGAGTACGCAGGTTTGCTGCAATGGGGATATTTAATGTTGTTACTTCCACTTTTCTCAAATTCAATCTCGTGAGGTAGAATTAAGCATATAATTGATGAACGAAGTGAATCACTGTATTGTTGAAGAAGTTTCAGTGGCCGTGTGTGGGTGTGTGTGTGTGTGTGTGTGTGTGTGTGTGTGTGTGTGTGGGTGTGTTATCGAAATACTAAATAACTGTAAAACATTTCTTAATGACATTTTGAAGGACTCATTTGGGATACCAAAGGGATGTTTTAACACAGCATTTGTATTTTATTTTGGATTATTAATAATTATTAAAACTAATTTTAATGTTTGATATTCAGTAGTTGTATTGGTTTTCGTAGTAAGCTATTGACTATGGTTGTCTTTAAAATGTCAGCTGGGATTTATCTGTGTTTTACTTGAGGGATTTTTTCCCCTATAAGGGATATTTTGACTGCTTGTGGGATAAAATGGGATTGTGGGATAAAGTGGGATTTTTTTGAAATCGGCATTACGTCTGCTAGTTTGCTTACAACTTACGACCAGAGCACCTTAGCAGTAGCACTTCTAGTGGATTTTCTCGCCGTACTGGCAGTTGCGGGGTTTCCCATTTTTTAACCTCGCTGTCCGCACCTATTATGATTTTATAAACGGTACAGAACGAACACTGAATCATGTCAATTTCGCTGGCCGAGCCATGTTGGAATTAACAAGCAAACTATTTGCCATTATTTAGTACCTACTTCGTACTCTTTAGTACTACCATTAAAAATATTAGTACCTCTCACGTAAATAAATTATTTAATTTAGTGAATTCACCGTATCATTTAACCTATGTCGCATTGCTCAAAATCCTTTGAGGTACTAAAATGTAAAATACCTATAGGTAATTAGTAGATATAAATAAGCTCTATCTAATGGTATAAATATTTTACTAATACATTATTCAATAATCATATAATATTTAACATTAATTGTGTTGCAATGTTTAACAAATAAGTGGGAAAGTGTGGGATATGACGAGGGATACTATAAGGGAGAGTCTGGGATAAAGTGGGATTTTTTGTATCAGTGCGTGGCATATTTTTACCGTAGAGTGGAAACACTGCATATTTGTTTATAAATCACTCAAATGGTCAATGTAAACATATTTCAACTATGGATTAGGTTATGTTTTGTTCCATCAATTTTTTTTTTATTTCGAAATAGTTTAAACGTGAGTGTTATGTAAATTAATGGTGTTTTGTCGTGTTTAAAACAATGCTTGTATCTATTTAGATTTATTATCAGTTTATTTTTTACTGGAAAACTTCGATGTAAAAGCTAAGTGTTTGGACTAGTGATGATAAATTAATACAATAGGTTTTGGAATTTTTGAATTACTGGAACAGTATAACTCTGTAACACGACTGACTGTGATTGATAATCAAGCGTGTTGTAGACCTATAGTAGTTTCTTTACATTGTGAACAAATTACTTGATGGCAGACTTACTAAACGATCATACGTGCAAACTATCTTTATTACATGTAATGTACCAAATAAGCCTCACTGTCACTTAATGACATGGGATTAAAGTTTTGTAATCTACCGGTCAGTAAAATAGTCTGGTTACAGTTTATATTTGTTTGCATTTTCTGTGGTTAATATTGATTTTCATAAACAATCAAGATGTCCAAAACTCCGTAATGTCAGCCGTCTACATTGTTCAACTAATTACGATGTAGACAGATTGCCCTCCTGAAAAATTGTCATTAATGTAGAAGTTGGATTTTGCTTTTAAACCTCTCGAGCTGCGATTTCAGTAGCTTGTGTATTTAAATTCAAACTAGCATATATTAATGATGTAAACATTTTTAAATTTAAGGTATGAATTTGATAAGATACTGTTATATAAATAAATCATTGAATACCTTTTTCACATTAAATGGGTTTAAAACAAGTATATTTCGGTATATTTAACCCCCTGATTTTTGAGCTGGAAATTAATAGGTCTAATAATAATTGGCAACTTTTCCCTCAGGTGATATATTTAAAACTCGTCGAAAACCATATTAGTCAAAAAATATTAAGTCATTGGCCGAGTCATAAAAAAGCGTGAACAGGCCTGATGGACATAGCTAGGACCTGTGACCAAATAAACGCAATCAGTTTAATCTAATTTGCTAGGTACACGCAGTGGTTTTAAGAGGTTAATTGCTCCACCTCACCCTCCAGGGTTAGATGGAAACGTATTCCGCATATTCTCTATTCATTGTTGCTGGATTAGGAAACCCCAGCATAGCTGCTATAGGCACGTTTTCCACAAGCGGGAATTTTGCGCAGGTTATTAGAAGGTTAGGATATAGCAGGAAAGGAAAGGGTGGGATGGGACAGGCAGCCAAATTGGCCTTTCAGAGTACCAATTCCCGTGCCTTGTGACAGCTGTGATCAGACTCAATGTGGACCCGCTCTGCCCTCCAACTGGCCAACTCAGCGGATGGGGTATCCATGTACAACAGCCAGGGACCATACATTCTCAGGTTGGGGACCAACCCCTGAGTTTCCACCCCGAGCCACTGCAAGTGGAGGGACCAAAGGTGAAAGGGAACTTTGTCATAATGGACATTAAAAAAACTTCATATGTAATGACAATTTCATTTGCTGTACCCAATGTCAGCATCCAAACTGGTATAGACCAGTTTTAAGGTTGTCTTAGGACGAATATTCTCTATTGGTCAATGCTAACACACCAAGTTTTAATAAAATTAATCAGTATACAAGAGATATATGTTTTTTATTTCTTATAAGAATAACATCGGACAATATACTTAGTTTACTGCTGAATTAAAATACAAATATTCTCCACAACCATTAGCCGAATAGCCTACTAACGAAATACTAATTTAACCGTGTGTGGATTGGAGTACAAATTTTTCATCTTTTAGAGCTTTTTATGGCAATGAGATAAAACTGTTGAAACCTGCTAAAAATATTTAAAGTTTATGGTACAAAGAAAGGTAAAAAACTGAAGATTGGGATCTCTTAAGCCCTGTAATTTCTGAACCCAAAATTTTCTAAAAAATCAGGTGGTATATTTTATTAGAAACCTAATATAAACCACCAAATAAAAAATCCAAAGATTTCGAAAGCAGCTCCCTCTTTGTTCTTACCTCAGGGCTCTGCCTTTACAATCACTCCCAACAATTAATTTTAACGTATTATTCATTGGATTTATTTTGTTAAAGCAGCATCTCCTGAAAGATGTCCCCACGTTTGATACGCCGCCCTACTCAACCATAGACCTCCACCGCACAGGACAATTTTCTATGTTATTATTTACGCCCTTTTTAGTAATTTTAGAAAATTTTCAATCATACCAAAAAATTTTGTTATTTTTTTTTACCTTAGAGCTCCGCCTCACTGGCTTTAAAAGTTGCCTTGTTAAATTTATGGAGGAAAGATGATCCTTGGGTAAGCGTTCGGGAGTTCGGGTCAGCGTTCGGGTTGAGTACTACTAGCTGGTCAGACAGACATTACTCTGTCATAATGTCACTGAATTAGTTTTATGTCAAAGATTCTCGTTCTTTTTCAAGATGAGCTCGTTCGCTTCACTCACTCGCCTCCAGGATGAGCTCGTTAACTACGCTCACTTGCCTATGTTTATATAGAGCTTGCTTCGATATTGAAAATGAGTTACTATTTAAATAGATTTATTATTTCTATAATAAACATATGTTTATATGCTTTTCAAGTATGTTTAGATATCATCATTATAACAGCTGTTTGATGAAACTAAATAACTAACATACAATCCCGACTTTGTTTTATGTACTTAGATAATGAAAATCACTTAATAATATCTTGCCATGACAACGTTAATATACACTAGGCAGCAATACGGATTTTGGCAATTTGAAATTTAAGTAATTGCACAACACCATCTGTAGAGCCTGATATAAGCGTAGGTTATATTATATAAATCAAACAGGAAAGTTGGCCGGGCTGGTAAGGGCCCGCACTTGCATTTAGGGTGTAGACCAGAGCCTGTACAGACCCTAAATTCAGCCCTGGCCGTCTGTATGCAGAACTTCAAACATGCTAGAATCCAGAATCATTGTCTCTGTCTCGTGTACATTATATACATTATACAAAATATGTTACAGTCAATCAATACAAATGCTGAATTATTTTGACTCAATCCTATCCTACACTATAATATGAGTAAGGTTTGCATGCTCGCTTGCTTGGTTCATTGCTTGCAACTCTGATCTCAAAAACGGCTCCAACGATTTTCTTGAAAAATAACTAATGTGTCCTTTCAACTACTTGTGTTGTAAAACCTGATATCTGGGTTAAATATAAGTTCTAGACATGTCCCATCCCCAAAAAAATCAAATCATGTAAAAAGCCGCTATGGAAAATTAAAAAAATCACATTGGGCTTTTGGAGATTAAAATAAAAGCAAAAGAGTCATAACAGCTGTTCAAAATCTTTCAGCGAACTCTCAAAGTTATACTCATATAGTTTAAGTACTACCTGAGGCTGAGCTTTGCTAGGGAAAGGTCAATCTTGTTCATGACTTGGAGTAGTTTTTCACCATGTACCCTACTAACGAGCATTTTTGAGGTCACAACAGTTGTTATTATAATGCACCTTTGAGTCATTCTGGATATGACCACTCTACATGTAATCTTCATTCAAAGGTTTTATTATCTGATTTTATGGAACCACATGGAACTCATGTTGTTTATGATTATTAACATGTGGTTTCCTGAGAGCAGAGATTAAAAGATTTGAGAGAAGATTACAGTATATGTAATCAAAAGAGAGTAGTAAAATAAATCAAAGGGATATTGAGCTATAAATAACAACTGGAGTGACCTTAAAAATGTAGAAAAGAGGCAAATGAGTCATACAAATCTGATTATCAGTAGGGGAAGTGGTGAAATATGCTCCAAGTCATCTAAACAAACTGACTGGCCTTCCCCCGACCAAAGCTCGGCCCCCAGGTATCATATACTCTAATATCAGTAAGGTTTGCTTGTATGTTTGCTTGCTTGCGACACTGATCTCAAAAACGGCTCCAACGATTTCCTTAAAATGTTCAAAATAACTAATTTCTGGGATAAAAATAAGTTGTAGATAGGCCTCATCCCCAGGAAAAATCAAATAATGTAAACAAACTAAAATGATAAGTTAAAAAAATTAACATTGTGCTTATGGAGTTTTAAATCAACACAAAAGAATTTTATCAGCTATTCATAATCAACCAGGGAACTGTCAAAGTAATACTCATGTTTTTTACGATTATTAACATGTGGTTTCCTGAGAACAGAGATTAAAAGATTTGAGTGAAGATTAAATATATAGAGTAGTAAAATAAATGAAAGGGACATTGAGCTATAAATAATAATAGAAGGGACCTTAAAAATGTAGAAAAGAGGCAAATGAGTTATACAAATCTGATTATCAGTAGGGGAAAGTGATGAAATATTACTCCAAGTCATCTAAACTGACTGACTGGCCTTCCCCCGAGCAATGCTCGGCCCCCCAGGTACTGTCATGTTAAAACGGATATGAGAAGGGTGTTACCACTCCAGTAGTCAGTAGTATTTTTTATTTACATTAGTCCTAAATTATCTGTTCTTGCCGTTATGGAGTTAAAACGGATATGGGAATGGTGTTACCATTCCATTAGTAAAATGTTTGGTTTATTAATTATCTGCTCTTGCTGTTGTGGAGTTAAAACGGATAACAGAAGAGAGTTACCAATCCAGTACCTGCCTACATATCTTTAAAAATTCAGTCTTCGTTCATCCTCTTACGGGAAGAATGAGCGTACACCTAGTAGTATAAGACTAAAGCTTTATTTTGTATGCTTGATCTAATATTTTTATTGGCGTTTGTAGCGTGTTTTTAAGATGATGTATTAAAAAGTAAATAAGAACTTTTTTCATCGCCTCTATCATTTTCCAAGACGCGCGTTATTTAAACTTTTTTTCCTGCTATAGTTAAACCAATGTAGATAGAATGTTAAGTCATAGATTTAAAATGTCTCCCCTAAAACTGTCCCTAGCGACCATAACCGAACTGTTATGAATAAATAAGTTTAAAAGGAATAAATTAATCCCAGGTGACCTATCAACCGCTGCTGCGGCCTTTTGAGTAAATATGGCCTCATATGATGTGCACATTTTAAGGTTTTTATTAATTAAAGAGTGCCTTACATTTTCGTCGGATTGTATCAAATATATTACTGTCTAGACGATTTACTTAAAAACAGATTAAGTAGTGCAAGTCATTCATCCTAACTTTTAATTGTAATTGAACGCTACTACTTTCAGTTACAATTGAATGTGAACGTATATGAAAAGAAAGGTCCGACGCAAATTTAGTTTTAAGGCCATATTAAAAAAATTACAATGTAAAATATCGTTTAAAAGCTATTTTATCATGGAAGCAATTCGATTTATTGATTTACAAGCTGCTATAAGGTTGTAAAAAATGGTATTAGTGAATATAATTTTGTTAGTTTTAATGAGTAAGTTATTCATATATAAATTATAACATCACGCGTTAAATGCAAACAAGGCAACAAATAAATAACCAAAAGAGAACCGTGCAAACTTTGTAGACTATTGCCCGGTGTCTACATACAAAAAAACACATCTTAAATCAAATGTCTTCATCAACGATCTTCAATCCTGCCTATGAAGTAAGTAAATGGAGAGCTTTATGTGGCATAAGTATATATTTATTAGTGAATTTCCTTTGGAAAGTGAACTATTAGCATGACCCGCACGGTGAAACTTAAGCCCGAGACCACCATATAAGTTCCTAACGTGACCCCTGAACACATTTTGGGGGTCGTTCAAAATGTTATATATATATACATATATGTTATATATATATATATATATATATATATATATGTGTGTGTGTGTGTGTTTGCACTCTAGCGGTCGCATTTTTTGTCCGATTTACTTCAAATTTGGTAGGGATCAGTTGGACAGGTTCGTTGGGAAAAACAATCGGAAAACTCTAAACCCCTTTTTTGGGGGATTAATCTTTAAAATTTCGAGTTTTTGGACACAAAAAGGGTCAGAAAAGCCCCATATGTAAAATTAATGCATTTAAAAAGATGGAAATTACTGAGGTAAAAGTTTTAAGCCCTCTCCCGTCATTCTAGCATAACTATTTACCGAGTTATTAAAGAAAATGTGTATCGACTAAACACAGTACGTTGGCTTATGGGGGTTTTCACTAGAAAAACCTGTTATTCCTTTGTTAAAGTACTTTTATCACCCCCAGCAACCTCACGCATACTTTCAAGCCTGACTGGACCTTCTCCTAACCTTATAATGCGCAAAATTGTATTCCCAGCATCGCAGGTAATTGAAACCAGGAGCATCAGAAAAGCCAAAAATCAATGTTTTCATATTTCAATAAAAATTGGTGTAAATATATGTTTTTACACTGATTTTGAGTTTTAAAAGTTTATTATTTGGAAATTCACTTCCCTCACGTCAGCGTGCTGCGTGCGAACTCGTTTATTCCTTGTAACTGAATGAAACTACAATCTACGTATTGTTTGTGCGTAGTAAGTACAAATTGCAAGGCGATGAGTCCAGTTGACTTTGTTGCTCTTTTGTTGAGAAGGTTGAGAAGGGGTAAAGTACAATGTGCTAGTTGACGAGGCCATGTTATCAGTCGATATATATACAAGGTTGCCAATTGTCATGATCAGTTTGATATGCCACTCTGTGTGTGATAGCTTGTATTACTCAACTCTGTGTGGCTGCAGTAAATGTAAGTAAGTTTATGAGACTAAATTGACTTAGTATATATTGACAGTTACCTCTGTAAAAAATAGTCAGGTATTTTGTATATGCTTACCATGCTCACCATCCTGAACATTCCTTATTAGTACCAAAATATTAATAATGGTAAAATATTAAGTAAGGAAACTATAATTTTAATATATGATAATTATATCTCCAACAAACATATATTGTTACAATGATTGAACAAAGTCATAAACGTTTTAAACGTTATGATATCCGGGGTAGCAGAAATTTAACGCCCCCTTCCATTAACGTTTTTGCTATTTATAAATCTGTTTGTGTCAACGTTCTCATACAAAAGTCTCAGGGTGAAGGGGGTGACTACGTGGGTTGACGTGGAGCTATATAAACTGTAAAACAAAACGAATACACGTGTGATACCTCATTTAAAATGCTTTAAAATGACAAAGCAACACACACACACCATGTGTTGTTTAGTGTTTTTGTTATCAAGTAAACTATGTAAAGGCAATTAAAACAGGAAAACCGCAAAAAAACATTCACAGCACCCTACAAGAGTCGACATTTATTAAATTAGTTAATTTTTTATTAATTTAAAATATATTTGATAATTTATTTTTTAACTTTTATATTGTTTAACCTACATCCCCTCTTACATTTTTAAATAAATTCGTAAAATTAAACATTTGTAACACTATTACATTTGAAAATTTAGATTCTGATGACTTTAATAACAATTGAATAAAGTAGCAGCTAAACAATAGACAGTTACATTTCAACTTTGTTTGCTATCAATCGTGTGGCGAACAATTGACGTTTGATTATCTGAAACCCGGGGAGGACCGTATCATATTAGTTTGCTCACGTAGTTTCCGATATCGCTTTAAACTTTGAATGGGAAAATCACTGGCTCAATTCATGTAACGTATTGTAAGCAAGTAATATCCAAACCACGGAAGGATGAAAACTGTATTGAACTTATGGAATTCAAACTGACTATGGGAATGCATATTTTCTGTATTATGACTTTGTCAACGCATGCAATTGCCAAACGACAATAAAGAATTTTCATTTCATTCATTTTACACATAATTCGATTCTTTGATGTAATGACACATTGTCTTGGAAGTGGAAAACGAACAATTTTAGGTCTTGGCTAATATTTTCATTTTCATTTTTCTTAGGGTCACATTTTAAATAAAAATAGAAATAATATCAAAGCCGAAAAGACTAAATTGAGTGAAATTTAATGGGATACTTATGCCAGAAAAGTATAGTTGAATAAAGTAAACCAAGAACTTGAAATGAAGACTTGCATGTTTTAAAAGTTCTTCCCTCGGTAGTAGGTGGCTTTAAAGTGTGCGGTATCTTCTGTTGTTAGTTCGAAACTTGAGTTTCTTTACCTCCATTTTTGTTTTTACTTTTTTTTAGGGGAGCCGAATACTTTTATACTGGCTTACTTCGTTATCATTATTACATTTTTTTAAGGAAATTCACAGCTATAATTTCCTTCAATGGTAAAGCACAATTTGAACTAGTTTTACATCTGACTTGTTTCTATACTCCAAAACGCTCAATACAAACTGTTCTGCTAGATAATATTGTGAAGAGCATTACAATACAGGAGAGTAACATGATTTTTAAATATTTAATAAACAAATACTTATTATACATAAATATACAATTTCTCCTCCTAACTCGACCTCTGGGTTTAGTCGCAGAATGGCCCTGCCGTCGACGACCCGTGTGGTGAGGGGGGGTCACGCCCTAGAGACCATCTACTGGCATGTCAACTCCGGCAAGGGGGGAGTCAAGCTAGTCAAGCACGGCAAAACCCTAAAGTTCTCCAAGAAAATGGTACCCAGGGAACCGAGCGTGGCCGAGCAGGCCTTTAAGAAACTGAATTCCAGACTTTAATGGTAAGTCTGTATCATTTATGGCAAAAAAATCAAACAAATAAATTCAAGTTATTATTTACAAAGAGTCTTATGTATTATGTAAATAGATGACCGGTGGATCAGCCTGGTGAGTAAGTATTGTAGTAATTGTTGCAGAACCTTCTGTTTATGAAGTAAAAGCACTGTGTTTAGTGACCGGTGAGTTGGCCCGGCATAGTTTGATCAAATACCTAAATCATATCATTGATAGAGGCACAAATTATCAGTGAGTGGTTCATTAGGGTTTAAACTAAATGTGATGCTCCAATTCAGAAATAATATAAAAAATAAATGATGGTGAACATAGTCAACACGCCAGACATTAGCAGTGTTAGGTCAGTAACTGTTTAAGGTCTTGGTTTGAAGCTTACAAAATATTACTGTCGGATTACCAACGATTTTTTTTATTATGTTTACTGTTTGAGTTACAAAACTCAGCTTATAGTTTAAGCCTGCTTTGTTAAACAACATGTTTATCTTTGAGGATGTTATGAATTGTTCTTATCCAGAGTTATTGAAAATGTTTTTAGTAGACTCCTTACATAAAATACGACACGTGATCGGCTGGCGAGTTGGTCGATATGCCGCTCTTATCATGTCTGTTTCACTTTTCCTCGTCACAACTCACAGTCCCATAGTCTTGTTGACCACCCCGGTTTTTTCGCACAAACGTTGGTGATAATTATTCTGCCATTAAAATGATAAAATTGTACAATAGGTATTTAAGTGACGTAGATATTTTTATTACTGTGTTAGGTAATTTAGTAACGTTTATGTAATTAAAAATTACTCAATATTGTTCATACACACGCTGTTATTGTTATATATTTCATAAATTGTTTATATTTATTAATTTGATGTGAACCTTATTAATGCGATTACTGCTCCATTCTAAATTCTAATTAATCGTATTTCGGTGGTTTTGTAGCCTTACTAAACTGGAAATTTATATTTTACTGTAGTTTTAAGCTTGAATTATTTATTAAAATTACATGTAGTTATGATACTACATTGCTATTTACAAAATGTGTTTAATTTTACGTAAATGTAACAAATTTCAGTTTTTCACGTGAATTTTACTCTTAAAGTGGTTTGTATCATGCAGGTATATAAACCACTTTTAGTATTATACAGTAATCCGGAGGCTAAAATCTACCAATAAAATTAATTTTAGACTCGTCTTAACAGTATTAGTAGACCCAGAATCTCCACCATTAAATTGTGAAATAAATTATGTTTAAAATAATGTAGCATTTGAAATAAAATAAATAAATAATTAAACTAAAGCAATATTTATAAGGTTGTGAATATTATACCTTTAATTTAAATTAAATCTAATATATTATTGATAAAATTAGCTGATTTTATCAAATTTTGTTTCAGACAATGTTTGACAACGTTTCAAGGTCACTGCTTGCTGAGGGGAATATTCGGAGCTAGAGGAATAGGCTGTGTGAAATGTTGAGTAACGACCAGTGTGCTGCCAGCGAAAAACCATCAACTAGTCAAAGACTCAAAAATACACTCTGTGATATTAAGTTTGTGTGTTCACTAGTTACTATATTATTATTTACTTTATTTTTTCTTATTTAAGGTATTTTGTACTTAATAAATTATACTGATACTTATTTCTAGTATTAAATTACCTTTCCTTGTTATTCTGTAAATAAAAAAGGCACAAAAGAAGTCTAAATAGCAAAAAGTTCACATAGTAACCGATTATAACATTTTAATATTCTGGTTGTGTTTGATATCATGAGTGAATATTGTGGTATTATATAATTCCCACAAAAGGTCAAGTGGCAAACACTTTGAAACAAAACCACCAACATACATGCTGACACTAACATTTCAAGATAAACCTTGAATGATCTTTGTCAGTGTGTATGTTATCTCCTTTACTAGAGAGTTCAGTATAAAACCAATACACACAACCACTCAATATTGTTCATACGCACGCCCATAGTCACAGTCCAGAACCGGCTACATTACAGCCAGCAATAATAATGGACTTATGATTGCATTAATCGTATTGGAATTGCTATGTGCTAATTTAATACGTAAGTTTAATGCATTTTCTATTTATTTTATTTTTTAAACGACAATGGCATTTTTGTAGGAGGGTGCATATAAACGCTTTAGAGGAAACCCATCAAATTGTTGTTGACACCCCGGGAAACGAACCCATTAACCAAAGCCCAAAATGCCACCCGATAGCAGGAATCATGATTTTTAATAATAATTATACTTTTTTGGTGCCTTAAATAGAGCTCAGGCTGAAATAGTTTTAATCTTAATTTAAATATGGCCAAGTTAAAAAAAGATAAAGTCGTTTATAAAATTATCATTGTAAATGGGTTTAATTGAATTGCTTGTAGAGCACAGTTTTACAGCAATACTAAATTTTTTTAAAGACTAAGAAAATAAATAAAAAACTAAGAAATGCTCTGATATGATAATAAAACGAGTTTGCACGCAGCACGCTGACGTGAGGGAAGTGAATTTCCACAAAAAAAGTTTAAAACTCAAAATATGTGTAAAAACATTCATGTATTCCAATTTTTATTAAAATCTGAAAACATTGATTTTTTGGCTGTTCTGATGCTCCTGGTTTCATTTACCTGCAAAGCTGGGAATACAATTTTTCGCATTATAATGTTAGGAGAAGGTCCAGGCAGGCTTGAAAGTCGGCGTGACTTGCTGGGGATGATAAAAGTACTCTAACAAAGGAATAACAGGCTTTTCTAGTGTAAAAGCCCCATAAGACAACGTACTGTGTTTAGTCGAAACACATTTTCTTTAATAACTCGGTAAATATTTATGCTAGAATGACGAGAGAGAGCTTAAAACCAATTCCCATCTTTTTACATGCAATAATTTTACATCCGGGGCTTATCTGATCCTTTTTGTGCCCAAAAACTCGAAATTTGAAAGATTAATCCCCCCAAAAAGGGTTTAGAGTTTTCTGATTGTTTTGCCCAACGAACTTGTCCAACTAATTACAGAAAGGAACGTCCCTACTAAATTTGAAGTTAATCGGACAAAAAATGCGACCGCTAGAGTGCCTGCACACATATATATACATATATATATATATATATACACATATATATATATATATATATATATATATATATATATATATATATATATACATAAAATCACTCTTACAGTTGGTTTTATGAGTAGTCCATCCCTTGTGGTCCAACTTGTTACTGTATATATTCGTTCAGTTCAAAGACTAAGTCACTGAAAATGATTTATTAATGTGTTTTATAAAATTTCAGATTGATATATAGTTGTATACACTAGTATTTTTTCACTTATAACAGATTTTAAAGAAAAGCTGATACTCTTACAGGTTACCACATCAAGCTGATATAGAAAACCCCAGAGATCCGCCATGTTTAATCGTATAATACATTTAAGAAATCCCATATTTAGATGATACTTCTAAATGTCTCTCTTCAAGTAGATACTGGGGAAACTGTCAAACCGCCATCTTTATAAAACTTAAATTTTCTTGATACAGCAGTGTATATCACAGTTATACAGTTTTAAACCAGCATTGGGTTGATACTACCCAAATATTAACTGCGTACTTGACTTAAAACATTTAGAGAGCAGTGAGCAGTGTCAAGGTGACACGTACGGTTCACAGAGAAAAATGAATAATTGTTGAAACTACCAAAAATATAATAAACTAAACAATCTAATTTGTGTATGGACAACTAATTTCATTGTTTGCTTTAAACATTGTCATTTGCAAAACATATTGCTCTGTAAAAAAATGCTGGGGTATTTTAAACACAAAGATGTTGGTTAAACTGATTGTGTGAAAATAGACACTGAAATTGGTTTACTAGAGGCTTGAGTAACCAATTCGCATTCGTGGTAAAACTATGCTGTGTCAATTTGGCATTTGTGACACGAAAGCGTGTTGGTCTTCTAAAATATATTTTAAACACGGTAATTTTGTGTGGAATTGTGGGTAATTAATGTGCGTTGCACCCGGGATTGGCCGTAATTCACAAAAAGCCAGGAAAAATATGCGATTAAGTGTAATTTTGTATATGTTGACGGTAGTTATAGTAAATGAATACAATTTTGTTTATTAAAAATACAAAACAATTATTTAAATAGCACAAATGATCAACGGTGAAAGATAAAAATCTGTATTACACTATTAGTACTATTACATTTAGTCTAAGTTTGGGTAGGGCTTCGGGTATGTAATAAACTAATAAAGCAACTCAAGATTAGGTTTTTAACACTATGATATGTATTTAAATTGGCAGAAAAACTCTTTCAAAAAGGATCCATGAACAAATATTTCCACCTAAAAAGTAGAAGTAGAAGTACATTTTTTAATGTAGTTGCAGTTGCAGATGAATGAAATTATCAACTTATTACTGAGAATAATTATGAATAAATCCTACTGTTGGTACACTGGTGAGGCAAATTTATCGTTCTTTGAACTATGATGATTCGTTGTTTACTCCTATAAGTGATTCTACTCGTGAAAATCACTGGAGTAAAAGTAATACAAGTTGGAGCAAATTCATTTTTTCACTCTATTTATGCATCTAATCTTGCCGTGAAATATGATAAATCATGAGCAAACAAACGAATACAAGTTTATTAATGTTAAAATCATTAGTAGGTATTTGTTTGAGTTACTTTGCCAACTAGTTCGATTTCAGCGAGTAGTTCTTTGCCTCACCAAAATTTGGAAAGAACGGCTCGTAGTTTTGTTCATCAGTGTTACCTCCAGTAATACCAATAGAACTCCTTGACAGCGACAGACGACACCCGGCAGCATTCTTTTTGTTAGTTTGTCAGTTTACGTTCTTTGAGTTTTAAATTGCGAATGTGGAACTGCAATGCAGTAGCCAAATACTACTGTTACTACATGTCGTCAAGATGGGTGATAAGGTAAGTGAAGATTTAGCTGTAAAGGTAGTGATCAGTGTTATTGTAGGCTGTAAGTAACCCCTACAACTCCGTGAAGGAAGCGGCGTGCTTGAGTTATTAGGGTGATTGATGTTAGAAGGACATCCTAGGAAAAACAATTTTGTTTGACAAAATAACTTAGGCCTTGTCAATTTTGCCTACTTATCCTCTACTCAATAGATTGCAATGCATACATAGTATAATCCATCTTACGTTCTAGTAAGGTTATCTGAATTTCAAAGTAGGTATGCCTAGCTCACAAACTTAACTTGGCTCGATTTTGTTGGGGTCATGTATACTCCATAATTACCGATTACAGGCCTAGCCTACTCTCCAAAGCCTGTACGACTCGAAGTTAAATCTCACTTTTGTACTCCTTACATTAAAACTTTGAAGGGGTTTGAGAACTTAATTTGCTAATTTTATACAAACATGTTATAACTCCTCTAGTATTTTGACTGCTCCAGCTTTAGTGAGTCTACTATAGACAAGTTAAGTTTGTGAGCTAGGCGTACCTACTTTGAAATTCAGATAACCTTTCTTGAACGTAAGATGGATTACACTATGTATGCTTGGCAATCTATTGATTAGAGGATAAGAACCTGTAGGTAATTATGGAGAATACATGACCCCAACAAAATCGAGGTAAATTTACACTTTTCTTATAGATTTTGACCTGAAAAACACGATAAAAGTATTCTTTTTCCGCGGAAAGACCGTTTTAATGGTGAAAATAGTAAAAAAAACTTCGACGGTTCCAATTTCTTCTGCCGACTAGTGGTTTGAGGGGAGGAACGTTCAAATTGCAACATGGAACTGTCTGCAAGAGATTTCCAATCTAAGAACTTGTTAATAAAGAAAACACATAAATACCGTTTGATCAATCATCATCCACTAGAGATAATCATAATATGTTCTTAAAATAACTATACGTCAGTAAATAACAACTTTTAAGATGAAAATTAACAGTACGAAATTAAATAAACGGTGTTAACGTCCATTTTGTTATTTTTTCTGCTTCGGAGCTGATTTTTCTACTTGGAGCAGGTTTGCCAACTCGAACCCTTGAATATTGCTCGACTGCACCTGTATTACCTAACCTAACCTAATTAGGAGTATAATAGGTACCAAAGTATACTTATATTCGGATTGTTGGTTGGTGGGCTTGCCACGGGTACTTATTAGGTTAACTAGCGTTGGGTTAGGTTAGGATTGTTAGGTTAAGTGTGGTTTGTTTTTGTTCGTTTTGCCATCCAGGTACGGTGGCACTTAACCTAACCCAAGCTAGTTAACCTAATAAGCACCCGTGGCAAGCCCACCAACAAACCATGCCAGTACTAAGTGTACGCTTTCATGTCACATACCGTACGAAGATGTAGCGTTTTTTATTAACCATTCATTTTCGGATCAAGCTTCTTCGCCAGCTCACTTCCTACAGGATGAGCTTACGCGCTCCGCGCTCACTTGCCTCCATGGTGACCTCGTTTGCTGTCACGTACCCTACGAAGATGTAGTGTTTTTTTATTAACCATCGCGCTCCATGGTGACTTAGTTCGCTCCGCTCATTTACTTTCAGAATGAGCTTGTTCACTTTGCTCACTCACCTCTCAACACTTAGTCACTTATAATGGGTAAGGGGTAAATAAAGCACAAAACATAACTTTTTATTAGATACATATTATCTACGACATTTCATTTATATATATTGTATACTCTATGGACGTTTTCCTGATAGTCTGTAGAAACTAGAAACATTGAAAGTTGTGTTCTAATCTGTGGTTTGTAAGTATTGTCTGCTTGCATCGAAAATAATAATTTTAAGTAATATTTTCTATAATTAATAATGGTTCCCGTGCAAAATAAATGTTATTTCTGGATTCTAGAGGTAAAAATCTTTAAGAAAAATGCAAATTTAACTCAATATAGTTGGGGTCATGTATACTCCATAAGAACCCTGTAATCAAATACCTACTTAATTTTATTGTTAGCTCAAGTAAACAATTCAGGGCTTAAATAAAGTAGTTTCCGGTCCGCCTCCACATATATGAAGACGTGAGTGATGCCAACTTTTTATTATCAACAATAACATAACATAACTAAACTTCTGTCATACTAACACCTCGCTTTGAGAGTAGTTTACATCTCACCTAACCTCAATTTATCGAATAAGAGTCGTGCCGACTGTACTGTTCTGAGTAGGCCTACCGTACCTCCGTAGCTCCTTAACCTATTAAGCCCCTTGTCAACCTGACCAACCAACCATGCCAGAAAGTATACTTGCTGATACGCAACTTGCAACTCGCAATACACAATGACAGTGAGTAAAATTGTTGATGGCGAGACTTATCGCCATATTGCGATATCGCTAGCAAACGAATATTTGCTTAACATAAGATAGAGAAAATATTGATGTTAGTCAAACGGTTAACATTACCCATTACGGAATACACACAGCATAAAGGTGGGAGAATTCTTTTACATACGTAGGGTGGTGGAAACTTTCAAATTAACTTACAGGAGAACATTAATTTTGTGACATTCAAATATCGCATGAAAATATCGAAGTTTTAACAATCGATATATATATCGAATAATTAAACTGTATTCTATTTTTAATAATCAGATGTTTTTAAACATTTTTAATTAAAATTGTTTATTTCCATTTTAAAATAAAGTAAATAAAAATAGAAGTAGAAAGTGATTGTGAGTTTGTGAATTTTACATGTTTCTGTAAACATGTGTTTAATCCAATAGAAAAATGTGTTAGTTTTCTTCAAGACAAAGAACTAATAGGTATCTAATAATCCAAATTGTGAAGTGTGTGGAGGCAAAACAAAAAACACTAATACGTGGTGAAAATTTGGTCAAATTTTGATGCAAAAAAAGGTCAATGACGAACACGATGTAAGAAAGAACGCTTTAGAAAACACTTTTTTCGAAAATGCCAAGTTTGGATTGATTAACATTCTAACTTTAGTTTAATTTTTTGTATAAATGTTGTAAATTATGATTTTTTAATAAGAAAAACAAGCACATCAACATCTAAAACCAGCAGGAAAACTATCGCTGATTGGATGTCGTTTTGTAGAGAGCTACATCGACAGAAAATTTGAAGAATAAGAGTAATCGATATATCAACTGTTAAAACTTTTGATATTTTCATTCGATAGTATGGTAGCCCAGATCCGGAACTGCACCCGTTTAAACGTTTAGGTATTTTAGTTCAGAAAAGGTAATTTGTAACTTTTATTTATAGAATGGAACCAGACGAGAAATTCAATGATTTCAACGGTTCACCTACTTACCTCCAACAGCAAGTAGAAAGAAAACTGGACAGAGTGAGAGTGGGAGTGGCAGTTCTACAAGGTAAAATCCAATATAACAATCCGAATAAAAAAAAAGAAAGTTACAGTCCCCATCTAACCCCATCTAACATACGCTACCGACAGTGAGGTGCCTCCCTCCTATCTTAAGATTAAATTATAAACCCTTTTTCCAGGCCTATTACAGTGTCAGGGGATATTTAGTTTGCCGGCAAGCTAAGTAGCCAAACAAAAATACCCTTGCTGCAGCAAACCTAATATTTAATACACAAGCAGATTTTGTGTCACGCTGAGATATCAGGATCCACTGTACCGATTGTTATGATTGAAGTATCTATGCGGAAATGTCTCAATGCGTAGGTCTGCAGAAAATCATTAAAATCTACATCGGCCCTCAGGCCCCAAAGGCCTTCAAAGTTGCAATGTTAATCTTATGCAGTGTCTCCAGTTCGGCCAGGGACAAATACCATACAAGTAGTTAAATATTATTGTATTGTAGGTAAAATTATTGCACGTTTGCAAAGACACCTAAAACTTACACTCAAACGTGAAAATAGACAAACATTCAATTTTTTTAAGTAGAACAGCTGTAAATTTCCAAACGAAATAAAGGTTCGAATAAATAAACAAATGCTTAACAAAACTCACGATATTTTACAAAGCCTATGTAGGGTATTTATAAAAATAAATGGCAAAGAATCCAACAAAAAATTGTATTTAGTACTTTTAAAATATGTTCTGAGAGCCTATTTATGTATTTTTAAAATTTAATTCATTAAGTAGTCAGTAATTAGTTCATCATTAGTAATCATTCAATTAATTAGTAGGTCATAATCATGTATAGTTTAGGCTGATCCCAAATTATTATACAATTTACCGTATCGGACGTGACCTATCGTACATGGTACAACGGGCTGAATTATCGTACAAAACGATAATAACCGTACAACTGGAGACACTGATCTTATGGAAGAACAGTAATCATTGAAATTGAGAATTTGATAGCTGTTGAAGGTAACAAAACACAGTACAGAAGAAAGATCAGCTGCTTCAGGCTAACTTTTGGAATGGCAACACAATTTAAAGTCACAACCGTATTTGCTTGAATTTGTGAGCAGCTGGATTTGCTAGTTTGTTATAATATTATAAAGAAGAGATGGTTTTTGTCTGTCTGTCTGATGTTCTGGGTGAACACAAAAACTACTGAACTGACTGGGCTGAAATTTTACATAAAGGTAGATCTTGAACCCATGCAACATATAGGCCTATTCACTTCCTTAAAATCCCCTCGGGGCTAAGCCCCGTGAACGTCCTAAGTTTCAATGTTTACATTTCAGAATAAAGTTTTATGGGCTTCTCTTGATGAAGTACTCAATAAGTATTGGTATATCATTGCTGACCAGATATATAGTATTGAAAAATATTTTTCAGAATGGCCATTCTGGAAGAGCTAGTAAGCAGTTCAAGTGATCTTCAGCCATATCTTTCAGCCGTGGACCAACAAAAGAAAGAGTTCCAAGTGATCTCCAGCCAAATCTTTTTACCTGTGGACAAACAGAAGAAGTGTCTCCCCGTACCTGTTAGAGTTAGATTTAAAGGTCCGTTGAAGCCTTCACGATAAAATCATTGCATTAAACAATGTGTGCAATAAAGTGTTTTATCTTTAAATGTTTAGTATTTTTTAATATACCTATTTACATATAAAGTTGGAAGATCCAGTGATTTAGAATCTTGAAAATTTCATTGTTTTTTTGGTACGGTTGTGAAAAGTGATAACTTTTAATCCAGGTTAATTTTTTCAATTAACCGTTTTTAACGTAACTTAATAGGAATGCTTAATTTATTTACAGATGAAATATTTTTTGCAATATTATATATTAAATATATGAACAAACTATAAAATTTGAATAACCCCTCAAAATTTGTCCAGTTTAAAGATTATGTTTTTTTTAACAGTTTAAAAATATTTTTTTACTGTTTTGGTCACTCAAGATCAAACCTGTAATGTGAAGACGAATACCTGGTGTAATTTTAAACTATGTAGAGTATAAGTGTTTCAAAAGCAACTTTACGGTGGGTTACCTTTATTAGTATAAAGTTTTAAATTTGGACCCATTTTAATGTGATATATAAATTTTTACTGAAACTTGGTGTATAAAATTGTTGGTGGACAGGTGATGTCGAGTTGAATTTGTCTGTGCAATATTTCCCGGTAAATTAACCTTTCTCAAGTGATGTATACCATTACAGACATTTAATTTTGCACAAGAAATAAGCTGTTCACTGTTTTTCTTTACACAGAAAAAATACAAACTTACCTGACAGGTATTTTGGTTAATATTTCACTCAAATTTGTTTAACAAATATAACACAAATGTTATGTGTTGACTTATTATGCTGCGTGTTATTTACAATAAAAAGGTTATATTAATACAAATTTGGGTAAGTATTTTAACACAGTATTTCTGTGTTGCTTAATCATAGAGTAATTTTTTCACACACAAAAATGTGTTAAACATTTAACACGGAAGAAATATGTGTTACCGAGTGACACAAGGAATTGTGTTGGTTTCCAACTCAGGTAAGTGGGTGAACTTCAACACAAGCAGCTGAGTGTTATTTCGACACAAGAGTGTGTGAGGTCTTACTGGGACATCTTGGTATTAAATTTGGGTCGAATTAACACGATTATTTTTTACAGTGCGAAGGTTAATTTCAAATATAGTTTGGTCAAACAAAAATTAACAGAGTTTAGCACTCATTAATTTGTTGTTTCTTAAATAAAACTTAAATCATCTCAAATGATTAAATGTTCTCAAATGTTCGGGATAGTTCGCCTCACCATAATTCGTGTTCACCTGTGCTGTTTTGGCACAAATCAAAGGAGACGAGCGGAAGTGAATGGGCGAGCATGGTATTGCATTGGTATTGGGCGAGCGTGTACTTAATTAGTTTGTTGTACACATTTGGTTGATTTGGTGCAAGACTCGTTCCAAACATCGAGAGAATCATTCGGCGATAGTGTACTGATACAAAATATTTCGTGCAGCTCCCACACTTCTCGCGACTACCGAAAAATTGTAGTTAGGCCAAATGATCAGGCGTATTCGCGAGAAGTGTGGGACAGCCTTTATTGATTAGGCCTAACACCAATTATTTTAATTTACCTTCAACAGGGTGTCTACTCAGTCATTCAAACAAAAATCAGGGACTTTTCGGGGACTTTTAGGGGACATTTGGAAAAAATCAGTGACCCATTCGCAAAACAACTTTAGAGCCTAGGCTACAGAAAAGCGAGTCATAGAATAATGATAGGGTACAATACAAGCCCAAACCTGAACAAAACCGTATCATCAGATTGTTATGAAATTAGTTAGCTAGTGTATGCCATTAATGAGATGAAAATGTACCACAACATAGCTCAATGTAGCCATAATTTACTGTTAACTTACCATAAAACTCTTATATAGGCTATATAAGTACTGCAATTAAACATAAAACACCATTTCACCATTTACCATGCAATAAAATAGGCCTAAATGAGAATAAAGTTAGGGCCTAGTTGCTTTCCACTTTTCAACAAGTTTTCTAAATTTACATGTTTTTTGCCTTTCATATGGCAGGCTAAGGCATTTGATACTTGCACTTTCCCGGCATTTTAGCATCGGTCAGTAAACAATAGAAAAATCTTGGCAGGTTATTACTTTAAACTTTAGTTTCAAGAATGAGATTTAGTTAAAGGTAAAACACTTAAACACAAGCCTACACCAAATAATTAAACCATAAGTACCGTACTGCAGTTAACTACTAAAACGATTAATACTGAAAAGCAAAACAAAAACACAGTATCATTCCTGGGTTATTTCGTTTCAGTCTTATACTAAACTTATACTTTGTCTTAAACAAAACTAGACAATTAAAACATAAATGATATATTGTCAATTTTGGTTAGAATACCATCCTCGTGTTTATAAAGACTACCATACAAACTTATTACCATACGTTCACCCAGTAAAATATATTTAATATACTGAGTAGCCAAATGTTTTCCGCAGGGATATTATTATGACAGATAGTATTGTTAACTTCCCCTCCAACGCTGATCATCCCACTTGTTTTAGAAATATAAATTGCTATTGAAATATTCAGTCTCTTGGAGGTAATAAATTTTAAATTCATTTGCCTGATAAAAAATTAATACTAAAGTGATCAGGCCTACTTTATAACATTTTCACGGGATTTTGTATAGCAAATTAATGAAATTGTATTACTTTACTTACTAGCAAAGGAAGTAGCTTAAATAAAACTCAAATTATTGATAAAATTACAAATTTTATTGAATACCTTATATGAATAGAAAAGTAATATCAAAAAAACACTGTATTCTACTGTTGTTTTTAATTGATTTAATTTTATGTCATAAATTGCTAACTTTATTATTTTCAAAGCGCCCTCCAGTTCATCCAGGAAACTTCTTCTGCACTGCCACTAAAATCAAAAACCAAAACAGATGTTAAAACTTATGTTAAATAGATTTAATGCAACATAACAAGCAAAATTAATACACTTGCTGCAGGCACAGGTATATGTGTCTCTAGTACGAGGCACCATCGCAAACAATTCTTCATATTAACAAATCTGTAAGCAAGTATTCAAATTCAATTATTTCTTTACAAGTTAATAACTATCACACTGTACATTCGGTAAACCGTGCTACACGCATGGATGAAATGGGAATTAGCCTCTATTTAAATTAATCTATATATAGTTAAATATTTTCATGCATCACTGTATTCCGGGCATGACCAAAGCTTCCGAAACCTCTTAAAAACTCAGAAGTCGTATTCCAGATAACTAAGTAACTTATCTATAATTTCATTAAGAATAACTCAATTGGTTACCTATATTATTTTCATGCAAGTACATTTGCCATTGGGGTGTGATCGAGCTAAAAGAAACTTTATAGCACGACAGATCAATATTCCCATGCGTAGTTCCCACTGACTCGTCAGAACCAGGGGCGGATCCAGGGAGTCACACGGGGGGGGAATGCCAGGGGTTTGGGGGGGTATGGAATCCCCCCGGGGTAGGGGGTCTGGGAGTCCTCCCCAGGAAATTTGTTAAAAACTCCATATCAATAATTTTATCGGCTGTAAAAAATAGCCGAACGCGTTTTATAGACCAAAATGTGAGTTATCGGCCTAATAAGACGACTATTGAATTCATGGACCGAAATCAGCTATTAGACCTGTTTTTTGGATTAAAAATGGCAATTTTACCACATTTCAAGTTCGCTGTAACTTTTAAACCGTAAACGACAAGTGAACATAGTTTATCGGCCAAAAAAACCTCAACAGTTTATATCCAAACTGCAATTTAAAGGCCAAACACGCCAGCGGAAGTATCAAAGTATGTTATCGTTGAAAATAAAGATTTTGCCTAAACTAAGATCGAAACAAATTTGATCGGCCGAGATACGGCGATTTTAAACGATTTTAAGGGACACCCGAGACACATATTACCAGCCTAAAATAGCAGTGCTTCCCGAAAGGTGGTCTGCGGACCCCCAGGCCCCAAGACAGAATGTTCTCATTCTTTCTGTAACGGAATATGTAAAATCCCAAAACTTTCTGCAAGCCTAAAGCGATTTTTCATGCGTCTACCGCAACCATTGGAATCATATTATAAAGCCCCTTGTAAAAAACTAATAAGTACGAAAATTATTTAAATAAATCATCTTATTGGAAAACTCCAAATTTTGGCAATCCAAAAGAAAAGTATTTTAATAGCAAAAATTACAACAATAGCCTGATTAGCTTGAACATATTAAACTAATATCTATAATAATAACAATAATATTAATCAGGTAGTACAGTATAATCAACCAATGTCTAAAATAAGCACTTACTTCTAAATTAGTTTATAGACTGAGATTCAAGGTCTGTAGGCATAATTTGTTGTATTAAAACAAACATATTTTTTTAATAACATATTTGGAAACACAGTTAGTCAACTAACTTGGAGTCCCTTACAACCAAATAATTAATATTTATTTAGTACTTAAGTACTTTCATCTATTTTAGGTATTTTCGTCAAGGACCCTGCATTGGAATAATTTTTCGTCATACTATGCGGGAACATATGACTTTCGATACTAAAATGCGGCTGGAAACTTGCTGTTTTCATTTAAAATAACATATGTTCCTTTGATGTCTTTTCCAATCACTTCTTTTCCGATCACTAAAATTAGCTACATGTTAATCTTATGGTGAAAGCCTATTTTTGCCGTACAGTTCTTTTCCGATCAGTTTTAGAAGTTACAAACGCGACGCAACAGCTGACTTTCATTGTTGTCAAATCATTGGCCACAGTTAACCTCTCATTGATGTTACACGTGTGAAGCACATTATGGCATTGTGTTTTTGTCATTTATAAAATAATGTAACAATGAAAATTGCACCATAAATATAAATTTGGATTTTGATAAAAAATAGCTTAGAAGAAATCTTTTTAAAGCTAAGTAGCCTAGGCTTATGGTTTTTGTTTAATAAAATATGTAAATAGCCTATAGTAAAATAATAATCAGGCCTATGTGTTTTTTTGAGTAAAATAAACCTTGATTCTAGAGTAAAATTATTTCTTGGTTTGTAATTAAATGACTTTTTTGTAGTGTGACGAAAAGTATCGTTCAATACTCGTCCAAAAAGCTCTTTGCCAGTGCTTGATCTAAATTCCGTGCTCGACTTCGTCTCGCACGTTGACACGATCTCGCACTGGCAAAGAGCGCTTTTCCGGACTAGTAACGAAATATACTATTCCGATAATTTTGCTCGTAGCAGACTTGCATTTAACAGACAATGCCTGGTGATGCATCGCGTAATAGGGTTTTTAATTTTTTTATATAATATTTCTAAACAAACAAAGCAAAAGACGGCTCAATTGGTTGGTTGGTAGAATCAAAAACAGACAATGTAACGTCACTGATTGGAGCCGCACGATCATATGATATATCCGAGCGATGCATTGCATAGTAGTTGAACTATGAATATCCCGATTCTCTTTAAATATCGTATCGATTAAATACGTACTGCCGTATCGTATGGCTTGCATAGTGGGATGTGCTGCTGCAAGTCAGAAATATTTAATTACTTAAACTCCCAGATAATCCTGGGTTGCAGTAGAAAAAATTGTTGAATCGGATGGCAAATGAATCGCCCAAAACCAGTATTGAAAGATAATCCTTCTCCTCCGGGACCCTGGATTAACGTTTAAATTACGTTTAAATAACGTTTTAATAACGTTTAAAAATTAAAGTTTTACGGGATTGGCGGGAGTGAGCTGAATTTGTTTGTGAGCTATCTTCAAAACCGAAGTCAGTCTGTTTATGTTAATGGTGAATGGTCCAGAACTACTGTACAGAGATTACGTGTGGCATCCCTCAGGGGTCAATTCTTGGTCCCTTACTTTTTCTTATTTCTATTAACGATTTACCTGCAAACCTAAATGCCTTTACATATATGTACGCAGATGACAGTTTTCTTGGAATTCAGATGTTTTTGAGCTCAAAAAGGTAGCTGAATCCACTCTGGAAGAAGCAGCCAATTAGTTCCATGCAAATAATTTATTTTTAAACGATACAAAAACACAGCCAGTCATTTTTACTTTTAAAAAACTGCCTCCTGGTATTCATCAAAAAACAGTAATTGTGAAGTACTTGGGGATAACTCTTGATTCGACTCTCAACTGGGGCCCTCACGTTTATCTCGTAACAAGAAGAATCTCCCGGGTTGCTTTTTTGTTGAAGAGATTATTAAATGTGGTTCCATTAAAATATGTCATCACTTCATACTACGCATTTTTTCAATCAATTATCAGATACGGGCTTATTTTTTGTGGAAATTCATCTAAAACGCACAATATCCTTTTGATTCAGAAAAAAGTTGTTAGAATGCTCACAAACTCATCATGGAAAGCTCACTGGAAACCTCTCTTTAAAGATCTGAAGATTCTGTCTGTCTACAACTTATACATTTTTTATTTAATTTTATAAATCTTTAAAAATCTGAGTAGTTTTAATTCAAGAAATAATACTCACTCCTACTACAAACAAAATCAGTCAAAAATTGATGTACCTTATCGAAGAATGTCCAAAACTCAGTCTAGCCATATCATTATAGGAATTAAACTGTATAACAAATTACCACAATCTGCTCTTGACATTCCATTTAATTAATTTAAGAAAATACTATTTGAATGGCTACTTTCAACCCCATTTTACTCTGTTGATGAATCTTTAGAGCTAAATAGTAGAGACGTTTCGTTTAGACGCGAAAACGAGAGCTGCGTGCCGAGATGTTGTTAGCGAAATGTTTCGTTTAGACGCGGCAGCGAGAGGTCCTTGCCGAGATGTTCTTACCGAGATATTTCGTTTAGACGTGGCAACGAGAGGAACTTACCGAGATGTTTTTTAGCGGAATGTTTCGTTTAGACGAGGCAGCTATTCTCGTACTGGGCAATCGAAATTGTTAGCGTGATGTTTTGTTAACTAAATATGTCGCCGATCAATATAATTATTTTTAAAGAGATTTTTGCATTCTATATTCTGTTATATTTGAGCAATCGACATCTCTACCGAGATGTTTTAACAAATTGCTACATTTGGGAGTTATTTAATAAAACGATGCATTCAAATACGTGAAAATTAAAAAATAAACTAAATAAAATCTAATACGTAAATTAATAATGGAGAGTAGAAACAAATGTTAATCATTATTAAATATAGACAAGCATAATTATACTTTTAATGCTCACAGAATTTGTGAACGTTTTAGGCAGCAGTATAATTCTGCAACTTTCCCACTTTTTATACTATATACTCTCATTCCAACATTTGTTATTACTTATAAAATTGTAAATGAAAGATGTTTTTAGAATTATTATGTAGAAATAAAATACTATAAGACGTTGCCAAAATTATAACACACGATTAAAATCAAATAAAAACAAATATTTGATCGAATCATTAATTAATTTAAACTTAATAATAATTAAATTAATTTGTTTACACACGATATAGGATATAAGGAAAAACATTGCCCATTGAAATTGAACTCCCAATAAAGCCAGTCTAAAGAGCCTATATTTTACAACATTAAAAACTTGTTTGGTAATTTTCTCCTATATAGAGTTTAATAATATGATACATAAAAACAAATATGAGAACCAAATTAATAAACGGTATCAGGAAACTGACACATACTTTCTCCCTTTTAGCCCAACTTTAATGAATAAATTACTTTTTATTTACTAAATATAGAATACAAAGCACGGTCAAATGTACAGAAGTCTTGTAAACAAGTTGTTTTAACAAACATCAACCCAAATCCCTGCTTGGAGGCACTACAGAATCCATTGCTACACTTGTGGTTTTAAGAGGGGAAATGCCCCCTATTGCCCCCCCCCAGGGTTATTAAGGGGCAACACATATCGAATTACCTCTGTTGTCAATGCTAAATTGACAAGCATATCAAGTTTGAATGAAATTGATCAGTAAATAAGAGAGAAATAGTAATTTTTGTATTCCCCATAAGAATAACATTGGACAACGTACTGCGTTTACCGCTAAATGAAAATTTAAATTTTCTCCGAAACCAGCAATCGTAGAATAGTAATTCAAAATACTAAATTATTTAGTTTTTTGAGCTCTTTTTAATGGTGAATAGTAATATTTTTTTATATTTATGTCTTTTTATGAAAAATCAAAAAAACTGAATTTTGGATGTTTTAAGTCCTGTAGTTTCTGAACCCGAATTTTTACAGGAATGCCGGTGGTGTCACTTTGTTGGAAAACTAAAGTTCTACAAACCACTAAAGTTTAATCAAAATCGTTAGAGCCGTTTTTGAGAAATTTTGATTGTTCATGTTTTTTTGGTGGTTTTTGGGGGATAATTACCCTTAAAAATCAAAAATTCAAAAAAATGAAAAAAATGCCTGGAGATATCGTGGATTAGTACCTAAATACCAAATTTCATAAAAATCGGCCCATTGGTTAGGGCTCTAGCTCTGTACACATCCACACACACACACACACACACACACACACACACACACACACACACACACACGTGTTTATATTGACGTGGGGTGAAATAATAAAGGTATATCTAAAACAACTAATTACGGGTGGCTTATTTGCAAAAAATAATTTTAGTGCCTGATAAAAATGCGATCCACATCTATAACGGGTTTATCCTCTCGCCGCGCGCCGGCAGCAGACGATTTTGCTTAACGAATGCAACAATCGAGAGAAAACATCTCGATTATACAAACCTCTCGCTAAGCAATCGAAACAATCGATAAGCGGAACCTCTCGAGAAGGAACATTTCGATTGTTTTAACCTCTCGCAATCGCGCATCACTAGTTAGGTCAGGTGAGAATTTCATTAAAAATTAAAAATAAGACAAAAATCCAGACTTATCTGGTCCAGAGTGGCCAGACTTAAAATAAAACAATGAGACAATTACAGAAAATATATTTAAACACAAAAAAAAGTATTTAAAGGATTTTTAACATTTTAGCTTGGCGGTGCATTCACATGCATTTTTGTAAAAAAAACTCAAACACTTCTTGACCGAATTTGCTGGGAAAGGTTTTAACAGCTGGGGGAAAGGTGCCCCCAGCTATCCAATCCCAACCCAGCACTTAAAAATTGGCCTGAGGTCAACTGGACGTAATGTTCCCTGGGGTAACTTAAATTACAGAAATAGCAAAACTTAAAATGCTTATTATTTTCTTATCTATGAAATAAATTAAATAAAACTTGCAGGGAACATGTATGAGCTTAATTACAACTAAAAGTGACCGAACGTGGCACTGGAAAAGTCCCAGAAGCCCACTTATTCAAGATAATCAATTGAGTCACTATGCCTAACTTAACAAGTCTCAAAAACACATTTACACTGAACCAAAATGAATGGCTGACCTCACCAAGGTGTAGGTCAACCCAAGAACATAAAATAAAGTTATTTGGAGGCCTTAGGCCTAATATTACACAAACCATGGACAAAATTCATTTTGGCTGAACACATAGCCTATTTCTGGCCGAAAGCCAGAACACTTTCAATATTCCGATACGATACGTATCGCACATCACTACTACCAACACTTCAGCTAGGCAAAAGTTATTGATTTTACTTGGGAAGGTAATATGAAACTGTGCCATAGGGGCTAAATATGTTAAAACTGATTAAACTGCTAACTTACTGAAAAAGTTGAATCACAGATGCTAAAAAGATGATTTGCTAACTAAAACAGCATACAAACAGAAAATAACTTTTACATACACTAGACTGTATTCTGGCAACACATTACTTTAGCTTTTAGCAGAAATTGCTGCAGAATAAACATTTTGATTAGGAACTTGTTTGAGGTTAAGCTTCCACTGACATTTATTGCTGTGACTGACAGCTGGGCAGTGTTGCCAATCAAAATCTTCTAAATTCCCACCTTGACCTGAAATAATTAGTACCTGTTACCTCAAATTACCACCTCACACAAGTATACCTATTTAGGACCAATGCGAACGCACTATCATCGACGTTATCGTATTAAAAACGTGTTGGCACTTTGTAATTCGCTTCAATACAAACGATAATTCATTCACATTCATTATTTTATTTTTATTTTATTAGTTTGGAAGTTTAAAATTATGTATTATGGAGATATTTAGAGCTCTACTACAGTAATAGCCAGAAGGTACTACTACAGTAAAAGCCAATACGATACGATACGTATCGCACATCACTACTACCAACACTTCAGCTAGGCAAAAGTTATTGATTTTACTTGGGAAGGTAATATGAAACTATGCCAATCAAGTTAACCAAGCTAATCAAGTTAATAAAATATAGAATCCATGTAAAAATAAACAGTAAACTCAACCAAGAGTCATCGTAGATCGTAATCAAGACGAAAACATCAGAATTTTTTTAACAATAACGCCGCGCCACTGACAGAGTTGACACCACGACACTGACTCTACATAGCGTACTAAAATCGAGAATATTGTACCAACAATAATTCAATCCCAAAGAACTAAAAGCTTAGAGTATGAAACACAGCATCTCAAACTGAAATTAAATTCATTTATGTGACGGAAATTTGCAGATTGTGAAATAAGTCACGGTTGTTTAATGCAAGAATCACAAATTTTTAATTTTAATCAATTTAATAGACTGCCGCGAAATTACTGAAACTATTATTTCTTACTTATATTAATTCTACATTGCCTGACTCGCCCTAGCTTCCCTCCCCTTAAGTAGTCGCTTAGGAATGTCCAGTGTCTTGCAACAGTTTCAGTGGTTTCAGAAGGCATTTAATTAGGTTTAGTTTTTTAATGAAACATTTAACAAGTAACAAACAAATGAAAACTAAAATTTAAAAATACAACAAATAATAAAGAAACGCATAACCAAGCAAAAACTTAGGTATATTTGCTTAGGCCTAACTTATATTAACTTAGTTTATTCAATCCAAGAAAGCAGCCCATAAAGTTTACCCAGGCAAAGACAACTTAAGTTTTAGCTGAGTTGTACGTTTCTTTAGAATTTATTTATTTGTTTAAGTGTAGTTTTCGTTTGTTTGTTATTTGATAAATGTTTCATTAAAATATATTTGTAACTGGCATTGCATATTATTATTGACGATATACAATTTGTTGATTTTAGATTATAGCATTAATATAAATATGGAGTAAATAATTTTCTATATGTAGGTACTGTTAAAATGTGATTCAAAATATCGAGTGTTCCGATTCGATATAATGAATGTTTAAGATCGATATATTGCATCCGATTAGTTGGTGGCCGCTTATGAAACTGTACCCCCTCACAAGCTCACTTTTAATGTGGGAATGTAGGTTTATATGTGACGGAAATTTGCAGATTGTGAAATAAGTCACGTTTTTTTAATGCAAGAATCACAAATTTTTAATTTTAATCAATTTAATAGACTGCCGCGAAATTACTGAAACTATTATTTCTTACTTATATTAATTCTACATTGCCTGACTCGCCCTAGCTTCCCTCCCCTTAAGTAGTCGCTTAGGAATGTCCAGTGTCTTGCAACAGTTTCAGTGGTTTCAGAAGGCATTTAATTAGGTTTAGTTTTTTAATGAAACATTTAACAAGTAACAAACAAATGAAAACTAAAATATAAAAATACAACAAATAATAAAGAAACGCATAACCAAGAAAAAACCTAGGTATATTTGCTTAGGCCTAACTTATATTAACTTAGTTTATTCAATCCAAGAAAGCAGCCCATAAAGTTTACCCAGGCAAAGATAACTTAAGGTTTAGCTGAGTTGTACGTTTCTTTAGAATTTATTTATTTGTTTAAGTGTAGTTTTCGTTTGTTTGTTATTTGATAAATGTTTCATTAAAATATATTTGTAACTGGCATTGCATATTATTATTGACGATATACAATTTGTTGATTTTAGATTATAGCATTAATATAAATATCGAGTAAATAATTTTCTATATGTAGGTACTGTTAAAATGTGATTCAAAATATCGAGTGTTCCGATTCGATATAATGAATGTTTAAGATCGATATATTGCATCCGATTAGTTGGTGGCCGCTTATGAAACTGTACCCCCTCACAAGCTCACTTTTAATGTGGGAATGTAGGTTTATATGTGACGGAAATTTGCAGATTGTGAAATAAGTCTTGGTTTTTTAATGCAAGAATCACAAATTTTTAATTTTAATCAATTTAATAGACTGCCGCGAAATTACTGAAACTATTATTTCTTACTTATATTAATTTTACATTGACTGACTCGCCCTAGCTTCCATCCCCTTAAGTAGTCGCTTAGGAATGTCCAGTGTCTTGCAACAGTTTCAGTGGTTTCAGAAGGCATTTAATTAGGTTTAGTTTTTTAATGAAACATTTAACAAGTAACAAACAAATGAAAACTAAAATATAAAAATACAACAAATAATAAAGAAACGCATAACCAAGCAAAAACTTAGGTATATTTGCTTAGGCCTAACTTATATTAACTTAGTTTATTCAATCCAAGAAAGCAGCCCATAAAGTTTACCCAGGCAAAGATAACTTAAGTTTTAGCTGAGTTGTACGTTTCTTTAGAATTTATTTAATTGTTTAATTGTAGTTTTCGTTTGTTTGTTATTTGATAAATGTTTCATTAAAATATATTTGTAACTGGCATTGCATATTATTATTGACGATATACAATTTGTTGATTTTAGATTATAGCATTAATATAAATATCGAGTAAATAATTTTCTATATGTACTGTTAAAATGTGATTCAAAATATCGAGTGTTCCGATTCGATATAACGAATGTTTAAGATCGATATATTGCATCCGATTAGTTGGTGGCCGCTTATGAAACTGTACCCCCTCACAAGCTCACTTTTAATGTAGGAATGTAGGTTTATATGTGACGGAAATTTGCGGATTGTGAAATAAGTCGCGGTTGTTTAATGCAAGAATCACAAATTTTTAATTTTAATCAATTTAATAGACTGCCGCGAAATTACTGAAACTATTATTTCCTACTTATATTAATTCTACATTGCCTGACCCAACCTAGCTTTCCTTCCCTTAATGCTACTACTTATCTAGACATCGTCAAGGCGATGCTTCCGGACGAAATTGTAGCGATCTGCTAGGTTGACCAAAAGGGGGTGTGTCTCGTACCGGAGAGCGACGTCTAAGCCCGACGCTTACCCTCTTGCTGGCGGAAGGAGGCAACAAAGGTGACGTCACCCCACTTCCGGACCAGCCATCTGCTGAAGCGAGCCAGTTACCGGGTTGGCAAAAGAGGAATATGTATGAGGGTGACGTTACACGGCACAACATGTAGGAATTGTGAGAACAAAAGTAATCGCGAATACAAAGTAGTCGGTACTCGGTACTAGTCCGTACTAGTATCGGATATAATCGGTACTGGAAAGTAATCGTTTAGTCCTTCTTTAAACTTAAAAATAAATAACAAAAATAAACTCTAAACAGTCTATGAGCAACAAATATTGGGCAGCTGAATCACAAGACTTACGCTAATATCACAGTTCATCATCAACAGGAGTTGTAATCCGCCGCGGCACGGTGTAGAGGGCTGGCCTGGATTGCATGGGTAGGCGGAAGACGAAGAAGAAGGCGTCACATTCCTGGACCCTGTAATGTAACACCAATTCCTAATTTCTATGTAATGATTTATTCACAGTAGCTCAAAAGTTTTAAGTTCATGTGTTGTTTTGGAATAGCTTTAATTATGCCCAAGTTCACTTTAATTTGCAGATATACCCATCCAGAGTTCATTTGCCCAGTGCTTAACATAAATTTAAAATACTGAAAATAATTAAAAAATATTTATAACAGGAAAAAATGTATATTAATATTTTTAAGACTGAAGCTTAATGAAAATGGTTGTGAACTAATTAAGTAGACTAGATAAAATAAACAGCTTGGTAGGAAAACATCTAATCAACAAATTATAAAATAATTAAGAAGTATTGCTGGATGAATCTTTCAGTTATCTAAATTCACAAGGTTCCTAGTCATTTTACTACAACATTTGTTATCCAAAATTAATAAGAAGCATTTTAAAACAAGGGGGCACATCTGAGCTAAAAGTAGATACCAGAACATTTAAATTGTAATATGCATAAGGAAAATTATTCACCAAAATATAGGCCAACTACACCTAAACCGGAAACCAAAATTGGCCAAAGTTTTGTGAAAAATGATCTGTGGGCTCAGTTTATTGACAAAATTGGTCCAAACTTTCTGAAAAGCAGGAGCTTAGGCCCCTGCAACTAAATAATAAGCCACAGTTCATTTAAATCATCTCCTTTGGGACTAAGCCCAAGAATCCCCTATGCAAGAAAGCAAAAACTAGCCTAAAACACATTCTACGCCAAGAAAATATAAGTTAAAAGTGGGGTAAGGCAGTTTACCCATAGTTGAGGGACATTGACAGGAAACATAATTTACCAAAACCCCAGCTTCAAACCCACCCTATTTGAACTTAGCCTACAAAACCGTACAAAACATAATTGAGAACACTGAATGAATGATAACTTTCAGAGTATTGCAGAAAACTTAATTAAATGTTTAGCGGTCTCCTAAGGTAGGGAAATGTAATTAGGAATGCATACAACTGTAATACCCGTATAACAAAATAAATTAGCTGCGGGGTCATAAACCAAAGTTGTTTGCCGGCAAAGATGCCTTGATAGCCAAATCTTTAAACATTTGAAACGACTTTGTTTTATGGCCCAAGGGCTCTGAATGAGAATGGAAACATTAATTAAACCTTCGGGAAGTTCAGAAGGAACTTTAAAATCCAGAAATGCTTCTGCAACGAATGAAAACTGAAATGAATATGTGCTCTCAGAGGTTATATTTACTTCTGCCGCTAAGGTTAAGGTTAAGACTTGGATATTGCTATCTACTTGATTTATTAAATGGCAAGCTTACTTGCTCTTGTGTAAAATGAGATTCAAAAATATACACCTAGTACCGGTATGTCGTTTGTAGACCTTAACACATCAATAGGTATCAATGTTGAACTAGAAGAACTTCAAACTTTTGTTTGGCTAAGAATTAACAAAAGGTGGTAAGTTAAAAGAATCAAAAATCGTATTTGCCATTGCCATTATACATGCATTATCAAAAGTCTTAAAAGTCTAGCTTATTTGGCTACGGTCATAGTATACAATAGAAGAAACCTGGAGCAAAATTTATTATTATTATTGTTTTCTTGGTTATGTTTTCTCTAAAACACTTAACTAAATCAAACCTCCAGAGAAAGTGAGATTAACAAATGATAAACTACAATAATTTAGGTACCTAAAGGAGACCCAAGCCTCCTGCCGATAATCTTAAAGACATTTCTAAGGTTACTGTAATTAGTTACAACGTTTAATAAGTGTTATTTGCTACTTACCATAATATTGCACAGTTTTGGTTGCACAACAGCACAACTGGACATTGGACAACGAAGTGACTGCGTACACGTCCAATATAAGGGAAAATTCACTTCGCTACCGCTTAGGTTATGTTGGGTTAGGTTACGTTACGTTATGTTTCGTTAGGTTAGGATAGGTTAGATTACGTTAGGTTAGGTTAGGAGGTTTTCTGGCTCTCAATTTGTTTTAAAAATCACAGGAAAAGTAACGTACGGTGCATAATTTGGAACGGACGTGAACAGTATCGGCTCACGTCGGACGTGTACGTAGCCACTGCCATTGGACAACACAATAGCCGCCTTTAATGACAAAGACTTCGCACTTTCTCAAAGCGGTAAAACTTCCAAGTTAACTAAGGCACAGGCAGATAAAAGTAGCACAGATTTTTTTGAGATATGTTCTGGGAGAATTGACAGTATTACAAACACCAATTCATATATATGAATATGAATAATTAAAAATCGGTCCTTCTATGTTCTTACAGTGTTTGAATTGCAATATATGATGCAGAGATGGGCGTTATTTAACGTAATAGGATAAATAACACTATTACTGAAGTGTCACCTATTACCTTATGTGTTTATGTTTATGTTTATGTGTTGTTAAAGGGACGGATTCAGAGATCCAAAGATTCAAAGATCCTCACACGTCAACCGAAGCTTATTGTGTGTCCCTAGTACGTTAGTATGGCAAACCAATGCCCGTACCCTTTACGAGATCCAGGAGTTTTTTACCAATACTAGCGTCCCTTTCATCACCTGGTTGCTTACAACCAAACAGAGCCCTTCTCCTTGCCCCGAGTCTCTCGCAGTCCAGTATGATGTGCTTGGCAGTCTCTTCAGACTGATTGCAGAGCCTACACACCTGACTTTCATTTCTGAGTCCGAGAGTGTGGAGATGTTTCCTGAAATGGCCATGTCCAGTTATCAGAGCAATCAACTGCTTAACCCGACCTCTGCCCAACCTCACCAACCAGTTAGTGAAGTAAGAGCTAGTATCTGCTAGCAGCCTTTTGCCACAACCTATTACCTTGGTAATAGGTTACTGAAAATACCCTATTATTTGTTTAACGTCTTCTGAACTGCTTGAACGAGCGAGTGAAATAACTATCCAGCTGAGAAGTTGAGATGAGTGTCTTGGTGTCTTCCTATTAACAGCGATCATCACAGAATAATAGTACTAGTCTGTCTGCGCTTACTATTACGGCGAGAAATATTTAAATAAAGTTATCACGGGTGTAACGAGTGTATTACCACAAAGCTAAGGAACGTTCCTGAATATTATTGCAAAGTAACGGTATTTCCCATCTCTAATATGATGGACCGTATTTAAACAATAAAGCCGCCATATTAGTTGTTGGTTATGTATCAACACTAACACTGTAGTTTATGTAGATTTCCAAGGGAGTATGCAACTGTTAAGATGATACCTAGGGCTGTTTTGTTGATATATCAACATCTAAACAAATATCAGCACGAGTAGGTAAGTTTCAATACAAATATCAAAAATCGGCCCGCAATTATACCTATATATATATATATATATATATATATATATATATATATATATATATATATATATATAACATTTTGAACGACCCCTCAAAACGTGTTCAGGTGGTCACGTTAGGAACTTGTATGGTGGTCCCGGGCTTAAGTTTCACCGTGCGGGTCATACTAATAGTCCACTTTCCAAAGGAAATTCACTAATAAGTGATAATATTATTAGTTTGAGTGAATAGTTTTCTCAATGAACGGAGACACCCATGTGTCCGTCGGACTACAAGAACAGCGCTGAAATAACTGAATTAACAGGAGTCGAGCTTTATTGAGATGAGAAGGCTTTAAGATGGGTTTATAAAAACGGGTTAAAATGTTCTTAGAGCAGGGTTTTATATTGGACCTGTCTTTGCTGGTAAAATATATACCAAGGGAGCAAGTTGTATAAGTTGTACAAGAGCCTCTTATGAAGTGCTTATCGTAACACGGGGTTCATCATAGATTATGTTTAAGAGAGGCGTTTATAAATACCTACACAAAACAAATGTAGAGCTAATAAAGAAAATATGATGGCTCAAAAACAGGGGTAGAGCTAGGCTTCAAAAAGGGGTCATAAAGGAAGCCAAGTTTTCTAAAGGAAAGTAGAACAGTGGAACTTGTTGAGAGAATGGCTAAACTAAATTACATTACGGTTTCTAGAAGAAGGGGGTTGACCTAAACTGTAAGAAGGGATTTATGGTAAAGCTTTTCCAGAAGAAGTGATAATCACAAGCGGTAGAACTTTGCCACAAGTATGGCTTATATATAGAAGGTAAAACGTTGATATAGAAATGCCGTATTTGACGGTGTTGAGCTTTGCTGGAAAAAAGGCAATTAATTATAAGGTATCAGAAAACTAACAATTACACCTTTCTATTAAATAATGTGAATAGAACTTTATATTCTATGATTGGGTTATTAAAAGAATGTATGGCTGAATTCATTCAACATACACTCTTTTATAAAGCGCTATTAAAATAATTACTTTAATTTAGTTTTTATTAAATACTAATGCATGTGGAGAATTTAGAAAATGATATACAAACACAAACGATGTCATTCCTTAAACATATTTTATTCTTACAAATTTGTTTTACAATCCATTGTGCACAATTGTTGTTTCATCCGGCCTGGAGTTCGGACATGATGGAATATATAATACAAGCATTGTGAATGAAATGTTCGCAATATGTATTCATTACGGTCTGGCAAGCCGTCTCATCCCCATGACAACAGGATGTATCGTAGCTTATCCTTACTTCAGGCAACGTATCGTTGTTAAAAATTTGTTAAAGAATGAATAAATATTGTTTTATTCTTCGAGCTGTCATAAAGACTTTGTAAATCCCATTGCTATCGTAAACTGTTGTAATGTTATGAAAACGATCCAGTTCATTTGTAGGATGAGTGTTAATGACAAAATATGTTGTTAGTCTAGAGATTTCTCTGCAATTATTGCTGTACCTATTATGTACTTTAATAACTCAGTTATGTGAGCAGAATTCTTCAATTTTGTTTGATCGTTTAGTTATGTAGAACCTTGAAACAAGCCTAACAGTTCTACGGGAAGTAAGGTTAGGTAGTGCAGTATGTTAGAAAAGCCTATCATTTAATTTATACCCAGCTGCCCGAACCCCATTAAATTTTGGTGACCAAACAATGTAACTAGGAAATAATCCTATTCCATTTTACTGTGTAAATTAGTACAACAACTAGTTTTGTGAAAGTTTGCAAATATAAATTCGTTTCAAGATAACATGTTTTTTGGGAGATTGTTGACTCACTTTGAATTTTGGGTCATTGCTATTTTCGTTAACCATGAATAGTGGAATTAAACACACACAGAAATGATGAGAAATAAACTAGGAATCAGTGCAGGAAATAGATTGATTTCCGCTAGTACATGGTTGGCCAAAACATTAACAAATCAAATGCATCAACTGGTAATGGTTACAACACCACCTGTCCGACATCAACACACGACACGTTTTTATTTCCAACTACGACGGTTCTCAATCATAAAACTATTCTTTTGTAGCTGTCATTTTAGGTTTGTCTTTATTTTTAATTCCAATTTATTAAAGAATAGTAATTTTATGTAGATAGAAGACCGGTGGATCAGCCTGGTGGGTATGTACTGTAGCATTTGGTGCAGAAAGATCTGTTTATGGATGGAGTAGCAGCATCTTGTTTAGTGACCGGTGAGTGGGCCCGGCACATATGAATACATGCATTAATTTATTAGTTGAGCAAGATTAAGACTTCCTAAATCTTTTGGTTTTATTAAAATATTTGGAGTTTATGAGCATTGTATACGTATAGTAACTCGTACTATCGAGAATCTTGCTGTAATCCTAGATCAAAGTTAAATGGGGTTCTTCTATACAATCCGTCATAACTTTATGAAAACTAATGTCTATGCTTTTTTGTATCGAAGCTCTAATTGATCTTTGAAGTTATGCTTATGTACAATGATGATAAATTATATAGTTAACCTGAGATGTCCTCCTGAAACCAGCGAGTCAAATTATTCAGCATTTGTTAGTAACGTTCCGTTAGGCGGTGTAGTCAAGAGTTAGTGAAAAATAATCAACATATTACACTGTCACCACACCCAACGATATCAACATATTACACTGTCACCACACCCAACGATACTTTTGTTTGCCATATTTTGTATAAAAAACTTGTTGTTTTAAAATTTAAAAGAAAGTACATGATATTTTTTGGGCTTAATCAGTTGATTCCATCAAGAGTTGATTCTAATGTTCTGGGTTATCGAGACTGGACGGGATGACTTCAAAAACCTAATTGTTAGAGTAGCTTATCCATGTAGAGGGTTACTTATATCGAGAATCTAATCTTAATAATTAATTGTTGGAGAAGATAGGTTAAATCAGGTATCTCTGTTTCTCCGTTTCACTGGTCGAAAATAAATAATAATTTACTAACAAGAAGTTTAAAACAAAACAAAACATTTCATTTGCAGGAGTCATTTTAGAAAATTATTAAATATCGCGACATCAAACTTGTTTTTTATTTAAGAGCGTGCACAGGATGTAATTAACGTATTTGTCAACTTAATACCTTTACTTTTCTTATTAAATCCCTTTAAAACATAAGTAAATATAACCTTTCATCAAAACCGTTTTCTCCGATGGTAATTTAATTTTTCAAATAAGGGAAACTGAATTTTTAGGTAAAACTTTATTTGTAAAAATGTTATAATATTTTGATTATTTATCTGAATTTAGCGGACTTGTAATATAACTATTGTATATGGCTATAACATAATTTGTATATTTAAACATTGAAGATAATAAGTGTCAAGGATTACTTTAACTTGTATATTACCCAGAGGAAAACAGTTTTGTTTTACTTATCTGTATAATGTGTTGCTCCAAGTAGAGCAAAGCTGTGAGTTTTATAAAGCTCTAAATTTCAATAACAATTTATTGGCCCAAGTTAATGTTATCAATTCTAGCTTATATCCACGCCAGTCTAACTTGGAAATCATCTGAAATTATCTTCCTTTTAAGTTGTGTCAATTAAAAAATATAACAACAAAATACACCCGTCACAGCAAACCTGCATACTCAGCGAATTTCCAATGAATATATAACATAACACTTAACAGGATTCATAAGAAATGTATTCACAAACAAGCGATATTTAAAATATTAATTATTCTCCATAAGAATAACATTGGTGATGAGTACGCAGGTTTGCTGCAACAAGGCACGCAAAATAATGGGTTTTTATGCAAATATCAATAGAACTCATCTTAGTGAAGTCACATACCAAGTTTCATCCATATACTCATTAAATTCATAAATAAGCGATATATAACATTTTAAGTATTTTCCATAAGAATAACATGGGGACCAAGTACCTAGGTTTGCTGCTACAGGAACCATAGGCGAAAAATTGTTTTTTGTGCAAACAACAATAAACCATAACCAGATCAAGCCATATACCAAATTTTGCCAGTTTATGTTCATAAATAAGCGAGATATACAATTTTTCTTTTTCTCCATAAGAATAACATTAGACAACGTACTGTGTTTAGCACTTTCAATATCTCGGTAACCAATTGACGTAGAGCAATGATCAAAATACCAAATTGTTTGTTTTTTTAAGCTAAATTCAATGGTATAAATTAAAATTTGATTTAAATTAAAATTACATGTGAAAACCCCAAAAAACACATTTTTGGGGTACAAAACCCCCCAAAAACCCCCCTTCGGATGGTGCGATTCATCTGGTTTTCGAACTTGTTCAAATAAATGGTACTTTACACATTTGTACCAAATTTCATTGAGATCGGACCTTTTTTACGAGAGTTATCGTGCTTACGGACACACATAAATATATATATATATATATATATATATATATATATATATATATATATATATATATATATATATATATACATATAAACATTTTAACGAATGGTGTTTTTGGCATCTGGGGACCTCAAAATGAAAAGTTATCATGGTCTCGGGCTTAAGTCTTACCATGAGACCTACGGTAATAGCTTCTTCCCTATAGGGGAAATTCGCTAAAACACTATATGCAAAACCTTTGTTGATGGAAAATATTGATAGACAAAACTGGCAGTGGATAAATTAAACCATACATATCAGAATGGCTTTAAAAAACTCCTGAAGGTTATGCCAACTTTTCATGGTAATGCCGAATCTATCGGAAACGAGTCTCAGGTCTTCGGTAGATTACAGTATGGGATATAAATATCCAGTTAGTGCCTTTTTAGCGAATTTCCCCTATAGGGAAGAAGCTATTACCGTAGGTCTCATGGTAAGACTTAAGCCCGAGACCATGATAACTTTTCATTTTGAGGTCCCCAGATGCCAAAAACACCATTCGTTCAAATTTTTATATATGTATATATATATATATATATATATATATATATATATATATGTCCGTAAGAACGATAACTCTCGTAAAAAAGGTCCGATCTTAATGAAATTTGGTACAAATGTGCAAAGTACCATTTATTTGAACGAGTTTGAAAACAAGATGAATCGCACCATCCAAAGAGGGGTTTGTGGGGGGTTTTGTACCCAAAAAATGTGTTTTTTGGGGTTTTCACGTGTAATTTTAATTTAAATCAAATTTTAATTTATACCATTGAATTCAGCTTAAAAAAACAAACAATTTGGTATTTTGATCATTGCTCTACGTCAATTGGTTACCGAGATATTGAAAGTGCTAAACACAGTACGTTGTCTAATGTTATTCTTATGGAGAAAAAGAAAAATTGTATATCTCGCTTATTTATGAACATAAACTGGAAAAATTTGGTATATGGCTTGATCTGGTTATGGTTTATTGTTGTTTGCACAAAAAAACAATTTTTCGCCTATGGTTCCTGTAGCAGCAAACCTAGGTACTTGGTCCCCATGTTATTCTTATGGAAAATACTTAAAATGTTATATATCGCTTATTTATGAAGGTATACGGATGAAACTTGGTATGTGACTTCACTAAGATGAGTTCTATTGATATTTGCATAAAAACCCATTATTTTGCGTGCCTTGTTGCAGCAAACCTGCGTACTCATCCCCAATGTTATTCTTATGGGGAATAATTCATATTTTAAATATCGCTTGTTTTTGAATACATTTCTTATGAATCCTGTTAAGTGTTATGTTAATATATTCATTGGAAATTCGCTGAGTATGCAGGTTTGCTGCGACGGGGGTATCTTATAGCTATGATATGAACTTCGACTAGAAGCAATCTGCAGGTTGTCCCTGACATAGATTGCACTAAGATAAACATAGTGGTTGTACATGGTTAATATTCCTGTATTCACAACAAGTGGCTTACAGTTTTCTACATTTTGCCGAATAAAGGAATGACCAAGATATCCCTAACTATTTATGGTAGAAGGATCCCCTTTCTTGTAAATCGGAATTGTGCGAGCAATTGTATAAATACCTACTTTAAGACACGAGTTTATAAAATAGGCCAGGGGCCTTCAAAATTAATTATTATTGACAAGCCATAAATGTTGGGACTTCGTGATGATTAATTATAAACTACGAGTATTATATGATATCAGAAGGGAACACCTCCTGCCAATGAGTTTAGTTATGTTTTTGTAGAAAACCTGTTTTCATTCATTTGGTTTTTCCTACTTATTAAAAACGTGGCTAAAATTAATTGGATTTAGGAAGTTATATGAGATAGTATCAGTAATATCTAACCATAATATTTCCAAAAAAAGTGAAACTAGTAAAACTACTTTCTCAACTAAGAAGAAAGAAATGGAACCTTTTATCTAACAACACAAACAATATCTCTCATCAATAGCGAATGAAAGAATAGATCGATGTCATTTCCTGTGACAACAAATCGCTTGTGTAGCAACAATAACGAGGGTTTATTAGAAAACTGTTACGTTATGTATTAAACATTGTACATTATGTATTGAACTGTGCTTCAAACTTAGTTCTTCAAGTTGAAGTCTGTTTGTGATACAATTTTGATTAAAACTAAAAATTAATAGAAAAATATAATTTATTACAGATTCAAATTGAAATAATATAAAACTTCAATCACGTTACTTAAAACGCATCAGCGTGTCTAACTGGTGTCTTTTCACCAGAAACTTCTGACTATTAACTATAATAATTTATGCTATGATTTATTATGTATTTAGTAAAATTAACACTAGCAGTGGCCAATGATGGTGCAATTCCGTTAACTTTCATGTCCGTCTCATTGTCAACATTCAGCACTTTAAGAAACGAAAAGTCACAAATAAGATGAAGATACTAAGGCCAGATACAACATTGTAGAATAAATATACAAATACACTTCAGTAGGTTCTGATTAACAGTTTGAGTTTGTGTTTAACTTTTATAACTCAAGGAGTTACATTGGCTATTTATTTAATTATATGTAAAACCAAAACCTATAATTAAAATTTTGACTTCTAATAGATATTTTATCATACGTATACCTACAGTGTGTTTATAATTTATGTATGCATTAAACGTATAACGGCAACGCCCTATTAGAGTGAGATGCAACACCGCAGGCCCACCAGTAGGTGAGTCGCATGCATAACCGTGAAGGGACCGGGACCCCGCACTACTGTGTCTTTGAGCCATCATTGGGTCTAAACCGAGGTGAAACTACAAATACAAACACTTCGATCCTTTATAAGTGTCAATAGTTGATTCAGTTTGTATGCAATAAGTGAGACATGTTGAACCATTTGAGATCTGGCGAACTTAAGTGAAACGGAGAAATCCTTAAAATTGGTTGTGATTGAGTAAAATCACGTTTTGTGTTAAGATTAGTTTAAAATATCTGAAAGACAAAACAAAATACAGTTATAAGAGCCAACTGCATAATTAAGAGAAGGTCTCTCTTCTCGTGGTGAATTGAATCACATATAATTTAATTTAACTTTACTATGGTGATTATTAAAAAGTTTATATTAGTTTAGCAAGTAAATAAAAATACACAGTTCAAATAACTCATAGTCCAATTTATTAACTATGGAAAATCAATCCGTGAAGAATTAATCATTGAAAAACATCATTAAGAAAACTGGGACCAAAAGGGGATAACGTTCAGAGGCCAGGAATGATTGATTGTATAAATATGACGCAGGGAAGCTTTTATGTAGCGGTATCAAAGCTAATACAGACCCTGGGTAATTAATGATTGTATGCTGGGTTTGAACTGTGTTCGATATAAACAAAATTTGGTGTACAAAACCCTTAATATTGGTTGTATAATATGTTGCAGGTTACGAGGCGTTATTTTTATTTCGAATAAATATACTTTACGTAGATATTAAAAGTGTAACATGAAACATATTTTGTGTAAGGAAAGCAACTAATGATCAAAGATCTTATCATGCAGAATACGGCAATAGCTTTATCGCTATCTATTACTTCCCGCGTTACACAATGTATAACAATTAGTTTTAGCCCCAACCTGTACTCGTTACAACAAATGTAACACCAAAAGTAATTGGAATAAAATCATTAATAATTAAATTTAATTATTATTAATATTTCTAATAATTATTTAATTGATATTAAATAATTACATTTTGGAATAATTGTGTATCTCCGTGCAGGTTGATGTCTCATACACTCACAAATACCGTGCATGTAAGAGCTATAAGGGGAATTCGCTGAACATAAAATGTAGGATTGGTTTATTAATGTTTATTCCTTGATGTGGTTTTTGCACTTTTTAAGGTGTTTTTATTTTACTAGCTTATATTTGATGATGAGTGTTTTATTTTACTAGCTTATATTTGATGATGAGTAGGGGCTTTCAGCGGATAGAATTTAGCTATGCGTGCCAGATCTCTTATGGGTCACCATGTATTTATTATAAGGTAAATAGTAAATAGACCATTGCCATTTATAAGGGAAGCAAGCAACGAATGCCGTGAACCAAGTCAGGTATGTTTACAACGTACGGCCACGGAACCTATATATAAGCAGAAGAGTTGGACGAGCGCCAGTCAATGAGTAAGTTTAAGTATGTTTTTGCTACTAATTGACGTCACCCAGAAGATAAATATTGTAATATATCCGAAACGTTGGCCACCAAATTCGTCAATATCTACACGGACTAACCGGGAAATAATGAACTACAAGAGTGAAACTTGGTAAAGATAATTCCAATAGCATGAAATAGCAAAATACCCCCGTCGCAGCAAACCTGCGTACTCAGCGAATTTCCTATGAATGAATATATTTCTTACTACCACATAAAGACACTACCAAGTTTCATAAAAATACTTAAATAAATAAGTGATATATAGCATTTTATTTATTCTCTATAAGAATAACATTAGGGCTGAGAACGCAGGTTTGCTGCAACGAGGAAGATAAAAATGCGGGTTTTTTGCAATTATCAATATAACTCAACCAGGTGAGGCTATATACCAAGTTTTAATGATTTATGTTCATTATTAAGGGAGATAAAAAGCTTTCCGTATTCTCCATAAGAATAACATTAGGGATGAGAATGTAGGTTTGCTGCTAAGAGGATAATCAACAAAAAATCAATTTTTTGTGGAAATATCAATATACCAGTACTAGGTAAAGCCACCTACCAAGTTTCATCAATATACGTTCATAAATAATCGAGATATCAAATTTTAAATATTCTCCATAAGGATAACATTGGACAACATACTGTGTTTAGCACTTTGAATATCACGGCAACAGTTGGACGTAGAATCACAATTTAAAGACCAAAATGATTGTTTTGTAGAGCTAAACTGATTGATAAAAGCAAATGTGAAGTTTACATAGAAATGAACTGAGGAAAAGCCAAAAACCTTTTTCCCATAAGATTAACATGGGAGATTTTATGAGCAGGTTTTTTTGGATTTTATCCGCAACCACTTAACCTAGGTTAATAATTCAAAATACCAAATTGTTTGTTTTTTTAAGCTCTATAACATGGTCAAAACCAAAATTAAGTTTTTTTAAAATTGTAGGGTTAAAAATGCAAAAAACTGATTTTTGGAAAATTTAAAACCCCCATAAACCCCCCTTCCCGTGGTTCGATATTTATGGTTTTCGAACTTAAAGTCATGAATGTCATTTTACACGTTTGAGCCAAATTTCATCAAAATCGGACGTTTTTTACTCAAGTTATCGCGGTAACGGACACACACACACATATATATATATATATATATATATATATATATATATGTAGAGATATATATATGCAAATATATATATATATATAAATACATATATAAACATTTGAACGAATGGTGTTTTTGGCATCTGGGGACCACAAAATGAAAAGTTATCATCGTCTCGGGCTTAAGTCTTACCATGAGACCTACGGTAATAGCTTCTTCCCTATAGGGGAAATTCGCTAAAACAAAAACAGCAATATAAAATAACTAATACTAAATAAAAGAGCATTAAGAAACATTATAATCAACAATGGCAATCCAATATACTTAACATGTTAATAGTATTTGAAGGTTTTAAAGTAATTAATTAAAAAATATCAATTAGTACATATTTGGTGTAATTTAAAATCTTAAACAATGTAAATATTCTATGCCAATGTTAAATGAGGCCTTGAAGGTGTTAAAAACTGTCATTAGAATAATTCGTGGTGCATTTTCCAAAATAACAAGATTTGATATTGTCGAAAATGTGGTTTTGCAACTTGTTTTGCAAATGAATATTGAATATTGAAACAATGAGTTAAATAAAGTGTTAGTTGAAATGTTTGACTAGAGCTTCAATCCCAGTAATGATTAATCACTTAAATGAGTCATTTGGAAGCGTTCTATTGGGACTGTGACTCCGGATGAATATTCCCCACAGAGGCCAGCAATATATCGTGATAATGAATCTGGGATTTAATCATTGATGAACTTTACAAACTGGAAGTGTATTCAACATAATGAGATAATTATTCATTCATTTCATTGGCCGTATTGCAAACAAATTTTACCTAGAGTAAAATTATTTTGACATAATAGCCAGTGATAACTAAACAACAACATTTGTATGTGCTGATTATTGAAGTGGTTTAAAACTTGCAACCAACAGTACATTAAAAAACAACAAATAAAACAATAACCAACCCTTTCTTGGTTTTAACCATACTGCAATAGTATTAGCATACTCCTTAGTAAGGTGTATATCTAATCTATGCAACTACGCCAACAACACCAAAACAATTAACCCACGTATTAGAGGTTAGTTCTATTGTATTTTTAAAGTTTCTTAGCAATAGGTGGGAATGCTTGTGAATTTATTCAACCACACATATTATTATTACAAAAACCACCTACCAGAAACATCGAAACCACCCATCGTTTGATTGTTGTGTTGGTCGTTGGCGTAGTAGTCAAAACAATAGACTTCACAGAGCCTCTACCGTAGGTTCAACATAGGTAAATTATAAATATTATTAAAATAGTTTATAGAAGTGTTTTACCTTTAAACTGTTATTTTATATTTGTTTTTGGTAATAATCAAGAGTTCTTAACCTTTAGACGAGCCTTTGGGAATTGCAAACCCAACTAACCTTAAGAGCTATGGCATTGGGTATTAAACTTGAAATCTTAATTTATTTTTTATAATAGCATACAACTTTAAAAACAACTTTTTAATAAATTAGAATATAATTATTTACACAACAATGGAGAAAAAGGTTCCTTTAAAGATGCCCAAAATAGTTGCACAGTTCTGACCGACTTTAATTTTTAATTTAAATTATATTACTCCACGTATGGCTCTGGTGTTACAGAACTATTACTAATAGACAAATGAAACTTTGAACCATGCCATTCTTGTCAAAATAAATGAATACTTAATATGTCATTCATTAATACACAAATAACAAACTGTTATTTGTGTAAACAGTGTAAACAATTATTTAAAAAACATAGTCTTAAATTGACGGACATTTAAAAACTTAAAATTTTAATTACATAAAACTGCTTATTTTAAGAATAACTTGTTGTTATTATATGTATACTAGCTGTTACCCGCAGGCTTTGCCCCGCGAATTATTTATAAATATACCCCCGTCGCAGCAAACCTGCATACTCAGCGAATTTCCCATGAAAATATAACATAACACATTAAAACACTTAACAGGATTCATAATAAATATATTCATAAACAAACGATATTTAAAATATTAGTTATTCTCCATAAGAATAATTATTCTCCATAAGAATAACATTGGGGATGAGTACACAGGTTTGCTGCAACAAGGCACACAAAATAATGGGTTTTCATGCAAATACCAACAGAACTCATCTTAGTGAAGTCACATACCAAGTTTCATCCGTATACATTCATAATTAAGCGATATATAACATTTTAAGTATTTTCCATAAGAATAACATGGGAAACAAGTACCTAGGTTTACTGCTACAGGAACCATTGGCGAAAATCTTTGTTGTTGTGCAAACAACAATAAACCATAACCATATACCAAATTTCGTCAGTTTATGTTTATAAATAAGCGAGATATACAATTTTTCTTTTTCTACATAAGAATAACATTAGACAACGTACTGTGTTTAGCACTTTCAATATCTCGGTAACCAATTGACGTAGAGCAATGATCAAAATAAAAATTGCATGTGAAAACCCCAAAAAACACATTTTTGGGGGTACAAAAACCCCCCAAAAATACCCCTTCGGATGGTGCGATTCATCTAGTTTTCGACCTCGTTCAAATAAATGCTACTTTACACTTTGTACCAAATTTTATTCAAATCGGACCTTTTATACGAGAGTTATCGTGCTTACGGACACATATATATATATGTATAAAAATTTGAACGAATGGTGTTTTTGGCATCTGGGGACCTCAAAATGAAAAGTTATCATGATCTCGGGCTTAAGTCTTACCATGAGACCTACGGTAATAGCTTCTTCCTTATAGGGGAAATTCGCTAAAAACTATGATAGTTTTGTGTGCTGCATTCTGTGGATAGCCAGTGGAACTACTACGAATCAAGATCAGCTGTTTGAATTTTCATCAGCTCAAACAAAAATGAATGTCTTAAGGAATACATGGGAATTTTGAACCCCCGTGGGGCATAGCCTTATAGGATCTTCATGACTTTAATATGCCTATATGTTACTCAGGACTATCAAGTACCTCTCTGCAAAATTTCAGCTCAATCGGTCCAGTAGTTTTTACGTGATAGAACTTCAGAGTTACGCACAAACATCCATATTTTCGCATTTATAATATTAGTTCGATGTGTAATAAATTTGGATCAGAAATAAAAGAGTAGCAATGGAAATGATGACATATCTTACACCAGTGGAAAAACAGTGTAGATTTTGTTTAAGATTTATCATTGGCGATGATACTTGTCTGTTACTTTTTAACAAATACATTTTAATTGCATATCGTTCAATTTTTTAACAACAAAATTATGCTTTCGATTTTATTTCTATATTTGTATAAGCAGTATAAATGTAATTCAATGTTCAAGTGTTTTACGCCTGCAATTTTGGAAACAAATATACCCCCGTCACAGCAAACCTGCGTACTCAGCGAATTTACAATGCGTATACATGTGACTCACTACTACATAGAGCCACTTACAATGATTCACAAAAATACATTCATAAATATTCTCCATAAGAAGAAAATTAGGGTTGAGTACGCAGGTTTGCTGTAACGAAGAAGATAAAAAATGTGTATTTTTTTAATTATCAATATAAATCAACCAGGTGAAGCTACATACCAAGTTTTTTTAATTTAGGTTCATAACTAAGAGAGATATACAACTTTACTTATTCACCATATGAATAACGTGAGGGCCGAGTATGCAGGTTTGCTGCTATGGGGAAATCAACAAAAAACCTTTTTCTGCAAATATCAATATACCACAACTAGTTGAAGCCACGTACCAAGTTTCATCAATATACATTTATAAATAATCGAGATAACAAATTTTGTTTATCCTCCATAAGGATAACATTGGACAACGTACTGTGTATAGCACTTTGAATATCTCTGCAACGGTTGGACGTAGAACAACAATTAAAACACCGAAATGATTTTTTTGTAGAGCTAAACTGATTGGTAAAAATAAATGTGAACTTTTTTGTAAAATTATCTGAGGAAAAGCCAAAAATCTTTTTCCCATAAGATTAACATGGGAAATTTTATGGACGCGTTTTTTACTTTTATTTACAACCACTTAACCTAGGTTAATGATTCAAAATACCAAATTATTTATTTTTTAAGCTCTTTAAAATAGCTATAACCAAAATTAAGTGTTTTTAAAATTTTAGAGGGAAAAATTCAAAAAACTGTTTTTTGGAAAATTTAAAACCCCCATAAAACCCCCTTCCCATAGTCCAATCGATCTGGTTTTAGAACTTAGTCATAAATGTTACTTTACACATTTGTAACAAATTTAATCAAAATTGGGCGTTTCTTTTAAAAGTTACCGCGGTAACGGACACACACACACACACACACACACACACACACACACAAACTCACACACTCACACACACACTCACACACACACACACACACACACACACACACACACACACACACACACACACACACACACACACACACACACAAACACATATATATATATACAACATATACATATATATATATATATATATATATATATATATATAAATTGAACGAATAGTGTTTTTGGCATCTGGGGACCTCAAAACAAAAGTTATCATGGTCTCGGGCTTAAGTCTTACCATGCCACATACGGTAATAGCGTCTACCCTATAGAGGAAATTCGCTAAAAAAACAATCGAAAATGTAAAGACAAAAACCCTAGTTTTTTAGTTTCTTTTCTAAGAGAAAAAAAATTGCTAGACCTATCTGAAACATTGATGTAAGGTGTAGCTTGTTTCTATCTAAAAGTATAAACATGAGAAGGATAACCCCACTACAAAGTATACATAGTACTACTATGGACCCCCCCCGGAGAGTTTTTCGACCTTTGCCCCCTGACGTCACGCTCCCTTCCCCACCCCCTCCCCACCGGACCCCTCCCGGCCCCCTCCTACCATTTCTTCTAACCTACTTTTGTGGAGGGTTGCCAACCTAACTTGTTTGCGTAGGATTGCCAACCTATATATTGTTTTCCTTGCAATACTATGTCACGCTAAATTATACTGACTGTATATAATAACTATGTATATAATAATTACGTCACGCTACTTTCGTTTGCTGCGCTCGGCCCCCTCTCACCCGCTTGTTTACTTATCCGAACATGATACTTAACCGAACATGTCCAATATTGTTACTTGTCCGAACCTGTTACGTATCCGAACATGGTACTTATCCAGCCAGCCCACTGGACCACCCCCCCGAGGCGAAACTCAACTCCTTGAGCAAAGCTTGGTCCCCCTCCCCTCCCCCTCCCTTCGACTCCCCCTCCCCTCCCCCCTTCCCTCCCGGCCCTTCCTATCATTTTACCTAACCTACATTTGGGCAGTGTGTCCAACCTAGTTTTTTCTGTGTGGTGCTGCCAACCTATTTTTTTGTTTGAAACATTACTTCACCCCAAGTTATACTGTTTGTTATATGTATAAATTTATTACGTCACACTACTTTCATTTGCTACGCTTGGCCCCCTCACACTGTTTATATATTGTTTACCCTTCTTCTGTTAAAATATATTAGTAAAATATGAAGTAGTACCAGGTGTATCAGATCAGACTGAAATAAAATCTATGCATTTATAAAATGAACGTTGATATTTGTAAGTAGTGATTTCTCTTTACGGTGGAAATTATACCTTGTGGATAATTTTATATCCTTATCGCGTTCATCACTCCTGTTTCAACTTGTTTAGATCTGTCACTATTTGTTCAGTAGATATGACCCCTATAGAGCCCTGTAACTTATTTGCTATGCCAAACGTTTTAACTTGTAATACTATTTCATTATATGCTTTTTAAAACTAATTTCATCCAAATTGTACCTTGTGTAAGTCATTATTAAACTATGCAGACAAGGGAAAATAAGAAGTAATTAATAACAAACCAAACCCTTATTGATACATTTTGTACTATAACTATTTACATAATTATATCATTCTTAAACAAATTATATTCCTCTACCGATGCCCCGGTCCTGGCGGTATCTCCGTTTCACAATGTTTCCAACCTACCTTTTGCATAAAAAATCTCTTATTTCACAGTATTGTTGTTATCATTTCAACATAATACAAAAAAATGAAAAAATTTAGTTAAATTTATTAAACTCTTCACCCTGATACAAAAGGTACTAAAAAAATTTAAAAAGTATGTTAACTTGTATTGGCTGAATATTTAGATACGGGAGTTGGAATTCGTTATTCCATTTTCTTTCACAATTTTGGAAACTTAATTGTTTTTGTTTTCTCTTAGATAGGGTTTCAAACCTAATTGTTTTTACGCTTTTCATTATCAATGTTGCCAACTTAACTTTTTGAAATTAATCCTTGCCATTGTTGCCAAACTCTTGATATTATACTGTGACACTGATGCAAACCTAGCATTTTTAGCGAATTTCCCCTATAGGGAAGAAGCTATTACCGTAGTCGGCATGGTAAGACCTAGGCCTGGGACCATGATAACTTTTCGTTTTCAGGTCCCCAGACCCCAAAAACACCACTCGTTCGAAACTGTATATATATATATGTGTGTGTGTGTGTGTGTGTGTGTGTGTGTGTGTGTGTGTGTGTGTGTGTGTGTGTGTGTGTGTGTGTATCCGTGAGCACGATAACTCTCGTAAAAATGATCCGATTTTGATGAAATTTGGTATGAACGTGTAAAGCAACATTTATGACTTTAAGATCGAAAACCAGCCAGATCGCTCTACCCGAAGGGGTATTTTTGGGGGGTTTTGTACCCCAAAAATGGGTTTTTCGAATTTTTCACTTATAATTTTTGAAATATTCAAATATTTTAGTTTTCACCCTTGGATTCAGCTTAAAAAATACACAATTTGGTATTTTGATCATTTCTCTACGTCAATTGGTTACTGAGATATTGAAAGTGCTAAACACACTACGTTGTCTAATGTTATTCTTATGGAGAAAAATAAATATTTTATATCTCGCTTATTTATGAACGTATACTGACGAAACTTGGTATACGACTTCATCTGGTTGTGGACCTTTGATATTTGCTCAAAAAAATAATTTTTTGCCAAAGGATCCCGTAGCAGCAAACCTGCGTACTCATCCCCATGTTATTCTTATGGATAATATTTAAATGCTATGTCTCCCTTAATTATGAACATAAATTAATAAAAACTGGTATATGACATCACCTACTTCAGTTATATTGACATTAGCATAAAAACCCATTTTTTGTGTTCCTTGTTGCAGCAAAACTGCGAACTCAGCCACAATGTTATTCTTATGGAGAATAATTAAAATTGTATATATCGCTTATTTGTGAATATATTTTTTGAAACTTGATAAGTGGCTTGATGTAGTATTAAGACATTTATATATCCATTGGAAATTCGCTGAGTATGCATGTTTGCTGGGATGGGGGTATTCCTGTTTGTTATTGCCAACTCTTTTCGTACTTGTTGTTGTCAACCTAAATGTGTATTTTTATCTCTCAAAGTCTTTCTGTACTTTTTGTTAACGGATAAGACAACATAACTTTCTGAGCATTCTCTTTTACACTTTTCCTAACTTTATTCTTTGCAGTGTTTGCCAACCTTAGTATTTTGCGTTCTTTATTTTACAAAGTTGCTAACCTAGAGTTTGTATTTTTTCATTCTTAATGTTACCAATATAATTTCTAACCTTTTCAATTATATTGCCAACGTAACGTCTTAATCTTTCTTCAGCAGTGTTGCCAACCTAACTTTTTGAAATTTTGTTTCGCAGGATTGCTAATTTATATTTGAATTTCGGTGTTAATGCAGAGTTTCCTAACGAACTACTGAATCACTCGCTGTGTCGCCAACCTAACTTTCTAAAATTTTATTTCGCAGAGTCGCCAACCTACCTTTTTGTAACTTTAGGGTAATGTGTCCAACCTTTTAAAGGCATTGGTGAATGTTTCATTTACAAAGCTTCTAACTTAAATGTTGGTATTTTCTTTTTAGATAGGGTTTCAAACCTTGTTTTTACTCTTTTGTTCTCAACTTATCATTTTGCAATCTTTCTTTGCCAGTGTTGCCAAGCTAAATCTTAATATTTTAGGTCACACTGTTCCCAAACTAACTTTTCCCTGCTTGTTGTTGTCAGCCTACTATTTGCATTTAAATAAATAAGTTTTAGTAGAATTGCCGACTTTTATATTTCGCATTATTGTCATACTAACATTTTTCTTTCACAAAGTAACCAAATCAACTGTTTGTATTCTCTTTTAAGGGGGTTCAAACCTGATTTTTGTATCTTTCATTCTCAAAAATGCCAACATTACTTTTTGCAATTTGTCATTGCCAATGTTGTCACACCAACTTTTTTTCCTGCTTGCTGATGTCAACCTTACTTTTATCGTGCTTGTTGTTGCCAACCTAAATGTTGAATTGTTATACCGCAGTGTCTTTCTGTATTTTTTCGTTACCGTAACGGAATTGCAAACATAACTTTCTGAATATTCTCTTTCACATGTTTACTAACATAACTTTATTTTGTGCAATGTTTGCCAACCTATGTATTTTGTGATCTTTCTTTCACAAAGTGGTCAACCTAGATGTTGTATGTTTTCGTTCTTAATGCCGCCAATACAATTTCTAATTTTTTGTCATAATGTTGCCAACATAACGTCTCAATCTTTTTTGCACTCTTGCTAACATAGCTTTTTGAAATTTTGTTTCGTAGAGTTGTTAACCTAGCTTTATGTTTTTCGGTTTTTGTGCAGAGTTTCCGACTTAACTTCTGGATCTTTCACAGTGTCGCCAACCTTACTTTGTGAAATTTTCTTTTGCAGAGTTGTCAAAAGACATTTTAGTGTCACTACATTTTAGTGACTTTAGTATAGTGTTTCCAACCTTTTAATATTGGTTACAGTCATTGGCAAACTAATTTTACATATTTATTTCACAGAGATGGTAGTTTAACTATTATTTTGAACTTGTCATTTCTACTTCTTGATAATGATCACTACTTACAGATTGGCAGATTATTATTTCTATTACGCAATTAATACGATTTTAACATACATTTAGTGGTTTGGGCATGTGTATTTATTGAATGAGAGTATTTTAGGGTATACACACTAAAATGTCTTATAATCTATTCTTATATTTTCCCATCAGTTAGTTATCTTTCCGGTTGTGAACAGATAGTTTTTGGGTAGTGAAGATTTGTCTCTTTATATGTTTTTTTCTACCAGCTTAACCTTTTTATTTTTACAGCAGCAGGACTTCAACTTTCGGGTTCAAATACTAACTGAAACCTATAACGAGTTATTTTTTTCTGAAATAATATTTTATAAATATTTTAAAAACTATTTTTAATAGGAAGTTTTACAATTTCTACAATTAGTTTAGTTTTTCGTTTATAAACTTTGTAAAATTTCATTGCAAATTAGATTGTTACATTTAGGTTCGGAAAGCTACTTAACGGTCTTTGTTTTCTATCGAACTTCTAGGCTATCTGATCTGACTTTATTTTGCTGATTTTAAACATTTTATGTAAGAGTTTAACACTTAAGAGTCTTCATCACCTTTGAGAAAAGTTCGACCGTACAGTCTGGTTTGATTCCAAAGGACCTCGTATAGTCAGGTGCGCCAGGCTAGGACGAGGGGCGAAGAGGGGGCTCTTTCCTAAAAACATCAGACCATCTACCACCGCGCCGCCACGCCGCCGGCCGTCGCGGACGTCGCGGTCGTCCCAATGGGTCGTCCTTCCCCGACTGCTAAGCTACCCCAGCTCGCCATGTAGAGCTCGCCAAATGGACAGAAAACGGTCCGCGGCATTGTCAGGCCAGACGATAAGTGAGTAATCCCGAGCGGTGAGCGCGTTGTCGTTTACACTTTCCTGTACATCGTAATAATAATAAAACTATAATGAAACTTATATATTCATTTTCTGCATAAATTTCCGCATCCAACAGTAAAAATATATTTTAGTTTACAATTATGTGTAATTTTTAATAATAACAATACTAGAAAGCTGTAAAAGCATGATATGAAAAAGTCAGCAAGCGAGAAACTTTTTTATTTTTGAGGTAGAAACAAACTTCCAGCGAGAAAGTTGTAGCTAATTAGATGATCTTAAATTTTCATTCAAAACAATTTTCGATATAACTTATAGTTTGTTCAATAATCCGATCTAAATAACCGCTATGTTCAGTTATAAGCGCGCCGTCGTCGCGGACCACGGCTCCACGCTGTTCTACCACATCCAGCATAATTAAATGATCCTCATTTTACTTAGATTTTCACCTGTAAAATATTAATTATGTACATTTTACTCCATCTTGTATTGAGATTACAGTTTTTAACATAGCTTTCGATTTTGATAGAAAACTCAGTTATCGAGATGTAATTAGGCTCATGAGGAATCTTATAATTTGATTTGTAAAGTAAATAATAAGAGACTTACTTGTATGAAAGAATAAAACATTATTTGATAAGATAAACATTATCCGATTAGTGATTGATTATATTTTACTCGTGAAGCAACAACGTTTTTGAATCAATAATGAAATAAAATACTTCAGTAAGAAAACATAACGTTGCCTTTTATAAAACAAAACTTACATCCTTTTAAACTATCTGTTACTTAAACATTTATTCCCCCTCCAAATATGAAAGCTTCTTAGTAGTAAATGAAATAGCTACAAATTTGATTAAAATGACGAATAAATACATGTTTTATATAAAAACATAAAACTAATCCTCTATATCAGCAATATAACCAATCCTATACAAATGTGTTTGGCAGCGGAACGTATCAAGGAACTTGAATACGAAGGATACTTAGTTCAGGGTTACTACAGAATTTCAATTTTTTATTTCCCTGACTTTCCCTGACCCTTCTGTCAAACTCCCCTGACCAACTTTCATTGCACGTCTTCGCAATCTCGCTTTATAAACAAGGGTGTGTGCACAGTTATTATATATTTTATATGTAAAACATTATTTATTTATTTATTTTACCCAAAAAGGGTAATCGGTTTAAGAAAGTATGCTAAAACCAAGATATATATATGCAGGGTGTCTCTGAACTCTCTACCAACCTTTTCAGGTATTATTCCTGGACCATAGACAAGCCAAAATATCATATTCAAAATTTCGAAAACTCAAAAGTTACTCGTATAGCCGCCATTTTGTTTTTTCACATAGGAAATTTTAATTCGAGAACGGCTAGTTATAATTAAATGAAATTTGGTATTTAGCTTTATTCCCTAAATACCTAATTACAGAAAAAAATGATTTTTTTACAATCATTAATTTCAAAATGGCGGCTGCCTAAAAATGTCAAACGTAAATATCTTAAAAACCGCTCATATTAAAAAAATTACATTAATTACGTCCTATTTAGAGAATTTAATTGCAAATCTAATGACACAAAATTTACGGAAATCGGTTCATAAATAACGGAGAAAATCCATTTTTAAGATATTGCATTCTTGTCAATATCAACTGTTATCATGTGACATCGCTGCTAGTGAGCCACGTCGATCAGCTGTTTCAAGTATAATTCCACCAAACAGCTGATTAAAACATTAACCAGCTGTTATTAAGTTCATTTGCACCAATCACCTGATTGATACCCTTACGATTCCCAGGGTTCACTAATGCTTCAAATAAAACATAAAATATAAAAAATGCGTTAAAATAAAAAAAAATAGATTTATTTACATGAGATATGACTACAATTCTACAGTATTTACAAACGATGTTCAATATACCCACCGCCAAGTCGATTGCACATCGTGAACCTCGATGTCATGGATTGCCGGACAGCTTCAAATTCATTTTTCTCTTGGATGACCGCAGCCGCCTCTACAATTCTACCGATCAGGTCTAGTTCATTTTCCACAGGTGTTGAATAAATAAGTTCCTTCATTCTCCCCCAAACGTAGAAATATAGGGGAGAAAGATCAGGTAATCGCGGAGGCCACGACACCGGTCCCCCGCGACCAATCCACTGCTGATTGTAATTTTGGTTGAGGAAATCTCTTACAATTTGCCCAAAGTGTGCAGGAGCACCATCATGTTGCAGCCACATGTTCTGTAAGTCTGCCAAGGGGACATTCTCCAGAAGTTCTCGGAGTATGTCCCTCAGGAACACAAGATAGGTGGGGGAATTCAACCTATTTGGGAGAATGTAGGGGCCAATTAAATTATCCCCAAAAACTCCAGCCCAAACATTAACTGAGAAACGGTGTTGCTTGCTGGAAATAACAGTTTCGTGGGGATTTTCAGGAGCCCAAACATGGCTGTTCCTGGTATTGAAAATACCATCCTGGTTAAAAAACTGGATCGTCTGTAAAAATAACGGATTTCAAGAAATCTGGATCGTCCGCCTGTTTGTGCAGGAACCACCTGGAACAATCTACCCGACCTGGATAGTCTTGAGGTTCAAGGGCATGAACCTTTTGGAGATGATATGGGTACAAATTCTCTCCATTGAGTACCCTCCACACGGTGTCTTTGCCTGCCCCCATCTCATTACCCACAGCTCGAGTACTTGTTCGAGGGTTTTCTTCAAATTTACGAAGGACTTCCTCCTCAAATTCAACTGTACGCACCGACTTCGCAGCACTCACATGAAACGTACCAGTTGCGTGGAGACGATTGTGGACAGCACTGAAACGTTTTGGCAGCAAGACATTGTCTATTGGGGAAATAGTCGCTATACAACCTTCTCGCTTCATTTGCATTTCCAAATGCAGCTCCATAATACAAATGCATATCGCAATACTCTGCAACACTATAATTAGCCATTTATCAATAAATATGAATACTGAATACGTTAACACAGATTAATATTAAAAAAACATCACACTGATTAACAATAAGCAACATACAGGAAAAAGACACATTGTAACAGGAAACTGTAATAATTTTAAAAATACATTGATCAATCAGCTGTTTAGTGGAATTATACTTGAAACAGCTGATCGATGTGGCTCACTAGCAGCGATGTCACGTGATAACAGTTGATATTGACAAGAATGCAATATCTTAAAAATGGATTTTCTCCGTTATTTATGAACCGATTTCCGTAAATTTGGTGTCATTAGATTTGCAATTAAATTATCTAAATAAAACGTAATTAAGTAATTTTTTACTATGAGCGGTCTTTAAAATATTTACGTTTGAAATTTTTAGGCAGCCGCCATTTTGAAATTGATGATTGTAAAAAAAATCATTTTTTTCCGTAATTAGGTCTTTAGGGAATAAAGCTAAATACCAAATTTCATTTAATTATAACTATCCGTTCTCGAATTAAAATTTCCTATGTGAAAAAAACAAAATGGCGGCTATACGAGTAAATTTTGAGTTTTCGAAATTTTGAATATGATATTTTGGCTTGTCTATGGTTCAGGAATAATACCTGAAAAGGTTGTAGAGGGTTCAGAGACACCCTGTATATATCTACATATTTAAAAAAATTCCTGATTTTTGTTTACTCACTTCCTGAAGTTAATACTTAACCGATTTTGAAGATTCTTTTATATAATCAATATGAAGTTCCAAAAAGATATTGTGCTGACATTTCATGTGTTGTTTCGAAACACTAACTAAATTGAACCTTATAGAGGGCCACACACTACTGGACTTTTCCCGAACAAGACATCGGACCAGACATCAGACCGAGCAACGAGCGCTCTCGAGGCGGTTTTTTAACGAAAGATCAATGAAAGATCGGTCCGCTGTCTTGTTCGGGGTTTGGCTCGGGGTTCGGTAGTGGACTGTATGGTACCTCCATACGCTGCTCCGAGCGCCGGCGCCGTCACGAGCCCCGCCGCTAGCGCTACGCATGATTATTTTATATATGAATAAGTTTTGTTGTAACATTTTAAATGTTAGCAAAGTTATGGTATTTGTTATGTGTTCCTTTATCACATTCAATTTATATGTATTTGTTACCATATTCAATTTGTTATAAATTGCATGTCGCATTAGTTTTTTATTTACTAAATTATTACAACCTCGTTATTGCTATTACAATCCTTCTACAAATAACTCTATATAGTTGATGAAACCCTTATTTTAATACGTGGTCAGATAAACCATATGTTTCAGTTTAGAGTGTAAAAAGCGTATTATTGTAAAAATCAACACCAACCAAAAAGCGTAAATACCAACCATGTAGGCCGATTGTAAACTAATTTATGAATTTTCATTTACTAACTCACCTGTTACGTTCTTTGTGACCATTACAAAAATATTTGAGATTCTTGCACTTTAGGTGTTCCCCAAAAAGATGTCAGAGCGTCTCAAAGGAGGGTTAGGGGGTCGAAACGGGCTGTTTATAGCGCGACGTAATTTATGCATGGCTCGTAACCTAAACATCAGGATGAAAAGTATTGTAATCAGACAGTATTTAAATATTTAAGGGATGATCTCAACAGTTTGGGGTGAAACCATGTGATTACACTTGTATTTCTAAAATTACTCGTTCTGCTGAATTTATAAATGTATTGAGTAAAAAACTAAAATACACTCACCTCGTACGTTGTTGTTGGCGCCATTTCACAATACCAACATTTATAATTATTTGTTTACGCTTGGCGTTTAAAAACAACCCACCCTTTTTTGACCGTCTCCTTCCCATGCTTCACATCGACAAAAACTACAGGAAATAAAATAAAACTGAAGATCTGCGAACTGAGTACACTTCAGACTGCACGTTATCCACGGCACAGAAGGAAAAAGGCGGGAGCGGGAAACTACTGTAGCGCGCCCCGTGACATTGTGTAAAAGCAGCCCTCGATAGATTTGTCGGTGAGGTATTAGGAAGTATTCTTATATCACGACAATCACTGTCTATGAAATGTAGCAGAGCGATTTAATGAGCAGGAATATCCAGACGGAACGTTTACCCAAACCTGTCAGACTTATATATTCTTTAAAACATAAGAACTAGCCTGTTATAGACATTTTTTCTATGGTAGCCTTCTAGCCTACATGTTTGGTTTGGAACTAAAGCAAAATCTCTTTGCACATTATTTTATAGGTGAGATATTTGAAATAAAACAACGTTTTTAATTATTTACTGGTTTGTAATAATTAAAATTAATAAAATAAAGATTTTATTTAAAAATTAATAAAATAATACATTTCTTACGTAAGATGAATCGCAACCATAGCACTGACGCAGATTTGTAATCCTCATATCCAACTTTGGAACACGGACGATGAATCTCAGAGATTTCGAACGCGTGTAGGATGTTTAAATCAATCTTTGTGTGCTTGTGTGAGTGAAAATGACAATGTTTGTGGAAAGGCTAGTAGCGCCATAGACGGCTTTGTTCGCCGGCCCCGTTTTTGCCTAAAACACGCTCTCGTAGTACCCTGTTTCCGTCGCAACCTACAAACAATTGTTGATGGGATAAATTTCTGCGTACATTTCGAATCTTACTGCTTCTTTCTATAACCTAAAAATTTCAAAATTATTTATGAAAGTATTTTTAAATAATTATGAAAATCAAGTAATTTTGGCTAATTTTGATAGATTTTCTCGATGCTAAATTATATATTTTTCAATATTATGAGGTTATATAAAAAGAGACACACTCTTCGTGATAAGTTTCAGAGTATTTATGAGAAAATCGGTTGAAAAATGGTGTCAGAAACAGGGTACTACGAAAGCATGTTTTTAGCTTTTTTCGCGAGGGTGATGAAGACTCTTAAATGAGATTTACCTGAAATATAACATTTTAATGCAAGACATAAACGATTTAAAATACCGAAGGTATAGTTTTCATAAATAAATATTTTTGTTTGTAAGCTTATTTTTTTTAGAAATGACATTGGAAATTTGATTTTAAGCGCATTTTAAGGTGGAATTTGATATTTCCAAGTGAGATACCATTCGTAACCTCACAGATCGTGTTCTCATTGGGCTTATTTTAAATTTGTTGATAACTTAGTAAACCTAAAGCCGGATTTACTTAAACAAGTAAATAGAGTCTTGTGACAAAACTATCTGATGCATTAACTTACAGGTAAAATACATTTCCAGTCATAAACTTTAATTAACGGGTATTTTCTATAGCCTTTTATTTTTAAGGTTTGGTATATTGCCTTGTATATTTGTATTTACATGTTGAACTTGTTATTTAGTTCTCAGATATGGTTCTATGAGTTATCTTAGTAGATTCTTATTTGACTGATCGTAAAAACATATGAAACAGAGAATTATTAGTGGTAGATATTAACTTGAATTATTAAAATATGTCAGATTCATCAAAATCGATAAAAGTTACCCTACAGATATAAAACGTACGCTAATATGTGTTCAAACAATTGAAAATTGTGTGGGTTAGTTGAATTTATGATAACCAGGTTTATCAAAACGACTAAAATCAAAAAACAATACCCTTACATCTAAAACAAAGTATAATTATTTTAAAAGTTGTGTTGTCGAAACAGAACCAGGTGCTTCAGATCAGCCAAAAATATAAACATTGGACTCAGTTTATTTTGTTGTTTTTACAACAAAGTACTTAGAGTGTTGACAGTTAAATATTCGCCCCTAGTAAATAATTGACTTTGTATCCAGCCCTATTCGAATCTCCGTATTTCCCTTGTTGTAATAAACGGGTTTTCCTTTCAAATTCCAAACACCAAAAATTGAATGTAAGAAATAATTATCATCATTTATAAATGAGTCTCCGAAAGCTAACTTGTTCTAATCTCATTTCGTATTAACCAACATGAAATTAGATTGCAACATATTTTGTTGATGAAGTATAAAGATTCGCCTTAATTACAGATGTGCAGGGCCGTTGCTAATGTTATTTTATACTTAAACTTCACATATTTACAAATGAACATTTTAGTTTATAAACTAAAGATAATATTTACAACAAAGTATCTATTTGAATAGAAAATAACCAGGTACATAAGAACAGCAAAAATATAAAACTTGGATAACATATCTTATATAAATTGCTACTTAAGGCAATGTATTATTATTTTTACTAATACAGCCTTAGGGTCATTAGTAAAAACTTAACTAACGGATTGAACTGTCTTTTGGTTGACTTTCTAAATTGTTTAATTACCAACGTAAATGGATTCAATATAATGGATTCAATTTAATATAAATGTTTCATTTACGAAGAGTCAACACATATATTTTAGTATATTATATTTTAGTTCTTGGGCCCCGGAAACAAATTCCACGATGTAAGCGTCGGGGCCATACTTGGCCAACTCGTTGGTCATCTGGGAGGGCCCAAGAACTACGCCTATGTCATTCGGATCGGCCCGAATGAATTCAAGACTGTGTGTAAAGTCCATGGAATAACGATGAACTACAGGAACCGCGGCATCGTATGTTTCGACACTTTGAAGAATATGCTACTTCATGACGCCCCGGCCACTGCAGTGCCCATCCCCCACAAGATCGCCCGCCCCCAGACAGGAGTTCTTGTGACACGCCCTGAAACAAAAACTTACAGGGTCGTGTACAATAAACGTCACCGTGTAGGCGACTTTGACACTTTACGTTTCGGCACAAAACGACCCCGATTATGAGATATCGGTTTTGGCAGCCGTTTTATATTTAATTTAAATTAATCCAACTGCCGTTTAGCATGCGTATATGTATATATTTATCTTCTGTATCCTTGTTGCTACCAGCTGTTGTAAGATTCCTATAAATAGGGGCAGCGTTTGGTTTCCCGAGTCAGTTCTGCGGAATGTCTCGCACCGTGCAGATCAATTTCCAGCTCCTGCAGGCCATAGTCAAGTTGAAGCCTAGTCCACGTCTGTCGCTGCTACGTATAGCTGACGAGAGTTTGGTTACCGCTATTTGCGAGTGCTTTTTGAACATTTTAAACGCCAACATACCTCTTACTTCTGAGGTGAGACGGAAACTCGAAAGATTCAAGCAAACTATTCGTTCCGTAGCGTCTTCGAAAGGCTCGTGGAAATCTAAACGAGCATTGTTGGTGAAACACAGTGAAGTACTGGTCCCTCTAGTTATTGCTACGGCCCTGGAGTATTTCAAGGATGAATCACGCTAAGAAAATGGTGTTGATTTCACCCGACGTCTTGCAACGGTTGAACGCTGCTACACCGAAAAACGAAACGTTGAACGTTCTGGAAGAGGATATAAATAAAGTGCCTCACACTTCGGACCTTGAAGACCGGGCTAAATGGGCGCAGTACCAGCAGATGCTTCAACGGAGACAGTATTTTCACGATGAAATGCGCAAACCTATGGAAATTCCTATTTTAGAAGCATCACACAGCGGCAACCGAAACTTTAGAGACGATATCTTACGCACGATTCCCAAGGCGTTTAAAACAAAAGGAGAACTCCTTTTTCAACGGATTTGTGACAACGAACTAATTTCATGGGACAGAAACGGTACCGTCAGTATAAATGGAGTCGCAATCCCCAACTCGAACATTGTCGATCTGGTCTGCGATGTGGTAAGGTGCAAGAAGACAGCTGCCGGCCCTGTCGGTTGGGAGCAGTTTTTGGGAGCTCTACGCCAGATTAACGTTCCTCAAGAATTCATCGGCAACCCTCAGCGCAGACATCAGCAAGCCGGACCCTCTTAGCCGAGACGACCATTTCCTTCACCACGACCAGCATTTCCTACACTCACCGCTAGAAGGCGGAAAACAATTACACCACCACTCCCAGACAGAAGAAGAAGATTAGTGTCTAAGGCGTGGGCTCGTATGCACCCGCAACAACCATGAACAAGACTCTGGAAAAAATATACTACGACCCGGCAAGTTCTGCTTGCTACGCAGGAAGCCACCCTCTTATAACAACAACCAAAAATAAAATTAGGACCCGAAAAACTAAAGATTGGCTTCTCACTCAGGACCCCTACACACTGCATATGCAAAAAAGAAGAAACTTTGCCAGAAACAGGTATATCGTCAGTAATATTGACGATTTATGGCAAGCGGATTTGGCCATTTTTAAAAACATTTCCAAATACAACGACGGCGTCAAGTATCTGCTTGTGGTGGTGGACGTTTTCTCAAAATACGGTTGGTTGCGCCCGTTAAAAAACAAGACTGTTAAAACGGTTAATGAGGCTTTTGAGTCTATTTTAAAAACCAACGGACGAAAACCACGCGATATCCAGTGTGACAAAGGTAGAGAGTTTGTTTCCGTAGCATCTGCAAAGTTTTTTAAGCAGCGTGGAATACATTTTTACACGACCCGCAATCCCGATACCAAAGCTGCAGTGGTGGAGCGGTTTATAAAAACTATAAAATCAAGATTGTGGCGCTACTTTACTCACAAAAACACTTTACGCTATGTGGACATTATTCAAGACTTGGTACGGGCCTACAATAATACAGTGCATTCGACAATCAAGATGGCACCAGCTTGACGTCAATGACGAAAACGTTCTGCGAGCCTGGAAGACGCTCTATTCCAAGAAGGAAACGTATATCGCCCCCAAACTCGATGTCGGTGACACAGTGCGTATAGCAAAAGAGAAGAAACATTTTGCCAAAGGATACGAAAGCAACTGGACAGAGGAAATCTTTAAGGTCATACGCGTCATAAGGCATCCAATTCCAGTGTACCAAGTTCAAGACCTGGCCGGAGAAGTTATTGACGGTGCCTTTTACGAGGCGGAACTTCAAAAAGTAATAGTTCCGAAGAACAAGGCTTACAAAATTGAGAAAATACTGGAAATGAAAGGTGGGGGAAAAGGGAGGAAGCTGTTAGTCAAGTGGAAAGGTTACCCTGCAAAGTCCAACTCCTGGATTCCCGCGTCTAGCCTTTTGCATTTAACCCGGTGAATCCTGGTGCCGCTGTCAGTCTGGTCCGAGACGCCGTCGAGTGAACATGGCTGGTGTCGGTGGTATGTTTGGTGCTGTAGGCCGCGCTCCTACGCCTATATCTGGTGGTACTATAAAAACCGAGGCTCAGTCTTTGCCCAAGCGTCACAGCGTGAACATCAGTCCCGACTCTTCGTCAGCTTTTAAGAAGCGGAAAGCAGTACAGAAACCAAAAGGTCGGAAGAAAGTAGAAAACTCACGTAAGAAGCTAATACGGAAGACGAAGAAGAAGAAGCCCAAAGTTTCAAAGAAGAAGAAGAAGAATTCAAAAAGGAACTATCCCTCCGACATTTTTTCATAATGGCCTACGTACATAACCTCTCTGCCGATTGTTCTAAAACCGAATTGGATTTGTTTTCTCTACCACCCAATCAGACCAGCATCGAAGGAGGTAAGTGGGTCCAATACAAACCTCTGTCCTCTCTCACTGACGAATTCCCCATCGAGTTTGTCGTGCCTGGCCACGGTGACGAATATTTGGACTTGTCTCAAACCTTGATTGCTGTGAAAGTGAGAATTTTGCAAGAGGACGGTAATGTTTTGGACGCAACTTGCGATAAAGTTGGACCTGTAAACTATTTTCTGCATTCGCTGTTTAGCCAGGTGGAGGTATACTTTAACCAAAAACTGGTATCGGCAAATGGAAACACTTACCCTTACCGAGCGTACATTGAAACTCTTTTGAATTACGATGATGCCGCTAAAGAAACCCACCAATCATCTGCCCTTTGGGTGAGCGATACAGCTGGTCAAATGGACAAAACTGAAGATGAAAACGACGGACTGAAGAAAAGACGAAGTTACTTTGCCAATAGCCACCCTGTGGACATGATGGGATATATACACGCTGACGTATTCTACCAAGGAAAGTATCTGCTGAAGGGAGTCGAGCTTAAAGTTAAATTTACGAGATCCCGCGATAACTTTAGTCTAATATCCAAGTCTGGGTTCGTGATAAACGTGATGGAAGCCAGCCTGATGGTGAGAAGAGTGAAGATTAACCCCACACTGTTGGTTGAACACGCCAAAAAGCTAGAAACGTGCGCTGCAAAGTATCCCATAACGCGCGTGGACGTTAAGGCCTTTACTATTCCAAGTGATGTGCTCGGCAAAACTATAGACAATGTTTACCTGGGACAGTTGCCTAAAAGGATCGTGTTGGGGCTAGTGAGTAACAACGCTTATAACGGTAGTTTTAAGCGCAACCCTTTTAATTTTGCCCATTACAACGTAAACTTTCTGGCCCTCTACGTTGACGGACAGCAAGTACCCGCTAAAGCGCTTCAGCCCGACTTTGCGAACCACCATTTGTACATCGGATGTTACAACACGTTATTTTCCGGATGTGGTATTCACAACAAAAACCACGGAAACGGAATTTCACGAAGCATGTACCCCAACGGCTATTGTCTGTACGCGTTCGATTTGACATCGGATTTGGCAGCCGCTGCGCCCCATTGGAACCTGGTCAGAAGAGGCAGTCTTCGCATAGAAATCAATTTTGGTGTCGCCCTCACGGAAGCGGTCAACTGCATCGTCTTTGGAGAGTTTTGCAACATCATCGAAGTGGACAAGTATAGAAACGTCACAGTTGACTATAACTAACCTCTATTGAAACCAACGGTGTAACAACTCGGACAGTTTTCGAACAAGATTTTGTTTTGTTTAAATAAAAGAAAATATTTGTTGTTGTTGGAGTGTAAATATATTTTGTCCGGTTTTCAAATTGTTGTTTCTATTTAACAAAGAAAAATTAAAAATCACATGGTAAAACTATAATGAATTTAATAGGATAATGAAATGTATACAATTAGTGTGTGTGTGTGTGTGTGTGTGTAAAAGGCGTATGTATATATATATATATAAGAGGATTTGATTTACTACATACGTACTTGTGTCTGTATTTGAAACGTTGTTATTATTATTAATCCTTGTCCCTGTCCAGTTTTTGAAAAGATAATATTAGAAAGATAGTTGGTTGTAGTTGGAGGAGGAGAACGGGTGGGGAGGGGGCAATAGTGGTGGGGAGAGGTATTGTAAAGGAGTTAGTGGTAGGGAGGTAGTAGTGGGGATAGAACGAGCCGCTGTCTAGCCCGGCAGGCCTCATTCTCATTCTAACCTCAGGCGGTGCCAGTCGCTTCGGGCGGAACATGGAACTGTTTGTTGATTTTCAAGGCTTTAAAAACCCAAACAACGAATTCGTAGTTAAGGAATTTGCAGTTGCCACGTCGGACGGAACCACCATTCAACATTGGACAGTGAAATCTCCGTGCCCATACACCACTTTGGACGCCAAAACCAAGAAACAGTGTACGTGGACGACCAATCACTATCACGGGCTACGCTGGCAGGACGGTGACACAACCATTCAAGCGCTACACAGACAGTTGTACTCCATTCTGTATTCTTCGGTGGTGTACGTAAAGGGACTGGAAAAAGCAAACTATATTAAAGAATTTTTCAAATCGTGTCTAGTGATCGACCTGGAAGCCTACCCTTCTTTGAAGGTGCTGACGACATCGAATGTGTATTGTTTTTTTTAACGGAAAATCAAAAAAGATGTGCGCATTGAATAACGTGTTGAAACTGGTTCAATACCACAACCAATAAAAAAGAAGTATATCGGAGGGAAATATTCCCTGCATCTGGGACTTTTAGTTTTTGTCCCCAAACCATTCCCCCACTCCCTTATAGATCCCACCAACCACCCCACTCCCACCAATACCAAAAGTAAATTATCTAGTTGAGATTCAGTCAGTTCCACGCCACCTGGACGAGAGGCAGCAGTTACGGGGAGATAAAATCAATCGGCAATGGACACTGCCGATTTGACAGTACACTTGAACAGTTGTTACGTGCCGCAATATACCAGGATCAGCGATCTCAGCCCGATGATCCCCTACAAGATCATCCAGTTTGGAAAAGCACAAACATGTTTCGGCGAAACAATCCGCACCACCGTCGTTGAAGGTATAACCGGCGATGACCTACTCCTGAACGTCTACCTCCCACACAGGTTCCTCGCTATCCTCTCGGACGCCGCCATCGAGAGCTACAACAAAGGAGAGGGCGACAGACTGTCTCTGGTATACCGGGGAATCGGAAAAGGAATTGAATTTGTTTGATTTTTCACTTAATTACTGTTTTTGTAAATAGTAGACCAATTAAATGTATCAATAAAGTTTGGTTTGTAATTTATTACTTATTATTTTCCCTTGTGTGCATAGTTTAGTATTGGTCTTACACAAGGTACAATTTAGATGAAATTAGTTTTAAAAAGCATATAATGAAACAGTATTACAAGTGAAAACGTTTTGGCATAGCAAATAAGTTATAGAGCTCTATAGAGGTCATATCTACTGAAAAATAGTGACAGGTCTGGACAAGTTGAAACAGGATTGATGAACCCGATAAGGGTATAAAATTATCCACAATGTATGATTTCCACCGTAAAGAGAAATCACTACATACAAATATCAACTTTTATTTTATAAATGCATATTTTTTATTTCAGTCTGTTCTTATACACCTTGTACTACTTCATATTTAACTAATATATTTTAACAGAAGAAAGGTATTAAAAGATATATAAACAGTGTGAGGGGGCCAAGCGTAGCAAATGAAAGCAGCGTGATGTAATACACATATATATAAAACAAATAGTATAACTTAGGGTGACTTAATCTTAAAAAAAATAGGTTGGCAGTACTACATAGAAAAAAAAAAACCAGGTTGGCAACACTGTCCAAATGTAGGTTAGGTAAAATGATAGGAAGGGTCGGGAGGGGAGGGTGTGGGGGAGGGGAGGGGAGGGGGAGGGTGGGGAGGGGTGGTTTGGGGGGGAGGGTGGGGGAGGGGAGGGGTGTTGAGGGGAGGGGAGGGGAGGGGTGGGTTGGGGAGGGGTGGGGAGGGAGGTTGGTCCAGTGGGCTGGCTGGATAAGTACCATGTTCGGATACGTAACAGGTTCGGACAAGTAACAAGATTGGATAAGTCACATGTTCAGATAAGTAAGATGTTCGGATAAGTAAACAAGCGGGTGAGAGGGGGCCGAGCGCAGCAAACGAAAGTAGCGTGACGTAATAATTATATACATAATTATTATATACAGTCAGTATAATTTAGCGTGACATAGTATTGCAAGGAAAAAATATATAGGTTGGCAACCCTTCACAAAAGTAGGTTAGAAGAAATGGTAGGAGGGGGCCGGGAGGGGTCCGGTGGGGAGGGGGTGGGGAAGGGAGCGTGACGTCAGGGGGCAAAGGTCGAAAAACTCTCAGAGGGGGTCCATAGTAGTCATAGTATACATCTTAATCCTGAACTAGATAAACTGAGACAGACAAATTTGTTTTATATCGTTCTTTAACAAAGGATTCTTTCATTTCACGACCTTAAAGATATGCAAGGTGTTTATTTTTAAATTGATCCCAATTCACACGAACCTAAAGTCGCTTTATTAGATCAATAACAATTCCTAAGTTGAAAACCTACTCCGTTTACCGTATTCATTTTCTTTTGTTTTTATTGTCGTAATGTTTTTAGCGAATTTCCCCTATAGGGAAGAAGCTATTACCGTAGTCGGCATGGTAAGACCTAGGCCCGGGACCATGATAACTTTTCATTTTGAGGTCCCCAGACCCCAAAAACACCATTCGTTCGATACTGTATATATATATATATATATATACATATATATATATATATATATATATATATATATATATATATATATATGTGTCCGTGAGCACGATAACTCTCGCAAAAATTATCCGATTTTGATGAAATTTAGTATGAACATTTAAAGCAACATTTATGACTTTAAGTTCGAAAACCAGCCAGATCGCTCTTTCCGAAGGGGTATTTTGGGGGGATTTCGTACCCCAAAAATGGGTTTTTCGAATTTTTTACATATAATTTTGGAAATAGTCAAATTTTATTTTTTTTCATTGGATTCAGCTTAAAAAAACACACAATTTGGTATTTTGTTCATTTCTCTACGTCAATTGGTTACCGAGATATTGAAAGTGCTAAACACAGTACGTTGTCTAATGTTATTCTTATGGAGATAAATAAATATTTTATATCTCGCTTATTTATGAACGTATACTGACGAAACTTGGTATACGGCTTCATCTGGTTGTGGACCATTGATATTTGCTCAAAAAGACAATTTTTTACTCAAGGCTCCCGTAGCAGCAAACCTGCGTACTCAGCCCCATGTTATTCTTATGGAGAATAAGTAACGTGTTATCTGCCTTCGTTATGAAAATAAATTAATGAAATTTGGTATGTGGCTTTACCTACATGAGGTATATTGATATTTGTATAAAACCCCATTTTTTGTGTTCCTTGCTTCAGCAAACCTGCATACTCAGCTGCCATGTTATTCTTATGGAGAATAATTAAAATGTCATAAATCGTTTATTTATGAATGTATATTGATGAAACTTGGTATGTAGCTTTTTGTGGTATTAAGATAAATATATATGCATTGGAAATTCGCTAAGTACGCAGGTTTGCTGCTACGGGGGTATTACTTTATTTGCTGTTATTAGTGAATTTCCTTTGGAAAGTGAACTATTAGCATGACCCGCACTGTGAAACTTAAGCCCGGGACCACTATAGAAGTTCCTAACGTGACCCCCTGAACACGTTTTGGGGGGGTCGTTCAAAATTTTATATATATATAGACATACATATATATATATGTGTTTGCACTCTAGCGGTCGCATTTTTTGTCCGATTTACTTAAAATTTGGTAGGGACGTTCCTTTCTGTAATCAATTGGACAAGTTCGTTGGGCAAAACAATCGGAAAACTCTAAACAACTTTTTTGGGATTAATCTTTCAAATTTTGAGTTTTTGGGCCCAAAAAGTGTCAGAAAAGCCCCGCATGTAAAATACATGCATGTAAAAAGATGGGAATTGAAAAGGCGAACGTTTTAAGCCCTCTCTCGTCATTCTAGCATAAATATTTACCGAGTTATTAAAGAAAATGTGTATCGATCAAACACAGTACGTTGTCTTATGGGGATTTTACATTAGAAAAGCCTGTTATTCATTTTTTTGTGTACTTTTATCATCCCCAACCACTTCACGCCTACTTTAAAGCCTGACTGGACCTTCTCCTAACCTTATAATGCGCAAAATTGTATTCCCAGCATTGCAGGTAAATAGAACCAGGAGCATCAGAACAGCCAAAAAATCAATGTTTTCAGATTTGAATAAAAGTTGGAATAAATGTATGTTTTAAACTGATTTTGAATTTTTTGTGGAGTTTTTTGTAGTTTTTTATGTGGAAATTCTCTTCCCTCACGTCAGCGTGCTGCGTGCGAACTCGTTTTAAATTTATTCCGCCAAAAGTAAAAATGTGGGTTTTAAAACCTTTCGAAAAGATTGGTCCGTTGCATAAATGATTAAGGTAATGTGTTTGATCAATAAAACACAATTAAGTTATACATAAAATAAATGTATTTTTTACCTCCGAATCTGAGGTCAAATTAAACAAAAACACCCTGTATTCAAGACCCTATTCAAAGAGTTATTCCCAACACTTCTTTGGCACAGTTTAGGCAAAGTTTATTACAATTAGTTTATAGCGGAACGTTTAAACGAGCGTCTTTTCTAAATTTAAATGATTAAATCCTTTCAGAAATGCCAAACTGACAGAATGTTTTCCTTACAGGAGAAATGTACAAAACCCGACTGCTTTGTCAATACACATTTATCTCGTTTATATACTGTTTCACATAGTTTACATATCACTTAAAATTATGTAAATATATTTCTTTAACTGATATATTTCCTTCTTTTAAAACACAAACCGTAATTGCTTCGGGTGATTGTGTCGTTTATGATTAACCATGGCTATTTCTTATTTTTATCTTTTATTAAGGAAAAAATAAATGTGTGAATGTTTTATAAATGACTATTTTATAGCAGTTTTTAATACTAATGGTACTGACCTGTCAAAGCAATTCTGCTTTCTCATAGAGTTTTAAACACATTTCTAAAAGATAAAATGTAGGATAGGTTTAAGCAACCGTATTTTATTTTTCTCAGGGATCAACAATTAGTAATACGTTGCAAATCCAAGTCAAAATAATACCATGATATTAATACTAACAAGTAATTATATTACCAATAGAAAATTTGAAATATTTTTTTCAAACCAAACAAAAGAGAAACAATAGAAAGTTAAAAAATGTTTTAATGTCGACGTCAGTGTGTTTAATGTTTTTTATTATTAAAATATATTATATATATTTGTTGCATATTTAATACCACAGTATTTGATTACTGATTTACAAATAATTACAAAGTTGTAAAAATTGTGTCAAATCGGTTGTATGTTCAAACTATTGTAGTTTATGTGTGAATGCTTGGCCGTTGGTGTATCTAATAAAACGTACATTTAAATAAATGTTAAAAACCGACTGTTTGTCAACTGACACCTCCCCGTGGAAAGATTTATGCAAAAACCTGGTGAAAAATCTCGAGCTGGGTCAACTATAAATGTACCATTATACACTATATTGTTTAGTGTTTTTTTTAGGAAAATAATCCCACTTAAAATTATATTGGCTTTACTTACACACACCAATCGAATGGCCTAAAATTATCTGTTTGCAAATATCTGGAATGACGCATTAATATTAAAACTACGTTGAGTATATGGAAGCAGTTGCTTTGATTTAGTAACACAATACACATAATCTGTAACAACATAATACTTTCATATTTTTCTTCTAAATATTTCATTGGTTGAAGATGGTACATGTTATATCGTGAACAGGCTGAGGTTCTCTCTTTGGGGAAGCAGTCTTTCCTTCCGACTGTATCAGTTGAACATAAGGTATTGTCTTCAAATGTATCTCCTTATCTGAAGAAGAATAACCTCGTGTATTGATTAGGAAACGCTGTACCAGGCCGGATGCCTTTCTTGAAATACCGAGAGTGCGACTTGAGTTAGGAAAGAAAGGGTTCTCGTACTTTAGACTCCAAGCATACAATACCCTTCCTCCAAGCATGACAACTTTGACTTGTAAGTCGTTCAAGGTCAGGTTGAAGTCATTAGTTTAACTAAACTCAATTGGTTTATTTTTATAATCTGACCTGCCCTTATTTTTTCTGTAATGTCTGTTTTTTCTTGTGTTGTATTGACTTGAGTTGTCTTAAAAAAACAGTTTGTTCTGAAATCACATGTAAGTAAAGGTATTATTTATTTATTTATATTCTTTTTTGACAATTTGGCATTATCATCTTTACTATACAATTACATTATTTATAATATTTTAAAATTCAAATCGATTAATATAAAAAAATATGAGAATGCCAATTGATCAAGTAAGAAGAATTCTTCAATATATTATATAATCTTATACTATCATTATAAAACTTAACATTTCACCTTAAAGACGCCATTCAATTCCTTTGACAGTTTATTTCAAGCCATCACACGAATGTGTATATAATGATTTAAAAACTTTTACCATCGTACTTTTACGATGGATATGTTAATATTTCTATTTTATGCGTAATATTTTTTATTTTAAAAGTAGCTGAGGCATCTTTAAAATTAGTCAACTACTGAACCCCATAAATAGTTTAATAAATCAAAAGATCCTTGCAATTCAAATATAAACGTGTTCATCTGTTAAAAAAAGTAATAAATTTTCCTTCCTCTAATTTAGTGTAGGTTATAATAAATTTAGCTTTGCGTTAAAATAGCTTGAACTATCTAGTTTTTACTCTTATTGTTATTAGATTAAAATGTCTTCTTCAGACAAATAATACATAAAGTGCACTATAACCAATATTAAACTTTATGAACTTGTTACGTTATAATGGTGTATTATAATTAATATAGTAAAAATATTGTAATATATTCGTCTTAAAAAAAGGAAAATCACGAACGTAAATTATAAAACTGTGTTGTACCTAAGATGGCCTTTTAATGGCAAAAATATAATAAAATGTGAAACGCTGTTAGTTTAAAGATAGTTATGACATATTAAATAACATGCATCCGTACCATTTAAACAAACACAACTTCTTAGTGTCGTCCTTTATGATTTTCAGGCAATGATTAAAACGTGCTGTAGGTTGTTCTACAAATACCTCAGTAACATATTTATTTAGTTTCTAGGTAAAGTAATACAAATAGGCTTTTTATACTTACTACTTTACTACATTGTAAAGACAACTCGAAACTTAAAACTACTTTTTACATAAACATTATTGTAAATAAAAGATGTATTTACGTGCAAAATCGTCACAATTGACATGAACAAGAAACAAGTCATGAAGCTCAATCAAAACTTATTATCTTTCATTCATATTTTGCAAGTATAACTTATTTGCTTGGTTCATAGATTGAGGATATTAACTAAATTTTAATTATTTAAACTTTAACTTACAGAAGAAATTATGATAATGTAAATAAAAATAAAATATTTATCGTGTGTAATTTAGAAATCTGACAAATTAATATGACTCTTAATCATAATTAAAACAGAATATATCGGTTCTGACGCTCTCCAGTTCATTAATTAGCTGGAATCAGTATTTACGCTGCAGCTTCTAATTAAAATCCTATCGTCCCTTTAAATAATGATTAACCTGAAATTGTAAGAATATACTATTTATTACGATGCCTTCCCGACGTCCTTTTCTCTCTAGCATAATGCTTTCATTGTTCGTTGTTAAGATAGTTTAAACAATAAACTATTATAATTAAAGTTAAATTTTGAACTTTAAAATGAATTTTGAATGGTAAAATTAAGTGTAAGTGTTTTAGAAAAATAGTAAATATAAATGAGGAACATCCCCAGGAACAATTTAACTGTTGTTTTCTGCGTAGAAACTATGTAGATTAAGGTAGTTTTAGAAGAAAATTATATAGAATGGACCCACTGCGACGACGGGGAGGTAATGAGGTTTAGCAAGGAATGCAACTGACACGAATTTATATGGGAGGCTGAGCAATACATTCTAATGTAAATAACGAGCGGTATTGGTTATAATTCTGCAAAGGTTTATAGTTTTCATCTCTTAATATCTTTTATACAGCTCATATCTTTTATATTCCTTTTACAGTATGTAGAGTAATAAGTATGTACAGTTTGTACTTAAGTACTACACTGCTACCTAGAGGACTGACAAATTAGCTATGATGCAACCCTCTGTTCTCTTTAGATCTACAACAAAACAGTCAACATGTCAACAAATTGTATTCAATTATTTAAGTTTGCTTCCATAATAATACTGCGCCAAGGGAAGAACTTATTACTTGGAGCGGCTGTCATCAAGCTGAACATGATCAGGGAGCCATCAAACCGCAACAATGCGTGGGTATCGGCTGTCATCAAGCTGAACATGATTAGGGAGCCATCAAACCGCAACAATGCGTGGGTATCGGCTGTCATCAAGCTGAACATGATCAGGGAGCTATCAAACCGCAACAATGCGTGGGTATCGGCTGTCATCAAGCTGAACATGATTAGGGAGCCATCAAACCGCAACAATGCGTGGGTATCGGCTGTCATCAAGCTGAACATGATTAGGGAGCCATCAAACCGCAACAATGCGTGGGTATCGGCTGTCATCAAGCTGAACATGATTAGGGAGCCATCAAACCGCAAAAATGCGTGGGTATCGGCTGTCATCAAGCTGAACATGATTAGGGAGCCATCAAACCGCAACAATGCGTGGGTATCGGCTGTCATCAAGCTGAACATGATTAGGGAGCCATCAAACCGCAACAATGCGTGGGTATCGGCTGTCATCAAGCTGAACATGATTAGGGAGCCATCAAACCGCAACAATGCGTGGGTATCGGCTGTCATCAAGCTGAACATGATCAGGGAGCCATCAAACCGCAACAATGCGTGGGTATCGGCTGTCATCAAGCTGAACATGATCAGGGAGCCATCAAACCGCAACAATGCGTGGGTATCGGCTGTCATCAAGCTGAACATGATTAGGGAGCCATCAAACCGCAACAATGCGTGGGTATCGGCTGTCATCAAGCTGAACATTATTAGGGAGCCATCAAACCGCAACAATGCGTGGGTATCGGCTGTCATCAAGCTGAACATGATCAGGGAGCCATCAAACCGCAACAATGCGTGGGTATCGGCTGTCATCAAGCTGAACATGATTAGGGAGCCATCAAACCGCAACAATGCGTGGGTATCGGCTGTCATCAAGCTGAACATGATCAGGGAGCCATCAAACCGCAACAATGCGTGGGTATCGGCTGTCATCAAGCTTAACATGATTAGGGAGCCATCAAACCGCAACAATGCGTGGGTATCAAAACTCAAATTGCTTAAATACCTCACCAATTATTAGAACATATAATTTTGTGTTTAGTGTTTACAGAATAATTAGATTGTTAGATTATTTATAAATCTAGTAAGTAGTATAATCATAGTTTCTTATTCATAAAAAGTATTCATACTTTTTTTTATTTTATAAAAATGAACGTAAAATAAATAAAGAGGCTTTATAATGTAAAAAGACATGAACAAGATGAATTAAAAATGTGTTTGTTCAGTTAAACAATAGAATAATCAGGATCCCTTCTCTGAACGAATTTTGCTCAAATGACAATGCTGGACATTTTGTATGGGTTTTCATATCACCGAAACAATAGCTACAGTACACAGTGCATATTTTGCTTGAAACTAATATCTCAGATTTAAATAAGGCTAATTAAATTTATATAACACGTTTCCACTCCGTTTAGTGTCTGCGTCCTACATAATATTATATGAGAGTATTGTTGTCTTACAAGTTTTTTTTAGTTTAAATGGGTTACAAATCATTTCCTCATTCACTGAAGTCAAAAATGACCGCTGTTGTTGCATGAAACAGTTACATACCACGATACAGGTAAAGTTAAAGTGGTTAATTATTAATAAATTATTTTAATCTTAGATACAAAATCACAAATTTGATTGCTACAAAACAGTTATCTGTAGACATAATCAATACCTCCTGTATAATATACACAAATGTATAAAAATTGTGCCTACAAATTTAAAAGCTAAAAGGTAGGCCCTAAGTTGCTTAAAAAATTCAAATAGTTTTATGTCAGTCGAAGTGAAAGAATGATGAGGACAAATTACTAACTTAATTATAGCTAGGAATACAAATGCAAAATTCACAAAGATTATATGATTTGGTCCACAACGGGCTTGCGGGTTCTGGATGTGATAGAACCGGGCTTGAAAGTACAGGGCTTTGAAAGCTGAGATTTTTCTACGAATAAGTGAAGGCGTTTAAAATGATCAAAGCTCAGTCAAAGCGGTGTAGAGTGAGTAAACCTTTAGCTTTAACGAAGCTTTACTCTTTGAAACTCTTTATTCCTCGTATAAAGGAATTAGAAACCTCTTAAATAAAGTCAACATTACATTTCAATCTCGACAAGTTGCTTTATATACGTTTATTTAGAATTTAACGTAAATATTGAGTTTAGAAAATAAAAAAATACAAGTTTTTGGGTTAGTCTATGTTTATTTAAAACCACTGTATGGAACACAAAAGTAGGTTTTTACCGTAGTTTAAATGGGGACAGAAAACGATATATTGAATACAACCACATCACATCATTTATTAAAGCACTTCACTATAATTATGTCTTTGGGGCTGTGAATTTATTACGTCACGCCTCTCCAAGGGGGGGGGGGGCGTGCGGCACATCGTGATAGACCGTGACACGGCTGAGGCGGGGTCAAGGACTGCGTGACGCGTCACGATTAATGGAATTGAAGCCTGCGAAATGGTCAGTTAGATAGTAATAAAATACCGTACCTACAATCTAATACTTCATAATTAATTAGTGTGACGTGACAGGGGGGAGAAGGGGAGGTGTGAGTAGCGTGACTGAGCGTGACTGAGCGTGACAAGGGGGGAGGAGGGGGCAAAAAGGGCTAAATATAGCGTGACGTAATTTATGCATGGCCCGTATGCACATACGAATTTGTTCCCCACTAACGTCTAAAACCTACCTAAATGCCCTAATATGATTTTTTTTTTACAAGCAACAACATTTATTCGATGAGTCATGACTATTTTTTAGCGAATTTCCCTTACAGGGAAGAAGCTACAGGTATTACCTTAGGTCTCATGGTAAGACTTAAGCCCGAGACCATGATGACTTTTTGTTTTGAGGTCCCCAGATGTAAAAACACTATTCGTTCAAATTTATATACACATATATATATATATGTACATATATGTATGTATGTATGTCCGTTAAATCGATAAATTTCGAGTATATATTAAAACATTCAATTTCGATGAAATTTGGAACTAACGTGTAAAGCAAAATTTATGACTTTTAAGTTCAAAAACCAGAAAGATTGGACCATACGAAGGGGGTTTTATAGGGGTTTTAAATTTTCCAAAATCAGTTTTTTGAATTTTTTACCCTAAATTTGTTAAAACACTCAATTTTGGTTTTGCCCATGTTGTAGTGCTTAAAAAACAAATAATATAGTATCTTTAATTATAACCTCGGTTAAGTGGTTGTGGAGAAAATAAAAAAAAACCTGCTCATAAAATCTCCCAAGTTAATCTTATGGGAAAAAGGATTTTAGCTTGTCCACAGTTAATTTTACTCTAAACTTCACATTTGCTTTTACCAATCGGTTCAGCTCTGGAAAACAATCATTTTGGCGTTTAAATTGTGATTCTACGTCCATTAGTTGCAGAGATATTCAAAGAGTTAAACACAGTACGTTGTCCAATGTTATCCATTTTGGAGGATAATTAAATTTGATATCTCAATTATTTATGAATGTATATCGATAAAACTTGGTATGTGGCTTCATATAGTACTGGTATATTGATATTTGCACACCCAAAAAAAATTGTTATTGTCCCCATAGTAGCAAACCTGCATAATCAGCCATAATGTTATTCTTATGGACAATAAGTAAAGTTTTATATCTCCCTTGATTACGTACATAAATGATTAAAACCTGGTTCGTTGATTCACTTGGTTGAGTTATATTGATAATTGCATAAAAACATGTCTTATATTTATTGTTGCAGCAAACCTGCATACTCAGCCCTAATGCTACTCTTATGAAGAATAAATAAATTGCTATATATCACTTATTTATAAATATATTTTAAGAAACTTGGTAAATGGCTCGATGTGGTAGTGAGAAACATACATGCTATATACTTTGGAAATTAGCTTAGTATGAAGGTTTGCTGCAACGGAGTATTTATTATTACTTAATTGTAGTAATATGGTGACCTTTTCAATACTATCGATTAGGAAGAAATAATAATTTGTTCACATAGTGTCTAAGAAATAGTTTTGTTAGATTTGCGTCGTATTTCGTAATGTGTTGCAAGCCGAAAGTAAGGAATCGGTCCACAACAGAAGTAAAGTATTTTACAGCGTCAATATTTGGACTCTCTCTTGAATCTCGTCTTCCCTCCCCCTTTAAATTTTATTAGACATTTGAACACAATGTTTGACTGTTTATCAAAATGCATTATTACATTAGCAGTAACGCTTTCAACAATAATATTGAGAAAATCCATGTGTTAACTAAATAAATGGTATCAGGAAACTGACACATACTTTCTCCCTTTTAGCCAAACTTTAATGAATAAATTACTTTTTATTTACTAAATATAGAATACAAAGCACGGTTGAATGTACAGAAAATCTTGTAAACAAGTTGTTTTCAAAAATATATACCCAAATCCCTGTTTAGGAGGCACTACAGAATCCATCACTACACACGTGGTTTTAAGAGGGGAAATGCCCCCTATTCCCCCTCTCAGAGTTATTAAGGGACTTCGAATTTCCTCTGTTGGTCAATGCTAACTTAACAAGCATATCAAGTTTGAACGAAATTGATCAATAAATAATAGAGAAATAGTAATTTTAGCGAATTTCCCCTCTAGGGAAGAAGCTATTACCGTAGGTCTCATGGTAATACTATGACAATTTGTTTTGAGGTCCCCAGATGCCAAAAACACTATTCGTTCAAATTTATATACTTGTATATATATATATATATATATATATATATATACACATATATACATATATGTATATATTTGTCCGTTAACACGATAACTTGAGTAAAAAACGTCCGATTTTAATGAAATTTGGCTCAAATGTGTAAAATGACATTCATGATTTTTAAATTCGAAAACAAGAAAAATCGGACCATGGGAAGGGGGTTTTAAATTTTCCAAAAATAAGTTTTTTGCATTTTTCACCCTAAAATAAAAAAAAAACTTAATTTAGGTTTGGACCATGTCATAGAGCTTAAAAAACAAATAATATAGTATTTTGAATAATTAACCTAGGTTAAGTGGTTGCGGAGAAAATCCGAAAAACCTACTCATAAAATCTCCCATGTTAATCTTATGGGAAAAAGGTTTTTGGCTATTCCTCAGTTTATTTTAATGTAAACTTCACATTTGCTTTTACCAATCTGTTCAGTTCCACAAAACAATCATTTTGGTGTTCAAATTGTGATTCTACGCCCAACCGTTGCAGAGATATTCAAAGTGCTAAACTCAGTATGTTGTCTAATGTTATCCTTATGGAGAATAAATAAAATTTGATATCTCGATTATTCATGGATGTATGTTGATGAAACTTCGTATGTGGCTTCACGTAGTACTGGTATATTGATGTTTACACAAAAAATAGATTTTTTGTTGATCATTCCGTAGCAGTAAACCTGCGTACTCAACCCTCATGTTATTCTTATGGAGGATAAGTCAAATGTAATGACTCCCTTAATTATGAACATAAATTAATAAAACTTGGTATGTAGCTTCACTTGGTTGAGTTATATTGATAATTATATAAAAACCCATTTTTTGTTCCTTGTTGCAGCAAACCTGCTTTCTCAGCCCCCATGTCATTCTTATGGAGAATAACTAGAATGTTATATTGCGCTTATTTATGATTTAATGTACCTCGCCTATTTCGGGAGTTAAAATAATAATAATGCCGGTTGGGAAACAAAATTACTATTTATTCAAACCTTCAACTTTACAACAACTGATCTAAACCAATTTAAACGTCGTTAACAATCGGTATATCCGCGGTTAAAATACAATAATGAAGGTTACATTAAATTTAGAAATATACCACTAATTAATAATTTAACAGGGAGAGGCGACGCGACGCGTGTTAATTACATCGTGACTTCCTAGGGACTGGGACGAGCATCCTGCTCCGTTCCTTGACGATTGAGCCCCTTCAACCAATCAGAGCCGTTTTCAACGCGTGACGTCACGGGAACCGTGCTGCACTTCACCCGCTCGGTGCTGCAGCCAAACGATTTACGTTGTCATTACTCAAACTAAGAGGCACTGAGAATGGGCTCTGAAGCAGCCGTTGAGAGATGAAATGCTGACGCCATGCACATTCCTGCTGGTATCAACGCCCAGCCGGGCCCGTGGGAGCATCTAAGTTGAGATTAGCTTGGAGCAAATATCCTAGCGTCTGGTGGTTTATTTTATATTTCATATTTTGTACCAGCCAACTCTTCAAAATGAAATAATAAATGAAATAATTGAAATAATGTTAAGAGCACCGTTCCTCCTTCCAATTATAGATTTTAGTGACGGTAGAAATTTAATTATTAGGAACGGTAAACTGTAATTATTTAATTACAGTGTCGTATTAATGGCTTTTAACAGTCTAGGGATTTTGGGCCGTCACATTAATATTGATGAAACTTTATATGTGGCTTCACCCAGTTAAACTCTATTTAAATTTGCAAAAAAACAATTATTTGTGTTCCTTGTTTCAGCAAACCTACGTACTCATTACCAATGTTATTCTTATGGAGAATAAATAAAATCGCTTATATGTGAATATATTTGTTGGAAATTTGGTATGCGGCTTTTTGTGGTATTAAGACATATATTATGTATTGGAAATTCGCTGAGTACGCAGGTTTGCTGCGACGGGGGTATTTGTATTCTCCATAAGAATAACATTGGACAACGTACTGTGTTTTTGCAAATTGAAAATTTAAATTTTCTCCGCAACCAGTAATCGTAGAATAGTAATTCAAAGTACTAAATTATTTAGTTTTTTAAGCTCTTTTTAATGGTGAATAGTAATACTTTTTATATTTATGTTTATTTATGTTTATATTTATGTACTTTTTATGTTTTGTTTTTGAAAAATAAAAAACTGAATTTTTTATATTTTAAGTCTTTTAATTTATGGACCCGAATTTTTACGGAAATGCGGGTGGTGCCATTTTTTTTGGAAAACTAAGGTTCTATAAACGACTAAAGTTTACCAAAAGCGTTGGAGCCGTTTTTGATAAATCTTGATTTTTCATGTTTTTTGGCGGTTTTTGGGGGGTAATTACCCTTAAAAATTAAAAATTCAAAAAATAAAAAAACGCCTGGAGATATCGTGGATTAGTACCTACATACCAAATATCATAAAAATCGGACCATTGGTTAGGGCTCTAGCTCTGTACACATCCATACAGACACACATTCAGACAGATAGACAGATAGACAGACAGACAGACAGACACACAGACATCACGTAAAAATAAATTTTTTGGGTTCAGGGAGCATCAAAACAAATATTTCCACTAACAACTCAAATTCAAAAATTTTGACGAAAACAATACTTATTACTTAATTATATGGAATACTTTCTCCATATATTATGTATAAGGGGGAGAAAGTAAAAAAAGGTTTCTGCTAAAGTTATGTTTGAACTTTACTAGAAGTTTGACACTAAAATTATAAATAGCAGTTTTCTAAATTTTCTCTCTCACAACAGAAGCAGTAGTTGAACCCACTTTTCCCTGGAGGAATAAGGCTTGAAATGGGTGATGCGGAGGAGACTTGAGTCCCATAAATACTATTACCCGACCAGAGAACACGTCTCCCCTGCATAATTGATATAGTAGAGCCACGTGTCTCGTTTGTGTTCTAATGCCTCTGGGAATACTATTGAATGAAATACACGTATCAAGTTGAATTAAACATAAAGTTGTTGAAAGAGAGAAGCTGTAAACGTATAGAGCAAAGGGATTTCTCAGATCGATTTAGTCTCGCGTAGAAGTATTAAATCACGAGTATTTTAATACTTTTAAATATACTTAGAAATTACATTTTTTAATGATCCTACAGAAATGAAAACAATCGTTGATATTGGCTACTTTTGTCATTAAATATAATAACTGAATGAGCGAAGAGCATCCCTGCATTGAGAAAGTTCAGTGGTCGTTCGTGAGTCATTCCCAAAAAACTCAATAACGCTAAATCATTTTGAAATTATATTTTTAGAGACAAATTGTTAATACCTATCGGGTGTTTTAAAACAACAATTTTATTTTTAATATTTCCATGTTGGGTATTGTTATAAAATGGCATATCCTAGGGAGGAGTTCTAGGTAGCTTAAAAATAATCCTATTGTGCCTAGCAACGGTTGGTAGTTTATCCGAATTAAGATAAAGACTTGGAATACCACCAAGTAATTAATAGAATTTTGTTATATTGTGTACAGAGCCCGGCTTTTTGATGCATGTTTGTTATGAATTCAATGTATGTGTTTTTAGTGTTTTACTGTTTTAAGATCTCCATAAAAGTTAAGCTTGAATTTTGTTTAGGGTCTGAAGAAGGGGACTTTGTTTCTGAAATGATCGTAATCCAACAACAGGATAACTGAATCACTGGACAACCTGGTAATATAACCTTTTCAACGATAATATTAGTGTCTGTAAAAACTTAATAAACAATTACAGGTACGTATATATGATTGTAATACATAAGCAGTATAAAACTTGGTAACATTGCTCTTTATACACTGAGAACCCACGTACACCGTTTATATATATATATATATATATATATATATATATATATATATATATAGCTGTTTAAAATGTTGAATATTGAAAAAAATTAGAAATACCCTTTTTATATTTTAAAACTTAGATATATACTTATAATAACAAAATGTTAAAAAATATAGCTCATTACTGCCAAACGTTAGAACATGAAAGTGAAAATGTTGTAAATACGGTTATATTCAGTTGGGAGTCAACAGCTCTCGGAGTATCTCTCAAGTGCTCTTTAAATTTGAGCTTCTGCAATGATGTTGGTCTTATTAACTGTGCGTGAACTAATTAATTTCCATTTAAATAAACGCATTAGTTTTTATATAAATGACGTTAGCTAATAATTTAAATTATACTATCCATGCTATGTATAATTTATTTTCTCTCTCTTTTTCTTATTCTTGGTTTGTTTTTAATATTTTTGATTAAAATGTTAGTCCTAGCACTTATGTTTGTTCATCCATATAATTAATTATACCATGAATAATTGGATTGAGCGAACGAAGTAAGAGAAAATTATTATTTATAACTTTACTGCTTAGACTGGTAAGAGAATCAACTGGAACTGGTGTGTCTGTGACCAAAAAACTCAAAAACGCCTCTACAGATCCACTTAAAACTTTAGAGATAGATTTTATAGTACGAATTCTCGGTCGAGTTCGTTATTGGGAATATTTTTTGAAGTAACTAATAAAATTATCTTCAAAACAAATAAATTTTTGTATCCCATAAGATTAACACTGGGAGCCATTTTAGTGGTACTTGAACCGTTGATATTTAGCCAACGTCTATGTTTCAACTATAGAGTAACGTAAATATTGCCATAGATTAACTACAGAACTGTAGTTAGTCATTTATTCATGCTGACTGGGTAAAACAAACTCGTTTTCGTAACTTGAAACACAAAAAGTAAGGTTTAAACATTATTTTTTTAAAGTTGTACGTATATTTTACTTTATACTAATTAAAAGATGTATTATTATTTTTACATACTATTATAATTAGTAAATTTATTGGTACTCTATGTCAAAACCTAAGCAATGCTTGCCAGACGGACGGTGGACTCGCTGAACTACGAGACAGACGACAAAATGACAACAGAAATATGTCAGCAAGAAAAGTTCCTAAGTGATCAAACCTCCTTCTTACGTAATTAAAGTGATTAAACACTAATGCATGTAACTGTTAGTTAACTTTATAATTTCCACTTATTAAAAGTAGAAAGTCTTAATTTGTTCTAAAACAGCATGACCTCGCAAATAAAACGTAAGTTACCAAATCAAATTAGGCCTAGATGTTTTAGCCCGTTTGTTTACACCACAAACCTATATCCTTACCTTACCTTACCTTTTTGTCAGATTGCTAACAATTTAATATTAATTTGTTTTCCTACAAAAGTAAAAATGCATTACCATAACTACTCTACATAAACGTTTATTCTTCTAACTCAATAAGGTGCCTATTGATTTTAATTTTTGAGGCATAATTTATGACGTACAGACACCACTGTTTTAATAAAATGTAGGTCTAAATTTTCTTCAATTTGATCTAAAATAAGCATTTTCCAAAATTGTTCCACAAGGTAAAACTTAGTCTCTGGATTATTGGGCCTGTTGGCACAAGTTCATCCTAGGCCTACTTTTCGGTTAAAAATTATCAATTTCATTGAACTAACCACATATAAATATACCTCTAAAGTTTGAAAATCACATTTGTTTTTGCCAGAAACAAGGGTAAAGTGTTAACAAATTTAAATCCAAAATAGGTTGTGACATTTTTTAACTTACATTTAATTTACCCAGGTGAATCCAATATGGGTTCGATCTTACTCAGCTCGGGTATACTTTCATAAGTGGAACAAAATAAAGAACCAAATAAAATGGTTTGATAGGCTACGGTATATTAATTAGGTTGATATTTTTAACACTGATTAATATTTAGTAATTTGTATGTTTGTAATTCCTTGTTTGATAATGTTGTCCATGACGATGCATGTTTAAAGTAATAGTGGAATCAACGTTTGTTATCTGGACAAATTTCAAGACACCTAAACTGAAACATAACATACCGTAAAACCTACTAGACCCGGACAGGGGGTCTTGACCCGGACACGTATATATTTGTAAATATAAATATTTCTAAACTAACTTGCAAAGTTGAGCTGTCGTTCGTTATAGGCTTTAAACGAGGCATGCTCTAATCGTGTATAACTGACGACTTTTCGCAAAAATAAAATCGTATGTCTAACTAAGACATGTAATTTTCGACACGTTTTTCCAATTGTTCTCGTGTAGGCATATTTTTATTCGAAATTTAAGCGTGCATAATGCCATGCTACTTAAAAAGATAAATAGCATAAGTTTATATGTAAAAAAGTTTCACATTTATGACAGGCCTATTACAGTTTTGACCCGGACACTATAATTATACTCCATGGATGTGACTCGCGCCAACTGTTACGACTCGTCCCTGCTGTAAACAAAGTATTCCCGCCATAACTAATAACAACATTGTGGTGTTTAGCTCTGATACGGTACCTAACTGTGTTTGTTATTAAGATTTGTGTAATTAATTTATAAGAGCAGTGGTGAACAAGTATTCTTTGCTTAAATCGACCTTAAGTAATCATGTCTGTGGAAAATATAATAGGCCCCATGTTTCAAACTGTATTTTAAATGTATTTTCCCCTTATAGTTCTTTGTTTAGTTTCATTTTAGTTGCAAAGAATAACCAGCTGAAACGTGACGTAAAAATACCCTTTTTTCATCTCCAACCCATAACAATTTTTTATTTATTTTATTTTTAAACCTTTTACTGGTACAAAGATAGCTGCAGACCTCAGAACACCGTCCAAATACGGACAGGAGAGGTTAGTTTATACGTTATAACGTTATTTAGGTGGGTGTCCGGTTCAAGACCGTTTGTGGAGGTTGACCCGGACACTTTTATTAATTTTTTATTTTTGTTATAATAACATCAAACATAAGGCTAAAGGTGAATACATAGGTTAGGGTAAATGGATATAGTGAATATTACACACACATTTACAATTCTACGGTTTTTATTGGTGAAATCGTTAACTATAACCTAAAAATAGTGAAAAAGTGTCATGGTCAAGCCTGTTTTGTGGTAGGCCTAACTGAAACCTAAATAACCGAAATCTTAATAGGCCTAACCGAAACCATAACCGAATAACCTAAATAATCGTTATACCCTATCGAACAATTTCATTTGGTTTTTGATATTGTTCCACTTATGAAAGTCTACCCTGGTTTCGGTTATTTAGATTTCAGTTATATTCGGTCTCAAAAGATATTGTCTTAAATTTTGTCCAGATAACAAACGTTGCTTCCACTAATACTTGAACATGTATTGCCGGGAACAACCATTGTAAGGGATTTATGAAAATCGTCCTCCTTTTATGTTCTTTTTACTTGCTAAAGTGTACTAGAAAACTACCTATATCCTGGAAACCACTCTATTGTTTGATTTGTTATGTTTTTTAGTTTTTTTTGTAAATACATTATTTTTATATATATCGGTAGTGTTGATTTCATTTTTATTTTAAGTTTGTTTGAAACTCAAACTAAAAAAACAAACGTGACGTTATAACTAACATACAGGCAGGGACGGATTCAGGGAGTCATATTGGGGGGGGGGGAAATGCCGGGGGCTTGGGGGGGTTATGGAATCCTCCCAGGGGTAGGGGGTCCGGGGTTATCCCCCGGAAATTTGTTAAAACTCCATATCAATAATTTTATCGGCTGTAAATAATAGCCGAACGTGTTTTACTGACCAGAATGTGAGTTATCCACCTAAAAGGAGGACTGTATTGAATTCATGGACCAACATCAGGATCTGACATGTTTTTCGGATTAAAAATAGCAATTTTACCGCATTTCATGGTCGCCATAACTTTTAGACCGAAAACGACAAGTGAACTTAGTTTATCGGCAAAAAGCCACAATAGTTTACATCCAAACCGCAATTTAAAGGCCAACATGCCAGCGGAAGTATCAAAGTATGTTACCGTCGGAAACGAAGATTTTACCTAAACTAAGATAAAAACAAATTTGGTCAGCGAATCAAATATGGCGATTTTAAAAGATTTTAAGACACCCGAGATACATATTATCGGTCTAAAATAGCAATACATTCTCATTTTGCATTCTAAAACGTCAATCGGGCAGCATTTTTAGCCTGAAAACGATTAATCTGTGTTTTTAGACAAATAACCAACCGGGCGTGTGTTATCAGCCAAAATCGGTAATTTTACCGGCAATTTTACAGCATACTACAAGCCAAAAACTACAACCGCAAATTTTACTGGCCGAAAATTGAGTACAAACCAGAAATGTACTTGATCACTCAAAAACGGGAATTGGACCGCATTTTCTCGGCAATATATAAAGCCGGGTCGTGTTTTAAATATTATAAATGACGTCCGAAACGAATTTTATCGGGCAAAATCAAGAGATTTGGCCGTGTTTTATGGGTAAAAACATAAATTTTGCATCAACTTGATAGTCAAAAACTCTTGTACTGATAGTACAAAATTTATTTACAAGCATGCAACTAAACAAATCAACCAATTTTAAAGGTTTTTAGGATATAGCTTTCTTATAGGGACCTACTGTAAATGAACATTAGAGGAGTACGTTTTTCATAGAGCTGTTACAATGGTTGTTCCTGGCAATACATATTTAAGTAGGCCTATTAGTGGAACCAACATGTGTTATCTGGACAAATTTCAAGACAATATCTTTCCCATCTTTGAGACCAAATAAAAAATCAAATCAAATAAATTTATTTACAGAAATTAAAGATATAAATTACAGGTATTAATTACAAATAGTCCCGCATGGGCTACAAGTTGGCCTGTGCGCAGGACAAATCATAACCGAAACCATATTATCTGTAAATAAAAAAAAATCTTAATCTAAAGCCACTTGTGCACTTCCTTATAGCTCTCAGTGAGAAGCGCTTTACATGATTGAGACACAAGACCATAGGTTGGTGGGAGGAAGATGTATCCCGTTGGGGCATCATTCAAGACATGCGGCTTTGTAAAATATGTCCAAAGAACCATCACACGTCAAAACTGGATGTTGGGAAGTGACATAAGAAGCCAGTAGGGCGGGGCCCTAAGCACTGAAAAAAACATCCAGTCTTTTAGTCCCCCAACAATGTGTTAAGGTCCGGGAGCAAGTTTTAGGAGCCGTTAGACCAAAACCTTATCTCAATAAGAATAACATGGCGGCTTTTGATGCCACTGGGGCAGAGTCCTGAGGATTGGAGGAAAAACAAAAAAGTGCTTATCTACAATTTGTTGGTCCTCTACAACATTATGGTCTGGAGCAGTTTTGAGGAGGCGCTTTCAGAATCACCTGGGACACACACGTACATGCACAACCATTATAAGTATAGATTTTTCTCAATATGAAATACTTTGAGCTCCCGAAACAGCCCGATTAACATTTTTTCATAATTCTTTATGCAAATTTACTAACAAAAACTGCTGGTCCAGTTTTAACTGTTTTAGGATTAAATTAAAGATTTCGGCCTGCAGTTATATCTTAATTACATTTCTTTTCTTTTTATGTGTTTTTTAACGCAAAATGACTGCATTTATTAATCCCATAACAAATATTGTTCAATTTTCAATAAATCACTTACATTACTACCAAAAACTATCAAATAGTTTTTGTATTAATTTGAAGGTTTTTACTTACACTAATGTCATCAATATCTTTGTTTAGTTTAGATGTGTTGTTTCTAATAAGAAATTTATTTTTATTTTCGCTCTCATAAGAGCCCATGTTCAAATCTCAACAACATTCCTTTTGTAAACCCACTAACAAAAACTAAAGGACCGATTTAAATAGTTTTGATCTGAAATTGAAGATCCTGTCCTCCAGAGATTGGTACTTTTACTTTCACAAAACATGTTTTTCTCAGCCAAAAGTTACTTTTAATGTTCAACAAGTAAAAGAGATGCTCCTGTTTAACATTTTGATCAAATTTAGTTGAACTATTTACCAGAAATTGCAATTATATATGTGTTAATGGACTGCAGGACTTGTACTTCTAGGCCGAATATGAAATTTTTTTACTATGTTGTCTCTAACTTTTTGCGTATGTGTGAACTAATACATTACATTTTAAAAATGGAAGGAAACGTCGTTCCTATCTTGTGTGATAATTTTGTTTTCCCCAACCTACTTAGTAAAGTTCAATTTTACTCCTTGTAATGAAAGAGTATAGTGCTACTTTGTCTCCCGCGGAAAGAATCAGCTGATATTTCGCTGCAATAATTAATGCTGTAGCTATAAGGGAATCGGATCAACTATTTGATATTTAACTCCAGCTGCAATTAACGTTCCGAGTTTAGTTATTACGCGTTACGCAACCAAAATGGTCAGCGATTGTGAATGTGAATACTTATCAATACTTGTGGATTTTGCGGTGTGGGAAATATGTGGTGTATATCACAGGAGTAAAGTACAGTGTCTCTCTCGAAAAAATTGCCAACAATTTCCCTCAGGGAACAAAGTTGCATTTTACTCCCTTAATACACAAATAACTATTGTTTCAGGCAGTAGTCCCCGTATTTTTTGCTGCAAACAAATTTAGCATTAAATGCTAATGAGAGTTTCCATTCAAGTAGTTTTTTATTTTCATAATCAACCCCATGCCTTTATTTTTTCATGCCTTTCAAGTATGTTTACAGCTTCTTGGTGTAACTAACTGAACTTAGATCAAATCAATGGGAACTTTGAAGGCCTGTGGAATAGAACCCTTAGGTCGGATTAAAAGATGTCTGTCAAAAGAACCTTGTCCTGACATTAACGAACTCAACAACAAATAATTATTCAATTTGGTACACTAATTCTCAAGTTATGGCGTGACCAAGGGAAATAGGGATCCATTTTTATAAATTAAGATATATAAAAATGTTGGCCCTTGAAACAATGACTGGTGGGTTCTAAGAAGTGGGTCGAGAGTTTTAATCCTGATAGAGATTATGTAAGAGATTATAAGAGATTACATTTAACATTAGATAATATTTACTTTTCCTTTCTTTTTTAAAATAATAAAATTGTAGTAAGGCTAATGTTTTACACCAAAACCTCTGGACCAGAGTTTAAAATATTTAGACATTCAAAACCAATTGACTGATTTTAATCCGTATTGTTCATCAAGTTCTGTATTTATACGTATACATTTTTACAGCAATATTAAGCTACAATAAAATAACAATCCTGATGGGTCCTCCAGTGGGACCAAAGTGTAAATAACAACTTTTAAACCACGTGCTCTCACTGATTGGGGACCTTTATTGTCGTCCACATATTATATATTATCAAAATCTTCAGCTAATATTATTATGGGGGCCTAGATGATACAGCCCTCAGTGAGACTGAGGGGTGAGTACTTCATATGCACTTTGTCTGACTGACTGATTGACAGATTTCAGGTATCATTGTTCGTCATGTTCTGTACTTGTATGTCATTGTCAAGCTGCAGTTATAATGGGGGCTCATGAGGTATATTGTCAATTGAAACATTTTTGTTTGCATTGTTAACTGTGAGCTCAATCCTCATACGCGATATAAGAGCGTACTCCTAGTCTTAATTGTATGAGTATCGGGTTGTATTGATCAATAGTTTCCCAAAGTTAGTGAGGTTATAGTATATCCATTAAAGTTTTTTAAGTGGAAGGTGGTGAATCATAAAAAGTAAACTAACTTTATGCTGGGGTAAATATAAAAATGTAAAACATGTTCAATTAAATTGCAAGTTTGGTGCGTTTGAAGTATTGTCAAATTTTAAATATTCAAAAATCAACTGATCAAATGTCAATTTTATTTACTTGGTTTACAAAATTGCATGGTAATGACAGTGGATGTTTTGCATGATAAACCAGCTCAAAGTTTTTTAAGAAAGCTAACAATTAGTTTTACTTGATTCAAATACCAAAGAAAACCTAAATGTTTACATCTAATTGTGTATACCAAAAACCTGTCTTTCGTTACTAGCAATACTCAGCCTATTTGACCACCTACCACATAGGTAAGCTGTCAACGTAGAGTTTACGATTAAAATATATAACAAATTAGAACAAAATTTCTACAACGGTAAATATTTATATCCTTAGTAGAACCTGGAATGCGTCCTCAAAAGTTTTATTTTTGCATTCGGTCTCAAGTGTTTTGCATAGCACGATTAGTTTGTTTTTATTTAGGTTTGCACTCTCACTTTTAATAAGTTTGTTAAAATTTCAGTAGCTTTATATTCACATTCCGAATCTCATAAGTATAATTTATTCTGCAAAACTAGGTGTTTGGATATATAGAATGGTTAAGAAAATATGATAATTGCAGTGAAACAGCTGAATACGTTTCTTCAGGCGGTGTCACCAATATTTAGTCGTATAACACGACTATTTCATGGTAACGATATGTCTCGTCCAATACGTTTGCTCTGCAGGACAGTTATCAGAGCTGTAATTGGTTTTGCGTCTACTATTCTACTCAGCTTTGTCTGTTGATAAACCAACACTGAATCTCAGGTTTTAATCCCAGGTATCATGTGATTCAATCCACTGGCCTTTATTCATTTAAATATATTTCAGTTGATAATATATTATATTAGTAACATTAAATAAAAAGATGATATTTTTTGTTTTTTAGCAACGATAGATGATAATAGTATTTACCAAAGAGTATTCCCCGCCACTAAACCCGAAACATTTTGGCTAAAACAGAATTCACTTATACTATGAGTTTATTACGAGTAAGATATTTGTGGAAAAAAGGTACGAGTTGGGGTTTAGAAAATACAGGGTATCCCGTAACTGCCAATATTTTACACAGATATGGCCGTCATTTTGAAACGGATAAAGATAAGTGAATTCTGTTTTCGCAAAAATGTTTCTTTTAACGAGACCATTAAAATTATGTATGATTTTTCCTATGTTTACAACCGTTCTCCCGTTATACATGGTGGACTGGTGGTCTGACTCACCCTGTATTTTTAAATATATTAAATTCCAGAATATTATGCTTCCAAATCTTATAACGAAATCAGAAAATTTAAACAAAGTGCTCTAACTGTTTTTTAAAAGAACGGTGAAGTTTGATTTGAGCGAATTTCCCCTATAGGGAAGACGCTATTATACCGTAGGTGGCATGGTAAGAGTTAAGCCCGAGACCATGATAACTTTTTGTTTTGAGGTCCCCAGATGTCAAAAACACTATTCGTTCAAATTTATATATATATGTTTGTGTGTGTGTCAATTAACACGATAACTTGAGTAAAAAACGTCTGATCTTGATAAAATGTTACTCAAATATGTAAAGTGACATTCATGACTTTAAGCTCGAAAACCAGAAAAATCGGACCATGTGAGGGGGGGGGGGGGGGTTATGGGGGTTTACAATTTTCCAAAAAACAGTTTTTTGCATTTTTCACCCTAACATTTTTTAAAAACTTAATTTTGGTTTTGAACAGTTTATAGAGCTTAAAAAAACAAATAATATCGTGTTTTAAATCATTAACCTAGGTTAATTGGTTGTGGAGAAAATCCAAAAAACGTGGACATAAAACCTCGCATGTTAATCTTACGGGAAAAAGGATTTTAGCTTTTTCTCAGTTCATTTTAATGTAAACCTCACATTTACTTTTACTAATCAGTTCAGCTCTATAAAACAATTATTTTGGTGTTTAAATTGTGATTCTATGTCCAACCATTGCAGAGATATTCAAAGTATTAAACACAGTACGTTGTCCAATGTTATCTTTATGGAGAATAATTAAAATTATATATCTCGACTATTTATGAATGTATGTTGATGAAACTTGGCATGTGGCTTCACGTAGTACTGGTCCATTGATATTTGCACAACAAATTTTTTTTCCGATTTTCCCCGCAGCAGCAAACCTGCATACTCGGCCCCCATGTTATTCTTATGGAGGATAAGTAAAATGTAATGTCTCCCTTAATTATGACCATAAATGAATAACACTTGGTATGCAACTTCGATCGGTTAAGCTGTATTGATAATTGCATAAAAACACATATTTTGTATTCCTTATTGCAGCAAACCTGCGTACTCAGCTTTCAATTTTATTCTTATGGAGAATAAATAAAATGCTATAATATATCACTTATTTATTTGTGTATTTTTATGAAACTTGGTGAGTGGCTTTATGTGGTAGTGAGAAACATATACATGCATTGGAAATTCGCTGAGGACGTAGGTTTTCTGATACGGGAGTATTTACCATTACTGAGTTAAATTGTGGAAAATCAATTTAAGTTTAGATAGATATTAAGAAGTAAGTTTGTACCAAGGTAACAATAAAAAACTGTTCAATTACTAGAATTAACCATACTTGGTAGGGGTTCATAAAAGAATTGCGTAGTAAGATGGTTCCTCGTTACAATTTTTTAATATTAATCATCCATCATCTTTAAGCCATATTTTAATTTTCCATATGACATTTCGGTAAAAATAATCGAAAAATAGGCTATAAATATATATAATAATATATAAAGGTATATAAACATTTTGCCGATAGTAAGATAATACAGTTTATGAAAGTACATATAAGAAAATGTAGAATAACTAAAATACCCCCTTCACAGCAAACCTGCGTACTCAGCGAATTTCCAATGCATGCATATGTTTCTCACTACCACATTAAGGCCACTTAACAAGTTTCATAAAAATACATAATTAAATAAGTGATCTATAGCATTTTATTTATTCTCAATAAGAATAAAATTAGGGCTGAGTACGCAGGTTTGCTGCAAAAAGAAAGTGAAGAAATATTTGATTGTACAATTATCAATATAACTCAACCAGGTGAAGCTACATATTATGTTTTATTAATTTATGTTCATAATTAAGGGAGATATAAAACATTACTTATTCTAGCTGACATTACATTAGGGCTGAGCATGCAGCTTTGCTGCTACAGGGATAATCAACAAAAAATAAATGTTGTGTGCAAATTGAAATATACCAGTACTATGGCCACATACCAAATTTCATCAATTCATTCATAGATAATCGAGCTATCAAATTTTTTATTTTCCATAAGGATAACACTGGACATCGTACTGTATTTGTTTAGCACTTTGAATATCTCTGCAACAGATGGACGTAGAATCACAATTTAAACACCAAAATGATTGTTTTGTGGAGCTAAACTGATTGGTAAAAGCAAATGTGAGGTTTACATTAAAATGAATTGAGGAAAAGCAAAAACCTTTTTCATATAAGATTAACACGGGAGATTTTATTAGCAGGTTTTTTTGGATTTTCTCCGCAACCACTTAACGTAGGTTAACAATTCAAAATACGATATTATTTATATTTTTAAGTTCTATAACATGGTCAAAACCATAATTAAATGTTTTATAAATGTTAAGGTGAAAAATGCAAAAAAACTGATATTTGGAAAATTTAAAACTCCCATAAACCCCCCTTCCCATGGTCCAATTATTCTGGTTTTTGAACTTAAAGTCATAAATGTCATTTTACACATTTTAAGGCAAATTTAATCGAAATTGGTAGTTTTTTACTCAAGTTATCGCATTCATGGACACACACATGCTACATACACATGCTATATATATAAATTTGAACGATTAGTGTTTTTGGCATCTGGGGACCTCAAAACAAAAAGTTATCATGGTCTTGGGCTTAAGTCTACCATGAGACCTACGGTAATAGATTCTTCCCTATAGGGTAAATTCACTAAAAGATATTTTTAATATTTAGGTACCGGTAAATTGTTTACTTATTTGTAAGAAGATTAAAATTCACGGCGTACTCGTGTATTCCTAAAAGTAAATTATAACAAAGTAGCCTAAACGTATCTTGCTGCTATATAAATATTTCTACGGAACATCTGTAAAAGGAGTTTTCTAGCTTAATAAAGCACATTGTATTATTTCCGAATCATAAAACAGTATCAAGGAGACTTTATGTCACTCAAACATCACAAAGGTTAACCACGCTCTGACGAAAAATCGTTCTATTTGCAATAATTATGATATTTCACGGTACATTTTGTTTAGACAAACATATATAGTCTATAATGCATAAACAATTTTTGTAAGCTATATAATGTTTATAAAATAAAACCAATATTATAATATCTTTAAAGCATAGCAGAGAAGTTTTCTTATTACCACAGGAACATAGTTGGTAGTGAATCACTGCATTACTCATTGAACATATAACTAACCATAATTTTCAGAATCCACAAATGTGTTGTTTAAACAAAATCATCATCAAAATTTTTACATTTTTGAGTGAATGTAAAATATGAAAGTTAAGTTTTAAATGTAGTCAATTAATACGATATTAACGAAATCAAATTATGTGTAGGGATAACTTTTAACAGAGTGTCATTTTATGAGAACGTATTTCATATCTGTTTGGTTAATGTTGAGTGGTAATTGTATGCACAAGTGTATAATTATAACACTGTGCCTTAGACTGTGGATTTTGAAAACTCCTGGACCTATTGCGTATTTACATAAACGAGACACTCTGATGGCTGTCACATACGATTCAGCCTACCAACTCTAATATACGTTTCTAAGACATATTACAGAAACACTTTGCCGTAGTGATGTTTTCATTGGTATTGGAACCAAAATCATACATCTGATACACATTTTAATATAGTTATACATCTGACGTATCAAGTGCTCGATTACATAGAATACAATGCGCAAAAATTGCGTTGAAACCATGCTGTGTGGTCTCAGCCTCTCGGATTATTGGCCCGGAAATACACAACTAAAATGCATGCAGTCACCTGGAGTTTCAGTCAGTTTTATCGTTCAGGGAAACAATATTCATGAATGCAGTGCAGAGATTGCAACATGAAAATTTATTGAGAGGTTATTACGGTATTTACATTAGTAAGGTATTTTTATTTTCCTATACACAGTATATACAGTATGTACGGTTTTAGTGAAAACTTTAGTATTTGAGGTATTGGTGGGAATATTGGTTTTGGTGCTCCCTAAACCCAAAAAAGTGGTTGTTGAGGTGATGACATATTTTTGTATTGATGTTTACAGACCTGGAGGCTACAAAAATGGCCTGATTATGATAATGTTTTGTATGAAGCAAATAATCCACAGTGTCTCTAGGTGTATTTTGAAATTGTTAATTTCGAAGTATAATATTCTCTAAAAACCGCTTAAACATAACACATACCAATCATAAAGCAGCTCTAATGATTTTAATTCAAGTTTTGGGATTATAGTGCATCAGGTATAAATCATATAACCCGAATTCATAGTAAGATTCAGATTAAGAAATTATAGAGTTTCAAAGTCACAAAGCAAATAAATTAGTAATGTTGAATTATTATGCTAGTCTAATTAAGGAGAACAGTACAATGTTTTTTTCGTATAAATACACAATTTATTGTTTATCTCTTAATTTCATTGAAAACTGATCTATAAGTTAAGTGAACCGATGTATTATATTGACACCTAACCCTGGAGTGGAGAAGTGGGGCATTCCCCTTGTATAATCACTGTAGCAAATGACTTTGTAGTACCCTCAACAAAGGGATGTGAAAAGACATTTCTGAAAAAGGTATACTAGATTATCTACCACATTTTGAATTATATTTTTTATTTAAAAAAGTAATTTAATGATTAAAATATTAATACTAGAAAGAAAACATGTTTAAGTTAAAAAACACCGTATATATTATTAATTTAAATCCTTAATTTTGACTGCACACAATAATTGTAATAAGATAACTACTTCTATAGTATACAAGAGCTTATTATTGTAACAATTTTATTTTCAATATACTCCATATTAAAGCTTGTTTAAGAATACATTTATGAGTTATTGTAAAATTCTTTCCTTTCTGTTAATTTAACTTTTAAAAATAAATTGGAAACCTATAAGAGCTATATGCTTTACTACACATGTTTATAATTATTTAATATTACATTTATTTTAGACTAAAGATCTTTAAGAATTAAAAGGAAAGTAGCGACAAATAAATGTTAAAAAAAATTTCCAAAAGGAGTCACCTTTTAATTTTACATCATCACAGAGGCTTTTGATGCTCTTATGCAGGAACATGTTTGAATTATGTTTTATATGAAGATAAATTAAACTGTAGAAAGGAGCGTTAAGAGGGATTATATTAAAAGTGCAGAGCATTTTGCAAATATTAGTGTTTAAAAATGGTTCATGTTTTAAATAAAGTTGCGAGCTCTCGTACAAAAATACACCTTCGGCAGTACATACACTAAAATTGGAACGATACGTACAAATACAGCTTATTGGCCTGTTGGCTAAGATACAAATACTGCTAAAATTAAAAACTGTACATTGTTCCATATTATTCCTATGGAGAATAAGAAAAGGTTGAATCTAGCTTATTTATGAGCATATATTTGTACAATTTGGTATGTAACTTCATCTGGATGCTGTCTTCGTATTTGAAATTCTTATGGTCTATGCAAAATATCTGAAATGAAAGCAACTTTTTGTGATTCCGTTGTAGCAAACCTACATGTTCAGCCATAAGGTTATTCTTTTGAAAAATAAATAAAGTATTATACCTAAATTTTTTAAACATATTTTGATGAAACTTGGTAAGCGGCTTCATTTGGTAGTGAGGTACATAAATATATATTATACATTAGTTGAATATGCAGGTATCGTGCAATAGGGGTATCATTATAGTTAAATCCATATTTTTTGAGGATTTTAAAAAGTAAGTTCTTCGGATTTACCTCTAGATAACATTTTATTAAAAAGGTTTTGGTAACATATTCTAATTGTGAATTAAATGGCTCTTTTTGCGTTAAAAATACATAAAATAAGAAATCGTTTTATAAAACCAAACGATTAACACAGATTGTATCTTGCAACTTAGCTTGGTAAAATTGTTGCTTTATGAATGAAAGGAGCAGGATGATGAATACTATTTTTACTTTTGAAGAATATTAAATTGGATTTCTTTATGATAAATATGAAATTCGTTTCAGTGTAATTATTCGAGACTTCAAGTAAAATTTATGCTACCTCTCTTTATAAAATTTCAATGATATTAAAAATAGTTATATGCAGCTACCAAAATTAATTTAATACTTTAGAAACGGATCATAGAATAACAGTTTTCTTTGAAAGAATAATAAAGGAAATGAAAGCTGTAAAGGAGAGCTGTATAAGATGGAGAGCTGTATAAGATGGAGTTTTAAGTAGATGCAATTATTTGTCGTTATTACTTTGCAGAAACAATATCTACGCGGCAATACAATCTCAAAAAAGTGAATTAGGCCTTGAACCATCTTCTCAGCTCTCGCTTAGGCCATTACTCAACCAAAATTTTTATTAGATAGTAATTTGTATGATAACATTTTCTAAATATTTCTGTCTTAGTTTAACCTTGTCCTGCACATAATTAAAAATTTGTACAGCAAGTATAATGCAGCGTATATATATATTTATACGCATATTATTTTAAATAACATTAAATCATAAATTATAAAATTTAAATATAGTATTCCGGTAGCACATTTAAATATAGCTTTAATTGTGCTATATTTATTGTGCTATACGTAGATTCTACCTCACGATTTAATTATTTAAATTTGTAACATTAATGTTGAGAGCATTTCGATTAAACTGTTATCAAACATTAATAAGATATACTTTATCCAATTTTAACAATGTTTGACGTTGCATTCATGAATATGTTTTTGCTGAAGTATTACTAAATTTATGATACGTATAGTAGTTTACTGCATTAAGAATAAAATACATGTCAAATAGTAATGTATATGCCTTAAATAAGTATGAAATCTTCAACTATTAAAGTGTCCATTTCGACTTTTCTAGAATTGCTTTGTGTGATTAAACGGTGCCTTACGAAAGTAAATTTGCTATTATTATTGAAGATATGAAACTTGTGCCGGATAGCATCTTTTTAAAATCCCGTATACCCCTTTTATAACTCTTCACATCCTCTTAGCACTTGTTGACCCACTTTATTATTTATTTTGACAACACTTGTCTACTACTCTTGTGACGAGGTTATTAAAAAGATCATGTAACTCAAACCATAATTATTCGCTTTCGTGCAGTAAAATATATTTTAAATAATAACTATTAATGTTATTAAAGGGTCGTAATCTATATACATAAAATTAGAGTTTTGTCTGTACATTGCTTGGAATTATGAAATTTTTGCATATTTTTACGTTTTATACCATAGGAAAGCAGAAATGCGTCTTATCTCAATTTCTGTCTGCCCGTCTGTTTGTCTGTATGTCGGTGACGCTCAAGGACGGGTTTTTGTTCGCTTTTTACGGGAAAACGGGTGCACTGAAATAAATTAAACTTTGTTTCTTTGTTCTATACATGCGTGAGAAGGTTTTAGGCCACTTTAAACTTGCATACGCCTTTTGAAAAAATAATGGTGGCCGCTCAAAAACGTGATTTCGTGCGATTTTGTACACGTTTTGTTCGCTTTTCACAGGGAAAAGGGTACACTGATTTCGATGAAACTTTTTTTATGTTCTATATGTGCATTAGAAGGGTTTAGATTAATTTGATTTTTGGAAATCACCTTAGGACTCTGCCCTATGCGGTTTTAAAGATCCTGTGTTATTCTTATGGACAAAGTATTTATTGAACCAGATGATGACTTAATATCTATAACTTAAAATATTGTAAACAGCTGTTTATCATTATGGAAATAAAAAACTGCTTGAATGGCAACTCAAACTCTTTTTTCGATAGGGGAGAGTAGGATTTATTGGGGAACTCTGCGCGCTCCCCCCGATCGTAATAACCCCCTAGATTTTTGATTTTAGTAGTGGTGAAACCAGAAAGAGGGGCCGTAATCGGCGTTTTTTTCCCATGTTATTCTTATGGGGAGCCGTTTTTGCACCGACGCCAGCTCCCGCCTATAGAGCTCCCGCGCGTTGGCCAATACTAATGTCCAACCCCTGCCTATATTAAATATATTGTCCCCATCCCCATCCCTCCTCTATATTTTTTAAAATTAATTTTCAAATTCAGGCTAAAAAACTATCTTTGGTGTTTACTGTCCGATTTGTCTGCAATTTGGATATGTTATTGTCCTAGGCAAGTGTTTTAATAAATTTCACTTACATTTCCCAAATTCACTATAACGGTCAAATTAAAAAATAATTTTGAAAATACTGTATTGCCAATTGCCAACTTCTTTATTTACTGCCCGATTTGTCTGCAATTTGGATATGTTATTGTCCTAGGCAAGTGTTTTAATAAATTTCACTTACATTTCCCAAATTCACTATTACAGTCAAATTAAAAATATTTTGGAAAAATACTGCCAACTGCCAACTTCTTTATTTACTGTCCGATTTGTTTAAAATTTAGATATGTTATTGTTATAGGCAAGTGTTTTAATAAATTCCACCTACATATCCCAAATTCACTATTACGGTCAAATTAAAAAATATTTTTGAAAAATACTGCCAATTGCCAACTTCTTTATTTACTGTCCGATTTCTTTAAAATTTGGATATGTGATTGTTCTAGGCAAGTGTTTTAATAAATTCCACTTACATTTCCCAAATTCACTATTACGGTCAAATTAAAAAATATTTTTTGAAAATACTGCCAATTGCCACCTTCTTTATTTACTGTCCGATTTGTTTAAAATTTAGATATGTTATTGTTGTAGGCAAGTGTTTTAATAAATTCCACCTACATATCCCAAATTCACTATTACAGTCAAATTAAAAAATATTTTTGAAAAATACTGCCAATTGCCAACTTCTTTATTTACTGTCCGATTTGTCTAAAATTTGGATATGTTATTGTCCTAGGCTAGTGTTTTAATAAATTCCACCTACATATCCCAAATTCACTATTACGGTCAAATTAGAAAATATTTTTTTGAAAAATAGTGCCAATTGCCAACTTCTTTATTAACTGTCCGATTTGTCTTCAATTTGGATATGTTATTGTCCTAGGCAAGTGTTTTAATAAATTTCACTTACATATCCCAAATTCACTATTACGGTCAAATTAAAAAATATTTTTGAAAAATACTGCCAATTGCCAACTTCTTTATTTACTGTCTGATTTGTCTTCAATTTGGATATGTTATTGTCCTAGGCAAGTCTTTTAATAAATTCCACTTACATATCCCAAAATTCACTATTACGGTCAAATTAAAAAATATTTTTGAAAAATACTGCCAATTGCCAACTTCTTTATTTACTGTCCGATTTGTTTAAAACTTGGATATGTTATTGTCGTAGGCAAGTGTTTTAATAAATTACACTTACATTTCCCAAATTCACTATTACAGTCAAATTAAAAATTATTTTTGAAAAATACTGCCAATTGCCAACTTCTTTATTTACTGTCCGATTTGTTTAAAATTTGGATATGTTATTGTTGTAGGCTAGTGTATATGCACCATCCACATTTTACAAATATTGCGGTTACATTTTAAAAAAATTTGGAAAAATACTGCCAATTGGCAACTTCTTTATTTATGGTCTGATTTGTTTAAAATTTATATATGTCATTATTCTAGGCTAGCGTATATGTACCATCCACATTTGACAAATTAACTATAACGGTCAAATTTAAAAAATATTTTGAAAAATATACAATTTCAAACTTCTTTATTTACTGTCTGATTTATTTTCGGATATGTTATAGCTCTTATATAGGCAACAAGACCACACTACCACACGTTCCATTACCCATTTGTCTTTTTTGTTTGTTTATTTTGCTGTAATCCCAAAACTGACTGTTTATTGTCCGATTTGCCTACACTTTGGATATTGTCCTAAGCATTTATTGTCTGATTTATTTTTGGATATGTTATAGCCCCCAACTATTATATCTAAAATTACAATATTATTTCCACCTATAATACAGTTGATGTGTTGTTTGTTTTGCCGCAACCTAAAAACTAACATTGGTATTTGTGTTTTTACAAAACTATATTTTGCGGTTGGATTAAAAAAAAATAAATGCAAGCTTATTATATTTGCCACACGCTTATTATATACATCCAGCTGTTATATTTGCCACATTTCCAATATTGTTGTGACCCTCTCAACTACCTCTCATTGTAATATAATAAGTAATATATATCCACAAAATATTTATGGAACTGCCTAAATTTTGGATATGTTTTAAGCCAATGCGATAGCAAAAAATAAATTTTTAAAACCCAAAACAACTAAACACAAAACACTAATCTCTTTGTGCTTGTTTGGAGTAGTCTTTATTTTATCCAACTTAATTTTAATTTTGTAGTTAAAACCAAACTTCCCACATTCTAGCTCCCTTTCCAGCCGGTGGTTGGAGACATAAAGGTTACGAATATTTTCAAACAATATATCTTTTTCTACCCCTATGTTGGACTTGTTTAATAGCGCACCATATTCCAAATCCTCCAGTCTACTACATTCTTTAAATTTAACATTGCCTTTAATATCTTGCATCTCTATGTCTTCTTGTCCAACATCGTTACGGAAACTTAGGTTTTCTATTTTTAGAATTGCCATAAAATGTTGCGGTTCCGTTAGTGTTAAAGCTTGCAAGTGGCTCGTTGGTAGGTAGATAAATAATGTCCAAATCACCACTGTATGGCAACACGCCTTGCCTATTCTTATTTATCTCTATAAATACAGTTTTACAGACACCTTTAACATAGTATACACCCCTCCATCCTTTTCTGCCAACACTCCCACAAACTTGTTGTTTACTACAAACGCATACACATAATGCTCTAGATCCTCGTCGCAGGAAGTAATCTTTTAATTTATCCTCTCTTTCCCTTCTTTCTTTAGCCAACCGTGCTTTGTATTCCTCTGCAACAATATTTTCCACATATTCCAATGTCTTCTAATTCCGATTTCCTCTCTAAGAAAGGCTTGGAAAGTGGCTCTATTTCTTTAATAGTGTATGGGTACAGTTTATTGGTCCGGCCTCTTAAAACGTAGGGAGTAAGGTTAGGACTTTCCACTAAGCCTAATTCTTCTAAATTGATGGAGAAAGGTGTATTTGATGTGCCCCCAGATTTGATGTAACACCTATGCTTTACACTTATGGCATCCTCCTCTATTACCTCTACATAGTTGGTAAACAGTTAAAGGTAAATGCAGATAGAGCATACTTTATTAACTTTTCCCTTTGTGTACTATCTTTTGGCAGTTTTAGTTGTACTCCAGTTATCTTCCCCCAATATGCGTCGTTAAACACTAAACAACAACTGTTTTGTAATTGATTGGCAACTTTCACCCACATCTTATGCAGAGGCACAGAATGGAGCATTTTGAAAGTACCGTTTGTTGTCTTCTATTAGACTTAAACAATCTCTTAAAGGTTCAAACCCTTTACCAAAACCTCTACAATAGATTGTTGCCTCTAACCTTGCCATTCTCTCTAGCTAGTTTAGACGAGAACGTTTCTTTTAGGTTTACAAAGTTTATTATATGGTTTCCTATACTTTTAATTACTCAAGGCTTGTAATCTGGCATATAAATTTATTATATATTTTTACCCTGCTATTTACATTAAACCATGTTAAACAGTCTTTACTAACATTATCTACAATAACATTATGGGGGTCCACTCGCCCCCCTGGTAGCAAAAGTTTTCTGTAAGATATTGGCACATTTCCTCTTTATTAAATATTCCAACCAAATCTAGTGTTATATCGAAATCCATAAGATAGTACATTTCTTTTTCCAGATCTTGCAGTATCTTTGGAAGGTCTTCCAACAAATCCTTAATTTTAACATTTGCAAGCTCTATTTTATAGGGAATTGCTATAGGATCACAATCCGTAACATTGGTTATCTTAACTAACATTATGTTATCACAAAACGCATCCGTTATAGATGTTAGGTTATTTAATTTTGGTTCACCCTCACAATAGTTTATATTACCTATGTCTGTAAGAAGGTTATTATTACGTAGATTTTCTAATAAAAACCATATACCGAATCTTTCGTTAGTAGGTTTAATACAATTCCCCAATAAATGGCTAACAGAGTACATTTCTTTTATACAAAAGTAGCGGAAACATGTAAACAGGACAGATTACACCATAGGCATATAGAGGTTGTAAATATATGGATATTGTATATAAACACAGGCGAGCAGTAAGTGTAACATGTAAGTGGACACCCACATGCAAATATGGAATACCCACTATTAATATAATTCCAAATTCGACTAAATAAGTTTATAGTCTCAATATAATTAACATATTAACTAACGGCGCCATCCCGCATTAGTACCCAAATTGTCGAAATTCTATAATTCTATTCTTAGTCCTTGTATTAGGTTTTGTACTATTAAACCCAACACCCCGTGCAGCAGAGTAATATATGTATTTAATACAGATACGCTCATTCTACAAGACCCACACATCTGTTGTATAAGCAGCAGAATAGACGTCTCATTGTGTTGTTGTAAAGTAAAACATAAATTGTGCTGGATACAACCGGCCAGATATTAGACAGGAAATGTGTTGGAAGTGTATTGCCAAAGACAAACACCACATAGTGCAACATGTAATCAATCCATTACTATTTAGACAGTATTGGTACAACATCCGATATATTAGCCAAACCCACAATCAAACTTGGAAAACAAACAGTAAAAGATAAATATTATAGTAACAGAAATAGTAAGAGTATAAGGACACAGTAATATTTAAAGTTTATAAAACAACACAAATGCAGAGACACAATAACACACTCCAACACATTTGGACACAGGCACAGATACTGGTTTACATCCATTTAACACAACTTTACACGTTCTGTCAACCGACACAAAAATAGTTTGTAAATTGTGTAAGAAATATATGTAATATAAACAAATTTAACACAATCATAACATTGTCCACAATGTTATGATTGTGTTAAATTTGTTTATATTACATATATTTCTTACACAATTTACAAACTATTTTTGTGTCGGTTGACAGAACGTGTAAAGTTGTGTTAAATGGATGTAAACCAGTATCTGTGCCTGTGTCCAAATGTGTTGGAGTGTGTTATTGTGTCTCTGCATTTGTGTTTTTTTATAAACTTTAAATATTACTGTGTCCTTATACTCTTACTATTTCTGTTACTATAATATTTATCTTTTACTGTTTGTTTTCCAAGTTTGATTGTGGGTTTGGCTAATATATCGGATGTTGTACCAATACTGTCTAAATAGTAATGGATTGATTACATGTTGCACTATGTGGTGTTTGTCTTTGGCAATACACTTCCAACACATTTCCTGTCTAATATCTGGCCGGTTGTATCCAGCACAATTTATGTTTTACTTTACAACAACACAATGAGACGTCTATTCTGCTGCTTATACAACAGATGTGTGGGTCTTGTAGAATGAGCGTATCTGTATTAAATACATATATTACTCTGCTGCACGGGGTGTTGGGTTTAATAGTACAAAACCTAATACAAGGACTAAGAATAGAATTATAGAATTTCGACAATTTGGGTACTAATGCGGGATGGCGCAGTTAGTTAATATGTTAATTATATTGAGACTATAAACTTATTTAGTCGAATTTGGAATTATATTAATAGTGGGTATTCCATATTTGCATTTGGGTGTCCACTTACATGTTACACTTACTGCTCGCCTGTGTTTATATACAATATCCATATATTTACAACCTCTATATGCCTATGGTGTAATCTGTCCTGTTTACATGTTTCCGCTACTTTTGTATAAAAGAAATGTACTCTGTTAGCCATTTATTGGGGAATTGTATTAAACCTACTAACGAAAGATTCGGTATATGGTTTTTATTAGAAAATCTACGTAATAATAACCTTCTTACAGACATAGGTAATATAAACTATTGTGAGGGTGAACCAAAATTAAATAACCTAACATCTATAACGGATGCGTTTTGTGATAACATAATGTTAGTTAAGATAACCAATGTTACGGATTGTGATCCTATAGCAATTCCCTATAAAATAGAGCTTGCAAATGTTAAAATTAAGGATTTGTTGGAAGACCTTCCAAAGATACTGCAAGATCTGGAAAAAGAAATGTACTATCTTATGGATTTCGATATAACACTAGATTTGGTTGGAATATTTAATAAAGAGGAAATGTGCCAATATCTTACAGAAAACTTTTGCTACCAGGGGGGCGAGTGGACCCCCATAATGTTATTGTAGATAATGTTAGTAAAGACTGTTTAACATGGTTTAATGTAAATAGCAGGGTAAAAATATATAATAAATTTATATGCCAGATTACAAGCCTTGAGTAATTAAAAGTATAGGAAACCATATAATAAACTTTGTAAACCTAAAAGAAACGTTCTCGTCTAAACTAGCTAGAGAGAATGGCAAGGTTAGAGGCAACAATCTATTGTAGAGGTTTTGGTAAAGGGTTTGAACCTTTAAGAGATTGTTTAAGTCTAATAGAAGACAACAAACGGTACTTTCAAAATGCTCCATTCTGTGCCTCTGCATAAGATGTGGGTGAAAGTTGCCAATCAATTACAAAACAGTTGTTGTTTAGTGTTTAACGACGCATATTGGGGGAAGATAACTGGAGTACAACTAAAACTGCCAAAAGATAGTACACAAAGGGAAAAGTTAATAAAGTATGCTCTATCTGCATTTACCTTTAACTGTTTACCAACTATGTAGAGGTAATAGAGGAGGATGCCATAAGTGTAAAGCATAGGTGTTACATCAAATCTGGGGGCACATCAAATACACCTTTCTCCATCAATTTAGAAGAATTAGGCTTAGTGGAAAGTCCTAACCTTACTCCCTACGTTTTAAGAGGCCGGACCAATAAACTGTACCCATACACTATTAAAGAAATAGAGCCACTTTCCAAGCCTTTCTTAGAGAGGAAATCGGAATTAGAAGACATTGGAATATGTGGAAAATATTGTTGCAGAGGAATACAAAGCACGGTTGGCTAAAGAAAGAAGGGAAAGAGAGGATAAATTAAAAGATTACTTCCTGCGACGAGGATCTAGAGCATTATGTGTATGCGTTTGTAGTAAACAACAAGTTTGTGGGAGTGTTGGCAGAAAAGGATGGAGGGGTGTATACTATGTTAAAGGTGTCTGTAAAACTGTATTTATAGAGATAAATAAGAATAGGCAAGGCGTGTTGCCATACAGTGGTGATTTGGACATTATTTATCTACCTACCAACGAGCCACTTGCAAGCTTTAACACTAACGGAACCGCAACATTTTATGGCAATTCTAAAAATAGAAAACCTAAGTTTCCGTAACGATGTTGGACAAGAAGACATAGAGATGCAAGATATTAAAGGCAATGTTAAATTTAAAGAATGTAGTAGACTGGAGGATTTGGAATATGGTGCGCTATTAAACAAGTCCAACATAGGGGTAGAAAAAGATATATTGTTTGAAAATATTCGTAACCTTTATGTCTCCAACCACCGGCTGGAAAGGGAGCTAGAATGTGGGAAGTTTGGTTTTAACTACAAAATTAAAATTAAGTTGGATAAAATAAAGACTACTCCAAACAAGCACAAAGAGATTAGTGTTTTGTGTTTAGTTGTTTTGGGTTTTAAAAATTTATTTTTTGCTATCGCATTGGCTTAAAACATATCCAAAATTTAGGCAGTTCCATAAATATTTTGTGGATATATATTACTTATTATATTACAATGAGAGGTAGTTGAGAGGGTCACAACAATATTGGAAATGTGGCAAATATAACAGCTGGATGTATATAATAAGCGTGTGGCAAATATAATAAGCTTGCATTTATTTTTTTTTAATCCAACCGCAAAATATAGTTTTGTAAAAACACAAATACCAATGTTAGTTTTTAGGTTGCGGCAAAACAAACAACACATCAACTGTATTATAGGTGGAAATAATATTGTAATTTTAGATATAATAGTTGGGGGCTATAACATATCCAAAAATAAATCAGACAATAAATGCTTAGGACAATATCCAAAGTGTAGGCAAATCGGACAATAAACAGTCAGTTTTGGGATTACAGCAAAATAAACAAACAAAAAAGACAAATGGGTAATGGAACGTGTGGTAGTGTGGTCTTGTTGCCTATATAAGAGCTATAACATATCCGAAAATAAATCAGACAGTAAATAAAGAAGTTTGAAATTGTATATTTTTCAAAATATTTTTTAAATTTGACCGTTATAGTTAATTTGTCAAATGTGGATGGTACATATACGCTAGCCTAGAATAATGACATATATAAATTTTAAACAAATCAGACCATAAATAAAGAAGTTGCCAATTGGCAGTATTTTTCCAAATTTTTTTAAAATGTAACCGCAATATTTGTAAAATGTGGATGGTGCATATACACTAGCCTACAACAATAACATATCCAAATTTTAAACAAATCGGACAGTAAATAAAGAAGTTGGCAATTGGCAGTATTTTTCAAAAATAATTTTTAATTTGACTGTAATAGTGAATTTGGGAAATGTAAGTGTAATTTATTAAAACACTTGCCTACGACAATAACATATCCAAGTTTTAAACAAATCGGACAGTAAATAAAGAAGTTGGCAATTGGCAGTATTTTTCAAAAATATTTTTTAATTTGACCGTAATAGTGAATTTTGGGATATGTAAGTGGAATTTATTAAAAGACTTGCCTAGGACAATAACATATCCAAATTGAAGACAAATCAGACAGTAAATAAAGAAGTTGGCAATTGGCAGTATTTTTCAAAAATATTTTTTAATTTGACCGTAATAGTGAATTTGGGATATGTAAGTGAAATTTATTAAAACACTTGCCTAGGACAATAACATATCCAAATTGAAGACAAATCGGACAGTTAATAAAGAAGTTGGCAATTGGCACTATTTTTCAAAAAAATATTTTCTAATTTGACCGTAATAGTGAATTTGGGATATGTAGGTGGAATTTATTAAAACACTAGCCTAGGACAATAACATATCCAAATTTTAGACAAATCGGACAGTAAATAAAGAAGTTGGCAATTGGCAGTATTTTTCAAAAATATTTTTTAATTTGACTGTAATAGTGAATTTGGGATATGTAGGTGGAATTTATTAAAACACTTGCCTACAACAATAACATATCTAAATTTTAAACAAATCGGACAGTAAATAAAGAAGGTGGCAATTGGCAGTATTTTCAAAAAATATTTTTTAATTTGACCGTAATAGTGAATTTGGGAAATGTAAGTGGAATTTATTAAAACACTTGCCTAGAACAATCACATATCCAAATTTTAAAGAAATCGGACAGTAAATAAAGAAGTTGGCAATTGGCAGTATTTTTCAAAAATATTTTTTAATTTGACCGTAATAGTGAATTTGGGATATGTAGGTGGAATTTATTAAAACACTTGCCTATAACAATAACATATCTAAATTTTAAACAAATCGGACAGTAAATAAAGAAGTTGGCAGTTGGCAGTATTTTTCCAAAATATTTTTAATTTGACTGTAATAGTGAATTTGGGAAATGTAAGTGAAATTTATTAAAACACTTGCCTAGGACAATAACATATCCAAATTGCAGACAAATCGGGCAGTAAATAAAGAAGTTGGCAATTGGCACTACAGTATTTTCAAAAAATATTTTTTAATTTGACCGTTATAGTGAATTTGGGAAATGTAAGTGTAATTTATTAAAACACTTGCCTAGGACAATAACATATCCAAATTGCAGACAAATCGGACAGTAAACACCAAAGATAGTTTTTTAGCCTGAATTTGAAAATTAATTTTTAAAAATATAGAGGGGGGATGGGGATGGGGACAATATATTTAATATAGGCAAGGGTTGGACGTTAGTATAGGCTAAGGCGCGGGAGCTCTATAGGCGGGAGCTGGCGTCGGTGCAAAAACGGCTCCCCATAAGAATAACATGGGAAAAAAGCGCCGATTACGGCCCCTCTTTCTGGTTTCACCACTACTGATTTTTTCTCCCACCTTCGATTTTATTATTTTAAATTTATGTCCCTCCCATTTTAAATTTTTGCCCCCCCGATTTTATATTTTTTGCCCCCCCCCCGAATTTTATATTTTGCCCCCCCCCGATTTTTATTTTTGCGCCCCTCCCCGATTTTATATTTTGCTCCCCTCGATTTTATATTTTTGCACCCCTAACCCCCTCCCCGATATTTTTTTATTATTTTTTTTATTTGAGGCACCACGTGCCAGTATTACAGTTCCAGGAATTCTCGCCGACCTGAGCACACGAGTCACTTCCTCCACCACCTTCCCCTACCACATTCTCCCACCACCACTCCATCAACATTCTACCATAACAGCTTATATCTAAACATACTTGAAAGGCAAAAATGTATGTTCATTATGTAAATAAAAACCCTACTTGAATGGTGGCAACTGTCATAATTTGACATAAAACAAACACAATGCCTCTTCTGCGGCAGCAACGCGCCGGGTACCAGATATACCTTTATATAGTTATTTCTAAAAGCGAATCCAAAGTGTTACGTGTACCGATTTGTAGTCGCAAAAACCACACGCCATTCTCTACCCGACAGAATTCCTCGACTTAGCAACAGTACTCGAACTGTGTGTCAGTATATTTCGTTAACTTTGATTTAACTGTACAATAAACGTGTAAAATGTAGTTTTAATATTGTAAAGTTATGTGGGTTGTTATTTTGTTTAGTTAATCTACAATTTATATAAAACCCGTACGAAGGACGGTTATACAGCTAGTCTTTTTTATATTTTGCGTCATAATAGTTTAGTGTACACTACTTATCCTACATAGATAATACGGATCTTCAATAACCGTTGACCTGGTTCTAAACAAGCCAATATTTTTGGAGTAAGAGTACGTTAGAGTGAATTTGTTTTTAAGGACAAACTGCGATACATTACAGATATTATTGCGTTGTTGTGTTTGTATTTCACAGAATTTGATAAACTAAATGTATAAAATGTTTACTATGTCCAATATTATTTAATTAAATACAATAATAAGTGCAAGAAATTACTTTCGAAATTAAAACTTTGCTGATTATGTTGTACAAATAAAATTATATTTTTTATTCAAATTTTTGAAAATATGTTACAAACTATTCTTATTATTAATAAAATATAAATCCATTTCAGTATATTCGTACGGTAATTAAGTAAAAAAATCTCAACCAAGCTAAGCTCTAATGAGGGAAGTAGATTTGGTTGAAATGTACCGGTTCTCAAATAAAAGGTTAATTGTACTTCTATGATGAAAATTTGCTTGCCTAGTTATAGTTACAAATGTAGAACATTAATTCCAGAAGGAGGAATTGCACCTTCCTTCGACTAGGTCACGACAACTAGAAGTATAACTTTACAAATCTAGTTTAACTGTGATGATGAGATATTTAGAGCATCTCTTTACTTTGAGATATGTACCACTAGTATGAGTCTACTGGGTTATATAAATTTAGCTCGGTGCGGAAAACAATAACTCAAAAGTATTGAGTCCAATGCCCTTATACCAAGTACCCGTCAGTTTTGGAATAGTGATCCCAATATGTGAAAGGTGAAACATATAACTAGCGGTGTTGTTTAGTACAACACGCGTTGTATGATAATACCAAGAAGGTTTATGATATTTACAAGAAGAGATTTGGGTTAAAATCATTTATTTTGTGTTTTTATTTAAAAATAAATATTAAAGATCTAGATAAGATTAAACCATATACAATATTTTATCAATAAATGCAAGATATTTTGATATATCAAGTTCATAAATGTATGAATCATAAAATTATACTTTATCTGCATAAGAATAACATTAAAAAACTTAATCTGTTACCATTTTTGATATTTCCAACTAGGGTAGATCAACTATTTAAAATACCAAATTGTTGGTTTCTATATGCTGAATACAATGGTGAAGTCAGAATGTAAAGATAAACAAATACGTAAAAACCATTTAGGGGAAACAACCCTCCCCCATTTAGATTGATTAGTCTGTTACCTTACATGATTCCCCTCAATATCATAAAGATCGGACCTTTATCACAAAAGATGTTGTGTCCAACGACATATATATATATATATATATATAAGTCTATACTGTACATGTCCGAAATCGGACATCTGCCAAATACGGCAATAGCTTCTTCCGTATAGGGGAAATTAGAAAAAACGTGGAAGAATTGTGATATATATATAGGGACTTGTAGTTAAATATGGGACCTCAAAACGAAAAATAATCATGGAAAACGGGCCCAGGTCTTGCCATGCAATTTAACATTTAATTGATTGATTACAATTTTAAAAATTGTTCTTTATCTTTTTGTTGTATTTGATTTAGTTTAAGTTATTTTATGTAAAAAGATAACGTAGGATTGTTACATTGGATATGCCAAATATACAATTCAATTAACTACTGATCTTCCATAAGATTAAAATTGACCCTTTGCCAGCCTGTGGGTCATTTAAGTACTGCACAGAAACAAACAAAACACGACAATACCTTTCAAAATGTAAGCGTGAATTTCTCCTACGATACATACAAATACCCCCGTAGCAGCAAACCTGCATAATCAGAGAATTTCCAATGCATATTAATTTATCTTAATACCACATAAAGCCACATACCAAGTTTCATCAATATACATTCATAAATAAACGATTTATGACATTTTAATTTTTCTCCATAAGAATAACATAACGGCTGAGTATGCAGGTTCGCTGAAATAAGGAAAACTAAAAATGGGATTTTATACAAATATCAATATAACTCAATTAGGTAAAGCCACGTACCAAGTTCTATTAATTTATGTTCATAATTAAAGGAGATAACACGTTAATTATTCTCCATAAGAATAACATGGGGCTGAGTATGCAGGTTTGCTGCTACGGGAACTATCGGGCAAAAAGTGGGTTTTTGTGCAAATATCAATAGACCACAATGAAATGAAGCAATATACCAAGTTTCGTCAGGATAAGTTGATAAATAAGCGAGATATACAATTTTTATTATCCTCCATAAAAATTACATTGGACAACGTACTGTGTTTAGCACTTTCAATATCTCAGTAACCAATTGACGTAGAGCAATGATTAAAACATCAAATTGTGCGTCTTTTTAAGCTTATTGAAATGGGAAAAAATAAAATTTTTTTTTCAAAAATGTCATGTAAAAAACTCAAAAAACCCATTTTTGGGGTACAAAATCCCCCCAAAATACCTCTTCGGATAAGTCGATCCGTCTGGTTTTCGAACTTAAAGTCATAAATGGCACTTTACACGTTTGTACCAAATTTCATCAAAATCTGACCTTTTTTACGAGAGTTATCGCACCCACGGACACACACATATATATATATATATATATATACAGTTTCGAACGAATGGTGTTTTTGGGGTCTGGGGACCTCAAAACGAAAAGTTATCATGGTCCCGGGCCTAGGTCTTACCATGCCGACTACGGTAATAGCTTCTTCCCTATAGGGGAAATTCGCTAAAAGGATGGACAGTTTTGTACTTGCCTATTAATATAATGAGTGTAATTAATATTAAAAACCAGCGGTTAGTTCTAATAGTACAAGTACGGTACTAGAAATGCACAGAGTTTGATTTGCATTACCTTGTAGGGTATAGAATTAAAGAAAATTAAGAGTTTCTTTTTCAAGCAAATAAATTTATTTAAACTATAACATTTATTTTGAATTAATGTAATCTCTTGCTATAGTTTAGAGTGTTTTCATCATACAAATAAATATTACATAACACCAGTAAACTGTAAGAATAAGTGTTTATTAGTGAATTTCCTATGGAAAGTGAACTATTAGCATGACCCGCACGGTGAAACTTAAGCCCGGGACCACCGTAGAAGTTCCTAACGTGACCACCTGAACACGTTTTGGGGGGTCATTCAAAATTATATATATATATATGTGTTTGCACTCTAGCGGTCGCAATTTTTTTCCGATTTACTTCAAATTTGGTAGGGACGTTCCTTTCTGTAATCAGTTGGACAAGTTCGTTGGGCAAAACAATCGGAAAACTCTAAACCCCTTTTTTGGGGGATTAATCTTTCAAATTTCGAGTTTTTGGGCCCAAAAATGGTCATAAAAGCCCCAGATGTAAAATAAATGCATGTAAAAGATGGGAATTAGAGAGGCGAAAGTTTTAAGCCCTCTCTCGTCATTCTAGCATAAATATTTACCGAGTTATTAAAGAAAATGTGTATTGACTATACACAGTACGTTGTCTTATGAGGGTTTTACACGAGAAAAGCCTGTTATTCCTTTGTTAGAGTACTTTTATCATCCCCAGCAACCTCACACCTACTTTCAAGCCTGTCTGGACCTTCTCCTAACCTTATATTGTGCAAAATTGTATTCCCAGCTTTGGAAGTAAATGAAACCAGGAGTATCAGAACAGCCAAAAAATCAATGTTTTCAGATTTCAATAAAAATTTCAATAAAAATTGAGTTTTAAAAGTTTTTATTTGGAAATTCACTTCCCTCACGTCAGCGTGCTGCGTGCGAACTCGTTATGACATGTACGCGTTTGGCCTATAATATTACAAAATGGAGTTTATTTTGACAAGCTTTTATATTTGTGTTCCTGTATTTATTACGTATTCTATTTATTTGGTAATTTTTGTTCTACCTTATTTATTTTAAAATTCAGACTTAGATTTTAATGAGTTTTTTTTACATGTTGTTCAGATCCATATTTATGCTTTTATTACTAAACGAGGCGTCGGGATTAAAGAGCTGAACCTTAGAATGAGAACTTATCAAGGGAACTGCCAACAGTGATTTCCGTCGTTTTATTATTCACCATTTTATCAACTGCATTTTATGTGAAATAAAACTCAGCTCCAATTATAAAAAAAATCGTTTTTTAAAGTATTTTACATACAACAAATCAGTAATTTTAACAGTTATAAAAGAGATAAATATAAAACAGAAGTGGAGGCAATAGATGGTTGAAATGAAGTTTTGACACTGCGCCCCTTTGTTTGTTGGTCCGGAAATTTTAAATCAAGCAGACATATGTGGTCACTTCACCGTTCAACTACGATTGATTCTACCTGGTGTCGACTTTTTCATGTCGTATATATTTTTCTTTTTTCAATATTGCCATATAAATTAAAATAAACAGTTGCTCACACCAAACCCGTAGTCTAAATGTTTAGTATATTATTATTCGTTAATACACAACAGCGTACATTAACGGAGTATTGACTTGTACTTCCTCCTCGCTCTTCTTTAAAGACAAATCTTGAAAGATCTGGTCACCTATCTTAAATAAAATCTTAAAATCCTAAAGAAACGTTTTCTGGCTCGTAATTGTATTTCATTTGATAGTTTATAACCAGCAAGTATTGAATTTAAAGTTCTTATAACTTGTTTATATCTAGAACTATATATTTATAATTAAAATAAAATGCTGCTAATAAATAAATAAGGTCATAGATTTTCTGTGATGAGTTGTTTATCTCATAAAAGTTTGCTCTAAATCTCATTTTTGTCTAATATTACGTCTTCTCCAATTCTTTCGCATGAATTATAAAAAATACAACAGGTTTTTTAGATTAAATCCATATTTTTATGAAATATTCCACGAAAGGGAAGAAAATAATACTCGTGTTTTTACAATTGGGGCTGGGACAAAACCGTTGACCTTAGCGTTATGTTGTGAAAACCTCTGATGTACAATATTGGTTGAAAAGAATTGTTTTTGATGTAGAAACAGCGATATAATTTAATTTAACAAAAGTTTTTGTTATTTTTTGCATAACCTTTAGGATAGCTAAAGTTATGTGCAAAATAAAACCAGGTAGACTTAAACAATTTGTAAACACCTTAATCTATAAATTAAACAGTAATGCGTTATAGAAGAATGATCCATTTAACCTTGGATTAAGAGAAAGGTAAAAGAATAATCTAAAAACGGACTGTCCAGCCATGCTAAAGAAAATATGATTATCTTTTAAAACCCGAGAGAATATTCAGTTAAACTTTTTTACTATAAACAAGTCTATATTAAAATCAATTATTCTTAACAATCAAACTAATTATTAATGTGACCTAATTAAACCCGTATTGAGCTCAAATAAACACATTCAAGCTAAAACATATCTTAACCATTTTAAAGAATTGCAATTATTTTTATATTTAAAAAGTACTGAACCTTAGTTACAGTCGTATGCCACTACGATTGACAACTCCGTACTGCATCAGGCTTGACATCGGCGCTTGCTGCATTGTCATTAAAGCTGTAATTGGTTTTCAGTCCTCCACTCTACATAGATAATAGAGAAAACCGTTTTTTTAAATGTACTTAAATGTATTTATGTGAAATCAATCTATTTATGAAGTATTTATGTTAGTCAATCTAGCTTTAGAATATTTTATGATATACCATTACTTGCATGTGAGTCTACCATTAGTTGCTGTTTTAAAACAGCCACATGCATTTCCATGGTTGAAACTTGCAAAATAATAAGCGTAGTTCAATTAGCTGACCAACGGATTTTTTTTCATACGGTATAACAACCATAACTGGGTTATTTGAAGTTAGAAGGAATTATTGTTATTATAAATAACCGTGTTTCAAAATCTAGTACGGGTTTATTTATTAGGTCCAAAAATATTAGAATATTAACCTTTTGTTGTATATAGTGTAGGCAATATTGATTTGTTAACCTAACTATGATTTATTTAGGAAACAGACTAAAATATCGAATATCTACACAATGGGCGCAGTAAGTCATCATTGTGGCTACGGACTGTTTAAGGATTTTGAAATCTCTTACTAAGCGACGTATAATGGGTTTTTGGTAATAGGGCACTGTAAGCAAAACGTAAGTATACATTAATAAAATCACAGCCTATATTTAGGTTAATGTTCCTTTAAGCTATGAACGAAGTAAACACGGATCCCATTCACCATTATGAGTAAAGCACATTTAATACAGAACGTTGTCCGTTAAATGCAGGGTTGTTCAGTATAGTGCTAGAACCATGGAAATATAGTGACAGAAGCAGTTAGAAGTATGAGAAACAGCTTCGTGTTAGATAGGTTTTTACAGTTTTAAAAATAGTTGATAACATATCACTCTCTACAAAAAGGAATATTAAAAGAACCCTAATCTTAGTAATAGAAAATGAGATTATATCACGAATACTAACTGCATGGGAGGGTAAAAAATCTAAATGTTGTTCAATTATCTATAAACGACTACCTAACTTGTGAGATGATATATCGTATTACTCTAAAAACCACAGTCGTGAAAAGCAGAAATACGTTTTTATCGGTCAAGATTTGTTTTTGTATATTAACATGCTGTCTACCTTAATATGACCAGTTATATATAAACACATAAAATATATTAAATTGCTAATACAAATTATGTTTAATGCAAAATGTGTTTGAGGAACACAGTCCCACTCATACTTGTCTAATAGTAAATCGTGGAATAGTGTTTTACGTTTGTAACATCAACTGCTCCATAAATCCTCAGAATGTATGCTTTATGTTAAGTAAAATCCTTTATGTTTATTTTCTGAATACAAAAATGATACACCCGACACATCAAATTATCTTAGCACATCGCACTGCAATGGTTAGGTCATAGGCTTGCAAACTGTTAAAGACCTATACAATTTAAACGCGTTTTAAGCTTAATATGCATGACTTGGTAGTTAAGATTCAGACCTAAGGCATTTATTACTTTAATGTTCTGGATTTTTATTTTATCGACTTATAATTAATTCAAAAAACCAATTCCTCACTAATTCCCAACTGCCACTCCTCTCCAATTCCATGTGTCGTATAAAATGCGCTTAATGCGCTTAATGTACTTATTTGATGTTTAAGTAAAATTAAGACTATATTATTATAAGATATTATGTTACAATGAATAAATTTAGAACGTTTCTTTGAAAAAAGAGCCTTTTAGAACGGACATTGTTGTATTATTAGTCTTAAACTTGATAATCTGCTTACCGCCGAGCAAGTTGCTTAAAGTTATATCCCGACGTGCACTGACGTTCGAGTTGAGTGTAAACAATTATGTTCTTGCATCGTAAATGGCGCTGAGACCAGTCTGACGATAAAACAATACTCTTACCCAATTTTATTTTTTTTTTAGTTGAAGGAGTCAATATGTTATGAGACGAATATTTATTTTTGTAAACAGGCAAGCTTCGCTTAAAAGATTCACGTTACACCTTCAAACTGTTCGTCTACAAACTTCACGTAGTTCATATGCAGCCAGTTAATGTGACGTTTGACTCCAACATACAAGTCCTTCCTATACCACGGGCCATAACTACATTTGTCTCAAACCTTCAAGTGTATCATATATATTATTTATACAATAGGCTAACGCCTATGAAGGTTCGTTTCAAACCTTCACGTATATCATATACCACAGGCTAACGCTTCGTCTATCTCCAACCTTCACGTGTATCATATATACCACAGGCAAACGCTTCGTTCGTCTCAAACCTTCACGCATATCATATATACCACAGAATAACGCTTCGTTCGTCTCCAACCTTCACGTGGTTTAAATATACCACAGGCTAACGCTTCTTTTGTGTCCAACCTTCACGTGTGTCACATACCACAGGCTAAAGCCAGGGGCGTCGCACGAGAAAATTATTGGGGGGGAGACCTCAAATTTCCCAACTACTTAATGCCGATTTCCCAACTATTTAATGCCGATTTATTAACTATTTAAAATTGATTTTCTACTATTTCAAAGTTATTTTTTATAAAAGACCTCTTGATTGTCACATGAAGTATCAAAATAAATAGGCTAACAGATTACTCACACATAGTTATGATTATTATGAACTCACAATAAAGACATAATATTTCTGATCAATTAATAAATGGAGATACTTTTAGGTATGTCCATTACAAAAACATAATCATATACGATAGAAGAAGAACGATGACACTTAAAATATGATTTGATGAAAACTTACAAACTGATCATAAAATTGCATTTAATGTAGTTTAGGAGGCAAGAATTTGTAGCTAAATATTTGTGCATACTACAGACATAGGCTATCAAATTTCAACAGAATTTAAAATGTCTCATCATTAATTTAACAATATACGAAACAAACAATAAAACTATCTCGTAATATAAATGTCTTTAAACATTGCTGTATAATTTTATGAATTTGCCATAACTACGTTTGTCTCAAACCTTCACGTGTATCATATTTATTTATACCATAGGCTAACGCTTCGTCCGTCTCCAACCTTCACGTGTATTATTTACCACAGGCTAACGCTTCGTCCGTCTCCAACCTTCACGTGTTATTTACCACAGGCTAACGCTTCGTCCGACTCCAACCTTCACGTGTATTATTTACCACAAGCTAACGCTTCGTCCGTCTCCAACCTACACGTGTATTATTTACCACAGGCTAACGCTTCGTCCGTCTCCAACCTTCACGTGTATTATTTACCACAGGCTAACGCTTCGTCCGTCTCCAACCTTCACGTGTTATTTACCACAGGCTAACGCTTCGTCCGACTCCAACCTTCACGTGTATTATTTACCACAAGCTAACGCTTCGTCCGTCTCCAACCTACACGTGTATTATTTACCACAGGCTAACGCTTCGTCCGTCTCCAACCTTCACGTGTATTATTTACCACAGGCTAACGCTTCGTCCGTCTCCAACCTTCACATGTATTATTTACCACAGGCTAACGCTTCGTCAGTCTCCAACCCTCACGTATATCATATACCACAGAACAACGTTTCTTCAGTCTCCAACCTTCACGTGATTCATATGCCACGGGCTACCGCAACGATAGCACTCACACTTCAGGAGAAACGTTTACCGTGGGCTAACGCAACGTTCGTCTCAAATCTTTACGTGGTTCCTAGCCAAGAATAACTCGATCTTTAAAAACCCCGTGGGGCAAAGTCCTAAGGTGATTTCAAAAAATCAAAATAGCTTATAACACCTTAATGCATATATAGAACGTAGAAAATAAGTGCACCTGTTTCTCTGTGAAAAACGAACAAAACACGATTAAAACCGCACGAAATCACGGCTGCCATTCATTTTTCAAAAGGCGAGTGACAGTTTGAAGTAACCTAAAACCTCAAGCCTAAAGTAAGCGTGCCTGTTTACCCGCGGAAAGCGAACAAAATCCTGTCCTTGAGCGTTACCGACAGACAGACATACATAAATAGAGATACGAATTGTTGTGGCTTCCCTAGGGTATAAAACGTAAAAATATTCAAAATTGTCATAATTCAAAGCAATGTACAGACAAAACTATAATTTTATTTATATAGATATAATCACAGATAAAGGACCTACTCTCTTTTATCTGTCATATAATCTAATAATAAAATATGACACTTCGCGCTACAATGTGGCTACTTATTCTTTGCAGCATTTACAGTTAATAATAATTTAGCGTTTTAAATTAAGTCTAAATGTAGCCCATTCCGGTGAGGGAGGGAGTTTGCCAAAATATTTAATAAAAAGCACATTGTTGAAGCCAATACTGCTGACAGTTTTCATAAATATTGAAATGACATCCGATCCAATAATGAATGGATGTTTATTTGGAAATTCAATCCTATTATTGTAGCGTATCCCTACTCAGTTCTATTTATTACTTATATAATTTATTTAACTATCAAAGTTTGTTCATAATTGTTTGAATATTTATTTAATTTTATTTAATTTATTGGTATCTTTTTCTTGAAGGTGCTCTGTAAAGTTTAAATAAATCTGATCTGAAAAAAATTTCTAAGAGTTATAAAAATGTGCTTTACAAATTCAATAATTTTCCACGGGAAAGGGTTATTCAAGACAAAAAGTGAAACATTTAATAAAAATTTAGATTTTACTTAAAAACCGCAACGAAGTTATTTTAAACTATAAACTGGTCGTTTTAAGTCCCTCATGATGATTTGAATGAAAATCCCTAACACTTACGGCACGCTTCCGTTGGCCATAGGTAGATAGGACATTATGAATTTTTCTTTGTTAAATTGTTCTCTTGTTTTGTAATATCACACATCACCCTTGGGAAATGAATTCAATGAATCACATATTTATAAATTGTTTAATGTTAGAACATGTTACAATTTAATTGTAAATGAGATTACACACTGAAATTAAACTAATTTCAGTAATTTTGGTATCCCAATACATCATGGATACTTAATCACTTGTTTACATAACTTTTTTGTTATGACTGGTCTTAATAGCGGTACATTTATAAAAAAAAACACGTTTTTATAACGCCACTCCCCTTAGGTGTTTAAATCCTGAGTTCAAAAATATTATAAGCGAGGTGATTTAAATCCCTGTTTTATTTGTAAACTTAATCGCCGTTACACTCATAGATTATCAGTAATGGAAATTAAATTACTACATTGAATAGAAATCAACTCAAGCCTCCTAATTAGTGACAAATGTGATTTACTGGGCTATACAAACTTAACGAGGGGCTAATTGCCAAATTTAGCTTATCGCTTCCCAGTATACTTGTTAGTACTGTATTATATAAACCAAAAATATTATCCTAATTAATATACCATCATCCATGTTTGTTTACTAAATTATATTTGTTTATAAGTATAAGTTAAAAGAAAACATATTTTGTACTTATTGTAAAACTGTAATTTATAGCTACAAAAATTAGCCTTTTTATGAAACGTGTATAAATACATTTTATCTACTACTAACAGTTACTTTCTTTTGGTATTAGTGTTAAGAAATTACTTATTTTAGTTTTACAAGCAGTGGTTGTTTTTATTCATAAAAACTGTGCAATAAAAGATAATATAACACAGCTTAGTCAGATTGACTGACTAATTTCAATCCTTATTAGTCAGAAATTAGAAACTAAGGTCTCTATCGCCTGTTTCATGGTTATTTTTATAACACGTGACGCAGCTACTGTAATACTATTGTATAATAATAAACGACTCAGCACGTTGTAGTATCTATTTTCAGTTGTGATATAAGATTAAAATTATGTTAAGTGGAGCCATATGAAGATTCTTGTAATGTGACGTAGCCTATATAATGTTAATATTGAGGTAGGCTCCAGATAGACAGCGTTAGCTAATTTGATTAAATATTCTTTCATATTGTGACTGTTAACGAAATTAAATCAGATGGTGGTGATTGTATACTTCATTTCTAAAGCAGTCAACGAACTTCTAACAAAAACCCGATAAACCTCGCATGAAAAACGGCAACACAAAACAGGCTGGCGCGTTCAACATCTGTTTTCTGTTTTTATTCTATGACATTAAGTAATCATTATGTCTCTATGTTTGTACAGCTTCAACTGCCCAAAATATACGGGATTATTTGTCAAGTAAAAAAATATATGTATGTATCATGAGTTATCTCGATCAGTTTTCCGTTTTCTGTGAGATATACTGTACGTATATTTTACAAACACCTTAAATTCTCAAAAATATTTGAAAATACAGTAATGCAACTTGGTTTGAATATATATATATATATATATATATATATATATATATATATATATATAGATCTGTTTTTAGTTCCCATGTTGAACATACACAGATATTTTAACGTGGCATGTTGAACAGAAACTCCAAGTTGATCAGACGCTTGTTTAGTTGATCAAGAGCCACTTGAAAAGCATGTTTACGTTTATATACGGTTATAAATTTAAATGCCCTCATATAGGCGGCTACTGTATATAAATAGAAACTTTAGTTAAGTTGATCGAGCTTATAGGATATTTTGCAACGCAGTGACTGAAAGAGATATACTCCATAACAGATCAGTATTGTTATTTAAGGTTATTTTATTATATGCTGGTTGATTTTGACAGTATTTTTCCTAATGTTTTGAAGTTTTGAACTCTATGGAGAAGAGAAAATCAATAAGACCAATCGCTTCATATTGTACTCCAAGTACTCCAAGATCATCTCGCTTGAAAATAAAACTTAATATTTGACTTGATGTTTGCCTGTCTGCTGTCGCAGTCCTTTTCTGTGCTCGGCATGTTTATCTTACATTTACCTATATTAAGCAAGTTGATGTGCAAGTTGATTATGAAGACTAAATTAAATGAAGATTGTTCTGTGTGAAAAGGTAGGTTAATACTTGTTATGTAAGTTATTATCCTATATTATATCGATAAATAGTTTAACAATATATCGTCTGTAAGGTCCTAGGTACATAACGAATTGTTCTTTATTGTTGGCTTACGTTAAATTTCATGCTCCCAAAAGTCTTAATCTACTTGTTTCCTGAGGTAGGCCTAACTGTTATTCTGTGGATCAACTGGTATAAGCTTTTGGGTTTCAAATCTTAAATTTAGTATTAGTATAGCTAGTCAGGATGCTAGTAGGTCGTGGTACTCGTTTAATAAATGTTTATTGACATTTTCCATTACTGATTGAAAAAAATTATAAACTTATCCAGATTAAATTAATTACAAACTTACCATGACCAAAAGTTAATTTTAAACAATGAATAGACCTAGGCTTTACTGTTTGTAATAAACATGCCATGGTTCACACTTTCTGGAAAGTCAGGGAATTTGAAAAAGGTCAGGGAAAGCATTAGCCGCCTTTAAAGAAGGCCGCGGCGTTTGAACTGGCAACGCCATGCCGCAATCTCACAGAGCAGAGGAGTCTCTGCCGGCAAAAAGACCATAAGCCGCTAGTCGAATAGTGCATCCTAACTTATGTACCTAGTTTATTTTGTTGGGGGGAACAAATAAAATAGGGCGTTAGGGATTTTTAATAAAGTATACAACAACCGAAAAATAATATTAAACATACAAATTCGCAGTAAACTAAACAATAGGTCTACATCAATCACGTACTTCTGTTAGGTTTTAAAGATATCTGCATATCATGGTCAGATTAACTTATCATTTAAGATGCCCCTATGAATACATTTTAAAATTAATGTGTTAAATAAATTCTGTTGATAAACTGCTTGAATTAAAAATTAACAGTGACAAATGTAATAAGAGGCACACAATTACTGTATGTCTTTGGAAGACAAAAGTGCAAAACCCATTTTAATACTTTATACAGACAGTTTCCCATTAGTTGTATTTATACTTGTTATTTTAACTTCGCTTTGTCTTTAAATAAACTGCTGTATGTCGTTTTAATCTTGTTTAATATAGGTATGTTGTTTTAAATAATACTTTACTTACGGTATCAGCACTTAGTAAATGGTGCTAAGCTGTCTTAAATATTGTTATTTATAGAACAAAACTAATGATAAAAGTATTGTTATTAATTCCTTTATAAACTAATAAAAAACATAACTTACCATTGTTATGGATTAACAACTTTAAAAAATGCAAATTAGGGCAAAAAGAAATGTAGCCCTAATAAAATTAGGGAGTTTTAGCCTATACAACTCTTTAGTAAACAAATGTTGAGCGTATTACATAACTTAACTTTAAATCCAATAAGTGGGTGGGTTTGTTGCAACGGGGTAATTTTAAAAAGTGATGTAAATTCCTAGTACATTCCTGAATTAACTGTGCTAGGCATTATAGTATTAATATGCCTAAGTAGGCATAGTACAGTACTGTACTTGTAAAACCCAGCAACACTGACTATAAACATGCTTAATTTTACTATAAGTTTAAATATGAACTCTGTTGGGCTCGCAACAGGGTAAGATACTCGTTAGCAAAACGATAAACATCACTAAACTGTGTTGCACGTTCACTGTGCAGTACAGGTATATGGAAAATGCCATGTTACTATCTGAGCTGAGTGCCCCGTTGGTGTTGTTATGCGGGTTGTATTAACTGTCCCCCCGACCAGGTTGAAGGTGCTCATGTAAATACTTTCAGGCTGACTACTAGAATTTGAATTGCCATTTGAAATACATTGCTTATTGGCGTTCCATTCTGCACAGTAAATGAGGAACAGAATATAGAACGGTATTTTCTAACTTGAAGAGTAAAAAATAACGATTTTAGATGGCAGCGTCTTGATTCCTCCATTCTAGTATATGGGTGGCAAGGCGCATGGTAACTCCTCTTGCGGCGCTGCCAATTCTACTACGCCGCGGCCTTCTTTAAAGGCGTCTATGGGGAATGTCAGGGAAAAAGTTGGAAAAATATCAAAAGTCAGGGAAAATACTTACTATTTTATAAAAGTCAAGGACAATTTTTTATTTTTATAGTAAACGCAAAGCAGGGATTTCTCAATCCTTAAGCTACTTTAAATAGAATATAACATGTATGTTCATATCATTATTATAAAAGTTTGAGTTCCTTCAGTTATCCATATACAGTCTTAAAAAGGCCTAACTTATAGTACTTAAAGATTATTTATAAAAAAATAAAGAGGATATAGCCATAAGCCTAATATTTTAAAAATTCTTCTATGGATTTTGTAAATATGGATTTTATTTTGTGTGTGTCTTGTTTTATTAAGCCTAGATCTATTTCGAAATTGAAGTTTAGTCCTATTGAAAATAATGAAACTGGTTAAAATTTAATACAACTGTCTGATGACTCGTAAACTTACTTGGAAATATTCCATTAGGCTAAGAAAAGATGATTCATAATCAGGTTCAAATGGTAATAGGCTCGTAACAAAACTAGATACCTAGGCTTATAACTAATGATAGGTCTCATCACATTCCTGAAAGACCCTTTTAATTAAATAAAGAATGGTGAATTAACTTATGTAGCAAATAAAGAGAAACAAATAAAAACAAATTGGCAATGTAGGGTAGTTAGCCTACAAGCAAGAGAAACGCATCGTCAAATTAAATTAAATGTTGAAGGGCAACTCCACATTAAATTTACACTTTATGTAATTACTCTAAACACCCTAAATAAGATTGGAAGGTCATTGTGCATTTTTCGATTGCTGTATTTTCTAGAAAAAGCTTTTCTTCTAAGCATGTCCTCTTAAATTAATGATATCAATAGTTTAAAGCCAGTTTCATGAAAACTGTCAAGAAAATTTAAAATTTTCGAAATAGGCATTAAGTATTTACCGGTTTTAAGTATTTTTTCATTTGGTAGCCACCAATTTTACTAGATTTCCATGTTTCATCATGTTTAGACATTAAATCCAAAAATGTTATGATTTGTTACCATACCGTACTGTAATTTGTTCCTAATATGCAGTTTTTGTATGACAAGTGAAGGTATTTTCCCTCAAATTTGTGGATTTATTTGTTTAGTTTATATCTTGCACACAGTAATTGTTTTCTACAGCTGAAAAAAATGTTTCTCACCTTGATAAATTGTTGTATTTATAAGTGTTTATATACAGTAGCCTAATAAGTACATACATTCAACGTTATCAGTAGGCCTAATTACAGATTCACATAAATTATGCCTAGAGTATTTTGGGAGTTGTTTTAAATGTATGCACGTGAGGTGTAGGGTTGCCAGCCATCCCGGGACTGTCCCGACTTCGGAATCATTTGTTTCGCGTCCCACCGGATACGAGTCGGGATGTATATTGTATACCAATTTAGTGATTTTTAAAGTGAACTAATATTTTGTAGGACTATTTTTTCAAAGGAATAACTTATTTTAACCCACACATTGTTATGTATAGAATCAATACTAGGATAATTAACTTATGTTGAAATATGACCAAACTAACAATGTCGTAGGTACTGTATTAATTCACATTCCTGTTATTCAGCTGATTATTAACATTGTTTCAACGACTGCTCAAGTACAGCAGTCAACTTGGTAGAAGCAATGGTATAGGCCATGTATAGTTTATAAGTTAATGGTTTTATTATCAGTAACCCAACAAAGCCTCTGTGCCACAGCATACTTTACAAGGATAGATTCAAGTGGTGGATGTACAATTGTACACCATGCTTAAGCGGTTCGGCTAGGTAACTTAAGGTTATGATAAAAAATGTTTGAGTATTATTAAGTTAATGATAAATAATGTATAAGTATTATATAAATAATATCAGGTACTCCATTAAGATTAATGTGGGAATCATGAGAGAACACATCAGCCTGTAATATCTTACTGTCAAGTAATATTATTTTGATTTCACCAAGAATATTTATGTGAAATAGATAACTATTGGTTGTTTATTAAATGTTTTAGAGCAGTGTGATTTAGTACCCGTTATATATGTAAATGCTTAAAGGTTAACCTTCTATTGGGATATTTGAGTTTCTTTACTCCAATATCGGTGTTTTTCTGTCAGTGCAGCAGGCAGTTCAAAGTACTCAGTATACTCAGTACTCAAAGTACTCAAAGTACTCAAAGTACTCAGTAAATAGTACATCCGTAACTGAAACATCAGTATCATTGGATTTAAACTAGTTAGTGAGCTTTCGTTATAATTTGTTTTTAAATGACTAGTTTATTTTAATTGATAATTCCTAATTGTTTTCATGTTTCTGCCAACCAAGATTGAAAAGAGACTGCCTGCGCTGCAAAGTGAGAGTGGGAACCCAACACCCAACCAGACTTGAGACCATTGGGAAATGGACACACGCAACTGACAGCTCATCAAAGATTAGGAGGTAAAATTAAAATATTACTTGGGCCTAGGTCAATACATTTAACTTTTAGATATTATTTGTTCAGCCTCCTTCTAATACATCCATAAGACTCTTGGCATATTGCAATCCCAATCTAATCATAAATCAAATAAAAAGTTGTGTTATCGTTAGACTGTACATCTGTAGCATTGACAAGCGTCAGGTTTTGTTCGAGTAAGTACTAAGCTAAGGCAATATACACAAGAATATAATGATTCACTTGCAATGATAAGTAATAGTGTAGGTAGGCTAAGTAATAACAGTAATAATAATCAACGAATATAGGCTAAGATATTTTGAAGGAAAAAGTAGGATCCTGGTAATTTTTAAAAAAGTTTCTGATTACGGTACTTGTGATTAATTCACAGAGAAGTAACTAATACCATTGATTATAATCAATGCTAATACTTCTCGATTGCTTTCGGTGGCAATCGAGAATCAGAGGTATGTACGGTACGTTTTATTTTCGGTACTTTTCCTTTAGTATGACCACACTCTCAAAATAAATGTACTGGCATATTTGTTTAGTTATCTATAAAACGATATTAAAGTTTCTAAGATGAAAACCCTCTGACTCAAGCTCGTCTGTTTTGTTAAGCTCGTCTGTTTTGTAGGTCCTCCAAAAGTCTGAAATAATAGTACTTCCTGATTCTATATATATATGTTGTTTATTTAACTTTTCCCTTTAGGGTTTTTGCATTTCTATTGGGCACTTTGATTAGGAACCTGTCATTTATAACTCAGTACGCAGTAAACTGTCAAGTGAAATGAACAAAATTGAGTATATACATGACACCACAACGCACTGGTTAGTAAGTTTCCGTGCGACCTAGGTCCAGTTACAGGGGGACAGGAAGGGTGGCAGGGAGTCTTATCGCAACCAGAAAGATGATGTTAATAGAGAAAATACTGTTCTTTACAAATACAGTAACCTAGACCAGCCTAGCCTCCACAACGTGCTGTAACTGGGGTGTGTTCGAGCTAAAGGAAAAGTACCTTATTTTTTCATCAAATGTGTAAAATCATTGTTACGAGAGCGTTAGGGAATGGTTTGTGAGCTTTGACACATTGAGTGCGTAAAAGAAGTTGCATAATGATAAGCTTGGGTCTACAAAGTTTGTATTGGTTAAATCGACTCGGGAGAGCGATATGCGGCAAAATATTTAACAATGTAGGATAAATAATCAGCTTTTATACTGTTATAGCCACACAGCACAGTTGGGTTGTGTCAACAAACCAAATTACAGCTAACTGTCAAATTACAGGGCTGCAAACTGAAACAGCAACATATTGACAACTTTAAAAATCCATATAAAAAAAACTGAACTTCCAACCCAGAGGCCAAGTGTCCTGCATACTTGTAATATATTCCCATAGACCAATATGTAAGTTCTAAAGCAATCTGGTGCACTGAATGAGCGTGCCAAGCTAATTACCAACAGAGTAACAGTTACATACATACGTGTCATCGGTCCGCTGGATTCAGCACAAGCTGCAGTGAAAACCAACTGCGTCCAGTGCTGGTCTATTTTAAGTTTTTTTTTTTTTAATTGCGTCGCGTATGTGGGAACGTCGGTAGCCAATGTGTTCATGAAAAACTTAGCTCACAAGAAAAAATATAAATTTACAAGATCTTTAATTTGAGATATGAATAATATTTTTTCGTAATAAATGAATGAGATATCACTCATTCCGTTCAACATTGGTTTTTATGAAGCGTAAATCCAATACGGCCGCCAACATCAACTTAAATTTACTTAGGCCAAGAAAACCTTACACTCACAAATTATAGGCCTACACCAGAAGATTAACCTAATAAAGCTAGTTACCATATAGTCATTATAGTATAACCCTTATACTATACTATACTTTTGGAGGACCTACAAAACAGACGAGCTTAACAAAACAGACGAGCTTGAGTCAGAGGGTTTTCATCTTAGAAACTTTAATATCGTTTTATAGATAACTAAACAAATATGCCAGTACATTTATTTTGAGAGTGTGGTCATACTAAAGGAAAAGTACCGAAAATAAAACGTACCGTACATACCTCTGATTCTCGATTGCCACCGAAAGCAATCGAGAAGTATTAGCATTGATTATAACAGGGTGTCTAGCAGTCGGGAAAGTCGTGGAAGTCGGGAATTTGTATAGAAATTAATAAAATGTCGGGAAAGGCGGGAATTAATATATAAAATTGTTATTAAGTCGGGAAAATGGATAAAACTTATAAGCAGTGATATCAAGGTACTAGTATATATAATCAATGGAAATTGCAACAAGATGTACGTTGTGGAATAACCCAAGCAAGTGCTTGGCCCATAGTTTTTCGGAGAAATTAAGAAAGCCAGTCAAGTACATGCCGTTACTATGGCAACGCGAAAAGGAAGATGAGTCACATGGGTGGAGGGGTGGAGAGCGGTGACCTTGAAGGTACCTCTACACTCCCGCCCGCGTCGTTCGTCCGCCATCGCTCGGCTAGTGGACTCTGATAGACAAGTTCCGATACTTCCGATCCGAGTAGGTGTCGAAACTTTGTTTTCGGAACTCTGGGCATCAGTTAACCGATATTATCGTGGTATCGAAAGAAAAGTTGGAGTATCGGTATCGGAAAAATAGTACATTTTTACGTTGTTAAAACATAGATTAGTTTTTGTTTAATATACTTTTTAGCAAAATAAACACAAATAATAACTTCAAATATAGTTCTTGTAACTTATGATAGAGAGATTCGACTCCTAGCTATCTCCCGCGTTCCTCTTACAGTAACGGGTATCAATACTTTGGTTTCGATTCGTAGCGATACCAAATATCGGGTCCAAGCCAGTAGCCAGTAGTATCGTATCGGAACGTCCCTAGACTCTGACTCTGATTCTCACACGCACACGTCGCGCCGTCGTAGTACCTGCGCAGTTGCGCGCCTTGATGCATAGTGAAGCATTGAAACCTGTAGGTTAAGGATTATATTGACGAGTGAAGTGAGTTTAAAACCGGGATTTGTCCGTAAATATTGAATAATGTCTGCAAATTATTGGCGGTACAGGTTAACAACTTAACTATGATCTATTATTATTTCCCTTTACATTCCAACAATGCTTCAAATTTTGTTCAACGGTGAGCGTGAGCAATACACACTTAAGTTAATATTTTACGTGTTAAAACTTATAAGTTTACGTTGCAATCTACTTCGAACACGGCCGAATTTCGTCGTCTGCACCGCTTGCACTTTAGCCTGGTTTTTTAAGTTAATATTTTACGCGTTAAAACCTGTAAGTTTACGTTGCAATCTACTTCGAACACGGCCGAATTTCGTCGTCTGCACCGCGGCCTGGTTTCCACGGAACGGGGCGAAGTAACTCGCCCGACAGTTAGTTGTTAAGTAGTATTAAGTTTATACAATTTTATAGTTTTAATTACAGTTGTCAACTATTTCTCAGATCACCAGAAGACCATTAAACAGTGGCTTAGTGACATTTGAACAATGTCGCAAATAATACTACTCACCTAATGCACTAATGCATTAATTAATGCACTACTCACTAAATTAACATGAAGGTATTTGTAGCAATCGAAGCCCCATAAAATGGGCATTTATATCTTGGAACACTTATATTTTCGCGTATAATTAGTTATGTTTTACCCTCTACTAATATTATTTCAAATTACAACATTTTTTAAATCTGTAAAATAGTTACCCAAGGCTCTATAACTTATTAGGCCTATATTTTAACAAAATTTAGTGAACTTTCCCCAAGTTTGATAATAGGCCTATGCCCATGTTAGGCTGTTAAGCTGGACTAATTAACTTACTTTACTTTTACCCTTGGAAATATTATACTGTGGTCTGAACATGTTTACTAATTAACTGTTTCTAACATTTAATAAAGTGGTTCTCCATACAGATAGGCTATATAGGCCTACATATCATTACTTAGTTACTTAGATACTTAGTTACAGCGTTATAAGTTTTCCACTGCACTGTGTTGCCAGATTGTCAATGTTATTCTTATGGGGTTATTTTGTCTCACACGGGAGACAAAGTAGTACTTTATTCGTTCATTATAAAAGCCAATTCACACCGGCAAAACGTTATGTTATGTGACAGGACGTGACAGACTTATTAAAAGATCGCTCACCGTTGTTTCAAATGGGGCAATTCATACCACCGAAAAAAACGTAACGCGTAGTCGGCGAAGTAAACCAACTAATCGCAGGGGATCGCTTGGGGAACGATATTTTAGAAACGTACGCAGCGTCGGTGGCCTCGCGCATGCGTTATAAAGACCTTGTGTCCTGCCCTTGTCAGTGCTGCTGAAGGGTTTCGACATATCTTTATATATTATTCTGTAAGCGAATTTAAGTAAAAATTGTGGCAGTTTGGCAAATTGCAGGATGATAGGAGAGGGTTCAAATTAAAGGTCTTGATACCACGGACTCGGGGAAAATAGCAGTATTTCCATTAAGTTACCAGTAAACGAGAAATAACGTAAAACTTCCCCCATAAGAAAAGCATGGGGATTTGAAAAGGTCTGATTTTTTTACATTAAAACATGTGATTTTGTATCTACTTTGTTTGCGAACTGACATGTTTTAACATATATGAAGCAAATTTAGGAAAAGGGTTAGGGGTCATGGCCCCTTCAAGCCAATATTACTATTTCTATTATTGTTTGTTTGTTTGGTTATTATAAACATGGATCAGTTAATTGATGAGGTACGTGCCCGACTACTGTTGTGGGATAGTAATAGTAATATGGAGAGTTTTAAACCAAATTCAAGTATTTGCCTGGGAAGACATTTATGGTGTACTCGGCAGGGTTTAAGCTGCGGTCGCGTTTGTCGCAAAAATGCGACATGCACCACGAAAATGCGACAATATTTGGGCAGGCTGTCGCTGTTTTGCTACAAAGAAAGGTATTTTATAATTTTATTGCAGAAAATCTGGTTTTAACAATACAAATTTTAGGTATTAAAAGTCCGTGATCACGATCCACAACCATAAAAGATTAGAAGATTAGTTGAGATGTTGTAGAGGCTTAACGTTGCGTTGGTTGCACTACGTCACTTACCGATCGTCTCTGAGCGATTGGTAGAGGGGACGAGCCTACATTACGTAAACAGTTGCTGTCGATTTCAACTGCGTACCGTGTAAACGGAACGGGCGAGTTACTGATATGACAGTTGTAGTAACGAAGTGACTACGTACACGTCCAATGTAAGGGCAAATTCACTTCGCTACCGCTTAGGTTAGGTTACGTTACATTACATTAGGTTAGGTTACGTTACGTTAGATTAGGTTAGGAGGTTTTCTGGCTCTCAATTTGTTTGAAAAGTCACAGGAAAGTTAACGTACGGTGCATAATTTGGAACAGATGTGAACAGTAGCGGCTCACATCGGACGTGTACGTAGCCTCTGCCTTGTAGTAACAGACCCCCCTCGTGAGTCAGTCCTTAGTAGCCGAGCGAATCGGCGAATGCGAGAATGTCAAGGGCTAGTTCGCCACCGAAGGAATGACGGCGCTCGCCTCACCTTCGCACCGATTCTTTGTGGTTTTTGTGACCGAGTCAAAGGAGACGAGTACTTAAGTCTCGACTCGCTGCTGAATGTGAACGGTTACATGAGCACGAGTCGCTCGAAGTCGCAATGATCGGGCGAAAGTGTAGAGGTTAGCGAAAACAGACAACTCGAAATCGGTGATGCGCAAATGCGATCGCGATATGCTTTGAGGTTATGTTTCATAGTGTGTAATGTTTGGGTTGTGTGAGTTTTAGTTGTTCTGGTGCCATATTAGGCCTATTCTACTAGAATGTTTAGTATATTTCCATTATAGACTTTAATGGTTAAAATGGATAAGTTACCAAGAAAAGTAGACACTGCTGAATTATATATTATTTAAAAGAATAATATATAATTGAGAATGGTAGAATTTGTACCATTATAATAGAATGGTAGAATAAACATTCTAGTAGAATAGGCCTAATATGGCACCAGAACAACTAAAACTCACACAACCCAAACATTACACACTCTGAAACATAACCTCAAAGCATATCGCGATCGCATTTGCGCATCACCGATTTCGAGTTGTCTGTTTTCGCTAACCTCTACACTTTCGCCCGATCGTTGCGACTTCGAGCGACTCGTGCTCATGTAACCGTTCACATTCAGCAGCGAGTCGAGACTTAAGTACTCGTCTCCTTTGACTCGGTCACAAAAACCACCAAGAATCGGTGCGAAGGTGAGGCGAGCGCCGTCATTCCTTCGGTGGCGAACTAGCCCTTGACATTCTCGCATTCGCCGATTCGCTCGGCTACTAAGGACTGACTCACGAGGGGGGTCTGTTACTACAAGGCAGAGGCTACGTACACGTCCGACGTGAGCCGCTACTGTTCACGTATGTTCCAAATTATGCACCGTACGTTAACTTTCCTGTGACTTTTCAAACAAATTGAGAGCCAGAAAACCTCCTAACCTAATCTAACGTAACGTAACCTAACCTAATGTAATGTAACGTAACCTAACCTAAGCGGTAGCGAAGAGAATTTGCCCTTACATTGGACGTGTACGTAGTCACTTCGTTACTACAACTGTCATATCAGTAACTCGCCCGTTCCGTTTACACGGTACGCAGTTGAAATCGACAGCAACTGTTTACGTAATGTAGGCTCGTCCCCTCTACCAATCGCTCAGAGACGATCGGTAAGTGACGTAGTGCAACCAACGCAACGTTAAGCCTCTACAACATCTCAACTAATCTTCTAATCTTTTATGGTTGTGGATCGTGATCACGGACTTTTAATACCTACAATTTGTATTGTTAAAACCAGATTTTCTGCAATAAAATTATAAAATACCTTTCTTTGTAGCAAAAAAGCGACAGCCTGCCCAAATATTGTCGCATTTTCGTGGTGCATGTCGCATTTTTGCGACAAACGCGACCGCAGCTTAAACCCTGCCGAGTACACCATAAATGTCTTCCCAGGCAAATACTTGAATTTGGTTTAAAACTCTCCATATTACTATTACTATCCCACAACAGTAGTCGGGCACGTACCTCATCAATTAACTGATCCATGTTTATAATAACCAAACAAACAAACAATAATAGAAATAGTAATATTGGCTTGAAGGGGCCATGACCCCTGACCCTTTTCCTAAATTTGCTTCATATATGTTTAAACATGTCAGTTCGCAAACAAAGTAGATACAAAATCACATGTTTTAATGTAAACAAATCAGACCTTTTCAAATCCCCATGCTTTTCTTATGGGGGAAGTTTTACGTTATTTCTCGTTTACTGGTAACTTAATGGAAATACTGCTATTTTCCCCGAGTCCGTGGTATCAAGACCTTTAATTTGAACCCTCTCCTATCATCCTGCAATTTGCCAAACTGCCACAATTTTTACTTAAATTCGCTTACAGAATAATATGTAAAGATATGTCGAAACCCTTCAGCAGCACTGACAAGGGCAGGACACAAGGTCTTTATAACGCATGCGCGAGGCCACCGACGCTGCGTACGTTTCTAAAATATCGTTCCCCAAGCGATCCCCTGCGATTAGTTGGTTTACTTCGCCGACAACGCGTTACGTTTTTTTCGGTGGTATGAATTGCCCCATTTGAAACAACGGTGAGCGATCTTTTAATAAGTCTGTCACGTCCTGTCACATAACATAACGTTTTGCCGGTGTGAATTGGCTTTTATAATGAACGAATAAAGTACTACTTTGTCTCCCGTGTGAGACAAAATAACCCCATAAGAATAACATTGACAATCTGGCAACACAGTGCAGTGGAAAACTTATAACGCTGTAACTAAGTATCTGATACTTCGTTGCAATTAACGTTCCAAATTCCCAGGTTAGTTATTACGCATTACGTGACCAAAATGTACAGCGATTGTGAATACTTATCAACACAATATTTAATTGGGTGGGAGGGGGTTTCGGGGGTGTAAAAAGATTTTACTTTATCTTGGTTTAAACTACTACAGTAAAAAAAACTCGGGCTAATTGTCCAAAGAATTCTAGTTGTGATTAGAAATATTTTGTAAATAATTGATTATTTATTTTAGTATCAATATTTCCCTATATTTAATATATATATATATGTTTGTTACAGATTTTGGCGATCATCAACTTCTAGAATGCGCCAGCCGTTGCAAGAACACAGACACCATCTTAATTAAACATTTGTTACACTTTTTATATTATTAATTTTTTAGGCTACTTAAATATACAAAAGTAGACACGCATTTTGTATTTTATTTAGCCATTACAGTCATGGTAGTTTTAATATTTCATTAGGCATAAAAATATTATGAAGCATATGAAATAATTATGTTTATTTTTTAAATTTTCAAATAAGTTAATTGAACAAAAATAAGCCTAGTTTTTGTGGCTAAAAAAGATCAGTAATAATGTTTTATGGTTTTATTTATAATTGTATTTAACAATTATCGCAAAATGAAATAGGCTATGCAATTCCTGTGTGATTTATAAGTAATCTTTGACTATTACTTGTATGGTTATAAATGATAAGTCAGTTTTTTCTTTATGATTTATAGTTCAGAGAAACTTTTTTTTCAAATTCTGTTACAAAATATTTAACTGATTTTTATGTTGGTACAATATTTTATTAGATGACGTAGACTTCTTAAGAATATCTCAAAGTGGTCCCAGTTTATACAATTTTCAATTTCACGACAAGATGTTAAGGTTTATTTATTTTATAACCATTTTTCCAATTCTGATCTAAATACTTCCTAGTTAACATTCCCATTAATCAGTCGCTGAGGATGTAATCTCATTTGTGGTCGTGTGAAAAAGAGATTGTTACAGGCGAATTGTCAGAATCTAGCTCAGGTAAGCCTTCCTGAATGATAGCTGGAGTGAAATTTGTGTGTAATGCCAAAATCAAGTATGTAGGGTTGGTAATCCGGTTGCCGTGGATAATGGGTCGGTAAATCTGGAGCGGAAATCATTATATCTGAACCATTAGTATATTGAAGTAGACGATTCCCATTTGGATTAGTTTTTCGGCAGCCCCATACCTGATGTTTACATTTAAGTCACCTTCAACAGTTGAACAGCCTTCTTGAAAAAGAATCTGCAAGTCGTGATAGTGTAGCCGTCTGTTAGGGGATTTATACACAGATAAAACACGAAAGTTTGCACCATTGTTTAAACTAATTTCAACACCAACTGATTCCAAGGAAGCGAGAGTAGATAAATATATATATGTTGATGGTCTAAAGTCCTTCGTACAAAAATTGCAACACCACCTGATGCAGCTGGATCCGGTCTGTCTTCCCTGTATACAGAATACCCACTTACTTTAAAATGTCCAACAGCAGTTAAATGCGTTTCACTGATTGCCATTTAAAGATAAACAACTAGTATTGGCGGCCGCTATTGCGACTGCAGGAAATAATCAGCTGTTTCAGGAACAAAGCTTGAATACTCCCGGCTCTGCTAATATATGCTAAAATGGCCTAAAAACAGCTTAAAGCTACCGTAACTCAAACAAGGTTGCTTTTTTTCAAGAAAAAACAAACAACATGTGCAGCTTCCCCGACCTCGATTACCCTTAAAATATATCTTTTCGTAGCTTGGGAGCCGTTACAGCTAAAAAACAGCCGTGGACGCATAGACGCATGAAAACGGCCTAAAACATGAAGCTTTAAGCTACCGTAACTCAAGTAAGGTTTTTTCAAGAACCGTCGCTTGGGAGCCATTACAGTTTGAGAAACAGCCGCGGACGGACGCACGGAGCCTCAGACAATACGATCTATAGTATTGATGTTTTTAGGGAAAATTTGTGTAACATATGATAATACCTTTCTCAGAATTTAATTGTAAATATAAACCAGGGTTTACCTTGGTTTTAAAGTTTAAAGTTTATTGGAACAACTGTTACAAATTTAAATTTTTGATTAAAAATTAATCAAAGTTATTTCATGGCCAACATTAACCACTACATAATCTGTTTCATTCCTGGGCCTTAACAAAACCAAGTCTGTCATGTTAATGTTCATTGTAAATTGCTGATATATAACTCATTTGACCTGTAATAGAAGTTTGTTCATTATTTTCAAGGTCATGACAATCATTTCTCCAGCATATTTCAGAAGTACAATCCGCACATTGTATAATCTGCACTTATTGTTATAAAATTTCACTGGGGCCCGTTTCATAAAACTTTCAGGACCTGTATTACATGTAACTTCTCTGTATTATTACTTAAAATTACAATAGTGCGTTTCATAAAGTTTTTCAACTGTAGAAATACTTACAGGGGTTTATACCTGTATTACAAGTACATTTTACAAGAGTTATAAAGTGATCTGTTTCATAGAGGGTAGTGGCCTGTATTACAGGCCCTGTAAATTATACACAAAATGATGATTGTTTAGAATATCATAAAACTTTTACAAGTATCACTTATTAACGCATTCGCTGCGGGTGCCCCGAAATCGGGACATCGCTCAACATTGAAATATATGAGATTTTCATGTTTAAACATAACAAACGCAGCAAAGCTGTTAAGTTAAATAGTGTGTTATGCATAGATTTGTAATTATAAAGTGTATAATAGACACAGAAAGCAGTTCTTGTGATGAAGAGAATTTTATTTTTGTATACTATTTTTCAATTAATTTATGTTCATAATTAAGAGAGTCATACAAATTTACTTAATCTCCATAAGAATAATATTGAATAATAATATCTGGGTAACCAATTGACGTGAATAGTAATTTAAGTACTAATTTTTGTTTTTTTTCAAGTTAGAAACCCAGTCAGATCGCCCCATCACAATGTTTTTTTTGGGGGGGGGCCTTGTACACCAACATTTTTGTTTAAACTTTTAGATATGATCTTTTTAAAAGTCAAATTTTAATTTTCACTATTGGATTCAGCTTAGAGTCATAAATATTGCTTTATATGTTTGTGCCTAATTTAATCAAAATGGGACCATTTTTATGAAAGTTATTGCACCCACAAACACTCACTAAACTGAAATGTCTGTTTCCCATATAAACATGTGTAAAATATTAAAATAAAGGTTGTTGAGTGCAGTTTCAGATGTGTTTCCGACAACAAATTCTTTTATATCTGCCTATGTAAAAATATATCACTTGCAATCAAAAATGTTTATGTTTGCCAACGGTACACTATACTGAATGTTTGTTGTTGTTGTTATTGGCGGATTAGGAAACCCCAGCTTTGCTGCTAGTCACCTCTTCCACACGCGGGAATATTGCAAGGGTTACCGGAAAGATAGGATATAGCAGGAAAGGAAAGGGTGGGAAGGGACAGCAGCCAAATCGACCCCTCAGAGGGCCAATTCCCGTGCCCCTGTGACAGCTGGGATGAGGCTCTCAACAGGGGACCCTCATTTTGCCCTCCAACAGGTCAACCCAACTGACAGGGTATCCATGCACAACAGCCAGGGACCATTCATTCTCAGGTTGGAAGGAGGGACCAAACCCGGAGACTCTGTCCCTAGCCGCTGCAAATGGAGGGACCAAAGGTGAAAGGGAAGTTAGTCATAATGGACAGCCAAAAGACTTACCATATGTCGTAATGACAACCTCATTTGCTGTACCCAATGTCAGCCTCAAAACTGGTATAGACCAGTCTTAAGGTAGTCCTGGGACTACTGAATGTTTACCTTTCCATGGTGCAACCCAAGGTAATATATAGATTCTTTCTCGAAATTCGCTAATAAATCCCACGAATCCCAGGATTCAATTGTAACCCCCCCCCCAAGCCATGTAAATTAGAAAATTAGATAAATGTCATCATTATACGATCATAACATTTTTATTCAAGTGTCGCGTATAAAGTAAAAATAGTTTGTTATTGCATAGATTTGTAATTATAAAGTACTAGCTGCTACCTGCGGATTTGCTCGCGACAAATTATAAAAGACTGACCAGCACTATCAAATATTTGTTTAGTTTTCCCATCTGATTTCCTTTGCCCTAACTGTCATACAACTACAGCTGGTAATTTTATAAATGACTAGCTGCTAATCCCGTGCTTCGCAATGGGGAAAAACATTCAGAGTAGAAAGACTAAGCAGTTATGTGTGCTGCATTCTGTGGTTAGCCCGTGGAACTATTACGAATCAAGATCAGCTGTTTGTATTTTCATCAGCTCAAACAAAAATTAATGTTCATAAGAATAACATGGGAACTTGGAAGTCCTATGGGGAAGAGCCCTGAGGACTTTTAAAAACGAAAATAGGCCTATGTGTTTATTTAGTATATAAGGAAAATTCCTGTCAATTTTCATGCCAATCGGTTCAGTAGTTTTTAGTGATTGAGGAACAAAAAGGAGATTGACAAACCATCCCATTTATAGTAGGATATCCTTCCATGAGATTTTCATTAGATTAGAACTTACAGGACCAGGGGGGTGGAGCCCTAAGCTTGGATGTGGACATTATCAGGTCTATATGTTAATGTGATATGTAAAATGCAAAATTTTAGCTTAATAAGTCCAGTAGTTTATATGTGATGGAAATCCAAGTATCCATACTTTCACATTTATAATATTAGTAGAATAATAAACTATCAGAAAACTCATACATGCTTTCTCCCTTTTATACCAATTTGAATCAGTAAATTATATTTACTAAATATAGAATATAAAGTACGGTATCATGTATAGGCAATCTTCTAATGACCTTTTTCAAAAATATCGACCCAAATACACGCAGAAGTTACGAGGGGAATGCCTCCTCCTCCCCCCAGGGTTAGGTGGCAACATATTTTGAATGTCCTCTGTTGGTTAATGCTAACTTTACCTACATACCAAGTTTTAATGAAATTGGACAGTAAATAAGATAGAAATAATATGTTTTTATTCCCCATAAATAAAAAAAACATTGCAATTAGAATTGTAACTGCGGTTGGTGTCATTTTACTAGGGACTTGAAAACCATAAACCACTACATTTGAAATAAAAACGTTAGCCATCGTTAGAATCGTTATATTTTAAACACACTAAATATAAATGTTTAATATGAAAAATAAATGTACTGAGTAGGCCTACGTGATTCTAGCCTAAGTAATAACAGGAAAAATAAATCCCAGGGGCCAGGATTCAATAGTAATACAGGTGGAATTTTACAGGTGATTTTAGGTTTGTGGAATAATTTTTATGAAACAGATTTTACAGGAATTGTACTTTTTATTTTACAAGTCCTGTATTACAGGACTTGCATTACAGCAAGCTACTTTTATAAAACGAGCCCCTGTGGGATCCCCCGAATTATGGATTGTTTTTAAGATGACTTTTTTATTTGAAAAAAGGGTGCCGAACTAATTGGGGGCTTGCTTTCTTTACAATAAAAAGGTAAGAAAGAAAAATATTCAAAAATTAAGAATTATTCATGAATTGTCGCTTTAACGAAATAGGATTATCTTATATTTTAAATTGTTGAACAAAAAAACGTAGTTAATTCTTTTATTTATTTCCTTAAAAGAGAATATAAATACAGTATTAATTTGTATGTGTAATATTAACTGATTGTTTGAGGAAACTCCAGATCAGAAAATTCAATTTCCTTAGCCTATCTTTTGTATCCTTCCATCTCAACTTCTAAGGTTTTGTGTAGTTCTATGAGTAAACAAGTAATCTACAGAACCAGCAAAATAGTTTGGCGAACTTATCATCTTGAGCAACATATAGGTCTTATTTATCTTTTGTTATATTTTAGATCAACATGAATTGATTAAATATCCATTTCTGTAACTAGAGCAACACAAGCTTCTTATTTATATAGTTTTTAAATATTTGATCAACAAGAATGCACTAAATATCTATTGTATAACTTAGATCAATGTAAATGTATAAATTTCCCATTTGTATACATTTGATCAACGTGGACGCGTAAAGTTTCCATGTTTATACTTTCGATCAACGTAAATGCATTAAATATCCATTTGTATAGCTTGATCAACGATGTAATGCATTTTATCCAACAGAGAGCAACATAAATGCGTATAATGCCCGCGATCAACATGGAAACAGAAAACGGGAATATATATATATATATATATATATATATATATATATATATATATATATATATAAATAGGCAAGTGAGTGTAGCGAACGAGCTCATATATCACGAAGCTCATATAACACAACTCTTTATATATATATATATAACTAACTTCGGAATCGAAAAAAGAATTTGAGATGCCATTCAAGTAGATTTTGTATTTCCATAATGAACATATGTTTATGCCTTTTAAGTATGTTTAGATATAATCTACATAACAGCTGTTTGGTCTAACTAACTTATATAACTAAATAACATACTAACCC